>CM076726.1:6762210-7409710 GCA_038501795.1 Pseudopleuronectes americanus
ACCAGGCCAGGCACCCAGCAGATAGGAGTTCAGGAACGGCAGGGTAAGGCAGTAGAAGCGCAGAGGGGAACAGCAGACAAGGGCAGGACAGGGTAGGGCAGCCAGTCAGGGGGAAGAGACAGCAGTGGGGACAGAGCCGGGCAGCATCAGCATCAGCCAGCAGAGCCAGAGAGAGGGAGGGCAGGGGCAGAGGACATTGCGCAGAGGGCAGGCAGGGGAGCAGAGGCAGCAAGAGGTAGCAGGCGCCAGGAGGGGGGCCACTGCAAAGGAGGTAGCAGGGGATATGCAGGCAAGTCAGGAGAAATCAGAGGGAGGGGGTAGAGGAGGGAGGAAAGGGGCACAGGGAGGGCAGTAGGAACAGAGTGGCATTAGGGATGCTAGCATGGGGGGGCAAGGCAGATGTCAGCAAACCCAACCTATTGACCAAGGAACACTAGCGTAACGACAGCAAAGCTGTAGATACAGTTTAACTTCATGTCAATGATGCTCTTTGAAAAATAAAATGTAAGTTTCCGTGAAGTGGGGAAGCATTTACATTTCTCCTTTCTGATTGGTGCATCAAGTGGTCATCTCTATAGTGCTCACCTGTGACTGATCAGATGCTAATCAGCCCTCAAATTAGCTTAGCTTTACCTGCTGACTAAGAGAATTGAATATGAACATATTTTCTCATCCATATGAAAACAAAATTAATTTGACCCAGTCATAAAACAAAGAACATTTTCAGGTTATTAGTTGTAAACAGCATTTTTGAACTTTTTGAACACACACCCACTTAGCATCGCTTTGGCATTAAAACCAGACAAAAACACATCATAGGCAGTACTCTGCCGCCACCACCAGGGGCCACCAGTGGCCTTCCAACTAAAAATATCAGCTTCCTTTACATTCCTTTGTTCATTTTTGTCATATTTCCCCATTTACAGAGAGGTCAAAAGTCTTCTGCGAGGCAAATGTTTCAACATGTCAGAACAAGCATTTGTCAAATCAATAACATTAATCAATGCATTTCATTTAGGTACGACAGTGGCAGGGCAACCTGTTTACGTTTTCTCATTGCTTTAACTTAACTTTTCTATTTTATTCTAAAACACCATATCAAAGAGTCTCCTTCGGCGCTGCTGTAACATGGAACGCTACAGGAAGCTATTCACTCTGTACACTCCAGGGTTGTCTGGCTCTCTCTTTCTAAATATACAGATAACATAACACATTTACATTGTACAATCTTCACACATTTTGGGTTATAATGAGTCCCTATGTTTTTTATTATTATTTACAATTATTTAATTTAATAATTATTATTATTTAAAGAATTTGTTGTATTATATTATATTATATTAGCTCAAATTTGCTTCACTTTAACCAGCATTAATCAAATAATAAACGTAGCTTTAATTAAACTCATATGTCTTACTTTTTGAATTATGCAGTATTTTTTTTAAAGTATTTTTACACTTTTTGCCACTTTTACTGTGTGTATTTTCAGGTGTCAAGGTTACATCTTTACAGAAATGTCTCCAAGTACACAGAACAACCTAATCCCATAATTCAATGGTTCTAAAATGGGGGTCCCTTACGGTCCCTTGATACATTCATTATAATAATCATGTTATATTCAGTGTTGACATGTTGATAATATTTTAAATACATGTTGAATATCTTTTAAGGACATTTCTATCATGCTGATCTTTCACATTACTAATTGGAGGTGTCAAATTATAATTAAAGGTACAGTGTGTTCGATTTGGGTGAAAGGGATCTATAGGCAGAAATTGAATATAAAATAATTCTAGTGATGTTTTCACTAGTTCCTAATCATCTAATCGTACAAGTTGTTTTCTTTACTCTAAAATGAGTCTTTTGTATTCACCTCAGTAGCGGGACTCCGCTTTGGAGGTCACCATGTTTTTTTTACAGTAGCCCAGCGTGACTTTTTATGTCAACTGAAGGCTAACACTGGTTCTCAACATGCAACGTGCAACTTAACAACTAGTGGTCACTAAATCTCACACACTGAACCTTTAAAGCTAAACGTACACAAGGAGGTCCCGGGAATGTCATCTATCTTGCGTTGGCTCCATCTCTGAGAAAAAAAGAGAAATCCATCGCTATAATTTCCTAAATGACATTTTGAGATTTGCAGCATGAAAGTTTAGTATAATGACCAAAGGGTTCACTTAGGATAAAACTAATTATTGGATGTTTGTGCACATTTTGAAATAAGTCAAAAAATTATGGGCGAAAAAAGTGAAGAATGGTGGGTTAAAGCAAAAAGCACTAAGGAGGTTATTACAGAGTTACAAACTTTTGGATACTGACGCTACACTTGCATGGGGGGACCTCTCTCTCTCTCTCTCTCTCCCGTCCCCTCTCTCTCTCTCTCTCTCATCTCTTCTCTCTCTCTCTCTCTCTGTGTGTGTGTATCTCTCTCTCTCTCCCAGTTGAGCAGCCTCTCTCTCCCTGTCTGTGTGAGAGTGAGTGTGTGAGTGAGTGTGTGTGTCTGTGTGTGAGGGCCAGCTGGCGGTCTGTGCTCTGCTCGGCTCACTGCTAGCAATGGCGCTGGCGGGCTGCCCAGCTCTTCTCTGCGCCTCTCCTCGCGGCCGCCCTGCTGCTGCTGCTCGGGGGACCACGGTCCGGACTCTGCTGCCCGAGCCGCTGCCTGTGTTTTCCGAACCACCGTGAGATGTATGCACCTAAACCTGGAGACCGTGCCGGCAGTGTCCCATCAGACCACCATCCTGTGAGTAGCCTCTCCTTTTCCCCCCTTTTTGCCTCCGAACCGAACGGGACCCCGGCCCGCGGGGAGGAGGAGGAGGTGGAGGAGGAGGACGCGGGGGAACGCGCAGAAAACTCGGAAGAGTTGTAAAGTTGTGGAGGTTGAGAAAGTTAGCGGGAAGTTTTTTCTTTCTTTTTTGGAAATAGCTGAGGACTAAGCTAAACTTACGTAACGCTACACCGCAGTGTATCAGAATGTCTCCCCCGGGTTGGGGCACCTGTGTGCGGGTTCAGCTGCTCAGAGCAGAGGGTTCATCTGACCGGTGTTCGGGGGTCACAGCCCCCCGGGGGGATGCGCGGCGGTTCACACGGGCTCTTCACCGGCAAGTGATTAACGTCTCCTTCCCCGGGATATGAACACACACTTTGACTGCAAGTGAGAGACCAATTAGATTTTATTGAAACCACAGCCTGCTCTCCCACACTCACTCACACACACTTCTATCTTTTGGGGGGAGTCTATGTTCCGGAGAAATGTGGACTTCGTTTCCCAGAGAAGATGTTTGCTCCAGATCAGCTCGATGGAGGACTTTCTTGGTCCCTTTGCAATCTCACTGCTTCCATCTGTGGCTGTGTCTGGGGTTGTCAGGAGCACTCATGCTGCAGTCACCCAACTAAACAACCTCCTCTGTGATGTGGCCAAGTGTGTCACAGCAAACAAAGCCCCTGCCTCCCAACTATGTGGCACCTTTTGTCTTTCATGTCCATAATGCACTGGGCTATAAAAAGCTTAATTCAGATTGGGAGCAATTGGGGAGGACAACAAAAGGGGGCAGCTCTGCCAGCCTGTACCACAGCAGGGTCCTAAGAATTAGCCTTGTCCTCTGGGCCTAGCCCACAGCCCTGAAGGGAACCAGCCGTGCAAGTCTGCGCGGATCCCCAAAGGAAAAAGCCTTCCCTGCACCACAGCAATGAAAGGATTGTTTAGGATGCCTGTAGGATGTGTCTAAATCTGATCAAAGGGGCGAGCATGCTTTGGTTTCCCCAGGATCTTGTGCTGGTGTGAGCTTTGAAGCTCCAGCCACTTGTTGCTTTAGCTCGGCTGTCAAGTCAATACATGAATCCAGGTCGTACCTGGCCTTCCCTCATTATGCTGTATAAAAATGTTCCCTCACATCCCTGGATGTCTGCGGTGCGAAGAACTGGCATACCCCAACCCTAAGCTCACCTAGGCACTGATGAGAGGAGTGTTTTAATATGAGGATGAGTTGTGTGCATGCATTTTTGTGGTCCTTCTGCTGTGGGAGATCAAATGAATCCTCAAAAAGCAGTAGTCAAAGTTGATTACAAAAAGGTTGGAGGTGTTTTAAATCCTTCTTTCTGGAGTTTTTGTTAGCTTTTAAATGATTTTCTACTTACTTAGGGCTTTAGGATCAGAGCTTTCCTAGAGGCCCTAAGTGGTTTGTGGAATTAAGTCATAGAAAGTAAAGAAATCTCTTTTGTTACATAGATACTTGATCTGGAGCTGTGTGTGCTTTAGAGGTTCAGACTGTCTTCTTTCTTCCAGTTGGCAACTGGCCGTTCTTTTAGAATTACAGTAATATGATTGTGAGATGACTCACCATGTAAGCCTTTTAGTGCGTGAAGCACAACATGATGGAAAAGTCAAGCATTTGTTGACTTATTAAGTTATTCAGGGAAAGATATCGAAATTTAACAGTATCTGTTAATCATATGAAATCTATTCCTGTTCATCTTTTTCTTGCATGACCCTTTTTTTCAATATATTTTTACAGCTGTAGTCTAGTGAGTCAGGCAGTTTCATACAGCATTGAATTTCCTTTATTATGACCCCAGGTGTTATGTGTGTTTGTGTTCATCTATATGCATCACTAAGCAAGTTTCTAACGTGGGAAACAGTCCAGATAAAGAAAGGCGCTAAAAACCAGAGTGGTTTCCTAGTAGCTTAAAACAATGAATATCATTGTCTTCAATCTTTTGAAACTCAAAACATCTCTTTCAGTTTCCCTGTTTCCTCTGGGCCACTTCAGTAGAGAATTGAGAAGTGTTGGCTCCGACGAACTACTGCACATGGGCTTTGTGCCAGGAGCTTTTCTACATGACACTTGGACCAAAGGAACATGGACACTTTTTTGTTTTTTTTTCATCTATCTGGCCTACATTTGTTTTTCAGCTGTTTTCTCTATGGACTTTCTGCTTGAGGCATGATAATAAATTGTGTTTCCTCTCTGTAATGACACTGCTGCATAACTTCTCAGGGAATTGCTGCAGTTTGAGAAATGATTGTTTTTACATTAGCACTAGTTTGCCAAAATCAAATATAAAACAGTTGGTTTTACTGGCATTACCGTAGTAACTCTAGAAAAAGACTCAAACATAAGTATTACTCTTCTGTTTGTATCCCATCAAACTAAGCTTGTCAGGTTAAAGGACGATTTGTATGTCACAAGTCAGTAGCCCAGTGAGCCATATTCTGACGTCCCGGCTGGTTGCTTTATTATGACTGCTGCATTTTATATGATGCTAGTTTAATAACAGTGACGTAAACATTCAGTATATAAATGTCTTCAGAGCTGGGAACATGTCAGTCAGTTGTGATCGGTTGTAATTTATATGCTGTCTCGCGCTTATAGTGAACTGTGTTCAGTTGATAGTTGACTTTCTTTCTAAGTGACGATTGAGGTTTTAAGACACAGGTACTGTAAAAAAACTATTTTGAAACTGCGTAGTTCATAGAAGTTGGTTTTAAGTAACAAAACTAGGTCGAAACTTACTTCAAGACTGGATCTTGTATTGTTAATGCCCGGAATTTAGGTTTATTTGTAAACTTGTGGAAATGCAATATGCCACTTTGCATATTCATGTACCATTGTTTCATATTTTCTGGCTTATACCACATGGTTTCAGCCAGATGTACATTTGCTCATTACATGGACCTTTTACTTTGAAACTGCCAGTGTTGAGTCCATTTAAGGTTAGGTTCAACTGATTCAGACAGTTGTGTTTACACATACAGCTCCTCCAGGTAGTGTGTAGAAAAGTTCAGGGTACTATCCCATGTGTGAGAGGAGCTTTTATCTTTCACACTGGGTAGTGCTGTGCCTCTATGACACTCACTGAATGGAGATAGGTTCACCGTTACTCCTAGGGCATGTTGGCCAGTGTTTGCATTGGCCTCCATGGAAAGTAGCTACGGTTTGTCCTAAAGTTCGAGAACATTTGCAAGTGGTGTCTGAAAATGTAGCAACGAACGTTGGCAGGTCTGCTTGTAAACGCACCCTCCGATGACATAATGGAAACTGTTTGTGACAAATTCATTTAAAATGGCTATGGCCAAATCGGGAAACTCCCAAAATCTCGACTGACCAACTAATTGTGTTACGTTGGTCATTCACACGGAATTTGGCCGACTCTATTACTTACTCACTCACTCACAGACATTCGGGAATGTAGGGCTGGACTGATGCAATTGCACAGTCTGGGACTAGCTCTCAGTTTTGTACCTGAGTGAAACTGCTGTTTGTGGGTGCAGGAAGGCTGGTGAATCATTTCAGTGGGGGTTGGTGTCACAGTGTCACCGGGCTGTACATTTGATTTCACGGCATGGTTCCACCTGGTAACAGCTTTAACGGGGACACAAATTTCTGTGACACCCTCTTTTGAGCTCTGCATGGGTTACTATCTGGCAGTCATCGTCTTGCCTCTATTCTGTCTGAATGTCTCTTACTGCTCACCCTGCTCTCGTTGGCTTGGTCGCACTGAGTGTCACTGAGTCAGGGAGAGAAAGTGGAGTTCCATTGTGTGGAATTTGCTGCAGTCAGGCTTTGTGAGGCACTCAGTCTCTGCAGCATTATGGAATGCAAAGCCAGAAATCCCCAAAGCTTTGCTCATTTGCACAGGGAGATTGGGCCCAAGATAGTTGTTGAAAGAAACTCTACATGGCCTCTTCCTATGCCCATCCAATGCAAGACAGCTGGGGAATTATGTGGAACACTGATTCACATTTCATCTAAATAAGTTCATAAAAATCTATCAAGAATAAAGTATGACTTTTATTTTGGCAAGTTTGATAATAGGCTCCTATTAAGTTTACTGCTCTGCAGAACTGTTTGTCCAGTCAGTTTGATGGGATACTGTTGTTCATGGAGGCCAAAGGCAACTTCACAACAATTGAACACAAGAACACATTTGTGAAATACTTTTCCCTCCTTTGTTGACCAATGCTTTTTATTGTCTCATTAGTTTGCATTGTTTGTTCACAAAACACTTTGGGATGTATATTCAGACGATCGGCCGAGAAGAATTATTCCTTATTTTTTCAACATTTGAATCAGATTTAGATGTTAGTAAAACTCTTTGATGATTTGTCTTACTCTCTTTCATGAACTTATAAATGCACTCAGGGTCACATTGATGTTCACCTGATATAGTAAACAAGCCAAGTAATCCCTCCGAACCAATGCATGTTAACTGTGACAACAACCGAGGCGAAATATGCATCAAGATATTCTGCAGACACAAGACATGATACAAAAGCTAGAGACTGTGTCAAACACACAGAGTTCAGGTCTGCAGTTGCTTATCACCGACATCTTCTCCAAGCAGAGTGATGATTTTACCCCAGTGAGCACTGTGAGAGAAGGAAGCGGTCACTCTGCAGCTCTACTTCTCAAGTACACTGCTCACTCACTGACAGGTAAAGAAACAAAATCTTCTTGAAGAATCTGATCCGACTTTCAGAAGGCAGCCCCGATTTGGCAGCTTCACTGTCTACAGCATGACTTTCCAAGTTGTGGAATTGAACTACAAAATGTAAAAAACTAAAGGGAAATCCACCATAGTAATCAGTTCAGTGCATTTCAATTCACAACATGTCATAGTCTATCAACCTAATGACTGGCAGTAAATTGAGCTTATGTTTTTATATCAATATGGCAATGTAATTGTGTTGTTTTGGGGTTTGACATTATGAAATTAATCAATTCATGATTGTCAGAAATAGACATAAGTGGGTCACTATGACGATAATCAGTGCTGGACTCTCTCTAATAGATGACGCCATAGTCTGTTATCCCCATAGATGTGTGTACACAACCTTTCCAGCTGAAGATTCCAGCAAAGTCAACAGTTCCTGTTATTGTTCCCAAAGTAGTGTACGTGTGGTACTCCTTAATGTGGATTGTTCTCCCTTTTTAATTCATTACGACCTTGAGCTGTGAATGCACGCATCTGGGAAACTGTTGACCAAATTACCGACAATGGCAAAATATGGTTAGTTAGAGATTAAAACTGTTGGTTTCGAAATATTTTGGTAAACTGCTCAGCCCTAGCTCCTACTTTCCACCGGCTCTCCTTTGACAAGAAACAAACCCTTGTCACTTTTACAAAGGATGTGCTTTGCCGAGATCCACCGGAGCCATGTTTGGAGATCCTGGTTCTGTGTTGCTCCAACCAACAAGGAGCCAGCCATGTTCTTGTTTAGCTAAGAATGACTCACATACACCGGAGAGTCCTTGGCATGTGTCATGAAGCCAAATGACTTTCCTGAGTACAGAGGGAGAGAACGAGGAGAGGTCCACACATGGCATTCAGATGCTGGTTGAATTGGGCAGAGGCCAGGTTCAGCCGTCGTCAGCTCAGAGAAGAATTTACAGATATCTCCTCTGAAATTCTTCTCTTTTTCTACAGCTGCTGTACCTATTTGCTTCATGAGATTTATTTGCCTTGTGAATGCCATGGTATCAGATGAGCACATCAATGGCAGTGTCGGATAGGTTTTACTGGTCATGCTAGGAGAGGGTGTTTATTTAACAAGTGCATGTCATTTATTCTCCCACAGTAATTTTTGAGCAACTTATGCATTAGAGCATTAGATCCACATGTGTTGACAGTTGAGCTACAAACTGTCAGCACATGTGGATCCCGCCCAGTAGTTAGCACCTACCACTATTTGCCAGCTACAGTGCACATTTTCAGACGTTACCTTTCACATATGAAGAACGCATCAAGATGCCCAAATGCTGGAGGTTAGTTCCTGCTGTATTATCTCATGGGCGCACGCGGGACATTTTCTGGACATTTAACTTGGGGGCTGACAGGAAGCAAAGACAGTCCGGAAGAGCTATGAGTGAGAAAAATGCGTTCTCACTCATAGCTCCCAGAAAATGTCATGAAAATGTCTAGAGTTTATTTCATGTCTGAGAGCAGCTTTAATCTCTTAAATGTAGAGGAGGTTCCTTGGAGAAGGAGATGGCATAGATGATAATCAGCTGATTAGGTAAGAGCCGAAAAGGATACCCGCAACAATCCTCTTCAGTCAGATGTCTGTAGGCATCCACTATCCACACATCCAGCTTGTCTCTCAAAAAATAATGGAATCTATCTCGGTGTGTCTGTCTACCCCTGCGATGGGTGCTGGGAACCCCAAATGGAACGCAACAGTTTTTCATTTTCCCGTCACGCTTTTTATTGTTAAAGGCTGGAGGTATAGAGAACTCTAAGCATAATCTTTTTTTTCCAATGCCTATGGAGTAGTGGCCTGCCAGTTACACAAACCAGTGCAGCATGTTCACCCAGCTCTTGTGATTGACATGCAGCCTTGCCATTGGGTATAAATCTTCTCAAAGAGCTGTGAGTTCTCACTGGAGTGTGTCAAACCTCTGAGATGCTCGGCCAAGGAGAGCACATTATTGTTTAAAGCATTGTTTTGGTTACCGGTTAATGGGAACTTGGGACCAAAAAACTTCAAAAGTTCAAAATTAGCAGGGTTAAATACTGGGCCCCCACATTGATGCCTTTGGCAGGTGAAGACTTGGCCCATGATTTCCGTAATGGATTGTGTGCTCTTCAGTGTCTTTATTGAGATCAACTGAAGTGAATCCTTTGCATATAATATGAGGACTGTAAATTAAAAGTCTTAGTTGTCTAGTAGAAACATTTTTAGTCCCCTGTGTAAATTCATTCAAAAGTTTGTTCTAGCACATTGACCAATAAGTACTGTAATCCTCCTGCGTGGGGGGGCAGAGTTATTCTGTCCCTAAATCAACTCAGTGCACTCACTGGACCTGCAGCTTCCTCTCAGACCCAGTGTGTCCAAAACACTGCAGCAGATTGTCAGTGTTGTCTGCTCTAAATAGGTCATTCATATGTTTTGTGCAGGGCCGGCTAGTGGCATTGGCGACATTGTTATTTGCCTAGGATGCCGAATGTCCCGGGGGTGCAGCTAAGATCCTTTGACTATTGATTGTTACTGTGAAGACATTATCGACAGAAACACCCTTTAATTGAAATAGTAAACTGACTGATAGAATGAGATAACGGCGGCAATTTGATGAGTAATTGTGCAAATCTCAGTCCAGGACAAAGAAGTAACACTGACTGATGCAAGTCCTGAATTGGATCAGCCTTAATTAATCATTATTATTATTATTATTATTATTATTATTATTATTATTATTATTATTATTATTATTATTGTTATTATCATCTCAAGTTTTTTATAATGAGAAGGCTTTCAGGTAATCAAGAATAAAAACTAGGAAAGAAGAGGAGGAAAATGGCTGATATGGAGGTGCAGTCTTATGTTTACATTGTAGCATAGTAGAAATATATCTGGCAAATGTTACGATAGCTGATTTACTCTGACATATTAAAGGAATATAAATCTGATGGGCAAGCCAGCAGTGGTAGAGGACATTAAAGTATCTAGACAGAAATGTCAAAAAACTCCAAGTATAAAGTACAGTCAGTATGTGATATGACTTGTAACTCAAAGTAAATGTGCTAAAAATTGAAAAGGCACACATTTACAACTGTAAATACATAAAAGGATTAAAGTTTTATCATCAATACTTAAGCAATCAAGTAATAGTACTCGTGGTGTAAAATGTTTTTTTGGGGGGGGGGATTAATATCACTCCTACTGCATTCATGTGCATGCTACATTTCACTGCTCTTTCCCTTCATCTCACACAGGGCACCAAAATGTTGGAGCGCGTTTTGAGAAATGGTCTGAGTTTAGTTAACTCGAGAAAGCTCTAGTGCAAACAAAGGAACTTGAAAATCCCTCTACAAAGCTCTAGGAGTAAATCTCTGAGCTTCTTTTCATTTAAAACATTTTCACATTGTGACTCCGCTCTAATGAGCATGGCATGTTCAATTATGAGCCCTAACTCCTGTGTGGGTTAATGACAAACATCTTATAAAATAAATCAAATGATCTTTTGTTTTACTCTCTCTGCTGCTGTTGTCAAGCTGCTCCTTCATCCCTGCGCCAAGGAGGCTGTTCACTCTCAGGCTGAGTCGGCCGCTCTGCAGGGCTCCCCTCTACATTACAACTCCAATTAAACACATTCATGGAAGTTAATAGATTGATTTCACTACTCACAGAATAAATGTTCAGCAATTTGTGCTAATTTTTGTAGCAACTAAATGGAACTACTAGCTGCAGAATGTCAGACTTAGTCGCTGCTTACTAAATGTCCCCCTTGCTTTTCCTGTATTTCCCCCCCCTTGTGGAATGAGTCATTCTCCTCCCCTGCTTTTCTCTTGTTCCTTTAAGATAAACCAGCACAAAGCAGCTTTATCGGCCGTCATGCTCCTATGACAAAATGCAATCATTCCTTCCTGTTTAGTTGTGCTCAAACAATTGTGCATTTTGTTGCTTCAATGCTTGAGAAATGAACTTTGCTGTGAGATTAGAACTTGTGAATTGGCATTGTAAAACAGCCTTATTGCTCTGTAGTAGAGGATGGCCCGGGATTATGTGTAGGTGTGTGTGTTGCCTCTGGGCTGCGATGGATGGGCCGGGTCAGGCTTTTGGCACACACCATGTTTTTATTGACAGATCTGAAGGCAACACAGTGCAATTCAGTGTGTGCTGCCATTCTGTGATCAAAGGCAACTTTTCAGTCTTACTCACTCACTGCAGGCCGTGAGAGCACAGTGCTGCTGATGACATCAACCCCCCCCCGCCAAGACTAGGACCCTCTGGTCAGCCCCCACCGACAGCTGAGCCTCTGAATGCACACAGCACACTGGTGCACTTATCCTTCTCTGCAAACACAGTCATGGAAGGGAGGCACGTGCACACACACACACACAAACACACACACACACACACACACTCACACACACACACACTCACACACACAGCCACTTAGTTAACAAACTCAATGTTTCATAATAATCAACAATCTACTAATGTGGATTTCTGTTTGACAATACATTATGAGTTTGTGAGCTTTTTTACACTTGCTGCTTCTAATCCATGAAAGGATTCGCAGAGTTTTCCAGTGTCACACATGCAGAAAAAATGGACAAAAGAAATTTATGTTCTGAAAACATGTTCACACCTGTGTCATCTGTGGCTCAGGAAGGTCAGTGGGTCATCCACAGACAAAGGTGGGTGGGTTAATCCCCTGCTGCTCCAGTCAACATGCTGAAGTGCCCTTGGGCAAGATACTAAGCCTCACATTGCCCCTGAAGGCTCTGCCTGCAGTGTTTGAATGGTGTGTTGTAAAATGTGCAGCATATACTTCCACTGTATTAATTCATCAGTGTGTCTTGTAGTGTAAAGAGTTTAAGAGTTGTTGTTAAGTTGTTGTTAAAAAAATAATATTGTGCAATCCATTTTACCATTTAGCTCCATTGTGCTTCATAGGATGAGATGGCCCAGTAGAGACGTTGAACTAATTAGTCAGTCGATTTTTTATAATTTGTTGTTTTCTATTGATTACAATTATTCTGCAGTAGCTTGATATCACTGCTACAGGCTACATACATCCATGAATAGGGATGGGACTTTAAAGGAGTTTTCATGTTCGAATATTCATAACGTTATTGAACAATTATTCGAATATTCGCTAAGGCATGACGCAGTGCCCGGCTCGAACTCTATGGACAATTCCATTGCGATATCTGGACTTCATGCCCACCGTGGTGCAGTGCACTTAAATGACGTGTTGAAGTAATATTTGGTTAGTCTCTGTTCGCTTATACTAAATTCGAATATATGCTGAAGTTCGATTTTGTTGCTTGAATTGAATTGTGTTAAAGAGGCTTAAGGCCGGTGCATGATTCTGCGTTTTTACGGGCCCGTAAGTGCAAAGGCCCTTCCCTTACGTGCTTATGTATCCCTTCTTACGTGCGTCGCACAATTTTTCTAACTATAGACAAAGCTCCGCAAGCGTCCGCCAGCCCGCAAGGCTGTGATTGGTCTGCTAACTACATCCTTTTCGTGGTCGCATTTCCGGTTTCATGCCCCATATTACCGCCAGAAACAACGGAAGATTTAGAAGAACGAATATGGACCAAATAGAAGAGCGGTTGTCAGAAGAGATCCGAAAGAATGACCACTTGTATAACCCGTCACTGACTGGCGGATTTGTCCGCCAGAAAAGGATGGGGCGGTTAGAGTGAATAAATATTTTCTTTAGACGTACACATCACTGACCTGAACTAATAGTCCGTTAAGATATCTGACGGGGATTAAGCATCGTTACACTCATCTGCTGTAGGAAGTCGAGCTCCACAAGATACTGGAAGATGTTGTTCTCATAATGCGCGGGACTAGAACGATATTCATTAGGCTTGGATTTTTATTCGAATAATTCTTAATGAACGAATATTCGAATAACGATTATTCATTACCAACCCTATCCATGAATTATGTTTTCAGATGAGTATAAACAGGGACTAGAGCTTGTTAAATCCAGAACTGAGATGAAAACATAGTAGCATGGATGTAGCCACAGTTACAGCTGCAGCTTGTGACTTTTTGGTTTCAAGCTGTATGTTGAAATTGGACCTGTTTCGTGTCATTGTGTTTTTTTTTAATACAATCTTTTTCAAATTAAGCGATTCCAGTTAAAAGAAAGGTTTTTATTTTCACCAGGCTTTTTAGCTCGGGTAACAGCTCTAAACTTACTTAAAATTTCCTGTAACATGAATTACAACCACTGCTTTCATGTTAGTGCAACGCTTACAGACTGGAGCTGCGTAAAACAGAACAGAGGCCTGCTCTACTCTTCCTCCTCCTTACCTTCATCCTTTAGAGCTGGAGGCAGGCAGGCAGGCACACGAGCGGGACAGCTCCTGCCTTCAGCATGTCCGGGCAGTGCACTCTGAGTCTGCACCCTCACGGGTCCGTTGCCCTGGAGAGAATTGTTCTCCTTACTCTTCACCAAGCAGTGATCCCTGTTGTTTGCATTTAAGACCGTTTAACAGTTTTCTTAGGGTTAGGCCTAATCTCTCTTATTTGAACTCTCTAAAGAAACTTTCAGACTGGCATTTAATAAACTATCCTGGGGGCTGTATGTGCACTGAGTCAAAGTCTCTGGACATTCTCTGGAGTTATAGCCTACTCGTAAAAACCCCAGATAATGTGTGTGTTTGTTGATGAAGAAGTGAAATATCTCTAGAGTTGCCATCCACATGTAAAACACTGATGAAGATGTGAACTGGGAAAGATGATGAGATTAGAGAGTTTTTGGCTATCTCAGCAGTGGAATAAATAAGTCACATCCTGCTTCCCGAGCCACCCTTCACCTGAATGCTCCATGATTCTGTTGATGTGAACACGTCTGAACAGAGGATTTCCTGCTGTGTTCTTCATGTGAGAAAGGCAAACTCATTGTACGGACGCCATTGTTTAGACATTTTCCGGAGTTCATGTCTGAAAATGGTGTAATTGTGAGCGTGTGACCCCTAAACATTTCCCTGGCTATGCAATGAGTAGTTTTCTTTATTTTTTTGGCTCACATTTTCACAGAAACACAAGACGGCAAAACCCTCAGGAAGGTAAAGCTTTATGGTGCTTTGCCTGTGCATAGAGAGAAATAGACACAAAGAATGCTAAGATAGTGTACGAACACAGCAACTAAATTAAATCTGTATGCTTTCTCTCTTCACCCCAAACTGCAAAAATACTGATCTGAAGATTCTTACCTATCTTGTGTCCCAACAGTTTTGCTATAGTCAGTGAGGTCTGCATGACCCAGCGACATTGTAAGGTCATAGACTATCAAGAATGCCGGTAGACGGTCCAAGCTGTTACTGGGGGAGTGGAGCTTTCTAGGTCAGAAAAGCTGATGTAGTGTTCCTGTCCGTCGATGCAGTGATAAATCTCTGCTTTGTGCTTTTGTCTTAAAAACTTTATTTTATGTTATATATTATGCTACAGTTTTAAATAAAACAAAAAATAGATTTCCCCCATTCAGAGGGCTATTCTCTCTACTCTGCCTCTTCACCTTATCTTCAATTATGTGGGAACTCTGATAATTCTTCATATCCGTCATATAGGTCTTTAATTGCATTACTTGTGGTCTTAAAAAATCATAAATATAACCTGTTGAAGCCTGTAGAAACCCATCCATAAAGGTATCATCAACATTAGATGGATGTTACCAGAAGAGTCTCTGTATCTGTTCATTCTTTAGCTTCAATAATACTAATGATTTGAATGGCTGGGGAAAAATCAACTGGCCCAGCTGAAGGTCAGATGACTTTTAGCCAAAGTTCCTCAAACGTTACATCACAGTTGAGACGGGATGTTCAAATTTCACAGAACAGTCTGCGGCTGGTGATGCCACTCGGCGTTAGGGATGACTTTTACCTTCACCCGGCTAATTGCAGCATTAGAGTCTTTAGCTTGTCACTTTTCGTGGCCCGCTAAGCCGTTTGTTGTAAGAGCTCTGGTGATTAGTGTCACGTCAGCCGATATTACCATTACACAGGAGACTGATACTGTGACCTGCCGAGCGCTTGCGTCCAGCCTTGTGGTTTGTTATCTTTGGGGCAAATGTCACATAGATCTGCTCTCGTGATTTAAGCCCGACAAAAGCATTCTTCTGTGATGAGTAATGTGTCCAATTATCCTTTTGGAGTTTTGCGTGATGGCTCTGCCGTGGACTTGAGTTCACGCAGATGTGCGCTGATGGCTTTGCTGAGTTCACACAGCTTTTCTCTGCAGCTTTGTTCATGAAAAATGTTTCTGAATATAACTTTACAAATATTTCTGTGTTTTCTGCAGAGACCTGAGGTTCAACAAAATCAAGGATATACAACCGGGCTCCTTCAGACGATTAAAGAACCTGAACACACTGTAAGTCTTGGACCCCGCTCTGCATGCACACTCTGGATCTTCTGTATATATTCCATAGGATAACCTCTTTCTCTGGTATGTGATTGTTTCCTGAATAATATTGAGGTAGAAGGTGGTTACAGAGTAATGACATCCTGTCTGTAAGAAATGCCAGTGTCTCAAGAAGGCGGCGATTGAAAATGTCACCAAGCTTTTACTATAGGAGCATAACTCCCTTAGACTCATATTCCTTTCGCATATAGTTCAAGCAGCTGTATGATAAAGTTCTGGAGGTCAGACAGAGTGACTTTGTTGACATTGTTTTGTCTTATTGTTTTGGTTTTCGAGGATCCTAATGTTTATACCAAGTGGACATTGTTTGAAAAATAGCAGGAACATCATATTCCTTTCTCCAATGGCCCACATGGCATCAGCTGTGTCAAGGCCTTTCATGAAGAGAACATTTTGCTTAGCAACTATCAGAGTAGTAGGAGCGTCATGGAGAGCGGCACCTTGTTACTTCCTGGATTCCAGTGCCAAGAGGCGTGGACATGCCTGGGCACCAACAAGGGAGAACCACAGTGATTTGCGGTGACTCTCCTCCAATATTTTAAACCAATCACATTAAATCAGCTGTTATAATTATATCAAACCCCTTCTGTTCAGGGCATTATTAACTTCCTATTGCTAACTTAATTAGCTTAGGCTGTGTAATTGTCCATGATCATGTGGTTCATTGCATTTCAATAAATACTTGAATTGGATCAGTCCGGCTCTTCTCATATTTAGGATAAACCAACACGCTTAACAATTTGGTCTTGAAAATGAATCAAGACCATTTCCCTTTTAACGGCACTCCGATGAATGATTGTCACTTCCTCAGAAAGTCCTGTTTGTGTTCCACATGCGCGCTCATGCACGCACGGGCAAATTCTTTCTCCGTTGTGTGGTTTCACACATGTAGGTCAGCTCGTAATCTGCGAGGAATTTACTTTTCCACTTCCACCCACAGGGCCATTTATCATATGTCCAGCCTGCCAGATGGTGCATTGCTAAGATAATAAAGCAAAAATGGACCATTGTGTCTTTAGTGGGTTAGTTTAGCAACCTTTTTGAAATAATGAAGGAGTGTATGTGGCATCTGCTCATGTGGACATATTAGAATCTTAATACTGTCACATTTCAGACTGTGCAGCTGACGGCGAGAATAAATCAAACACACCTCGCTTTGCTCAAACCTTTCAGGCATTATTGCAATTCTTCTCTCCTCCATGTGTGCTGTGCATAAAGAGGAATTTGGTAATGGCATTTTAGCACTTTTTTTAAATATTCACTTTTTAAAATATACTTTAGTTGAAAAAACTAGCTCAATCTCAGCACGCTTATAATATCTGATCACCTTACATAGAAAATTTGATATCTAGATGAATAAACATATTGTGCATGTGCATATATAGTTATTTATATAAATATATATATATTTATAAATATAAATATGTGTTGGCTTAGATTAAGTTTCAAAGTGAAGTAAAGTCCTTAAAAGTGAGAAAAGCCCATATTTGACGATAAGATTTTCAGCCAAGCAGCCAATGTTTTTGAAACAGAGCATATAAGGCTCTGAGCTACAGTGATGTTCTCCAATGTCACTGTTGAACACAGGTAGAAATACTGTACATCACTAATGTCACAGTCGGCTTATGACAAAGTGTCACTCTACAGATTACAGAAAGAAATTAAATCTGTGCCCTTGTGATTACAAACCATGGAGTAAAACAGAGTGAACAAGCTCCACCTCTATGAAACTGTTCCTACTGGGACTGAGGGAAGGGGTCATCCAATTAAATTACATTGCATCTGTCTTCAGACGTGGCCTTCACTTAGAATTAGCAAGGACCAAATTTACTGTCCCGCGGTCTGGTAACCACAAAATGACCCCTGTCATCTTTTCTTCACAGCCTCCTCAACAACAACCATATACGAAGGATCCCCAGGGGGGCGTTTGAAGACCTGGAAAACCTCAAATATCTGTGAGTGGCCCCTGTTGTCCACATTTTCAGATAGTTTATGTTTTCAGTCACAGTAGGAAGTTCTCTCTTTATTCAATCACCAGGAGAGGAAGCATGTTGAATCTTGTCTGAGACTTTAGTCGCCAACATGTTAATTATAACAATATTGTGTGTAAAAGAGGAGGACAGCTGATCTTGCTGTAGACTGCTCAGTCAGTGAAAATGTATCAGTGCAGTGTTACATCAATGAGAAGTCTCCCTCTGACTCATCCTTTGTGCTTGCATGTCTGGAAGTCTGGAAGCGGTTGTATCTCTCCTGCTGGATTGCTGACAGCACCGTTAGTCGCACATCATAGAGACGGGCATATTTCATTTGGTTTGTGTGTGTTGGAGATGTTTTGTAGACATTTAAAAGGAAGATGAGCAGGATGATGAGCAGGGACTGACACAGGCCTGTGTGAAGTAGGTGAGGTAGTAAGGTTTAGATGGTGTTTCCTTTCTTTCTGTCCTCGGCTCACTGACACCAACACACACATTCCAGAGATGGAGCCCACTCTTTATGGTGTAATCCTGCAGTAACTATAATGACAGAGCTCCTCTCCCTTTAAAGCAGTTGATCTAAAGCCTGAAGTGTTGCCCCAACCCTTGTGATTAGGGCTAAGTTGCCCCTCCGCCCTCTCGCTCTCTTCCTGCTGAGTCAGCGTGCCGTAGCCGTGGGCAAGATGGTATCTCCCTTCTCACCTCCTCACTTCCCTCGGACCCCAGTGAAGTCCCCTCCCCGTGATCTTTCATGTCTTACAAACCCAATGTCTATACAACAAATGACCACCTCTTTAAATAAGTCAAACAGAGATCGACACGCCCCTGTGCGGGAACCCATCACTAGATTTGTTTCTTCTTCTTCTAATTATTAAGTAGCTTCACATCCATATGTAATTGTCCGTCAGTGTATTTAACCCAGAGTAATCCCACATTTAAATCAAGGTAAAACAAACACTGTATAGGCACTGAATAATGCACTAGTTGTTTCAGGTGCAAAAACTCTTCTTTTTGATGAGTTAATGATCTGCTCAAGTGAAGCTCTCTTAGATTTTAGTCCTCAACTCCTAAATCCAGTTTCCTAAGTGAAACTTACACTCAACGCTTTATGGGAAACACTCAAATACACACATACACACTCACAAACACACAAAGGCCGCAGTCAGTCAGCTGTGTTTCACATTCACAGAGACATCAAGCTTCTGTCAGGGAGTTATTGAAAGAGGAGCGTAGTATTTAAATCTTTAAGCCCATTATTTAAAAAAATACTGATGACTGCAATATCACTAAAGCAAACAGATTGTTCTTTTAGACCCAAAGTATTCTCACCATTATTTCAATTTTTTACTGAACCGCTCTGCATGGAAATGTAGTTAGAATATTTTGTGTTTGTTGTCATCCGTTTCCTAGTAGAAAGGCCTCTGGAACATGTATTAAATCAGCAGCAATTCTCTGTGACTGTCGCTTGTGGCTTTTAGCTCAATTTGTCTTTATCAGGTATCATGTTACATGTGATGAAGTTGTTTATCTTTTGTCCTCTCTTATCATTTTCTTTATTACGCAACCTGATAGCACTGATGCAGATAGGTGAGAGCATTTCGATGGGTATGAAGTGATAAAAAGAAGTCTTTGTTTTTCCTTACATAACGTCACGCCGTGTTGTGTTAGGAGATCTGTATCTCTCATCGTGTCTCGTCATGAGCGCAGCGGTGGAGAGGCTGAGATGAAAAGGCCGACAGCTGTAAGCCCCGTATCACGTTTCCTTCACGCGGATGAAGGAGGGAAGGTGGTGTTTGTCTTGCAGTGTGTCGATCCTGAGATAGGTTGCATTAAACTTCAGTCTGTTTTTCATCTTTAAATGTGGAAGTCATTGAACAAAGTGGAGACATGTGGAGAAAAGATTTGACACATGAGGAATTTGTGACATCATAGTTACTGTCCACTGATAAAGTCATACTCGTTTTTATTTGATTCATACACCATCTCAGCAGCTGTATTTCCTCCTTCAAGTTTTGTATTAGTTTTATTTTTCCCTTTTTTCCAATTCTTATATAGAGAATCAAGAATTATTGATCAGTTTGATCAGTGGTTGTTTTGGTGACTTTGGTCAAACTGAGAAGTGTGAATGTCCAGAGTCTAAAGACCAAATCAGCTGGGTGTGAAAGTACCCTAAACAAAGTGTGTTAAATCGTTTTCTGTTTCCCTTGTCGACTTCATTACTGTGTGAAGTTTTCCAGAGTGCAACTGTCATCATGAACACTCACCAAGTCCAACCTCACACTAAACTCTCCCCTGAAGTCTGTGGGAGCCCGGTGCATATCTAATTCTGTTTAGTCAAGCACATCTGTAGCTGAAGAGAGACCACACTGTGTGAAAAGCACTGGAGCTGTGGCAGTTACACATGTACTGTTACAACCAATGTGCTACACACAGCTCAACACAATATCACCTCTAGTTTGAACTGTGCAGTGACTGGTTCTAAACTGTGCAGTGACTGCTGAGATTGAGCTAGTACCCTCGCCTGTGTGAAGGAGCTTCCTCCGCTCATGACTAGCTGTGTCCAGAGTACCTGTCTATCTACAGTAAACTTACTGTTCTACTTTCTCTCCCAGTAACCAGGCAGATTTCAGATGATCCTGTATGTGTGTTACTAATGTTACTGATTATCTCTCCTTTCAGCTATTTGTACAAGAATGAAATCCAATCAATTGACAGACAAGCATTTAAGGGCCTTGTCTCTCTTGAGCAACTGTAAGTGACCAACTTCCTCATCCACCTTTTCCCCCCCCCCGCTCGCCCTGCTGCTGCTGCTCCTCCTCCCTCCTACTCTCTCTCTCTCTCTTTCTCTCTTTCTCTCTCTCTCTGTAAACCCCTCTACCCCCACCCTCCTGTGAGATTGCTATAAACATCTCATGAGTCCTGGTAAGGTCTGCATGGTTAGAAGTCATTTAAGCCCAAGTCATATGATATATTGAAGTCCCAAACATGTCACAGATGTTGGAATATTTCTTTTTTGGAGCCGACATGACTGTGTAGGCCTTACACAGGTATCATGATAGCTCTGTTCAGTTAGATCCCCCCCCTCCTCTCTCCCATGTGTGAGCCCCTTTCCTTCCGCCACAATGCATGACGTGTGTGCACCCAAACTTGTATGTCGTGCTGACCCCCCCCCTTTGACCCTGTTGCATGAGTCGCATGTGTTGTGGTCAGGGCATCAGATATGCGCCACCACCCAGCACCCCCCACCACCCCACCCCGTTGTGAAGCTTAAAGCATGATGTCCAGCTGCCGTGCTGCCAGTAGTGCTGGAGTCAGAGCTCTGTTCCCCCCAGGCAAAGCTTGACTTGCATCTGTCCTCGTTGTTGCAGAAATTGCTCGTCTGCTTCAATTTGATGTAATCAGTTGTTGTGTGTATTTGTGAGAAACGTCCACTGCATTGTGTGTGTTTAGTCTGTGTGGTTACAATTCAACTGCTTCCTGTGAGTCCCGACACCGAAAAGCTTCCAGTTCGGGGCTGCCTGTGCTGGATCGTGATCCTTTGGCATGTTTAACAGGAGAATTTGATGTTATCGATGTTATGAGCAGTGTCCGTAGTTACAGAACAGTTACAGCACCTCAGTGATCACTTTTTAATATGTAATTTCATCATTATCCTAACAAATTTGGCTGGATTGCAACCTTTTTCTTTGTAAATCAGACTTTTATCAATGTTGGAAGGGACCTTAACTCGCTCTCACTACATTAACAGAGAACAAATGGCTAATTCATGGAGTCAAAGTGATTCCAACACCAGGCTCCATGCCTTGCAGCTGTTTTGAATTTTGCTACAATAATAAAGGGGTTTTATTTGTGGGTGACAAGTTTTGAGTCAGATCACATTTCTGCCAAAACATAAAGTTAAGGAAATCTATATAACTTTAAAAACCTATGCACCATTCATGTATTGAGTTTTCTTCATCTGCATGCCAGTGGGTTTGTCAGTGATCATAGAAGGGCCACACTGAATAGCAAACAGATTTTCTGAAGCAGAAATGTAAATTAGCCTTATGTTTATGAATGTGGTTTGTGTAAATGCACCATACTTGCACAAATTCTGAAATGGGTCCAGTAGAGCACCTCCGCCAGCAGTCATTACACGATGGCTGAGGCTGCAATGTAATCTTAAAGGGCAACTGTGACAAAATATCCACTAAAAGTTTTGTTTTTTTCCACCAATAAAATGCTCCAGTTGTTACACTGGGTCTTTGCTAAGAGTCTGGCAACATATTACGTATTTCTTGCTCAACGATAAGTCTCACTCACTTGTGCGTGAAACGTACTTTCAACAACCCAAGTCTGACAAGACAAGAGGATTGAGACTCCTTCTCAGATCTTGTGAGACGTGGGTTGTTGCAGGAAGAGGAACGTGGTAATGTGAGTGTGAGAGTAGGAGAGAGGTGTTTGGATTTAACTGAGAGAAACTGTTATGGCTGCATCATTTTCTGATGTGAAGGTCGTCCAGATTTGTGTTAGCCGGAGGACACAGACGGCGAGCGAACAAGGAGGGAGCGAGGCAACAAGCAGAGGAGAGTCAACGAGGTGCTGCTCAGTGGGGAACAAGATGCGTAATGTTGCCAGAGTCTTAGCAAAGACCTAGACTAATAATTTAAGCCTTTAATTGGTAAAGAAAAAAGACTCTCATAGGTCTTTTCCTGGATGGTAGCAGTTGCCCCATATACGTTACATTGTAGCCATGGCCTTTGTGTCACAGCTGCTGGAGGAGTCGATCTACTGGACTGATTCTAAAAGTTTATGTAATTACCATTCATTTACACACCTATATTTATTAACTACCAATAATCAACATAGAGAAAAAAACGTATATGGATTTTCTTTGTGGACGACATTAAGAGGAATGTTGAGTTTGGTTTTACAGTCTATGTTGCTTCAGTCTTTTTGTGTTTGTCTGCTTTTCTACTACTTTAAACCGTTGCTCTCCCTTCCTAAACAAGCAGACACCCACCTGAACCCTTACAGTTACCCTACATATGGATTTCATTTTCCAATCTTGTATCTGTACGAGTATGGTTTGATCTGTTTGCTCAGCTCAAATGCAGTTCTTAGAAAGTTGGGGGTTGTGCTCACTTTTCAGTCTAATTTCCAACCAGCCTCCATCCATAGATGTATAGACCTGGTTTCACACTGTCTGAGATGAATGGCTCCATGTTTGCATTCATCTACAGCTTCATATCAACATTTCTGATTATTTCAGTAATGTGAACTGCCAGGGATGGACAGGAGGTCCCGGATGATAGGGGAACTCCTGTGTGGTCTCATTGATCCACCTCTTAGGGCCTGTGAAGTCATGTTTAGTCAGGCAGGGAGCCCTAACCCACTCTTTACTGTGCTTTGTTTACACTGTGTTCTTCTTTAGGTACCTGCACTTCAACAACATTGAGTCTCTGGAACCAGAATCATTTACACATCTACCAAAGCTGGAACGACTGTAAGTTAATTTTTTGAGAAATGTTACATAAGTCTGGAAGAAGTATAGTGTCTAAATTAAAGCACAGACAAATAAGGAATCAAATTGAACAAATATTGTTAAGAAAGTTTTTCCCAACTGGTGCAGAAGATCCCACAATCTTTCCCATTCTGTTCAGTCCGCCCCAGCTCAACTCGATTAAGTTTAAGTCTGGAAAAACCCTGGCTCTTCAGTCATGTAAAGCCACTCCCTGCTTCTTTACAATGATCCCTGACTAGTCTTCTTCTCACCATTCTGCATTACTTCAATATACAATATTTCAACATTATCGTCTTAATAACGCACCAGAGAGTGTTGTAACAGTTTGCTCTGTATGACCTGTTTGCATTAACTTTCATGCTTCATTTTCTTTCATGCTGCTGTAAAAGTGTAAGTTAAGCAGTTTCTTCATACCTAATAAATATCTTTTCCTATGACATTTAAAAAATGTTAAATAAGATGTTTTACTGAGGAGATGCAAAAGGCACAAATTGTGTTTAATGAAAGTTCACTTCAATGAGTCAAATTTCTGTTTTTTAATCAGACCCTTCACTCTATACCAATCAAGTAGCTCGTGAAAAATAAGGTAGACTGAAATGAGCCGTGTCAGATGCACATGTAACATGCTGTACATGTCAACGTTGAACTTGGGAGATACCAAGTGTTGAGGGACTTGGATCAGGATCAGGAGCAATGCAAAAACAAAGTGTCTACTACTTGTACTTTTGTCCTGTAAACTCTGTCTAAGTATATCTTAATTTGACAACTTCATATCATATTTAGCAGGGACATTAATAAAGTTGTACTTGACCACAAGAAAAAATCTATATTTTTAACTACAACAAAGCCAAGGTCATTTCCTAAAGCCTCAGTTTTAGGGGTTTGAGAACTCCCGAGAAGTGTGGACAGCAGGACAAGCTGAAGTGGTGTGGTTTAAATCTAAAACAAATTAGTATGGATGAAGTGTTTGCCATGTTTTTAAGTAAGATTATTTAAATCTTCGATTGAATTTGAAATGCCTGTGAAAGCTCTGGATATGAACTCCTCTCTTAACATGCATCGGTGATTCTGAAACTCTGCAGCAGATGTCAAAGGGTTGAAGAAAGTCTCATGAAATTCCTGCTTCACTGTCCCTGTTTATGGGCCAGCCGCTTCCCAATATATCCATAATACCCAGTCTCAGGAGAGGGTGAGCAGATGGCAGGACACCTGCGAAACAAAACAAAAAGTAAACTGGGGAACGGGGAGAAAATGAATTCCCAGGTGCTCACTCACTCTGAGGTTTGTTTGAGGATATCTCCATGGTCACGGTCAAAGCAGCCACTTTGGCAACTTGTCCAGAGAGAGTATCTGTAGATCAGCTTTCTCAAGGTGGGGACAGGAGATCAACAAGTACAACAAAGATGATCCTAATCAGCTCTGAGGGAAAGTTTTGGAGAAAACGTCACATAAAAAAACAAAATGTCAGTGCTTTTAGCCAAGCAGTCCCAGGGGTCATCATGTTGAGCACAAAGCATGTATGGGAAGATGATCATATTTCTCGTCCCATTCTGAAAATGGAATGTGATATTAGCAAACATCATCATCAATATTTGTTTAAAGTAGTCAAAGTGTCTCATGTTATTTCCTGAAAGAAAACAGTTCATTCCTATACTATTAAAAACTTTTGTAGACTCGTATGAATAGAGGCTACTCCTCCTTCGAGTTCTAGTTTGCTGTGCAGTTATGGACACTGATAAATCCTTGTTTTTCTCCCCCTCTCTCAGGTTTTTGCACAACAACAGAATTACCCAACTCGTCCCGGGAACCTTCACTCAGCTTCAGGCCATGAAGCGATTGTAAGTGGAAAGAGTTTCTTAACATCCATGTAAACAGCTGTGTGAGGATGCATGTCCGCATTTGTGTCCGCAGTTACCCTCATGACCCTCAATATCAAATGGAGTTTGTTTTGCCATCTAACCACACCACAGTGTTCTCACGCTCCATTGGCTGCGAGACGCCACTGTCCTTCCCAGCGTTTTGCTTCTCTCTCGTTGAGTCAGCTGCAGTGGAGCTTTGGAGGAGACTGTGTGGGCTGGGCCCTGATGTGAAAAGCAAAGAAAATCTAACTTCCTGAAATATGAGAATTTTAGGTCATTTAGCCCAACTACTGTGTATATCATCTCATTGTTTTTTTCCCATCTTGCCTCTGTCATACATGAACCTTTTAGCATATGTTGAATAGCAGGCCTGTGTGCTGAGGGAAACCATAGACCACACATCTCCACTTCCGCCTGTTGTACAGATATTACGCAAAAATATTCTGGTAACGGACTCCACCATCCTGCGGTAATGACGACATTTGGAGTCACAGTCTGTGCTGTAGCGATCTTGGTGGGGAGATGTTGATCACCAGTCAGTCTCATGTGTAAAACATGACTCTTCTCCCCATTAAATAACTACATAAAACCAAATTTACCACAACAATTAGCACATTATTGAAATACAAAATGTCACCTTTATTCACAGGATAGAAGGCATGAAATGGGGAGAGAGAGCGAGTGGGGAAAGGCACACAGCAAGCGTTTGGTTAGGAACCGAACCCATGCCCACTAGATGCGGTACAAAAAAGTTCGGTCTGTGTCCCATCCACTAACATGGAGCCGGCAGGATTTATGACATGTACTGCTGCCAACCACCAGGGGACAATGAAGAAGGTTAGGCTACACTTTTGGAGTGCCATCATGTCATTTATGAGGCCGTAAAGTCCTTTTGTGTTCAAGGATATGAAGATTAAATAAAAAGGCTGAGTCTGATCTGTCTCTCAGACAGTTTTCTTCACACAGAGAGCTTAGCCTCCCTCTGCCTAACACTCTGCCAGTTGAATGTTCTGAAAGGCACGTCATGGATAATGGACACATTGTGGTAGAACTGAGAGCTGGATCAGTTACCAGAAGACGAGGCCAGGCAGACAGATAGTTTCCCACGACAGGGAGAGAGAGTCTTCCAACACAGTCCGGCTGAGCGCCGCTGTTTGCACTGACCTGAGCTGTGCCTGACCAAGCCAGACAAGTTTCAGTTTATAAGCTGCCACAGCAGAGTTTCCCAACACTGCTCCACACACAACCCTGCTGTTACAAGTCACATAATGTTATACAGGGAACACATATCCATGTCTCACTTGCTCTATGTATATTTGTGTGTGTATTCAGGCGACTAGATTCCAATTCATTAAACTGTGACTGCGAGCTGCTGTGGCTGGCCGACCTGCTGAAGCAGTACGCCGAGTCGGGAAATGCCCAGGCCGCAGCTACCTGCGACTACCCCATCCGCCTGCAGGGGAGATCGGTGGCGACGCTGACCGCTGAGGAGCTCAACTGTGGTACGTTCTCCCACCGTGCACAACTTCTGTGGAATATCAACCAATAAAGATTTTCTTCACATTCAAAACAGGGACAGTCAAAGTAGAATGGTGTTTGGTAGAGTGCACAGCTCCGCCAAGGCCCAATAATTCCCTCTAGGAAACCACATTTATTTGGACTACCAAATTGTAATCTGAGAAATTAATACAAATGTTAAGAAACACCCATTCAATCTCACAATGCTTAAGAAATTAAAAAAATCTGGATCCACACAAACATTTAATGGGTTCTTTCCTGAGCCATACTGCATCCTTCTCCTTCTTTCTTGGTAGTTGGTCCTGTAGTTTTTGCATAATCCTGCTAATTTACAAATAGACACATTTACGCAGATGAAAACATAACCTCCTTTGGAGATTTTTTCTAAAATTATTAAAATAAAAAAAGACAGCACTTTTCAAAACACAGCTATATGCTTTTTAAGGTTGGAACAGGATTGAAAAATCTCAGTACTAAGCTTACTTACTAAATTCCACTGTTTTGCCCATTATAGCGGAAATTGAACTGTGTTGATCTTGAAGGTGCCGCAACATGAACCTATAGAATCTTTATTTAGTTTTAAACTGAGAGGAACAGGAGCACCTGAAGCCATAAACTCATGGTTCCATGATGACATGTGTTTTCCACATGCCTGCTGTTACACACATACATCAAACAAGAACAAATTCTCAGTCTATATGCAAGACCTCTGACCTTCCTGCCCATGATAACAGGTAAGCTTAGTCACCCAGTCTCATGCACACGCACACACACACACACACACACACACACACACACACACACACACACACACACACACACACACACACACATACACACACACAAACAGGTGTATCCTCTGTTTGTGTCTGAGGTCTGCAGGCAGCAGCTGGGTCAGTCGTCATGCACCAGCAGCTGTGTGTCTGGTCGGGATAAAGTGTCAGGACCCCCTGAATTTGGCCTCTGGTCTCAGTAGTATCAGACCACAAGCAGCTGCTTTGTTCATCAATGAGACGGGGATGCTTGGTGTGTGTGTTTGTGTTAGTGTTTCATCACTCTGTATTTGAGTAACCATTAACAGGCGCTGAAACTTTCTTTTAATGGCTTCAAATGCAAAAACAGAATATTACTAATACAGAATTCCATTATTTATTTTATAAGAAGAACCATATGAAGAGTACAGGAGGATTAAGTTGTCATGCAACTCATTTTTAAAGTGTCAAATCCTTTGTAGCGCTTGGCTGTGAAAAGTTTGGAAAGTTCTCTGTGGTTAGATTTGACAGAAACCTTTCTTCTGTTTGGAAAACTTGTCGCCACTAAAATCCGGTTCGGCAAACCTTAATCTAAATTGATTCTGTGAATGTGAGGAGAGGAATATTTCTGTATATGAATGACTTCCCAACAGTGTAAACAGCGTAAATGATCTACTTCTAGAACGGCTCTAGTTCCTGAATTAGATTTCCCATAAATTTTCCCCATTGATGTTTCAGAAAATTCTCGTAAAAAGTATTTTAAGTTTGAAAACAGGCTAAACATCTACGAGATTAATCGTGAGATTAAAAATACAAACTGTGTACATATTTGTTGTGTTTCATTGAGTGTTTAGTGCAGTTAACCTAGTGTCTTAATGCTGAACGATCTGAGCATAGTCAACATGATTTTCCCAGTTGTGCTAAAAATTACCGTGGTAATAATGAGCTCCACTCATCAGAGATGTCACTATTACACCCGAGGATTGTGGGTAGTGTTGTACGTCTCCTTCACATCATGAATGAAACAAGTTTTCGTAGAACACAGTTGATAGCATTTGGACTTGTGGTTTCTGCAGCAGTATATCACATTGTTTCACAATCTTGCCGCTTGTGGTGAATCTACATTTGATGGTTCCAATATTATGGCTGATAATCAAAATCTCTATTCAGAACATGAATGGGATTTCCACTCCTGGAACCACGTTGTTGAGCTCTATTTTTTATGCTTGAAGGATCTTGTAGATTTGAGGCAAAATCAAGCTTAAGCACAGGTCTTACACTTGGTATTTTGATGCTCTTTAATACTGCAAGTAGAGAAGGAAGTGCACGTTTCAGTGTGTGTCTGTGAGATTGAGTTTCAGTGGGTTTCTCTAACAGGCGGTTAGTTCCTATACCCGTAAATCCAACTGTGTAAACTCTGTGTTTCAATCAGCTCTCTCTGAACGCTGCAGTCTGAGCCAGACAGCCAGGCCAGTTGGCAGCTGACTGTAACCCAACCACAGTTAAATCTCAGCAGCTAATTTGATGGCCCCAACGTGCCCATTCTTGCTCAATGCAAACCCCTCCACTCCATCGTCCTACATAGCAAGGCAGCAGGGGAAGAATGTCTGCGTAACAACATGGTGAAAGCCACACCTCCCTCTCTCCATCCCTCCCTCCTTTTACTCTCCCTCTTCGCCCCTTGTTGGTGGGGCGGAACAATGCACAGAGGGTTGAGCAGCTGTCAAAACAGCCACCCTCCTTGAGTTGAAGTGCCACCTCCCTGCACAAGTGGTATCTGATGAGCCAAGCTCACCTCCTCATTGGGCCTCAATGGAGGCTGGATTACCGCAAACAGGATTTCCATATGAGCCTAAGTTTTAATGTGGAGTCATTTGCTGGAAAGAAAGGGGTTGATGTTCTTTGTCTGTATCTCAGAAGCTTCTTACAGGTTTAGGTTGGGTTTACCTGCTGGTGTATATTGATCTTTATGTTCCCTGACTAGACAGGAGTGTTTGAAATGTGTCTGCCATGTGTGTGTTTGGAGCAGGGGCCACAGAGAGTGTGGGAGCTTGTCTTTCTGTAAAGAATGTTGTGGTTTTGTTCAGTCCTTCCTAATGTAAGAATGTGTGCATAATGGTAACGGGGGGGCCAGCATCGTAGCCATCTAACCACACTGCACGATGTGTGTGTTTGAGTTAGTTTGAGTGACTTTCTCAAGAATGGTTTGTGGTTGCACTGGCACACTCCCCTGCACACACACTGCGGTGCGATATGAGGCAGATGATGTCATGTTCAGATGTGGTGTTTCAGGAAATTTAGCCAGAGAAGTTTAACTGTGTCTGAATGTCTGTGAATGGCTCAGCCTCATTACCATCCATATAATATTCGAGGTTCACCAGAGGCTTGATTCAGGCACACGCGTGTGAATGTCCATGCATTTACATGTGGGTTTAATTATCTTCCCCTTCTGACCTCCTTCTCCAGAGGTCCCCAGGATCACCTCAGAGCCCCAGGATGTCGACGTCACATCAGGGAACACTGTCTACTTCACCTGCAGGGCCGAGGGCAACCCCAAACCACAGATCATCTGGCTCAGGAACAAGTAAGACAGCTCATGTTCTGACTAATGTTATGTCACCAAAGGCTTTGCTCTTCACTCTGTGTTTTTAAGCTAGTTACCTCTGCCAAGGAGGTTATGTTTTCGTCTGCAGGATTATGCATTAACTGCTGGATATATTACCATGGAACTTGGGGGAAGGGTGTGGTATGGGTCAGGGAGCAGATCCAGGATTTGTTTCCCTGTAACATAAGGCATTTTTTTGTCATTCCCGTTGTTATTATGTAATTTGTGTATGAAAAAGACATATGAGACATGTTAAGGGGACTGATAATTGTGTGTAATGTGATGCAGATCCAAATCAAAAAAAGGATGTAGTGAATTTAAATGTGGTTTCATAAGGGAACTATTGGTCCTTGGCGGAGGTAAGAACTATAATAATATAAGTTCCATTCTAGTTCCAGTTTTAAGATTGATGTTCTACATGTTAAATTACCATTACCATTTTAAAAGGATTATGGATTATGCCATAATGAGTATTGTGTATCCCTATTGTGCCCCCCACCTCGCAGCAATGCTCTAAACATGCGTGACGACAGTCGTCTGAACCTGCTGGAAGACGGGACGCTGATGATCCAGGACACCAGGGAGACGGACCAGGGCGTCTACCAGTGCATGGCCAAAAACGTGGCTGGGGAGGTCAAGACTTCACAGGTCACACTGCGATATTTCGGAGCCCCCTGTAAGTGGCTGCTGTCAAACTCAACCTCTGCTTGTGTCAGATAATGTTCATGTTTAATAAGAGGTAGAAAAACAAAACAGGAAAATTGTGTTGTCAATTCTGAGATAATATCCTCTAACTTATTTTTAAATGAAGTGAAATAAAGCAAAGGTAGTCTTTCCATTTAAATGAGGATAATTGATTAACCGGTTCATTTTGATTAATTCCGTTGCCACAGTAATATCATTGTGATAGCACTACCAGCTAAATTAAGATTATCCTCGTTCAAACATTGTATCGTCTGGGGTGAAAACTAAAGTGACATTTGGTCAGCAGGGGTTTCAATCAGCGTGAGACAATGTAGGCAGACTGGAGTAAGGTGTCTGCCCTCAGAGCAGCTCTGAGGTTAACTTCAGAGTTCAGCAGGTCAAATAACTGGGATGTCCCGCTGAGCTGTGAGCAAAGCCTGCTGGCACTCATGTGAATTTTATTAACACACACATTCCCTCTCACACACACACATTGGCTCTCACACTGACGCACGCATGCACGCACGCACGCACGCACGCACGCACGCACGCACGCACGCACACACACACACACACATTCTCTCTCAGGCGCTCAAAGGCACACAAAAGTACATTCTGTCCTCTTTCTTTGTTGCTCTTTCTTCTGCCTGGCATATATACACACTTGAGCAGCACTCGAACATCAATCAGTCTCACTGTGAATGGTCGCCGCTGTGGGAGATTAGCGCGGCCGTCTCCAGTTGACCTCAAGGGCTCGTCTCTGGGGCGACGGACGGCCCCAGTGACTGGACCTTGTTAAGGAACAGTCTCTGAGAGCAGATGTTGTGCGTTTCCTGTCTCCGTGTGATTGTAAACGGCAGGGCCCTCACTGTGTACATATTTCCTTGAACTCCACTGTAATCAGTGGCCAAATAAGGACAGGACGCGACCACGTTTTGTGACACATAAAGGAAGTTGTTTCAGCAAGTAATCAAAGTGGCGTTTATTGACAGAAATAAATAAATATGACCTGTGTGCATCATCTGAACCTTTCGAAATGCACACGTTCTTTTGAGCATATTCTCTGTACACCGAGGGACATCACTGGTTACCTCATAGCCTGATATGGCTTAGACCACATGAAAAATGTTGTCATCAATGTAATGTCATTCGCATGTTCTCCCCCACCTCGTCTTTCGACCTGCTCCTCCAGCACGGCCAAGTTTTGTGATCCAGCCGCAGAACACCGAGGTGCTGGTGGGAGAGAGCATTACCTTGGAGTGCAGCGCCACTGGTCAGCCACAGCCCCGGGTCACCTGGACAAAGGGCGACCGCACACCGCTGCCCAACGACGCTCGAATCAACACCACCCCCTCTGGAGGACTCTTCATCCAGAACGTGGACCAAGCGGACGGTGGACAATACACCTGCTTTGCCTCCAATAACGTTGAAACCATACATGCAACGGCTTTTATCATTGTACAAGGTAGGAATCAGACGGCATGTGTTAGGTGATTTGGTTTTGCCTTTTGTTCTGTAATGCTCTCTTATAGGGGAATATTTTTTACATTGAGAGCATTGTCTTTCCAGCCTCTGTTACATTTTGACATGTAAAGCCCTTCTGTGTGGCGTTTGCATGTTTTCCCCATGTCTGTGTGGGTTTTCTCTGTGTTCTCTAGCTTCCTCTCACAGTCCAAAGACTTTTAGCCTGAGATGAGGTTGATTTAAGACTCTAAATTAACCATTGACGTGAATGTGAAGTGTAGCTTATGCTGGCTCTTCCTGTCTATTCTTGCAATGGCATTAATACATTAATGTATTAATGAAGGGACAAAGAGATTCCCAGCTGGCTCCTGGAGGGCAATTATTGAGACTCTTGTTAAAGACGTGGCCTTCTCCAAGTAGCTATTGAAAACCACAAGCATGAAGTGTTGCTCCTGGAAGAAATACAGCTGGTATTGTGATTGAGATTTTACAGGATGTCGCCATGTAACACAAAGTTGACTCAGTCAAAACAACACGTGTCAGGGCTGGCAGAATAGCAGGCGAGAACCCAAAAGCAAACGACAATGAGGCAGAGCAGGAATCAGCAAAGTTCGAGGTTTATTGGAATGAAGCAAGGGTCAGATACCAGGTAGTCAGTCCGAAGCAAACAAATCCAGTAAGGAGCAGGCCAGAGATAATCCAGGGTCAACAGAGCAGGAGTCAGATACCAGGTAGTCAGTCCGAAGCAAACAAATCCAACAAGGGGCAGGCAGAAGAGTAGTCCAGGAAAAAACAGGCAGGTCGCAGAGGAATCAGGCAGCAGAGGAATCAGGAAAGTAACGCTGGAAGGATTAGGCAGGAACACACTAAACGATCTGGCAGAGAACAAGGGGAACAGGCATGCAGATATAGAGGGGGGACTAATGAGGGAAGTGAAGACAGGTGCGTCTGTGGGTGGAGCCGGTGAAGGGATCAGAGGAATGAGGAAGGTGCAGAGCAGGAGGGGAGTGGCAGAGTTCTGAAAAGAGAAGAGAATTAGTAAACCAAAACTTAACAGAAAATATTAATACGAAGGTGAATTTGTGACAGAAACCCCCCCCCCAGGGACGGCTCCTGACGTCCCACCAGGCTGGTCAGGATGGGACCTATGGAATTCCCTGATGAGAGGACGGTCAAAGATGTTGCGAGAAGGCTCCCAGGAGCGCTCCTCTGGTCCATATCCCTCCCAATCCACGAGGTACTGGAGACCCCTACCCCGTGGTCTGGACTTAAGGATCCTATTAATGGTATGCGCAGGACCCCCATCAATAAGCCGGGTGGGTGGTGGGGGCCTGGAGGCGGGCTGAAGATGACTCTTGCTGACGGGTTTGATCTTGGAGACGTGAAAAGTAGGATGGACCCTCATCGACCGGGGTAGGGTAAGGCGAACTGCAGCCGGGTTGATGACCTGGGCGACGGGAAAGGGGCCCACAAACCGTGGAGCCAACTTTCTCGATTCCACCCGAAGTGGTAGGTCACGGGTCGACAGCCAAACTCTCTGGCCGGTAGCATAGTGGGGCGCCGGGGTGCGGTGTCGATTGGCTCCTCGCTGGTACCGGTCAGAGGCACGTAGGAGCGCCGAACGGGCCTGCAACCAGGTACGCCGACATCGCTGCATGAATGACTTGACTGATGGAACCCTGGCCTCCCGCTCCTGTACCGGGAAAAGTGGAGGCTGGTATCCTTGGGAGCACTGAAAAGGTGAGAGTCCCGTAGCTGAACTGGGCAGCGTGTTGTGCGCGTATTCGACCCACAGTAGGTGCTTGGACCAGGAAGAAGGATTATGGGAGACCATGCACCTCAAAGCCGTCTCCATCTCCTGATTCATTCTTTCCGACTGGGCATTGGATTGTGGATGGAATCCCGAGGATAGGCTGACCTTAGCCCCCAACATGCTGCAGAATTCTGTCCAGAACCAGGAGGTGAACTGTGGACCTCTGTCAGATACAATGTCACAGGGAAGACCATGCAGACGGAACACATGTTGCAGCATAAGTTCAGCCGTCTCCTTGGCAGATGGCAATTTAGTTAACGGGATGAAATGGGCTGACTTAGAGAACCTATCAACGACAGTCAGGATAGTGGTGTTACCGTCCGATGGCGTTAGTCCAGTGACGAAGTCCAGGGAGACGTGGGACCATGGTCTATGGGCGATGGGCAGCGGCTGGAGCAGGCCAGAAGGAGTGTGACGAGCACTCTTGTGCTGAGAGCAAACCTGGCAGGCCGCGACAAACTCCTTGGTGTCCTCCTCCATGGTGCCCCACCAGAAGCGTTGCCTCAACAGGGCCAGGGTGCGTCTGACCCCTGGGTGGCAGGCAAGGCGAGAAGTGTGCCCCCACTGGAGAACCTGAGAGCGGAGGTTAGCAGGGACAAACAGGCGATCTCCAGGAAAGGCACTGGGTGCTGGGTGATTAGCTTGACCCTGCCTTACCTTGTCCTCGATGTCCCAGGTTAAGGCACCGATAACCACCTGAGCAGGGACGATGCTTTCGGGTACGGAGGAACCACCCTCGGACTGGAACTGCCTGGACAGGGCATCAGGCTTGACATTTTTAGATCCTGGGCGGTAAGTTAAAGAAAAATCAAAACGATTAAAGAATAGAGCCCACCTGGCTTGACGGGAACCCAACCGCTCGGTCAATACCACAAACGGTTGCTCCGCCCCCTCCAGCCAGTGCCTCCACTCCTCCAAGGCCATTTTGACCGCCAACAACTCTCTATTTCCGATGTCATAATTCTGTTCGGCAGGCGACAATTTTCGGGAGAAAAAGGCGCAGGGGTGCATCTTCTGGTCCCCTGCTGATCGCTGAGAGAGGACTGCTCCCACTCCGGAGTCCGATGCGTCCACCTCCACCGTAAACTGACGCGACGGATCTGGAAAAACAAGAATAGGAGCAGACGAGAACCTGGTCTTTAATTCACAGAAAGCTTTGTCAGCGGCAGAGGACCACTGGAAAGAGAGTCTCGGGGAAGTGAGAGCAGTAAGTGGAGCCGCCACAGAACTATAGTTGCGGATAAAGCGACGATAAAAATTGTCGAACCCCAGGAACTGCTGCAGCTTCTTCCGAGTGGTGGGGATTGGCCAATCAGCCACCGCTTTTACTTTGGCGGGATCCATCAGGATCTGTCCAGGCCTGATAATAAATCCCAGAAAAGTGACCTCAGAGGCATGAAACTCACACTTATCAGCTTTCACGAACAGCTGATTTTCTAGGAGCCTCTGGAGGACACTCTGGACGTGCTGAACATGTTCTGACTCTGATCTGGAAAATATCAGAATATCGTCCAGGTAAACAAACACAAAGATATTCAAAAAGTCACAGAGAACGTCATTGACCATGGCCTGGAAAACAGCCGGAGCATTAGTCAGACCAAATGGCATAACCAGGTACTCGTAGTGTCCACTGGGTGTGTTGAACGCAGTCTTCCACTCGTCCACCTTCCTGATACGAACCAGGTGATAAGCGTTTCGAAGGTCGAGTTTGGTGAAGACTGTTGCCCCCTGCAATAGTTCAAAGGCCGATGAGATGAGTGGAAGAGGGTACCTATTTTTAACGGTGATGTCATTCAGGCCTCGATAATCAATGCAGGGCCGGAGGGTCTTGTCCTTCTTGTCCTCGAAAAAGAATCCCGCGCCTGCAGGGGATGAAGAAGGACGGATAATTCCAGCAGCCAGTGAGTCCTTGATATAATTTTCCATGGCCTTGGTCTCCGGAGAAGACAGAGAGAATAACCGGCCCCTAGGAGGTGAGGTTCCAGGAAGGAGATCGATGGCACAGTCATACGGGCGGTGTGGGGGAAGCGAAGTGGCCCGTGCCTTATTGAACACGCCCTGTAATGCCAAATATTCCGATGGGACTCCTTTAAGATCAGTAACCTCCTTGGAATGAGATGAACCGGGGGCAAGTGATGACGCTGATCTGAGGCAGACCGCATGACAGTAATTACTCCACTGGAGAATGGACCCGGAAACCCAGTCAATGTGAGGATTATGTCTCTTTAGCCAGGGGTGGCCAAGGATAATTGGTTGCTGCGGTGCATGAATCAGATGAAAAGTGAGAAGCTCTGTGTGGTTGCCTGACATGCCCAGGTGAAGAGGAATGGTGCGGTGGGTTACTGTGCACAAGAGGTGTCCGTCCAGAGCAGTGGCCTTGATGGGCTGGCTCAGGAGCTCCTGCTCAATGCCCAGCTGCACAGCTAACGACCGGTCCATGAGATTGTTGTCGGCCCCAGAGTCAATTAAAACCGAGACTGTGGTAGTCTGTCCCTTGTAGAAAAGCTGAGCATGGATAAGAGGTCGAGAGGGTCTTTCAGTACTAGAAATTTGGCTCACCAGCGCCCTCAGAATCTCTGGTGGGACCAGTCTCTTACCCGGACAAGATGACACATAGTGACCTCCCAGCCCACAGTACATGCAGCAGTTATCCACAAGGCGCCGCTGTCGCTCCTCTGATGACAACCGGGTCCTGCTGAGTCTCATCGGCTCCGTGGGGGCGCTTCGAATGCTCGGGATCGATGCAGAGGAGACGTCGGGAGATGGTGCGCGTGGACAGTGACTCGTCCCCGCTCTCTCCAGTCTCCGTTCCTGGAGGCGTCCGTCGATGCGGATGGCTGTTGCGATGAGCGTGTCCAAATCCATCGGAGGATCCCGCGCCGCCAGCTCATCTTTGATGACGTCAGAGAGACCGTTGTGGAAAGCGTCTCTCAGCGCAGAGGGATTCCAATCGCTCTCCGCAGCAATAGTCTGGAAATCAATGGAATAATCCACAACTCGCCGACTTCCCTGAGTCAGGTTGAGGAGCCCCCGAGCAGCCTCCCGACCGGGGGTTGCATGGTCGAACACCTTCCGGAGACCATCAGAGAAGGCTGCTACGGAAGAGCAGATCGCCGACTGTTTCTCCCACTCGGTGGTTCCCCACTCCCGTGCTCGTCCCGAAAGCTGGGTGATCATATAAGCCACTCTGGATCTCTCAGTGGGATAAGTGAGAGGCTGTAATTCAAAAGTCAGCGAGCAGAGTGTAAGAAAGGACCGGCAGGTACCTGGGGCTCCGGAGAATCGGTCGGGAGCGTTGAGACAAGGTTCCGGTCCGGAGGGAACACGAGCAGGAGGACTGGCTGGCCGTGAAACAGCCGCTGGCTGACAGACTTGAACGAACCGCTGGAACTGGTCGTTGAGAGCCTCCAGATAGTGGTCCTGGCGTGCGGAAGCCTCGTGGAACGCCTCTGCCATGGTGGTAAGTTGCCGCTCCTGTTGCTGCAGCGCACTATTGTGCGCAGCTACCTCGCTGCAGAGTCTCTCAGAGTCGGCTGGGTTCATTCTTGGCCAGATCGTTCTGTCAGGGCTGGCAGAATGGCAGGCGAGAACCCAAAAGCAAACGACAATGAGGCAGAGCGGGAGTCAGCAAAGTTCGAGGTTTATTGGAACGAAGCAAGGGTCAGATACCAGGTAGTCAGTCCGAAGCAAACAAATCCAGTAAGGAGCAGGCCAGAGATAATCCAGGGTCAACAGAGCAGGAGTCAGATACCAGGTAGTCAGTCCGAAGCAAACAAATCCAACAAGGGGCAGGCAGAAGAGTAGTCCAGGAAAAAACAGGCAGGTCGCGGAGGAATCAGGCAGCAGAGGAATCAGGAAAGTAACGCTGGAAGGATTAGGCAGGAACACACTAAACGATCTGGCAGAGAACAAGGGGAACAGGCATGCAGATATAGAGGGGGGACTAATGAGGGAAGTGAAGACAGGTGCGTCTGTGGGTGGAGCCGGTGAAGGGATCAGAGGAATGAGGAAGGTGCAGAGCAGGAGGGGAGTGGCAGAGTTCTGAAAAGAGAAGAGAATTAGTAAACCAAAACTTAACAGACAGAAAATATTAATACGAAGGTGAATTTGTGACAACAAGACTTCTGAATCAACTTGCATTCTCACCTCAGAATAGAGATAACACTCCAGATTTTATTTTCACATAAAATAAAACAGAATTTTCTCTCTTCCTTTCTGTCTGTGTAGCGACCCCCCGGTTCACACTCGCGCCACAGGACCAGTCAGCGCTGGAGGGTCACACGGTGGACTTCCCTTGCGAAGCCAGTGGTTACCCGCAGCCGGTGATCGCCTGGACAAGGGGGGGGCAGTCCTCTGCCACAGGATCGTCGCCACGTGGTCCTGTCCTCCGGGACTCTGCGCATCACTCGGGTGGCAGCCCACGATGAGGGCCAGTACGAGTGCCAGGCAATCAGCCCTGTGGGAACTGTACGCGTAGCTGCTCAGCTCAGCATCCAGCAGAGAGGTGAGCGTCAACATGAAGTTGTTTATTATTAGATCATTTTTTTAATCAATGACAAGTTCATTTACACAATCACATTGACATAATCTAGGCTCCTGTGGTGAGTGTTGTAAGGTCTTCTTCGAACACTGTGTGTTTGTGGAGGAGGGGGATGTTAGGTGGTAAAATGTTAAGAGGCGGGGAGTGGTGCAGACCCCTTAAATCCCAGCTAATTTGTCTCTGCACGTGCGAGTCGGCCGTTAAACTGTTACAATGCAAGTATACATTGGAAGACAGTGAGAGGGGGGTTGTATGTGGTAATTAGCGTTACCATAATTTGTGTATATGTCCATGTGCAATGTACAAATCATTTTGTGTGTGCAAGCAAGAGGAGGGCATATCAAATTTAGAGCTTTCTCGTGTGTGTATTAGTTTCTGTGGTTGCAAGGACCCATTTGATTCCAAACCATTGGTCCTCACGACTTAACAGGGCTGCTTGAGGGTTAGGACTTGGTTTTAGAGTAAGTGTCAGTGTTGAGGTTACGTGTTTATTTGCAGAGGTGGACAAATTACACACATTCTTTACTCAAGTAGAAGTAAAGTTACTGGTGTTAAAAATGACTGAAGTGAGACTATAAGTACTGATTCAGCTTCTTTACTCAAGATTATTAATGTGCAGGCTCCGAATTGTCATCCAGGTAAAGAAGATCCCCTCTGATCACCATTTCTGTTTCTACTGTTCAAATGAAGTTATTTTAATTTAAATAAGGGATGGGGAATGTTTTGTTGCTCTGTGTCATCGTCATAATTTTCAGTAATGTTCTCTGTGTGTGTGTCTGTGTGTCTCTGTGTGTGTGTGTGGTGTGTGTGTGTGTGTGTGACTAAAATTACAGGCTTGGCCTCGCACAGGAAAGCATGGCACTCTGTAATCCTGAGATGACACCATGGTTTTCCATGTAGTAATGGCTGTTAACATGGCTCAAAGTACACGTTGCATAATGGCTCTACACGGTTTAAGTCCTGTACAAATCTGCGACCATGCTCTGACGGTGTGTAAGAGCGCTGTGTAGAGTAAAAGACCAACCATGAGAAGAAAGGGAAAGCAGAGACTAATAGATGAGGTTTAGTATGTTGCCATTCAACACACATGTCGGTGTTGGGATTCCTGCGAGACACAGAGTGGTCCTGGCAGCACGTTGTCAGTAGCTTTGATGCTGGGTTCTGTACACAGCAGTCAACCCGCGCTTTAGAGAGTTCAACTTTGATTTAAAGGCAGTTAATTAGTGTGAGTCTACTATGAAACTGCCTCCCACTGCACTCTGTGCTCTAAAACTTGTGGGATTTTCCCAAGGCCAGGTGGCTCACTGCTGCCTGCTGCATGGGAACCAGGCAGGAATGTGAACACGGTGTGTGAGGGGCAAACATCCACCCGCTCCACCCAGACACCTCATTGGAAGAGTGAAGCTTAGACAGTACAGTATCACACAGGGACTCCCTCGGGTGTGTGCGTGCTTGTTTTTGTTGGCTCTTTAGGACCTTTTTACCAGCATAAACACTGACCTTGCCAGGACCAGTAGACCTCATGGGGACCCTAAGCCTGGTCCTGGTTAAGGCTAGGGGGAAGATGTGAGTTGTGGTTAGGGTAAGGTTAGTTTGGGAACAAAACGCAGCTCTGTGAATAGCCGCCTTCAAACATGCCCTGAACGCAACTTGTCTGAGTGAGAGCCTCCAGACTTTCTGCAGACTTACTCCGGCCAGTCCCCTAAAGTCTGCAGAAATTCTGGTGGAGCCAGAGGAGCCGTAGCAGCACAGCTGGAGATCCTCAGAAAGGCCACACCAGCTAGAGTGGGGGTGTTGATAACGTCTCAAACATGCAACTGATGCAAAAATGAACAAACAAAAGAGAAATGGATGGTGTCATTCACGGCGGAGACACATACAAAGATGTCAAGAGAGTCTTTGGTGATAGGTGCCAACACCGGTGTTGATGGGCTGTAAAAAAAATCACGTGACCTCTGCAGCAGAATAAATAGGTTACATCCTGCCTCTACTTGCTGCACCACCTTTCATTCAAAGCATCTGCAGATGTCTGTGTTGCTGTTAATGCGTCCGGACTTACTTCTGAGGTCATATCTGGTAACAGCTTGACAGAAGTTTTTAAGGGTAAGGTAAAAATAAGTAATTGTTAGGCATAATTGACTGATTAGTCTAAGTTAGAAGATTGACGTTTGAGGTTATGCATTTTGTTATGATGGTTAAGGTTAGAGAATGGGGCAAGGGGCTGTATCATGCTGATGAGTGTCCCCCACGGGATAGTGGAACGTGTGTGTGTCTGTGTGTTTGTCTGTGTGCGTGATGGCAGACAGACTCAATCTGTGTACACAAATGTAAACCAGCTGTTTTTACTGCCTATAGCATCTGTTTAGGATGAGATGCTGCCTGCAAAACATATTGAAATTAAAATGTTTGAGTCATTAAATTGAAAATCATATGAACAGGAAAATAAATTAGCTTTACAAAGACATGAAGCTGTTGAACGTTTTGCAGCCCTGTAATAGAAGAGAGAAAAATAGCCTTTGCAGTGTAAAACAAACTGTGAGCGTGTGTATCCATTTTTTTAAACGCTAAGTTTTAGAACATTGTGTCTGTTATGATTCATTGCAAGATTCATTTGACATTGTACACTGATGCATAATCATTAACACATGCGCATGTGTGTGTGTGTGTCTGTATGTTTTAACTCATTCAGTAACGCCTGTTTTCACAAATGCTCCAAGGGACCTGACGGTTGAGTCTGGCCAGGATGTCCAGATTCCCTGCAGCGCTCAGGGCCAGCCGCAACCCGTCCTCACGTGGAACAAGGTTAGACGCTCAAGCTCCCGTTGGCTGAGTCAGGTCTCACCCCCGTGACCTCATGACCTCAGAGGTCACGGGGATCAGACAAGTGCTGAAGTGGTTGGACTGGGACCAGGACATATCTTAAATCAGTTATTTTTGTAAAGTAAAGCTAAGGATGAGAAAGACTTGATTTGGTGATAATTATATTTTAGCTCCGAGTTTTTCTGACATCACGCTTAATCACTCTCTCGTCATTTGATCCCCATATTCTCACACCTGTTCTCGGGGCCATAACCTTTCCCCTTTTGTTGCAAACCTTCCCTTCCCAGGATGGTGTGCAAGTGACAGAAAGTGGAAAGTTCCACATCAGCCCTGAGGGTTACCTGGAGGTCAAGGACGTGGGCACTGCCGATGCTGGACGCTACGAGTGCGTCGCTCGCAATCCCATCGGCATCCAGGTTGCTAGCATGGTGCTAACTGTCACGGGTAAGAAAGAGCTGAGGTCAGCAGCTTTTGTCCTTTCTGTCTGAGCACATATGGTCGCATACATCTACTGCAGAGTAAACTGATATATGATAATAATTATTCATTGTTACACATACTATGATCCATATATCTCCACCACATAGTAACAGCAGCATGCAGGAGACATTAGTTTAATGCAAAATAAATATAAAGTAGGGCTCTATTCAAATCTTGGTCGATTGAAATGTTGTTGGGAAGAGGAGTAAAGTATCGCTAACCAATTATATTTATACCAATCATGTTATACATTAACATCGTCCTCCTGCCTAGCCTTGTAGGAAAGTTGTCACAACAAGTATGTGTACACAGGTAGGCAAATAAATAAATAAAATGATTGGATCTTTTTACAGCCTGACAGCTTCCACATTTGTTGTCAGAGCTCTCCATATATTCATTGCTGTCAGGACTTAAAGAGGACTCCAAAAGATATGACAAAATAATGCTGAAAAATTATCCTCTACCCTACCTTTAAATCATTATTTTATCAAACATATTAGAAATATATAAATTTTAATGTGTGCAATCTATAAGTGTAAACATTAAATGTTACAACATTATATGATCTGCTATGATCAGCATTCTCTTTAAGTTAGGGGCTGCAGTTAGAAGAAAGATTTGAAAACATTTGTTCTCTCCCTTCGACCTACACAAATAATGGACTAAGCTTTGTAGGGTAAGGATGCAGCACCTCACACATGATGAAAGACACACTTCATTCCCTCTCGTCCTGCACCATCGATGTGGTGAATCAGTGTTGACACGGATTTGTTTGATTTCTCTTATTAAACATTTACCCATCACCCAGAAGAGAAAATGAGAGAGAGCATGAAGCAGAACCTTTGGATGATGCTTTGCTTGCTGAGAGACAAGTGATGATAACAACACATAAAGAGATCTGTGTTATATTTTGAATATTCAGTGTGAATTGTTGTCACATTAGTTCAGAGTCCACAGAGGAGTGAGATCTGTTGATCTTCTTGGTCCAAATCAGGGAGCCTGTGTGTCACACTCTGCTGCACCGCTATCAGATTCCTATCAGCTCTTCCCTGTGTGTGTTGGTGTTTCCTGCTGAGATCTCTCAGCTCAGACCACAGCACTCTGCTGGTGAACCATAAACTGTATCAGTGTACTCAGTGGTTGTTGGACTCTCTCTAGTCCTCCCATCACAATTCCACTGTTTTCAGTGGCACACTCCGATGGAGGAGTGTGCCAGAAATGTGTTCACTCCAGCTACAGGAGGGAAGCTGAAGTCTCCTACACTATTCCTTTGGAAATAAGGAAAATCTGTTAAGTTCTATATACAAACCATTACTTTTTAAGTTATATAACAGCATAAAAATGCCTTAAAACATTTCTGGGAAGAATTTAATGGGGCATTTTATTTGAACTGATACAAATAGACAGCTTTTTGGACAAAAGTCTTTATTATGAAAATGACACCATCTGCGCCCATTTTGTTTCCATAAGCTTTGTTTTTAGCTTGTTACTCTCTTTGCCACAGGGACACAATTTTCACATAAAAATGACAACTCGAAGGAAGAAACTGCTTCACCCATTGCATTAACAAAACAAGGAAAGGATTCACCAGCGTCATGCTGCTGCAGCGTCTTTACAACATTGACAGAACAATAACAGCACCTGGAACTGCTTCGGACATGAACGTTTTCCGTTGCTATTTAAAAAAAAATGGAAATAACCACAACTGGAGAAAGCGTGTGTTAGTTGATGTTCGTTTTGGGAACAAGCAACCTGTGAATGATGTTTTCTTTTTTGTTCAGTTCCTGCAGTGAGCAGAGAGGGAGACACCTTCGTGAGCACATCCATTGAGCAGGCCATCCGTAATGTGGACAGTGCTATTGAGTCCACAAGGAGACGTCTGTTTGATGGGTAAGATATGAGAGGGTCACATAGCAGACACACTTAAATGTGCATATTGTATTCCCTATCCCCTTGCCCCGTTTTCAACCATCATAATTAATTTATCTATAACCATAACCCTAACCTAATAATCATTCTAATGTTTACTCTAAAACACACAATCAGCCCTTTGATGGTTTGTCAGAAAGTGAGGAACAGCCAAAATGTCCTTACTTTCCAAAAATGATAAGTCAAACTTTTAGATTGTTGTGCAATTTGATTTTATTGTGATTAATCCTTACACAAACATTACTTACACAAGAGCACAGCTTCACGTTCCCCTACATTAGCGGATAGGATAGGAGGCCTTTTGTGGAATATGGTAAAGCATGTTAAGTCCGTAATGTGGAGCAGATTTGGGTTAGATTGATAGGAGACTCTAAATGGACCTTAGGATTTAATGTGGGCATTTTGTTTGTCTCTGTATAAGAGCTTTAAGATAAACACTAAACTCTGGATAATCTCCTGAAATTATTTGGATGGGTAGTATGTGAGAACGCATATGTCCGAGTCAGTTGCTTCGGAAACTTTTCTGTCAGCCTCTCTTGAAAACTGAGCCCAGGAGAGAATGCAGCAGGAGAGATTCACAGTGAGCATGTGAACGCATCAATGGCGTTTTTAATTTAAAATAAATGAATACAAATATTTCAGAATGAAAGAGGTGTAATACACAAAAGGGACAGAGACGGACAATGTCAACTTTGAAAGACAACGAGATACAAGAGCTTTTGGTGATAAGGGCTGATGATGGTGTTGATTTGCTTTAAACAAAAACACATGATCTCTGCAGCAGATTTAATCTGTCATTTCCTGCCTCCTGCAGGCTGAACCCAGGCGTCACCCCTCACCTGAATGTTCAGGAGATTTTTGTGAAGTCTTCAGAAACTTGTATGTATAAATGTACAGAACCAAATTTTGGAACATTCTCCAGAGTTAGTGTCTGAAATGGCTCATGTCAGCCTTGCGCTAAGCCTAACGTCAGCTGGGATTGGCTCCAGCTCTCAAGACCCTCGAGGGAGAAGCAGTATAGATAATGGATGGCTGTCTGTTAATGGCTGGAGGCAGAGTTTACCTACAGAATGAAAAATGTTCTTTCCCAATATGCAGTGTCTGATGTAGGGAAACGGTCACGTATACCTTGGTGCACTAAGGTTTCAAATTACTGCAGCTCCATATACGACTGTATTTATTGGACATGTGTTTTCCACAAAAGTCTCAGTCTTTAATGGAGATTGTAACAGATGAAAGCAGAAGTGTGTAAGAACATTATGTCATTACTATTTTTTTAAACTTCCATATGCTGACAGGGCCAACGTTAAAACATTAATAGCTGGTCTCACGTCGTCTTGGCAAATGACTTGCATGTCTGAGTCAGAGCCTTCAGGTAAAGAGTGTAGCCATTGGAAGTTTCAGAGGCCGTGCCTGACACCCTCCTGGTTCATTGCACAATGTTTTCAATTTCCATCAGATCAGGACCCTTGAATTTGAGCGCTGCCGCAGGGCGTGGTGCTCACAGCAATTTGTTCTGACAGCTGCAGTCAGTGTATGTGGCTGGTTATCATCAGCTTCTCATTTTATCCTTATCAATTTGCATATATTTCAAATGGTGTGTCGACTTATTAATCCTTGGGGTGATTGAGGAACGTCTTTGTAGATTAGAGATGTCAGTGCTGTCGATACAACTCACAAGTGTTTCCATCCTGTCGAATGATGTGGTTAGCTGTTGTGTTTTTCTTGGCATGCGCACACAGTTTGTGCACACACAACCCAACCCAACACAAACACAAACACACACACACATACACACACACGATTGAATGCTAAATTAAGATGAGGGGATTTCTATCCCTCTTTCACGACAGTCACTGACTCACAGTGGCGACTGCTTCCTGCCTGACAGCAGCCAGTCAGAACTCATATTTTCCGATGAAGTTGTGTACGTGCCTGCGAGTGACATGTAATGCAGTCTCTTTTCGGCGAGGATCTTTTTCTCTTTAGAATTCTATGGAAAATGTTTCAGAGAAAATTGAAAAAAAAATCCTACACTTGCACCAAAATGTAATGGGTTCTTTTCCAACCCATACCACATCCTTCTACAAAGTTTTGTGGTAATCTGTTTGGTTGTTTTTGCATAATCATGCTAACTAACAGACAAACAAAGAAACAAAATTAAAAAACATAACCTCCTGAATGGAGAGAGTAATTATTATTTCATATGTTCTATTCTACATATGCATATAGAATGTGTTGTTCCTGCACCAAAAATCCAACCATTTAAGTTTTTAACACAAACACTAAAAATGCTCATGTTCCGATAGTAACACGGCTTACATCATTATGACATCATCTAAATACGCTCATAAAATAAGAGTTTTTCATTTTTACATGGCCTGGGTTGAACACCTGTGCATCTGGCGTCATGGTCAGAACCATATATGTCCAACTCTGGCTGATCTTTAAAGGCTGCAGTGGAATGCATGTTGAGGTGCTGCAGCAGTCCAGTGGTCTTCAAGAGGGAATGAGAGCAGTACCAACACAGAGTCATTTCCATAAACCCAGCTGCAGGCTAGTGATGGAGGAGTGGAATGACCAAGATGTGTGTACATGCTTTGGGCTTCTCCTCATTTCAACTCTCTGACCTGCTATTGCTGTGGTGAAGAAATCTTTTTTGGAAGTGTGAGAGAAAACGCTGCCTTCTCTTCCTGCCCTCGAGAAACACAGACACAAAAACATCTACCCAGAAAATGTGGTTTGACTTTGAACTTGCAAGTGCTGTCTTTTTATTTGTCTTTCTTGGCTCCCCCACATTTTTCTTCTGTTTCCCACCGTGTTTTTTTTCCCCCCTCTACATGACCTCATTTTCATTATCACTTCTCCTTCATCACTCTCTCCTTCTCTCCCACCTCCCTAAAACCCTGTCTACCTATCCCTCATCCCTCCAGTGAGCCTCGTACCCCAGGAGAGCTGCTGGCTCTTTTCCGGTATCCTCGTGACCCCTACACGGTGGAGCAGGCCCGGGCGGGAGAGATCTTCGAGCAAACTCTTCTGCTCATCCAGAATCACGTCAACCAGGGTCTCATGGTTGACACCAACGGCACCGGTGAGGCTGCTAACCTACTCTTCTGCGTGTTGGATCTACAAAGTGTTTACAAAACATATGATAAAAGCTTTAACCAGCAAAAAAAGGCAGTTACAGTGCATCTTTACTTTTGGCATTTTGCCTTTATTTGAAAGATGAATGGTAAATAGAAGTGGAAGTTTTGGTTATGTGGTCTGCTTTCTAATTATTAGTCTATCGTGGCATAACAACCCCACCCCGCATTGTAGATTACAACATTAACACTTCTTGGCTGAATTTACATTTTCACATTGAGTATAACACTGGCAGGTAACAAGTTGCAAGTTATAAAACAAGTCATATTGTACATAATTTGACAGGAAAACCAGAGGACAGAGTATTGGAGCCATGTTGAGATTTTTTGTAATTTGTAAAGTTATAATATTACAAAAATATTTATCTTGCAATTTTACAAGAAATCGTACTTTTAGGATGTGAGTCATTTAACAGGGTCAATATCAGACAATCACTCTGTTACCTGTGTTAAAATGATAAATGTGGAACATGTTAAGTTCTAAACGACTATGATTTAGCTAAATCAGCTCCACATTATGACAAGCATCACGACTTGGTTAGCCTCTCTTTTGTGGAGAAGGAAATGTTTGGTGGTGGCAAGTGTATATTTTTGGTCACATCTATGTGCTCACACGATGAGATAGGATCAAGATTCTGGATCCAGCAATAGAAAGAATTACTTCTCGTAAAATCACGACCTTTTCTTTTAATGTTACAACTTTAATCTTGAAATAATTGTTCTACACCATGGCCCTAATAATCTGTTGTAATAACAAAGTGCCATCATTGCTTAATTAACTATTTACAAACTTTGTAAGATTATGTTATCAGGTTATTTTTTCTGCACAAACAATTGCAGACCTGCCACAATAAGGTGTTAGCACTCAAGAACAGTTTATGTGAGGGGCCTCCTGTTGAGCATCAGTTTCTAAGCTGAGTATTGCTGCCTTCAATCAAGTCGTGAACAACCTCACTGGGCCCATGGGAGTCAGCCCTCTGGTTTGCTGGAGTTGCAGGGTGGAGCCTTTGGCCCACCATTGCTGTTGATAATGCTGTGTTCATAGCAAAGGGAATAACCCATGGAACAACTTATGGCTTGGAGAAAATGTAAGTGGAAAGAACATGATGCCATCAAGACAAACTGATTTCAGTTTATTTTCTGTTAACTCAAGTTGCTCCAACTATCATTTCCACAGTGATAGAAGTGATGGGTATGTAGGAGGCTGTGATTTAATCCACACACTGTACATACAAACTGTAATGTTGTTTTACGACCTTAGTAATGAAATTAAGATTATTTTTACTTTCATTGATTGAAGCTTCTACACAGTTGTACTAAGAATTGTCACTTTTCAAACTAGAATGGCACTCATAGTAGAACGTACACCTCCGCCAGGGCCCAACAGTCCCCTAAAATTCAAACAAGCTCCATCAGATTGCACACACTCATAGATATCAGTTCCCCTAATACACCTGATTTCTTAGAATGAATAATCCCTGAGAAGTTAAAGAATTTTTGACAAAATTCAAACACAACAGTTAGAAAAGGCAATATTTATATCAGCAGTGGCTCAGCTAAGGGTTCTGCAGACTGAGTCCCACAGTCGGTCTTTACTCACTGTGGCTCAATCACTGTGGGTCACTTTCACACTTTCAGAAAGAAAGCTTCAACCAGCATTACCACAGACCAAGCCAACCGCCCATTTCAAACAGGAAGGTTTAAAACGGGCACTGCACTCAGAATAATAGATTATGTATATTAAGTCCTTGCGGAATCACAATATATATATTGAATCTGTCCCAAAGTATTTTGATGGTTAAAAATTCCAAAAGAAGATCATTTTCCCAGAAAGAGTGTAAACATCTCTCTGCTCTTGACAGCTAATATTTAAACAGGCTGTAGACTGGGAAAGCTGGAGTCAATGGCCATTACAAGTAATCCACTTTTAACAACATGGACAGCAACACTCTCACAGATAATCCTGATGTAGAATAACTATAGATGCAGATACACAATAAACATGTTTGTGAGTTGTTAAGGAATAAAATATTTGTTTGGACAATTTTCTGCAGGGTATAGATAACATCTTTCTAAAGTCTCATTGTGTATTCAGCTCGAAGCTCCCAGACAGTTTCCTGAGCAGTGTCCCAGCCAGTGATTCAGTTCCCAGCTACTCTATGAATTACCATGTTATTGTGAGCAACGTTTGGCTGTGTGCAATCACTCCATCTGTATGCCATTTTCTCTTAAGCAGGACCTGAGGCAGGGGAGACGTAATCATAGAGCAGTTGACGAGCGGCCCATAAACAGTTTTATTAGCCCTGTGTCACACAACACCACACTAACCTGCAATCACCACCGAGCACAGGACAAATTGGAACGTGATCCGTGTCGGTGTGCACATTTTCTCAATTATGCATGACTCTGATTGGCAGACCACGGGTTAATTTGGATGTTTACATGCATACGCATCTGCCTTTGTTTGCAGTCACATAATCATGGAAAAATGTTGAGCGGTCCAAGAATGAAAGCTGGAGCGTCTTATATATTTCCACACACACAATGGTGGATTAACACACTGGTTGTAATGGAAGGATTGATTTAACAGCGCCAAGGTCAAAAGGGCTAGATGTCTCCAGACTCTGTATCTGTGCTGCTTTGGAAAGTTTTGGCTGAATCCAAGAATTTTATCTACATTATAAATCTATAGAGGAAGGAAATGGGAGTAAGGATTTGGAGTTTGTCTATAGTTATGTTATGGTAAAAAAATAGGGTTGGAAGAAGAGACAGCTCTGTGGAATAAGAACAAAGAGAGAGCACTGTTTTCTTTACTTGTGTCAACAACTAAATTTGTTGCACTGGCCTCAAACCAAGTTAACAAAGAGATTTCAGCCGATCAGCAGAAACAAATGTGCTGCTTTTATTGTATCTCCCCTTCAGCCACATTATGCCCAGTTCTCCTCTAACGCACACACACACACACACACACACTTACACACATAGACACACAAACACACAACAAGCCAATAATGTGTGTGTGAAGCGGACTGTTCACACAGAGGAAGTCTTACCTATCCCTCATAGGAGGTTGGCGGTAGGCACTCACCACAAGTTCTCATGCGTAACCACAGCACCATATTGCTAACACATTACAGACACACAAACACACTGATGTGCTGCACTCTGGTGCTTTCACATGTCAGAGCGAGTCGGGGCAGGTTATTGAAATACTGTGACCTGCACCCTCAGGTCAGGAGGTTGATTCCAGTTTGAGTGAATGATTGTGACAAATTTTACATGGACACCCACATTCCAATATTAACCCCATTTGTCTCAATTAGCCATGTAAACAGAGTTTTCTGACAAACTGAATAAGGTCATACTCGGAATAAGCATTGTAGACATGTAGTGTTCCAACAGCATTTTGCAACATTGACATAAGTAAGTTGAAAACTACTGGGTGAAATAAAAAAGCAGCTTTTGCAAAATACAAATAAAACACCCAAAACGCCATACTGTAGCTTCTTACATTAAAGTTATAATCCGACTAAGCTCTGACTTGTAAATGGGATATTATGTAACCAACTAATTCAAAATATTGTTTTATTGTGAATAAGATCAATGGTCGGTGTATTGGTTTCCATGGAAACGATACATTTTTTCCATTTCTAATTGATTACCTACTTACCTACTAAGTACTTCAGATATTTTTCATCTGATTTTGTTCATTTGTACAAAATTGTTGCCGTTAACCATGTATCCTCTTAATGTGTTGAATTTGTGTCGCCCTTCCTCAGCCTTTCGCTACAACGACCTGGTCTCCCCCCACTTCCTGGACGTGATCGCCAATCTGTCCGGCTGCACAGCCCACCGCCGCTTCAACAACTGCTCCGACATTTGCTTCCACCAGAAGTACCGCAGCCATGACGGCACCTGCAACAACCTGCAGCACCCGATGTGGGGCGCCTCGCTCACCGCCTTCGAGCGTCTCCTGAAGTCCGTCTATGACAACGGCTTCAACCTGCCGAGGGGCGCCAATGAGCAGCCGCACAACGGGTACAGGTTGCCGCTGCCGAGGCTCGTGTCCACCATAATGATCGGGACAGAGACCATCACACCTGACGACCAATACACTCACATGCTGATGCAGTGGGGTCAGTTCCTCGACCACGATTTGGACTCAACGGTGGCCGCCCTCAGCCAGTCGAGGTTTTCGGACGGTCAGCTCTGCGCTCAGGTCTGCACCAATGACCCACCGTGCTTCCCAATCCAGTTCCCTGCCAATGACGCGCGGCAGCTACGTAGTGGCGCCCGCTGCATGTTCTTTGTCCGATCCAGCCCTGTGTGTGGCAGCGGGATGACGTCTTTACTTATGAACAGTGTTTATCCCAGGGAGCAAATCAACCAGATAACTTCTTACATCGACGCTTCAAACGTTTACGGCAGCTCCCGGCACGAATCAGAGGAGGTCAGAGATCTGGCCAGTCAGAGGGGTCTGCTCCGGCAAGGTATCATACAGAGAACAGGGAAGCCACTCCTACCGTTTGCCACTGGACCACCGACTGAGTGCATGAGGGACGAGAACGAGAGTCCGATTCCGTGTTTCATGGCAGGAGACCACCGGGCAAATGAGCAGCTTGCATTAACTGCCATGCACACTGTGTGGTTCAGGGAACACAACCGCATCGCCACAGAGCTACTGAGGCTGAATCCTCACTGGGATGGGGACACCATCTACCACGAGGCGCGCAAGATCGTAGGAGCCCAGATGCAGCACATCACCTACAGTCACTGGTTGCCCAAGGTACCGGCCAATAGCTTCAGTCGAATGTTCCATTGTCGTGCTGTTCTTTGTCTCTGATCATTTATCAAGGTGATAATAAGATCAACTTTAACATTCCTTCTTCAATCCCTTAGGTCCTGGGTGATGTGGGCATGAAGATGATGGACTCATACGCCGGTTACGACCCAAACATCAACTCGGGCATCCTCAGCTCGTTCGCCACCGCTGCTTTCCGCTTCGGCCACACCCTGATCAACCCCATCCTCTTCAGGTTAGACGAGGAATTCAAGCCCATCCCCCAAGGGCACATCTCTCTGCACCGTGCCTTCTTCTCCCCCTTCCGCATCGTCAATGAGGGGGGCATCGACCCGCTGATTCGTGGGCTCTTTGGCGTTGCCGGTAAAATGCGGGTATCCACTCAGCTGCTGAATACAGAGCTGACGGAGAGGTTGTTCTCAATGGCCCACGCCGTGGCTCTGGACCTGGCTGCCATGAACATACAGAGAGGGAGGGATCACGGCATACCTCCGTACAACGATTTCAGGACCTTCTGTAACTTGACCTCAGCTCAAACGTTTGATGAATTAAGAAACGAGATAAAGAACGCAAATGTCAGAGAGAAGCTACAGAGGTAATTATACACGCAAGATTATAATTAATACCTTGAGAATTTTACAAGATATCAGTTTGCAACAAATGGAAGAAACTAACTGGCCTACAGTCAACGTAGAGTATTTAACTTTTCTTGTCTGCGGCAGGCTGTACGGCAGTCCTCTGAACATCGACTTGTTCCCTGCCCTGATGGCTGAAGACCTGGTCCCCGGCAGTCGACTGGGGCCCACCCTCATGTGTCTACTGGCAGCTCAGTTCAAACGCCTGCGAGATGGTGACAGGTAAAGTAAGATCACAACACATCTCACCTCACCGTTTACATTACGTTCATGATGAAACATTTTCAAACGTAGTTCTTTATCGCTGTTTCTGTTTTTTTCTGAAGGGTATGCATTGAGGACAGACATTTCCCCTTGATAAAAACTAAATTAAAGTTTTTCAGCAATATTTTTGGGATTATACAGGATTATAAATAAATATATCTGTTACTGAGCATTTTTGTTGAGCAATCAGTCGATCCAATAGAAAACGCTTGTGGTTATTAAACCTCTGACAGCGACAACGTTTACATGACACCAATAATCTGACTACAGGCCTTATTCAGAAGACATTATTTCGATTATGGTGTTTACATGGATAGCTTGCCAATAGTAGAGTGTTTACATGTTACTGAGCATAGTCTGGTAATAACTCACGTCAATATGTCTGACGTTGTGCTGCCAGTTTTATAGCCCCAACCCAACGTTTAATGTACAATACTACTGTATTCCCATTTGATAGTTTCCTGTCTAATTTTGCAAAAATGGCACAAAATTCTGTGCCGCTCCAACAGGATGTTTTAATGTGATCCAGACCTATACATTTCTGAATAATGCGTCTGAGATCAGAATACCCATACATACGTTTTAATTTGATTATTGCTGAGTATGAACATTTCTGTGTTAAGGTAATCATTGCTATATACATGGCAGTATCTTATGTAGACTATTCGCTTAATCTGGTTAATATCGTAAGAATGTTGTCCATGTATATGTAGTCTCTTTTTCCTTAAGGAATCGTTTAAAATTGAAGTCATGTAACCTTACTAAGAGGTTCTTCATCATGTCAAAATAAGAGAGAGAGGTGGGAAGGAATTTAATCTCATGTATCATCTCAGTCACTTCCCTTGCCCCTGTCTCCTTCAGATTCTGGTACGAAAACCCAGGCACGTTCACTCCTGCCCAGTTGACCCAGTTGAAACAGACCTCGCTGACACGGGTGATGTGTGACAATGGCGACAACATCACTCGCATCCAGCGCGACGTCTTCAGGGTGGCAGAGCTGCCCCATGGCTATGGCAGCTGCGACGACGTCCCTCAGATTGACCTCCGCATGTGGCAGGACTGCTGTGAAGGTGAGACAACTTTTTGTTTTTGTGTGAATGGTACGGTTTGTATTTATATAGAGCTTATAGTCTTGACCACTCAAATCTCTTTCGCCGTTCATCCATTCACACACAGATTCATGCATGTGGGTTATTGATCATGCATCACTCACACACTGCTGGAACAGCCGGGGGGGTAGAGTGTGTGAAACTTTGCCATCTGTAATGATGGAGCAGTGGATCAAACCACCAACCGGCTTGTTTTTGCATGACCCACTCTATCTTCTTCTCCTTTTGTTTTTACATTGGCTTGAGAAAGTATTCAGACCCTTCCTTATCTGCACATTCATGTTTTTGTAGTTTTCGTTTTAAATTGATAAGAAATATAACTTTTTCTGATCAACAAACACTCCATGATCCAAATTTAAGAACATTTTTTGTCCAAACCTGTTTAGATACATAATGTAACAATTATTAGTACCAGCTCTCAATATGAAGCAGTCAGATGCGTCAGTTCATAACCATTGTGATGATTTGTTGACTCCAACTTGACTAAGACAGAATGTTATTTGAGGCAAAATTGTTATTTTACATAAAGCTTCACTTTCAAAACTCACTTTCATGGTAGTATAAATGTCTCCCAGATATTTGTCGTCCCTATTCAGTGTTAGTGTGACCTTTTTTTTAGTTAAAGCAGAATCTGAAACCCATACAATACTCTCCGTCTTTTGTCTCCCCTTGATAACATCTTCCTCAAGGCAGCGCAGCTTCGACATTATCACGGGTTATGTGCAACAATTTAGAACAGGCCCCTGTCGGAGGAAGGTGGTTGTTCTTTGACCTCAGTTTACTTGTGTAAACATTAGGGCATAGGATGTCTCAACTGTTCATAATGAAAAGAAGGTCTGACTGTAGATAACAATGTGTTGGATCATCATCATCTAGCTTCACGAAAGGCAAAACTTCTATCTGTCAGATGTTGAATTTTTATAAAATAGTGATTCACTGAGCCAGTGCTATGTCACTTAAGCATTAGACAGAATACTGAGACCCAATTTCACAACTTTTTTTAAATAAAAGCTCTAATTCAGGTCTTTTCAAAGCATTGCAGCAACATACATAATTGTTGTAATTATTTGGAGGACAAACTGCAAAAAAGGAAGTGATTCTGTGAGTGTCTTCACGACCAAGGTCAGCACCTGCTGCACACATAAATGTCTTTATCAGGCCGATATGATGCAATAAAAAGATTGATATTGTTGTATTGCCAAATATTTATCCAAGGACATAGAAGATCACGTGTTCAACAGACGGTTCTGTCATGTTGTCCCAACTCCACTGACTACTGAGTGCTGGCTGGATGTTTACTTTGAATAGTATTGCTAAAATGAATGGTTTGTGAGATTTGCCTTCCACATACGGACTGACCGACATTTGTGGAATCAGTAGATGGATGGAGTTTGAAACCAAAAGACATGTAATGTCATGCCATTGCGACTCAGCTGAATCATTAGTGTGGTGAAACAGCAGACCTCCTCTTCCTGAACACTCATGATATAATTTATGTTGTGCTTTTCACAGACTGCTCCCGCTAATTGCTGGGGTAAGACACTGTATTTGGAGTTAAATTCTGGATGTTAAAACATTCAAACCACGGGAGCAGCTGACAAAGCGAAAAAGAAGCTGACTGAAGAGGCACCCCCTGCTGTTATGATAAACCAGCAGAGGGGTTCATAGTGATTGTTTGCCTTGTATCACTTTCTTGGAGAAACGATCAGCTGTGAAATGAGCAAATGGCATTGATTACATGGAATAATCTCAGGTATTAGAGAAAATCTTTGGAACTGTGGGACGTTCAGTGATTGTTTTAATAGAACATTGAGTAAACATAATGGTGAACTTTGTTGAATGAGCTTAGAGTTAGAAAATTTTCATTATTGCTCAATGGTCTTTGACTACTTCTGGTAGTGGACTTTTAGGCTTAAAACATGGTTTAAATGACTAGAATTGACGTCAGTTCTGCTGGCGCGCAACATCGCACATGCCAACACACCATAACAGTAATAACGTAAAGATTTTGTGTTGACGTCAAAGTTGTCATGTTCAATGACCAATTCAGCATCCATTGAACAATCCATCTGTTCCATATGGTTTAATGCTGCACTGTTGAGGGTGCACGTAGGAGATTGCGTATTCAGGATGATAAATTCTGTAGAAGTAAAGATTCCATCGCATGGATAACAAAGCTGTAAGTTAATGTTACAATCCATCTGAGAATATTTTCTACTTATTAAAGCCATATTGCATTCTCCCTGACTACTTGATATAATGCTGGTGTCAGTAGCGTGCCATTATATAAATACTATAATATTTAACTTGCGTGTCAACAGACAAGAACTCTACTGCATTGCAAATATATGAATCATTCTCTCATGTAAAAACTTCAGTTAAAATGTATTGTCCTCTGAGGAAAAATGCAAAAGGATTAAAAACATTTGAATATGTAACATATGGCCCTTAATTACTCTGCTTTCATCCCTGATTCTGAGCCCGGCATTTGACCTTCCTTGACAAAATGTTTGAGGGAAGAGCAAAACTAATAAACAGAGAATATGCCAGAAGAGGAGGGAGGGAGGAAAGAGGAGTTGTTCCACTTGTTTCTGTCCGTCTGTCAGTGAAGCTGTAGCCAGATTCTCAGTTGTGTTTGATTCAATTAACACAGGACACCACTGAGAACTTTAAATAACTTTAAAAAGACTTTAAAGGAAAGTGAAGACCTTTTCATCCGACCTCAACCTGTTAAGGGTTAAGACTGTCAGAGTTTCAGGGGCAAACAGTGTTGAAGCCAAATCCAATACAATTGAGGTAAATGTTGACCGATAGACAAAGCCTCCACACTGCTCCTGTGGTGTCATGAAAGGTTCCGAAAGCATAGTGTTCGTGTGTGAACTATCCCTTTAAGACTTGCTTTTAGGGTAAGGGTCTGTATTAAGTTATCTCGATGATGCCCCCAACCCTAGGCAGTTGTAAATGGGGAGCCAAAGGGACTGCACTGGCCGAGCTCTCTATCCCAACATTAGATCCATGAGTAAGGACGATCAGTTGGACAAGACATTATGACCTTGAGCAGGTATTTTAGAGGGTATTCCTAAAGAGGGTTTTAAACTCCTGACCTCTTCTTTTTTTTATATTTATTTCAAACTGAGGTGCATGGGATGAGGCATTATGGTAGAGTGGTTAGGGCCAGGGGTCAGGTTAGGCATTTAGTTGTGATGATAGAGATAAGGGTTAGGGGCTATAGGGAAAATATAATGCCAAAGAGTGTCCTCAAATAGAAAGTACAAGAGAGCGTGTGTGTGTGTGTGAGATCATGTTGAGCTCCTGCGTATCTCTCAGCATGAGACAGGAGCCCTTGTTGATTTGAGATAGTCATTGTCTTTTACAGACCACAGTCTAGTAAATCAAAGGGGCTCTGAGGCTGAGCAGCTGCCTGTAAACTTTTCCAGATAAAGATGCAGCCTTGCTAACTGCAGGCCTGATCCACTCATCTGTGCCTCCTCAGGTTTATTATGGGCTGTCTCTTGATGCTCAGCATGCCTCAGATGTGTAGCGGGGCGTGAGCAGGGTGCTATGTTTGTGTACGTGTCTTTTTACTCTCTTTGATCCGGGTACAGCATCTACAGCATGACACTGAGTCATGGTAATACAATAAGCCTCAGAGTCCTGGATCATCACTTTGAAGCTGAAGGGAACGGACATCGGCAGACACGGTTTCCTGTTTTTATACCATATTTCCTCCAATAGTGGCCGAGGCCGTTATTTACCTCAGCTGCAGAAGGAAACAGACCTTTATTTATAGCAGCCTTAAATTAGAGGCAGGCTTTCATTTCTAATTCCAAAGTACAATTTATAATATAACATATTTTCGTTGGAAGTATCCCTTACCCTGTTAAAGTCACTGTATTCTGCTGTTAATGTCAACTCTGCACTTCCAGCAAACTTTTCAAAATAAAAGGTTCATTGAATGTAAACCCTTTTTCCTAGCAGAGTTTCTAATTGAAACATTTGCAGGAATGCACCAGGCCATTTAGGTAGGAGACTAAATGAATAATGTTGTGTGAAATCTCCAGGAAGTTCCAATGATGTTGAAAATGATAATCGGAAACTTTGAACTGTTTTTATTTGAGGAAATGCTTTATACATACAGACGTTTTAAGATAACAATTGTTTTCATTACACAGGTCATGTACTCATCATCTCTGCAGTGTTGCTATTTCATCCTTTTGAATCAGATTATAATTATAAAGATATGATCAATACAAAAAAAAAGGACTTCTTTTGCGGGTTATTTACCTTTCCTCTGTTGGTGAATTACAGTGTTGTGTTATGTTTGACCCACCAGACTGCAGAACCAAGGGTCAGTTCAATGCCCTGTCCTACCACTTCAGGGGACGCAGATCAGCTGAGCACAGCTACAAAGAGGACGATCCTGCCAACAGCATCCCGGAGAACAGGTAATGCAGCGTAGCAAACATCAAACATCAGGACATGATGTTTAAAAAATCCACCAAGGGTTTAATGAACCCTAGAACCACATTCAGGTGGTGATTTACTGTGAAGAGAAAATGACATATTTACTGCTCACTTGTTCTGTAAGTGGAATGTAGAGGCCCCATCTTCAGAAAGACTATAGGCTCTCTGAGTGACTGACGTTTTATGATTTCTACAATGTTCTGTATTGCACATAGTCCTAAAAATGCTATGATGAGTTCATAGTAAAAGAATAACACCTACTCTTATATTTGTACATGTATCTTTTCAGCCCGGCGGAGGGAACCACAGAAACTGTAGTAAACGTTACTCTGACCTCCAAAACAAGCACTGAACCTTCGACCAACGACTTCCAGGAGTTTGTCTCCGACATGCAGAAGACCATCACAAGTTTACGAAAGCAGGTGTGTGTCTGTATCAGCCCCCGCACACATGTTTGCATTTGACTACCTGTGGTGTTCTGGTAATCGCACATGTCTTAAGACGTGTTGTGTCCTTGCATGAGGTGACAAACCGCAGAATATGCATATGAAAAGCAAGAAGTTTTGCTTTTCATATGCAGCCTGTGTTGCCCGGGTGTAAGAGGACTGTGGTTGGGCTCTGGGGGAGGTATGAGCTTCACTGGGTGCCATTAGTCAAATGGAGATTTAGACAGATATCGTCAATATGCTTTGTAGTCGAGGTTACTTTTTCACCTTTAAAACACAGTTAAAGTTGCAAATGCATCCTGTCCTCATCTATAACCTCTGAAAAATTCACCGGGGAGCATCCTTCAACTTCCCTGTACACTGAACTGAACCATGAGTCTCAACATGTCTCGCTCTCCCATGATGCCTTCCAGCTAATGCTACATGCATGCCTGCTATGTCTGGGCCGGAGGCGGACTCACAGACACAGAAATACACAGATCCTTCTTCCTGAAGGATCCTGAGGCGCTCCCGGGGAAGATGGGATATGTAGTCCCTCGAGTGAGTTCTGGGTTCTTTAGGTCACCACCCAGAGCTTGTGATCATAGGATACACGCCATAAACATTATAGACTTATTCAAATAGATATATGAATAGGTATCTGACAATTTTAAACCAAAGGCGATCTTGAGTTGTTCTTACATACCTTCTTCAAGGTGGGAATGTTGTTGGGTCTTGTTAGAGGCAACTCTGCAGGATCTCTGTATAAAAGGAGCCAGAGAGTTGAGGTGGTGTTGTGTCTCTGTTCCTCCCAGTTCATGTTTTGTGTCCTTGTACCTTTTACAGATTAAAAGACTTGAAACCCGTCTGAGCAAGACTGACTGCACTGATAGTGAGGGACGTGAGCGGACAGATGCAGAGCGGTGGAAAAAGGACTCCTGCACCACATGTGAATGCCGGGTACGTTCAGCATGTAGCTCAATATGCAGTGCAAATAGTTTTACACACACACACATGCTCAATACTTAATCCTCTCACGAGAAGCTGATTTTGTTTGAGTATTTCCATGTTTCTCATCGTGGACGGCCCATCAGCACGGCCTCTGTGGGAGCGGGCTGCCCAGTTTAAATGCCCCAGCTTCTCTGTCTGGCAGCTCTTGGAGGTGTTTCACCTCTTCCAGCAGCTCTTGGCAACCCCCTCCTCCTGGCACCCGTGTCTCCCCACGGTGTGTTTGTGTGCACCGGCCACTTTTTTGCCTTTCATTCTTTATCTCTGACACTTCCCCTGTGCCAACTGCTGGCACAGGCTCCAGCAGCCCCCGTGCCAAACCTGGCTGCCTCAGATCTCCCTCCGCCTGCTCCTCCCTCCACCACAGCCTTTGTTGCCATATTGCCTACTCACTTTATTTCGCTCACCACATCTGATAACACACCTGTCAGTTTGTGTTTCTCTCTCTCTCCCCCCTCTCTCTCACCCCCTCGGTATCCCCAAAACTTTCTCCCGTCCTTCCACGCACCCTTGTAATTGGAAGGGTTTGGTAATCATTGAGTGTTGCACAATGAGGTGCCTTGTATTGGGAAGAAGAGTTTGATTGACCCCGTCATGTGGCGTCATCCTCCGATATACAAAGCACCTCATTGTTTGGGTTCAGCCGTTGTCGAGCACCTCAGCCGAGACGCGTCGTGAGCGACTCACTTCAGTTAATGCTCTGTTGCAAAACGAAAGTACGAGACTCTGCAAACAAATAACTCATAACACTCATAATGAGGTCATTCATTATTACATTCTTTTTATCTCGGGGTAACAGGACTAGAAAATAGGAGAGCCCAATAATATATCAGTCAACGGAATGTATCGGCCCGTCCCTGCCCCTTTACTGCATGTCCCCCCGCTCCCTGTCATACTTTTCACTCTGTCTTATACATGATACCTTCAGTTCCTTTTCCTGTTCTTGGCTTTCTTTCCTCTGCTGTTTCTTGAATGTCATCGCTGCAGCTGTCCACCATTGTGAACTTTTCATCCACTTTAATCTGGAACCCCATTTCCACTGGTGAAAAAACCCACCACCACCCGCTCACATCTGGCTTTCATTTGCAATGCGAGTGGACATAATCTGCATTCACTCTCGGTTTGAAAATCGGTGCCGTGGACACAGGTTTTAATAAGTTCTACTCAGATTGGCAGTGTTCAAATTCAGACAGCCAATGTGCTCATCTGGCAAGACAGTGAACATGACGTACTTTGTTTGTTGTGCTATATTACGCAGCAGCAGGTCAGTTCTGCTTCAGTGATCATGAATGTTTCATCCACTCTGATCTAATATGGTAATTGACCTGTCGCCCCTTCTCCCCCACCCCCCTCCCCCCTCCTCCAGGATGCCCAGGTGACCTGCTTCGTGGACTCTTGTCCACCGGTCGAGTGCAAACGGCCCGTCAAGTTAAAAGGCGCCTGCTGCCCACTTTGCCTCGATCAGGCAGACGTTGGGAAGCAACAAGAAGCGGACTTCCACGACAACTAACACTCAGGACCCCCCCCCTCCTCCCTTCCCCCCTCCCTTCCCCCCTCCCTCCCACCCTGACAAACACACTCCAGTGTCTGAGCGTCACATACTCCCACGCAGCCGGCAGAGAGAGGATGAGACTCTTGAAGGTGTGCTACTCCACAGCCACTAACAGCCTCGATAGACCCAAAAGCCTCAGTTCATGTTTTTTCCATTTGACTTCATATCCTTTTTTCTTTGATCAGTGGAGGGGTCGATCTTTCTGTCTCCCCCATTTGGCTCTTTGCCCCCCTCCAGGACCAGCAGCTGGAGGCTCAGTTGGAAATCCTCTGGCGACCAACCAGCAATCACTAAATGGATGTAACTCTGAACCGATGGGTGGATGCATGGGTGGATGGATGAATGGGTGGATAGTAAACAAGACGGACAAATCTCTCCTGCTCGCTCGGAGTCCGACGAGGCTCCTGAAGTGTCACAAACCGCCCCGGTGTGTTCGCCCTCCTGTGACCAGCACTCGAGGAGCAGGAAAGGGAAGTAGTTTGAAAGGCGGCGACAATTATGTTGTATCACAAAAAATATTCTCAGGTTAGAGATGCCGAAAACTGGTGCTATTTTCCCCCATTATAGTTTTTTAATAATGATTTAATCACTAAATTCAAACCTTCAAAGTATTGTCTTTTGTATGCAAAGCAACTTTTATATACTCAGTATACGCCTTGTAATGATAAGTCACGATTGAGAGGATTGTTTTACTCAAACTAAAAGACTTTTTTATGAATAGAGTTTCTTCATCTTTTAATCCACGGTGCTTTGATATATGTTATGAATTTGTTTTTTTATTTTTTTCTCTCCCCTTTTTGTATCAAAATTGCTTATATGAAGATAATGTGAAGCCCTGCAAAAATGTTTGTAATGTAAAAGAAAAAAGAAAAAAATGTCTACTGATTACTGCTCCTCTATCCATGGACACCTTGCTATTGTCTCTGCTGGCCTGTCCTGAACTTGAGCGAGGAGGAGCCGTGCGGCGCCCCCCCCGCTGCAGGACACTCGACCCAGCTCTTGCACTGTTGTGCTCCTTTTCCACGTTTCATTTTGCTTTCAGAAAGCAGTGAGAAGAATATCCAATACCACTGTCATGTTGTGACCTTTGTCCCAGTATTTCTGTCCCAGTATTTCTGTGTCGTTCTTTAAGCCAAATGTATGATTTAGTAACTTCTAAAATGACATATCTATGAAACCTATTGTATGAATGTTGTAACGAGGTCAGGATTTTAGCCTTTGGTACTGCAGACTCTACCACAGCAGTATTCTCCCACTGACCTGCTCATATCTGTTGTTTTTATTCATGTTTATTCTTCGTAAGTCCACAGACCCAACACACTCACACACACACTCATACACTCACACACAAACACACAACTGAAGGACTGCTGCCATGACTGTTCTTCTCTTCAGCTCTCTAGCCCCAGTTTACACAAGGACACGCCTGCATGCCTTCTCTGTCGAGCGTCCCCTCTTTCTCCCCCTTTCCTCGCTTTTGTTACTCATGCGCGTTTCCGCCTGTGAGAATCGCCGTCAGTGTTGATGTAGTTCAGGAATTCTTTGTCCTGCTCTCGTTTCTTTGCATGTTGAAGTTTTTTCATACCGGGGGTGACGTCACTCAGCCGAGCAGAAGCGGCTCTCCGACCGTCATTCCGCTGTAATGGAAGCCATATGAGAGGGGGGGGCGAGGGTAAAGCTGGGGCATGGCTGCTGATCACCGTGATATAAGCTCATTTCAGACATGACCTCCAGAGGATGGCCGTAGAATAGGGTCTGGACTTTCTCTGGAGTTTGCCTTTCACATATGAACAACGCAGCAGGAGGTCCAATTACAGCAACAGACACGCCTGGAGTGTTGAGGCGTGGGGGGGTGCAGCAGGCAGAGAGGATGGAACGTGTTCATTCTGCTGCAGAGATCACGTGTTTACATCACATCCACATCTCTCTTGACATATCGGGGTTGTCTTCTACGTGTATGGCACTACTTTTTCATCCATTTGTTTTGTTTTGTACTGTACATGAACACAGAGGACACTCACTGTACCCCATGCACTGGCTCCCACGTGCAACACGTCACGTTTCTTGTTGTTACTCTGTTTTGCTTCGCTCCTTATTGTGAGGAAGCAGCTGCAGTGTTCCTTTCCATTGTTTTCTTTACATGCTAACGTCCAGGGCAAGCATCTGTCACTAAACAGAAAATAATACCCTCTGGAATGTTCCATTCAGGATTCCAGGTGGATTAAGGGGCTTGCAGTCGCACTGGTATATTATCTGGTATCATATCCCATGTTTGAATATACTGGACAGGTTTGTACAATAAACTGTGTGTTTACACTTGTGTATCTTTCTCTCTGACCGTGGCTTGTCCAAGATCTCAAGTATTTTATGTTTTACTGAATCTAGTAATTTCATACCATTTGATAAACCCTATGAATGAATGAGTGTGTGTGTGTCTTTTGTCTCTGTGACCTGCTAAATGTGTTTTTGGCCCAAGCTTTGGCTGCCAAAGCACTGTGAGCTCTCTTGAGCTTCATTCATCTGTTGTATTAGTTAATTTTCTTTGTTTTCTGTTTTCATCATGGTTCCCTCTCTCTTTTTCATTTCCCCTCAAACTCCCCAAGTGTCAATGGAATGCACTGCTCTGCAAGACTGAACACGCTTCAGCCACACTGTCCCTCAACCAGTGGTCAATGTGGATATAGTAGTACGTGCCATGACATTTGTATTGTATTTGTACGTTTGCCAAAGAATGGTTTGCACTGTAATGTATGCCTCTCAACAGTAATAATAAATAAATAAGCCACATTTGAATTACAGTCCTACATGTTGGTGCTTTTTCAGATGCCCTGCACTTACAGATGAGATGAATCTGAAATGTGTTACCCGTGTTTGTAGTGATCACATCCATCTAAGATCTCTTCTCTTTAAGACATGATATTGGATTTTAGGCCTTTTTGCTGTGGCAGCTCAGGACTGAAATATCTCTATAGTGTGAATGGCCAGTAAAGTTTTGTATAGACGTTCATGTTCCCCAGAAAGTAAACACTACTATCTTTGGTGATCTCCTTACTTTGTACAGCACCATCCAAACTCAAAGGTGAATCTTAATTCATCCTTTGAAGAACCTCAATGTCATCATGGATGTTCCCAGGCGACGAATTGGTGACCCTCAGATTTTCCCATTTTTTCCATGTTTGACACTCGGAGTCAAAAGATTCAGTAACTCTTGGACTGCCGTGAATTATTGTAGGTTAAAAACATTAAGGATCACTACAAACATTTCTCGTACTCACTGTAATCTCTACTTTATTGATCAGGTTAAATATTTCGGTTGATGATGGAAACCCAAACATTCCCTTTAGAGTAATTGGTAAATGCTAGCATGCTACTCCCCTGAACTAGTCAGTTGTCAATCCTAAACATAATCCACCTGTTGATCTTGAGGACGTTAGAATGCTGACGTTACCATCTCACTCAAAGCTCCGTTACGAGTTTCTTAATTCTCATAAACTGTCCAGCTTCAGGGGGACACATCCTTACGAGGCTGCATTTGGAGACAGATTGCGTCACAGCACCATAACTCGGTCGTTCCATTTTAAACACGGTAGACAAATGTGTCCTTCCATTCCCATGCAATGAAAGATCTAACGGATGGATCCCTCTGGAGCCAAACTGTCCCAGGATTCATCGCACGCTGGTGACGAAGCTAAAGAAGAGCTTGGACCGAGTCCTCTGAAGGGTGCACTCCCTGAAGTGGTACTTGCATGTACAGCTGCAAGCATTGCCTTGTAACCTACAACTGGCACAAAGCCGCAGCAAGCAGGACCCAACTGTCTTAGCATTTTGCACCTGCACACATCTGGGAACCACTGGGACCTTCGTTGGCACATGGGGCAGTGACTTTTATTCACTGTTAACAAAACCAGAATGTGGTAATGTCTTGAATGCAAAAGCGCATTGGCCCATGTGCTTAGTTCGTTTCACCACCCTTGGTCTAGTTTTGCTTTGTATAATTTTCTGCAAGCTCTTGACCTGAGAGACGGAGCTGTCTCTGAAGGAAGTGTCGACAAACAAATAGCAGCTGTGAAATGTCTGGAGAGTGAGGTCTGCAATGTGAGTAATATTAGCCACAGGAGACGCCTGCCTCAGACTGTTATTCACATGTACTGTCTGGTACACAAACCCACGACCCGCTCACTGCATGTAGACGTGTGGTTCGTTGGAAATTATCTCTCAGCTCTGAGAAATGATCTTGTTTGATCTATATTTGCATATTAACATTGATCAGTCTGTCTTTGAGCAAACTTGACAAAGTTTGTTCCTGTTTATCTCTGCGTCCACCATCATCTCCGGACACATCTTCTTCCTTTCGTTCCTCCACCCTCGTCCCTCCATCGGTCATCTACGCCTCTCCCTGCAGGGCCGGCGCTGGCAGCTGGGGCCGTGGGTGGATTGAGCTTCTGGAAACAAAACTGGACCAGGAAATGAGGTTTCCAGCGGCTGCACAGATAAAAGAGTTTTCAACTTCTAGCCGGGCAGGAAAATACATTATCACCCTGACAAAGAGAAGTACCTTACACAGAGTAATAGGTCTATTCCTGGGAGATCCGGACATGAATACACAGGCACAAACATGCACACTCGTGCATTTCCTCTGGGTTGTTTCCATATCTGCTGCAGAAGTTACTTTCCCTTTACGCACAGCCAAAGGTCCAGGCTGTTGTTTGAAAGAAATCTAATTTGTTGACTTTGGAGGGATCTTACTATATTTGTGAGAATGTGCTGTAGCTAGATGCAGGCTGACCATTAGCCAAGAAGCTATCATGACAAAATCTGCTGTTCAACTGAGACTAAAACATATATCCTATAGATCTGTATCTGGGGGGTAGAGTGGAATCCTCCAACCAGAAGGTTGCTGGTTCGATCCCAGTCTTTCCCATCTGCATCACGAAATGTCCTCGGGAAAGATACTGAACCCAGAAATGCCGTAATAGAGTTGGAAGACGCCGTGAATAAAAATGTAATGTAATGATAATCATTTTATATCTTCCTCTAGTTCATCTCAGATCCTGAATCAGTCTGTAAGAGAGAGAGAGACAGATGAGTGGGGCTTTTTTCAGGGCTTTGGACAGGACACTCGTCTGCAGCTGCATACGCCCTGCTCCTCAGCAAGCCTCTCACTTCCCACTCATCACATACTGGAATTTCATTTAGGCAATTGGCTCTCTGCATTGCACCTCTCACTTGCCAAGGTGGGGAATTCTTTCCCCTCTCTAATGGAATGTCATTCTCATTTCCAGAGCGAGGCGGATGAAAGGGAGAAAAGTGGCGCCCCGCTGAGGCAAAATAGCTTTTGCATCCCGGGGCTCAAAGGACTGGAGCGGTGGCTGATCACCCCCAGTGGGTGGGACATGTCATGAGATTGCTTCCTGCAAGTGTTTTTGGCTCCGACACACAAACCCACTGAGTTTATAGTGCAGGTATTTGCAGAGGGAGTTACAAAATGTGTAAAACAGCTTGGAAAGGTGACCTGCTTGGATCATTGAGTATGTTAGTGTATAATCCAAGAAACTAATGTGGCACTCAAACTTACAAGGAAATTAATTCAATGTATGTATGTATAGCATTATATCCCAAATAACAACTTTGCCCACAGCTTGTCTGGGCTGAATGCTTATTTGAAAGATCCCACTCTCTGTTTTGTTTAATAAGAACAATTACAGTTGTTAATTGATTTCACCACCTCAGGGTTCAGATGTTAAAGCTGCAGGAAGCAAAACTTTAATATTACAATGGATCAGATAATTATGTGTAATGTCAAAGGGGTCAATCCTGGTTTCAGGCATACATTTAATACCAACCCTGCATTTAGCTTTGTCCTCTTAGCCTCTCTAAGCATATGGTTTATTTTTTTAGTAAAAAAAAATATTTTTTATTTTTTAATAGTAAATTAAATTCTCAAGCTGCTCTAACAGTTAAATATAACGATTATGTTCAGTTTTTTATTTTTAAACGTTGAATCATTTGCATCACATGTACTGTTCATCTATGCAAGAAATGTGCATGAATGCAACACAAACAAACTAGGAGGAGAATAAATGTGAGGCAGAACAGGGTAATTCTGAACAGGAGAAGGACTCCAGTCAAGACAAACCAAAGTGGCCATAAAACAAAATACATTAAACGAAGTGGATTAAATACATTTTTCATACTTAAGCCACTAAGTGTCACAGGGGCCCCCTTCAGGTATCCCCAGATTGAAAGGCACACCAGAGAAAATATCAAACAAGGAAATGGAGAGTTGCCCTTCTCATGGTTTTCATAATGTGTAAATATGCAAGAAATCTCTTCTCAAAGGGCTGAATGTGTGAACACCAATGGATGAGACTCAGAAAAGAGAGAGTGTTCAGGTGGGGGGGCGGACATAACGTGTGAAGTCTGCTGCAGATATCATATGTTTTTGACACCGGTGTTGGCTCTTAAAACTAAAAGCTCTCTTGACATCTTAGTCGGTGTCTTCTTTGTGTTTGCACCACTTTCTCATCCTGAGATATATATATATATATATATATATATATATATATATATATATATATATATATTTGTTTTTCATCTGTGGCATGTTAGAAACTTCAACACACCCACTAGCTCTCAATGAATCCCCCGGGACATTCTGTGGACTGGCAGGAGAAACCTGAAACTGAAGGATCCCACCCAGACATTTGCATTCACACATGCAGCGTCTTTAGAGAATGTATGAAAGCATCTTTGGTGCACCAACCAACAATGTTCTCTCCATTTTTGAAGATAACTTGATGTTTGTCTCCAGTTTTTATTAAGAATATGTTGAATTGCAGAATCAGTTGAATTTAACATACTCAGGTGTGATAATCTGGGAAAGTTTAAATGTTTCGGTTTAAGGTCAGGACTTGGGGACATACCATAATAAATGTGTTACAGAAGTGCACTTTTGTTCTCTAGGGAAACTGGGATCCATTAATAGAGCTGCTGATTTTAACAATACTGAATGGGAAGTGGCTGGGATGAAGGTCTTCAGTCATAAAGTCCACAAACATGTTGTTTTCTGGAATATTAGAATGAAAGGAAACATAATGAAAAACATCTTGTATCTGGTATTTTGATACTAAAAGCGGCCAGTTGCATGTATAATTCAAGTTTCTTTGGAGACAGTGACAACAAAATGTGTGTATTCTCAGTGGAAACGTTGTCCTCCTCAAACCTGGTAACAAACATGTTGAACTCCTCTGCAGTTATTGCCCCTCAGGAGGTCCCACTACTGGTGATAATGCAGTGAGCTTCAGGCTCTTCCATATAGGCTTCAGATGTTCTGAAGCCCCACTACTTTTTCCGTTACGTTCACTCTTTGAATCTCATACTTTTCCTGTTTGTGTGTGTGTGTGTGTGTGTGTGTGTGTGTGTGGGTGGGTGTGTGGTGTGTGGGTGTGTGTGAACAGTAACACTATGTGAAGCTGCCTGTACTGCTCGTTCTAAATGTCCTAGAGACGTCGTGCTCCTCTCTCCTCCTCACCCCCTGATGTCATTCTCAGCTTGTGTTGTAACCCACTCTCAATGTTTAAGTTACACTAATTTGATTAAGGGCTGTAACTCAACCCAGAATGAGTGCAACACATGACCCCTCTCCCCCCCTGAGAGGACTCACTCCCTCCTAAGAAAATACAATCTTCCTCTCCTGGGTCTGTTAGAACGTATCTGGTCCCTGACACATGGACAGAACAGCTCAACACATCAGAGGAGCTAAGACATTTTCATTCTGCGTATAGATATGATAACGTTGAATACGTGTGTGTGCTTGTTGGGCGTATAGAGTGGAGAAGAACACACAGATCCCGAAGTAATGGTTGTTGATAGAAAGCCAAGCTAATCTCGTGAGGCCTGGGCTGAGCGCCTCACAGACAGATGACTGACTGGATGAGTCTGTGCGTGACCGACTGACTTGCTGACTGATGGGCTCGCTGGTTGATTCGCCTGCATTCCTCCGTGCACACCAGCGGGGTACAGTCTGACCCAGCGTGATAATCCCCTCGCTTCCAGGACCCCTAATCAGCTCTGGACCTGGAATGGGCTGGGTAGGAGGAGGGGAGCCAACCTGAAGGAATGTATGTTCACGTGCACGCTCGCAAATTCACGCACACTGTGACGCCAGAAGGAGCTGTCTGTCTGCAGAGTGTCTCTATCCTCCTCAGTGAAAGATATTCCGGACATGATAAATGAACTTGTCAGGTGTTTTTTTGCCTGAGGTTAGGAACTTTTTCTTGATGAGTCGTGAGAAAAGTGCTTCAGATTACCCAAACCACCAGAGGAGACGTGATGCTTTGGTTTCCAGGATAAAATCAAAACATGTACACAAAGGTTTTCATCAGGGGGAATTCCCCCTGAGGAAGGATGGGCCAAAACTCCCGCTGCGAGTCAAACACTATGACCAGCGTGGGCTGATCTCAGGCACTAAGCAAAGATGAAGTGTTGTGAAATTGAAGATATGCATAAAGATGTCTCCTGGCTGCCGTGTGCTCCTGTTGTGTCTCAGAAAGCAGCTGAGTCTGGATCCAACTCCCAACTGCCACCTAAACCTGTACCTGGGCCAATAGAAGTGGATCAGGTCTGAATTGGTAAGACTAACGTAAAGTACAGAATCCATTGATGAATTTACGCTGCATAAGTAAATGTAAGAGTTAAATTCCAAGTATCCTGCAAGTCAAACTAAGGTAAAACCCAAACATCTGTCAAAGGGTGGTCACAGCTAATTCACAGACAGGTACAGTCACAGCTGCACACTAAGACAGTAACAAACACACTCGGGCTAAATTATCAAGCATGTAGGTCTCTCAACGTATACCATGGTGCTGTAATTAATCCTTTCAACAGTGATGACTCTTGGGAGAATGAATCATAAGCTGATTGTGGTATAAGAGTCTGAGGAGTGACTTCATTATCAAACACCAGATGTTTAGCTCAACACACTCACGGGTGGTTTTGAAAATAAGTTAAAAAAAACAACATGAAAAGCTCCAGGGATCCACTTTGAGTAAAATCATCCTCAAAGGACGACCACTCTCGAGTCACTGAGGCGCCAAATATGGCACCCATCACTTTAGCGTGTCCATACCGTGTTAAACTGGGAGAGGGGTATTTGGAGTGAGCCGGGGGCTAAGCGCTCTGTAAATCACCACAGTAAAACGGTCTTTTACAAGGTGTCACTTCTCCTGAAGATAAATGGACAGCAGTATATTACCTGATGCCATTCTGACAGGAGGAGAGTGGAAGAGATAAGAAGCCCCTCTGTTCAATCCACTGTACAAAGCGCTCACATCTTTCACATCGAGCAGCAAAACGACCTTGACTACATTAACCTTTGACCCACATTCCTTAATGTTTATAGAATGCAAGTACAAGGGGGTTAGACAATATTTCCATTGGATTAAATCACTAATGTTAAAGATGCTGCCTGTCACCCAACTCTGCAGCTGTCCTCAGCTCTACAGAACATTTCAGAGTTATTGAGATCAACGTTTTCTGCTTTTATAGCCCTTACTTTATTATTAGCATTATTGGTCCAATTCACTTTTATTCTTTTAACTCTGTTTTTGGTCTCTAGCTATCCATGAGAACAATGTCTGTCTTCAGCTGTTAAATGCTTCACTAACTTTGACTGACTGTGGTTTGGGTCAGTCTTACTGCCCTTATTTACATTGTTTCCAGCCTCAGCAGGCAGCTGCATTCAAGGGGAAAAAACTTGTAAGGCCCATTGTACCCGACTTGTTCAGCACCAAACAGCATTTAACGGAGCATTCAAAACTTTCTTTCCTCTGGGATTGGTAGAGACCAAAAATACATCTAAAAAGAGAGCCGATTTGACTCCCTCCTGACAAGCCAGAGACTTTCTCACGCCCCTTTTTCCCACCGACCCTCAAGAAAATGATAGAAATTGAAGATGCAATGGCTGGTAGGTTATAGCTTCCAGAGACACTAGCCTACTGCAGCCACAAGAGGGCGGCACAATGCAAACTGGAAATCTCAGCTCAACAGGGAGAGGTATCTACTCCACAGCATCATTCTCTTTAATGTCCTGATCCCAGCCAAGTGATTAACACTGTAAGGTGATGATTTCAGTTGTGTTGACACCTTTGTCTGCTTCCCTCAAGTGGCCAAAACATACAACTACAACCGAAATGCAAAAAAAAACATTGATGCGCCTATAAATCGTATCTATACAAACCCTTTAAATAGACACATACTCACTTTTCAAAATCTAGATTTTAGAAAACATACAAGACCAAGAGTCTGCAACTTTTCACTTGTCAAACACATGTGTCACTAGCAACAGTACAAATGGCTGCATTCCATTTACGTGTGCCAGGGCTCTCGTATCATGCATGCTGGCTTACTACTAAAATGGAACATAGTACTACTTGTACCTGATCTCCCACAGTACTTCCCCATGTATTCTTGTATTTCAATTGACTCTATGACAGAGGGACACAGAGGTTTGGTTGATTCATATTAAGCCTGCATGTCTTTATCTATTATTACTGCCAGTAAGCAAATACAGACCAGCTGAGGAGGAAGGTTATGGCTCATAAACGAGGTCAGATGGGGTGGAGTGACTGTAAACTCACTGTGGACACCTAGTGGGCAAACGTCTTAACAACAAACCCCAAAAGGGAGCGTATGAGGCACAGTGAGAAACATCTGCATGTTGGCAACACCACATGCATTTTGTTTGCTCCAGTTTTCTACTGGAAAATCCAAATAGCCCTGAACTCATAAAATTTGTCAAACCACTAAATGACTTATTGGGATTGCAACACGTGGTGGATCCTCTCCTCCCACATCGAAGGCCCCAGAGTGTAACTCTCCTGGATCCAGCCGAGTTTAACTGCAGCTCACATCTGGCGTCTGAAGGGTGTCTCAAGTGAAATTTCATTTGAGACGCACTTTATTATCAATATTGTAAAGTTTCAAGAGGTCCAATAGTTGGGTGGATCATTGAATGTCGCACAGCTGAGAGCACAAGACTTCAATTTGTTCCAATTATAACAGTAATCACTTGTTTTTAAATGAAAAAGAAGAGTTTCTTTTATACGTGTGACGCATTATCTTGAATTTTTGTTGCAGAGAGGAAAACACAAAAGATACCTCACAAAAACGTCTTGTCTTTCAGATATGAGTTCTATAATCTCATTAGCGTGGAAATCACCTTAGAGTGGAAATCACCTAGGCTCTTTTCATTCAAAAATACCCAGAATTTCGGGTTTTCTCCTCTTTATCAGTGTTTGTATAACTAAACTAAAAATGTTGTTAAGCCCCAAATCAACAAAAGTATAGGGCAACTGAATACAGTGGGTGCCATATCTACATATTCAATATGGTATCAGAGCTACATCTAAATAAATATTTTTTAGTAAATAAATATCCTGAGGGAATTCTGAGCGTAACGGATTAAAGTCAATCGTTCTTTGTCAGCTGGCTTGTGGTCTTTCCTCTTTCCTGTCAGACACCAGTAATGAGTGAGAAGAGATGGAGCAAGAAGAGAAAAGACTCAGGTTACACTTCAATAAAAGTGGATCTTAAAAATCAACCTTCACTGTTTTTCTTATGATCAGATACAGCTGTATTTCAGGGATCAGAACAGCAGTGAACAATGTTCTTTACTCTGAAGTAAAGCTTTTGTTGATGTCAGCTTTTAGGCCCCAACAGGACAAAACAATCTACTGTTACCTTTACTGCTTCTGCTTGCAAAAAAAACGACATGTGGTGGCACTTATCAGAGGTGACATCTACAGTGAACCAACCACAGGAAATGACCTCAAAACTCAACTGCTTCTGGGTACAGACGGATCAATTTCACAATCTTTAAATCTGCTTCATGCCCAACAAAGACGACTTTTACAGTATACAGAAATGTTTATCACTACTTTTATTACTTTACATTTCATCTTTATTCAGACAGTCTGATTGACAACATAAAAACTGTCAAAACTTAAGTGAGAAGCTTTAACTTCTAATCTAGAAAAAAAAGAGCAGATTTAGTCAACAGCATATACATAGCAACATAATACAATAAGAGACTGTCACCATGGTAACATCAGTCATACATCAGTCCCCCCATTCACTCGCAGTGAAAACAATATGTAAAATTTGTAGAGGCAATGGTTTTATTTGTGGCTGTTATGTGCTTTGACAGGATTTCTTCCACTACTTTCAGCAGATATTTTCTGTAAGGTTAAAACGTAATCGTAATATGATCATTTGTAAAATGATGTTAAAATTCTGTGACATTGAATGTGTGTTTCACAGCAAACATGTTGCACAGTGTTTTGCTGGTTCTCCTGAATAAGTTGAGTGTCTTTAGTGACACATTTCCTATTTGCTCTTCATATGATGACAATAACAAAGCAGCTTTTCAAGTAAATGTATTTTAGATTTGTTGCATATATGTGTATAAAAATTCCATTATAGTTTGAAAATATAAAATATGTATAATAGAATAATTGATTTAATAATCCTATTTTAAATTATTTAAAAAAATTGTTTTATTCATTAATGGCAACTGTACAGTTTTTTTGTTTTAATTCTGTATCTCAAAATAGTGCAGAGGCAATTTCCGCTAGCTTGCCTTGGAAAATAAATTCAGATTTTAATTTACAGAGCGAAAGCATGGGATTTAAAAGATATGGGAATTTGCCCAGCTGCGCCAAACTGTGTGTATCTTACAAAATAAAGGCTCCAGCATTTTCTTAGCTCGAAAGAGTTCAACTCCACTCAAAGTCAAACTTCGAATTGCTGTGTCACTGTAAGATGCTTTGTTCGCCCCCTTGCTTGCACTGATTGGAAAGGAGTGGGAAGGCAGGATGTCTCAGCCCCTGTTGCTTTGATCCTTACCAATTTTAACTTTGTGTTTCTTAACATTTATATTCAATAACTAATCACTGTAGTACTCTTTTAAGTATTATATAAACTAACATTTTTACCTCTAGGATTTTCCTTTTTTTCACAGTTCAAACGTGAAAGACTCCTGCTGGTGAGTTAGCGGGCAGCAATATCATTTTTAATCATAATTTAATCAAAATGTTCAAATATCCTGAATGTTACTTTTTTTTAAACCAATGTAGTACAGAAGCTTTTATGTCTATTAACAGTGGGCTTCACACGGTTACAGCCCAGTAACAACCTGGACGAGAGGCTCCTGTAGCATCAGCTATGCTTATTAACTCTAGGCCGAAGCATCATGCACTGAACGATGACATGTTGTTAGAGGCCTCTGAAGACTTGAGACCCGAGAGGCAGATATCAGAGGTTCCGTGTGACGAGCGAGCAGAGTAGAGGTACTTCTTGCTGAAGCACCACAGATCCACCACTATTTGCCTGAAGTGGCTCCTGAACTTCACCCCGATGAAGGCGTAGAGGATGGGATTCAGACAGCAGTGGAGGTAGGCTACGACCCTGGAGACGTCCAGAACTCGGAGTTTGATCTTTTCCGCCTCACAACTTCTCTCCTTAAACAGAGACAGGATGTGTGTGAGCAGGGTCACGTTGTAGGGAAGGTGGCACACGACGAAAACCACCACGACTGCCAGAACCACACGCACTGCCTTGTGCTTCTGGCTGTTCTGTGCCCTCAGCAAGGTGCAGATGATGCTGGAGTAGCAGAACACCATCACCACCAGAGGCAGCAGGAAGCCGACGGCCATTTGGAGGCTGGGAACCAGCACCTTCATCAGCTTCGCCGTCTTGTACTCGCTGAAAGACAGCTCACATATCACGGTGGCGTTCTCATCCCCCCAGGTTCAGCTCCTCATAGCGCTGGGTGTAGATGAGTGTGGGCAGCGTCAGGGCCACAGCAAACACCCAGACAGCAGAGCAGATGAGGCGGCTGTAGATCAGGGTGTGTGAGCGAGCGCCGAAGGATCTTCTGGCCTGAACTATGGCGATGTAGCGATCCCCACTGATGCAGGCGAGCAGGAGCATGCCACTGTAGAGGTTGATGCTGTAGGCCGAGTTTAGTATCTTGCAGGCCACAGAGCCCATTGGCCAGCTGTGCTGCTCGTTGTAGATGATGAATGGCAGGGCCACCACAAAGATCAGGTCCGCCGCGGCCACGTTGTAGAGGTAGACGTCCGTCATGGTCTTGGCTCTCTTGTAGAACATGTAGGTGACGATCACCAGGACGTTGCCGATCAGGCCGAAGGCGCAGACGATGGCGTGGACGTATGTTTTGGTGATGACCTCCGTGGGGCTCGGGTCTAAGCTGCAGAGGTCGTTATAGACATCTGTACTGTCGTCATAGTATGAAGTCGTCGACGCCATGTTTTTAATCTGGAGAAGAAAAGACAAAAGATTTGCAACAAACAGCAACGTCATCGGAAATATTATCAGTTTATTTGACAGCTTTATTCTGGTTAATATACACATTAGATTATTATTTCAAAATATTGTTTTTTGACGAGTTACAAAATAAAGTTATAATACCAAGTATTTGTGTAAATGTAACTTGTATGTTTTTTCGCATTTGCTGATATTACCTCTTTACAGTAACTGAGCCGTAACATGTATTAATAATTACGCAAATTAAAAATAAATAATATATTTGATATATTCTGGTTAATTACACATTAGTATGCCACTTAAAAACCTATACAGTTGCTCACTTTATGTAACTATATAAGTATATAACTTTGATATACTTTTTAACACAGCTGTACTTTACTGTTTCAATGTGTTTTTGTAATTCTTCTTTTATCATTTTCCCCCCAATTTTATTTTCAACTTTTATTATTCTATTCTTTTTACCTGTATTTATTCGGAAATAGTGCTGCTATAATACCTGTTTTTCCCCACGGGGATCAATAAATGATTAACTTATTTTATCTTATGAATTCCAAAGTAATTTATTCCAAATTTATTTGACAGTGGGTGACCCTGATTACTATTGAAACAATACCCCGGTGGTAATTTGGTGACACAGCGATTGACAAACAATAATCTTCTAGTGCATCATTTTGAGAGTTTAGTGCAAAGCTTTCACTTCACTTCTGTTTTCAGAAGAAAAAAAACTGTTTTCTAGCTCAGATCTTCCTCCGGTTGAAAATGACCCACTTTCAGATCCATTCGACTTCAAGAGGATGCACGCACAGGTCGGCTGCTGGCGGCTGCACTCTGTGCTCCGTCTGATCTCAGCAGCTGATTAGAGATCAGTGAAGATCTGAGATGTCTGACACGGAGATCACTGACGTAGAACAAGTTCCACAAACACTTACAATGCTACTAGTAAATACAAATAATTAAGGAAAAATGTATGGGGATATAATAATGTATAAATTAACTGGTGAATATAAATGGACAGTGTTATGTCTCATTCATGCAAATAACAGCATGTGAGAATCGTTTACTTCTCCGAAAACAGGATTTGATCTTTTGCTGATTATATCTCTTGCTTCAGCATTTTCACTTCTCACAAATCACTCTTCCAAGATGAGGCATAGTACAGTGCAGTTGCACACGTTGATAAGGAATATATGCTGTGCTCACACAGAATCTTTTGGGGAAGTAAATAACATGAGAAGGAAGAACTGTTTGTATAGAAACCCAATTTTAGAACTTTCGCTTTCTAATTAATTTTGTCTATAATTTACAGAAGTGACAGTTCTGTAAAACTGTCTGTGGGAAACTGTATTTAACGGAGACTGTCCAAATTAAAATTGATCAGTCACGTTAAAACAACAACAATGATAATAATGATAATAATAAACACAATTCCACTTTAATTAAATAGCACCTTTTAAACATAAATGCAACTCAAAGTTTTCTACATTGAGAAAGGAACATGATGAACATTTCATTTATAATATCCTTTTTAATAAATTATGGATCCAAGTAAATTAAATAGCAAAAATGATAGTAGAAAAATATACATTACATTGACAAAAAACAGAGCTTTAATTTCTAATTTGACTTTGCAGGTAAACCACTCTTGCAGAATCCGGTACTAGCCAAAGAAACTTTAAGAACAAGTCACCAAGGACCTAAATGCTCTCGGTGGTTGACAAGGAGATAAAAGGTCCTTGATGTAAGAAGGCGCTTCATCATTAGTAGCTTTGTATATGAGTAAAAGGATGGTAACATCAATTCAAATAGAAATGGGGAACGAGTGTGGAGCTTACGATGAGGAGCCTTTCTCAAGTCCTGTTCTTTGTGAAAAGGCTGTTAATAGAGTTGTGATCTCACCGAGGTTTTCCTTGCAACTTTTTTGCACTCTGGTGAAAGATTGCATGACACTGCACCAATGAAACCAAGAAAGTGATACCAAGACTTTTCACCTCTGAGTTTTTCTGATTCCCAAATCTACGCACAAAGCATCTGTTGTATTTTGCCCCGGTTAGAATTACCTTTGTACATCTCAAGCTCAAAAAGTGATCCTCATATGTTTATGTTTTAATTACTGCTCTTACTATATGTATAATAAAGATACTGTTAAGGAATCAAAATACATGGTGAGATTAGAATGTTGCATATAGTAAACAAATCGGTAGTGTGCCTGTTTTTCCAGAACATACATACCTTGTAAAATGATGACTTTCAATCACTTAAATTCTTTATCTTCCTGATAGGAACTGTCAAAATGAAACAAAAGTCCCCTCCAGCTGCCAGAGCCTCAGTTGTCCCAGAGCTGCGTGTGAAGTAAAGACCTCAGTGCAGGAGCTTTATCTCACAGGAGAAAATGATGAAATGAACAAAAGAACACGATAAAGAAGAAAAAACATTCTCAGAGGCCATACGAGGACAGTACATCACTTCCTGATTTTGATCTCACACTCAGCTTTGTCTTCTACCCACAGATGTACACACATTGTCCTTATCTGATGGTTCCACGGAGAAAATAACAGCTTGCCGGGGCACCCCCGCCCACAACGCATGTGTTGTTTGCTTTGATTTACAGCAAAATTGCACAATTAGCTTTTCCGGGCACAAGTCACCTCTACTTAAAAGGTTATTTTTCAACGGGGAGGATTCTATTTTTTTGTGATCACCTCAGCGATTTCACATGTCAATACTATTTCTGCCAATTTGAAATTGATACCATTTCGAATTTTAAATATCATACATAAAAGTGCTATTGGTCTCACCACACACACACACACCTACCTCCATGAGTCTGGAGGTGGAGGTGTGGTCATCACTTTTCTAATTTCATAATAATACCGTTTTATCTGTGTAGTACTTTTAACACTGCACAGATAAATATAACTTACTTAGTATAAGTAAAGCTGATGTAGAGTCCACATCATATTCAAATGTACATGTTCATCACACAAATAAGATCCTTGTGTCACAATTAGGGGTGCACATTTCCAGGAATATTCCAAATTGGAAGCTTTCCAAAGCAATTAAAGGGAATAAACTGAAAATTTGGTGAGTAATTTATCCTAACTGTATTTACCTTGTCATATAAAGACATGAATATAAACATTTTGATTTGTCATGAGCTGATTTGAGCCCTGAGGAAGCTTTGGGCACTTGACTGTATGGTTCTGCATCTTTCTTAACATAGGTCTTTGCACAGTATTTGCAAATGTACACAGCCTTTCCTTCTACATTGGCTTGGTGTGAAATGTCCCAACACATGATATATTGGCCCTATCATCAACTTCCACAAATTATCCCCTGAGAAAACACAAAGACTGTCAAAAAAACAAATATCTCGGGCTAGAGCGGTCGTCCTCTGACCAGCAGGTTACCAGTACAATCCCAGTCTTCCCCATTTGCTCGCTAAGTGTCCTTGGGCAAGGTGCTAAATCCCCTTTCCACATATAGTTTGCTGCTCTACCTTTGCAGTTGTTCCTGTGTTATTTGACAGCGGTGAAATCAACGAATGACAACCAATACCAGTGGATACAGAAATACTTCATTTAGCCGACGCTTTTATCCAAAGTGACTTACAATAAGTGCATTCAACCCCTAGGGTACAAACCTCTCACTCTCACACATTGTGTTATCCACAGCAGCGGCAGAGTATCAGCGTATTTTCTTTATTAGTGACATCACTGCTGTTCCATAAAGTCGCTCTTCAACTCAACCTCACGAGCAAACACCTCGATGTCAGTGGCAGAAGGTTTCACTTCCTCTTCTCATCGCGTGACACTGTATCTCCGTCAGGACTCACGGTGGAAACCCATTGGTCAGCAGCATCATTTAATATTCGTGCAGTGCTTCGCATTGACCACTTATGGTTGAAAGTGGGCGTGTGGGGGGGCGGATTTCATTTGGAGGCAGATCCACTTACGAACGTTTCCAGGTGGATTGTGATTTATAAAGCGAACATTGTGTTCAGGTGGTCGTGCGCACGGTTTTATAAATCGGGGTAATCACTGTCTTCCTCTCTGCATATTCATCCTCTATCTGTCAGTTTGTCTCCTTTGATTGATTGACCTGTGTTAGGTCCGGGCGACACTTCATAACTATATCTTATTGTTTCCTAAGAGACTCAAATCATATGTTGTTTCACTTGTTTAAACGTGTGAATGAATGAGTACTTGTATTTAACCAAAACATATCAGTGTTAGAATTTTTACTCTTTTTTAAATTCAAGGTTGCAGCCCAGGTCCTGGTGTGTGTTCAACAAGCCGTCTCCCTCTGTCCATCTCTTCTCTTCACAGTCTCCATACAACCCTGGACAAAATGCTGGCTCCCCCTCTCTAGTGTACTCAAAAATATTTTCTATGTCTGATACAGGTATTTAGTTCGTCGGCTGTTGGATCCAAACCTGATTCTTGTGAATATGACAAACGCTTTTTTTTTACCTCCTCCTCCTCCTCCCCCTCCTCCTCCTCCTCCTCCTCCTCTGTTTGCCGTTTCTCAGGAGAAGCTGGATAGATCTCAGATGATGTTGTCTCCCTACCTGAGGGAGTTGATGACGGCTGAGTGTAAGGAAGCAGCGAAAGGTAAGCTCTCTACCAGCCGGAGCCTAAATAATAAACTTGGAAATCCCATATCTCCATTAATTAGGATTTGTGATATGTCAAATTTCAGTTCCATGTGTGTCTCATGTGACCAAATCAGCACATTCAATTTAATTAAGATCTGTGACTGTGTGGCCCAGTAGTACGATGATTTGGCATGAAATGACCCAATTGTAAACATGTAACATTAGACCCTCTAGAATAAGTTGAATATTATTTTACTACTGTGTCATTGCCTCCAATGCTTAGACATGTATTCATCTATACTTTTCCTTCTTCAAGATGATGCGCCAAAACTGCAGCTGGTCTCCCGGGGGATCTGACACAACAGATGGAGAGGTAAGGGCGTGGCCCTTAGGACCGTCACGGCCTTCTTCACCTGGCTGCGGGAGGCGGAGTCCCAAGCTAATTGACAAAGGGAGACCCCTGGGGGACAGGGTGTAGTAGAACTACGTCCTTACAGCAGGACGACATGTTTACGGCTGGAATTTTTTGTATGCGTTGCGGCTCTGAAACATGCCGCCATTTTGAGTTTGGATCCAACACCCAACGCACTAAATACCTGTATCAGACATGAAAATATTTTTGTTTTATATTTCAACAAAAAAAATGCTTGTTCTCATGATTTGTTCTTTCCATGGTTTGGTGCTTAAAGGGGATATGACTAAGTGTGTGTGTGCGTGCGTGCGTGCGTGTGTGTGTGTGTGTGTGATGGACTGAGACAGTTGTGTTGTGTGGGAAGTTGCCGTAGAATCATCAGAAGACCTGTGTGATCAGACCAGGAGGAGCAGCCTCATATATTTCTTATTTGTACCATCTTTTGTATGTGTGTATCAAGATTGTGTGTTTATAAAGTTATGACACGTTTGAGTGTTGTCCGGCATAATATGGTCACTTGACCGCCAGATCGCCCAAAACACACCCACTGTGAACATGGATACCGGAGCAGATTGGTTGACTGATGATTTCAATTTATCTGCAATTATTTAGGTAATGTCCAAGCAATAATCTTGCATTGTTAAATGTGACTTTATATAATTGTTTGACAGGTATTTTCCAGAACTGAAGATTAGACCCAAAACCCTGAAATATTAACTTAACAATTAAATACGACAGTGAAGTGGCAAAAGGCTGAAATATGCTAATATTGTACAAATGTTATTTTATTGTCACTGTTGCTTTTACTCAGTGAAGGTTAAACACTCATGTTTCAGGATTTGAGTTCTCTGTTCAGTGTGTGTGTGTTTTTGTGTGCGTGCGTTGTGTGTGTGTGTTCTTAAGGGGTTTGTTTTTTTTACTCCTGAAACCAATCACTTATGTTTACAGATACAAAACGAATGTCTACCACTGCTGATTAGAATAAGTTGTTTTGTTGTGTCTCATTAGACACAGGTAAACAGATGTTTGTTCCACTTTATTCCCATTAAGGTTTTTCTATTATCGGTTTTTACTGGAGTAGTTTGTCAATATTCACGAATATTGATTTAGTTCATGATTGTGTTGATTTTATTTGATCAAATTGCTTCAATTGTTTCTCTGTGACAAGAATTTAAACACTCACAGAACCTCAGGCACAGTAGTATTAGTAACCAACCACTTTCAGTTGAGTAAGGTATAGTTAGATAGTTACTCTCTGTCTTTGAACGCCCCGCGCACAGAGGCTGGATTTTCGCCTTTTCTCATGCCCCCAAAACCCAATTGCATTTTCCTGTAAATTAGTTTGTCCTTATCACATTACCGTCTTACTATTTCCTCTCCTTTGTTTTCTCTTTATTTTTCTGTCATCTACATTCATCCCAAATAATCTGTCTTTTGGTGTTTTTTCTGCATAAACTAGTTTTTTCTGTCAGGTTAGTGGTTCAAATGGGTGAAATTGAACCTGACCATATGTACGCAATAATCAAAACTGTTGCTTTCCCCAACACGTCCAGAAGATGGTGCTGTGAGTATTGGTTACACTCCATAATAAGACTTTCTGAAATGAAACACATGTAGGAAAAAAATGCATCATAACTTATAATTACTTTAGGTTCAAACAGAATAGATCTGATGTATAATTTTCTGATCTTAAATTGCAGGGATTTAATAAAGGCTTTACTTTAGGAAGCAAACATCAGTTGGACCTCATTTATATTCACACTATTCAACTTTTTAACCTGAAAATCAGTTAGAAAGATTGAGAGTGACTTAAGAAATATTTCCAATAATCAGTAACTAAAAGTATCAATCATTCTGAATAGAGATTATTTTATTTGTGACAGCAGCAACTCTACTTGTTCAGCAAGCAGAGGATCATGGGTAATATACAGCATTCAGTTGTGTTTAAGTTTAGGGAGTGGGACTCCAGTCAACAGATAGATAGGATTGGTTTTATTATTCACCTGACCCGCTTACTTTTCAATTTACATGAACCAATTGGTAGAATGAATCCCCACATGTGGCTGCAGAGGGCGCTGTTGCTCAGTATAAGTTACATAGTGTTGCTTTAAATCCTCATGACACACAGTGCAATTCAAATCTGCGTCACAGTGAGTTGTTACAAACTGATATACGAGACAAAAATACAGATTTTTGTCGGGAAAAAACAATATTACATTTTCAGTTAAATCATTTTCAAGTTGTACAGAGGTTTGTTACGCAGAGAAGGACCTTCATATGGTCGGTAGAAATGAAGAAATAGAATTGATTGTCAGTTTTTTCCACACAACTAATATCTCAGACTTTCAAGGAGAGAAACTTTTATCACATAAGATCTTATAGATTTATATACAGACATACATGGCAGGAGGTGGTGCAAGCTGCATCAAGCATCAAGCAACAAGCTAAGAGTTAAATGTTTGATTTCAAAATAAAAGCTTTTTAGTGTAGTATTCTTAACCACTTATGTAACACTGTTGTTGAAGTTGGGGTTAACCTGTTTCCATCGCCCCGGGACTAAGTAGTGCGACTAGTAGTGACGGTGGTGACTCATGTACTTTTGTGGAATCTGAAGAGTCAGTCAGGACATGCCTGTTTCATAATGCGTGCAGTTTTCCTTCATAATATCATGTGTTAATAAAGCCCTTGTTGAAGGAGTCATGTTCTTTCTTCTTATTGATTATTTGTATTGCATTTATTTCTAACAATATGATATTTTGACATGTTACAGGACACTGTGGTGATGACATTTTACCCAGTGACTAAATTGATTACATCAATCCTTAATATTATAAGTCTCTCATTCTCTAGGGGTTGTGACGTGGCTTATGTCATATTAATTACCAAATGTCAGGTTCCAGCCTTTCTAACTGGAGGATTTAATTATTTCCCATTTTATCTTGTATATGAGACTTGATAGCATGAACTATCTTTGAATTTGAATATGTGACCCTGGGCAATTTTAATTTTGACTCGCATATAAATATAAAGTAAATATAGCTCAATAACTCATGATGATGTAATAATTAGTGGAAGCCCTTGTTAAAAAAACATTTTACATGCAGTAATTGTGAAAATGTAAGTTGTTTTTTTAAAGGCAATTAGCTTTTTAGTTTGTCCCCTATACATTGAAACTTTAAACAAAACAAAACAAAAGCAAACATAATGAACTCTATTTATAAATCATCTTTCAAAACGCAGTTAAAAAGTCCAAAATGAAACAATAGGAAATGGTGAAAGTTCAGAAAAAGAAACACTTAAAAAAAGTAATTTAAAGATCAGACATCTTTAGAGCACGGATACGGAAATAAACAAAAGTTGCGAATGAGAAAAGAGTGAAGATGAGATAAAATAAAACATTATATGAACTGAAGCAAAACAAAATAACATGTCTGTAAATAAGGGAATTTGTTAATTTCAACCTAACACAACTAAAAGATAAACGACCACAGAACCTTCCTGCTTGCTCACTCGTGGACGTGCTCGGTTATAATATATTAGTTTACTCGAGGACACATTATTGGTCTATTTGTATTTTCTGTATATATAAAAAAGAAAGTAAGACGGAAGTGTAGTTTTATTTGATTTATTCTGAAGTTTTACATCCGGACGTGTTTCCTGTGGGTTAACTTTACGCAGCTGCACCTCTCTCACCTGCACGGAGCTCCACACCTCCTCACGCGCACAGCTGCACTCGCTCCCAAGCAGCAGCAGCCTGTAGTCGGACTCCTCTCCTCTCCTCATGGTCCTGTCCTCCCCTCTGCTCCACACACCATGAGTAAGTCCAACTCGCTCAAAGTCAAGAGCCTGTTCAAGTTGAAGTCCCCCGAGAAGGAGAACAAGGAGCTCAAGCAGTCGGCGACCCTCAGAGATGGAGCTGCCGCCGGCCACAGAGACATGTCCGGGACGGTACCCACCAGACCCGGTCCCCTCAGCCCGGGAGACGGCGTCACGCCGCCCGAAGAAGCGTCGCCCGTTTCCCCGAAAGATAAAAAGAAACGACGGCTGCTGTCGTTCAGGCTGAAAAGGAAGAAATCCAGGAGCAAAACGGAGGAGGGGGACGTGTTTTTCCCTGAGACGGATGAACTGGACAGTTTCAGCCGACCCATGTGAGATCAAGTTCATTTATTCATCTCGTTTCTGCTTCTAGATCTGACAGGAAGAAGTCCTGAAGTTCAATAAACAGCAGCAGAAGTCTTAATAACCCTGAACAGAGAACATCATAGAAGTAACAGTGACCCATATTGTTGTTAACTTTAGTGTTTTGAGAAAGCGGTGGGACCCTGCCCCCCCCTCTCTCCTTATTTCACAGATTCACAGCATGAAGCAGCAGACACGTTTTGCCCTCTGGCACTTTTTTTGAAATCTAAGCACAATGACATTGAGTTGTGGCTGTATCACGTTTGTTGGTTTCCAGTTTGGAAACAAAATCATATGCAGTGAGACGTAGGGCTGTCACAATTCCAGATTTTCACTTTACGAATATAGATCGTTAAGTGTTAAACTTGTCATTCCTCGTGGTCTATTTTTGTGGCACAAGAGAGGTGTTTTGATTTTACAAATAGGTCCTTTACTTTGTGGGAAGTTGAAGAGAGTGATTGTGAAACGCAGATTGACCCCATTCTGCTTAGGTGCCCTCGAGCAAGGCACTTGAGCTCCCATCCCATCTATGCTGTGGCTCACCGGCCATGTGGGTATAGCTCCCTGATGGGAGTCAATGTGAAGAAGTCAATATCCTCTCTGACTCACTCTCCCCTGGATAACTGAGAGATTGAAAACAACAAACTGGTTAACCTCAGGTTGCCACCATAATGACAGAGGAATTTCCAGTGCTCATCTTTGCTTATTCCACGCATGTCCTGTTCTCTCTTTTATTTATGTTCCTTGTCCAAAACCAGTCAGATGATGGGTCGAGACTCACTGCATCTGACACGGATGTTGTTGTCTAACATTGTCAGGTTAACCCACTCCGACAGATGCCGTTGTGTGCTGAGGAGGAAGCCAGGCATGGCATAACACGTCAGGCTGGAAAACCTGCCGTGCAGGTATGACACATTAACATGTTCAGTCCAATTTAATGTGGCTTGATCAAGTTGATTTTGTGTCTGAGCTGGTCTGGAATCTGGATGTGAGGGAGCATGACTCGTGCAGAGGAGGACTGACGGAGGGTTCATTATCTCAGCTATTTTTAAATTTAGTTCTAAACTTTGGCTTGAGCTGGAGAAGTCCATGTTAGATTTGGTCCTATTTGGTCAAACTCACCCTTTTAGCTTTGAGTCAGTTTTCACACCTGAAAGTTGGAACCATGGAACCAAACCATTCCTGTAGTTTACTTTTTATCTGGTTAGTTTTGGTTTCACATTGCAATTTAGGTAGTAGTCTTAAGACTTTAGTGCGACATGTGCGTCCTGTTGTAATCAACTACGTGGACTGTGATCACTACTTGTCCCTGATTGGTTGGTAGATGGGATGCATCTGAGGTCAGCGTGTCAGTTTGAAACTTGTTTCAGTTTCAAATGAGGAAATGAATTACCCGGTTGATATTGTTGTTTTTATTGCCACTGTAATATTATTATGGTGTTACTACCAGTATCACCAACATCAGGGGCAGTACTTGTTGACGATGCTGTCTGAACTTCCTGACACTCCTCCGAAAAGCTGCTGATCAGACCAGACAAAGTTTGTGTGAAAGCGCATGTCCATGTTTGTAATATAACTTTAAACCTTCAGTTGGTAATTTAGTATAATGAGATTATATAAATGTGCCTAATGTCAAAGATTAGACCTTTTACTGTAAACGCTGCAGAAACTCTCCCTTTAATACTGTATGGACAACACTGTGGGTAAACATCTAAATACATTTAGTATTATAGTTAATGGAGTTTTGCATGAATGAGGTAAATCCTACTTTTTTTTCCGGTATATAATTCCCTGGATAAGCAAAAAACAGACATCCCCGTCTATAAACAGTTTTACCATTTTTACAGAAAATGTGTCTTATCATGAAACACATAAGCTGCACATGTATATAAGAACACGTGTGTTGACGTTTATCAAAAGCAACAGACGCAAAATGATACAAAACTGAGAAAACACATATCTCAGGATGAAACAAATATGACAGACATGTAGAGGACACTGATAAAGACGTCAAACCAGAAAGACCACTAGATTCAAGATTGTCTTTGTGCTGTAAAAAAAAAGAGATTTCCAAGGAATACTTTTTCCTTCATGTCCTGACTCCACCCCTCACCTGAATGCTGCAGACATTCACATGTTATTGTGAAAGCATCTGACCTGCACTTTATACTACTGGATTCTTTATCATGTGAAATGAAAACTCCAGAAAAAATCAAGGCTAGACATGTGTGTGAAAGTATCACAATTTAAAGTTACCACTCCCTTATTATCCCCCAGGAATTACTAAAGCACATAAAACAGTTCCTGCTAAGACGAAACCTAATGTGGTTTTATTTTTATTTTATAATTCTGAAAGTAATATCAGTTGGGAGGGTAGCTTTGTATCAAGCCAATTTAAGTGTGGTTGCTCTGTGTGTTTACTTAATTTGCACCAATTCGAGGCGTGTGTTAGCTTTGGCAGATTTCCGTTCTTAATCTTCTCGTAGTTAAGGGAGTAAATATAACCTTTATTTACCTCCAAGTAGGTTTTGTTTTCACCCCTGTTTATTTGTTTGTTAGTTTGTTTGTTGTCAGCAAGATTTTCCAAAAACTCCAGGATGGTTTACTCTGAGATTTGGGAAAGAACCTATTATTTTTTTAATTTGATTTAACATCGAACATTTCTCCAGATTTTCATTAATTTCTCAAAGATCAAATTCAAGGACCTTGAAGAAAAGGGGACTGATATTTGTGAGTGTGTGCAGTTTGGTGCAGATCCAAATAGGACTCCGGATCTATTGAATTAAAATGTCATTTCCTAAGGGGACTATTGGGCCTTGGCTGAGTTATTGTGCTCTGAGTGCCATTCTAGTTTTATAATAGCTGAAAAATTGTCTTCATCAATATTCCAGTAACATGAGCTCAACTGCACTAAACACAAACTCATATTGGTTTCCAGCTTAGTCACTTATTAAGTTGCCACACTTTGCGTAACTGTAACTCTTCATACCACTGTTTGTTTTTGACAGTGCTGTGAACACACAGACCTTTCTGTCATGTGTCACCTATTCTAAAACCTGATGTACAGGGGCAGATGGTGGATATATCAGGGTTTTGGAAGAGAATGAGATCACTTGACTTCCAGGTTTGCTTGTTCTGTCGGAGGCATCGGAGGTGAGGTTTCAAACTACGGGGGTGAACTCTGTCCGCGCTCCTCTGGATCTCCAGGTTTGTGACTTGCTGGAATCTGAACAGGATTGGCAATTGAAATGTTAATTGTCATGAGTGAGGAGGGAAAGTACAGCCTTGAACTAAAGGTTCAGAGAAGCTTCAAGCGTTTGGGTGTAAATCTCATCTGGGAGCTGAGGTGTCTGGATACAAAATACTTGTACTTCTCTGGGATGTGACTGCAGCAGCAGATCGTGAGAGATCCATTTCACTGACACGTGTGGACTTACGTCGTTGAGAGGCAAGCAGGAGAAAGCTTATCCAAAACAATTTAATCTAGCAGACAAGATAGACCAGTCACACCCTCCAACAGAGGAGGTGGAGTCCCGCTCTATAGAATTTCTAGACATCCCTAAGGTGAGGGTGTGGAAACTGACAGCCAAATTGAACGGGTTGACATTTTTGCAATGTGTGGTCTTATAGCAAGGCAGGAATTTACATGTGAATCACCTTGAATGCACTCATTAGACGCAGGCCTTTACTCATCCATTACTTGATGCACATCCATTTATTAGATATATCGCTTATCCTTTTAAGGTGTCCCAAATCGGTTGGGGAGGGATCGGCAATCCCAGCTGATCATGGGTGACAGGTGGGTTACACTCTGGACAAGGTCGCCTGTCTATCACAGGGCTGACAGAGGAGCTGTGGGAATCACATGTTGTTGTTTCCAGCATGACGTCGGCCCTAATCACCCAAAGCTCTTGAATCTATTTATTGCGAGTTGAAATCTTTTGCTACGTCTTCTCTAAGGACACTCCTTATAGATAAACAAACCTTCCGGGACTGTAATATTTTAATATAGGTTTCTGTAGGCGGGGTTTATTTCCAATTATTCCCCTCACCCTTCTTCGTATTTATATCCACAAGTCTATCCTGAGTTTGGAGCGAATTTCATCTTTACTCTTGAATTCCTGGAGAGCTTTGCATTGTTTGCACCATATACACTCAGCAGGGGGGCATTGGCTGCTGAAAAAACGAGCCCCCTGACGTATATTTCTCTTTGGCCATAACTTATCTTACCAGACACTGCTGTGGGACAGTGGCGGTTTTGTGACGTGATGACCGTGGAGATACAATTCACTAGATGCTTCTGATCAAATCTTCTTATCACAGTAACATTCAAGGCAGAAGTGACAGACAGCACAGGACAACAGCCCGAATTCACAGACAGGTGCGGTCAGCTGTGGAGGATCAGCCTGTCTGTAAAAGTGAAAGTGTTTGTATGCATGGCGTGGAATGAGAAGGTGTTGAATGGCTGACGTGAGCTGCTTTAAACACACAGCTGCTCCTTCATTTGCATACATATAAGCTGGTGTCTGCAGGAGGAGACACTGCATCAGAGCACCTCTCATATGATTACATCATACAAATAAAGGGTTCTATCTTGATATTAATTTATATAATCAAAGATAAATAGATGATAAACAGTTGTCTCTTGAACTTAGACAATTATAGGTGCAAGAAAAGAGACTTTTTGGGAATTGTCTGCAATTATCTGTAAATGAGTTCAATCAAATATGATCTGATGGAGATTTAAGTGTCATTAATGGCCAAACACATCTATTTAAACTACTAACAAATGATTGTGATGTTCTTGTGCGCTTCGTAGTACTGGAGAAATTTGCGAAGTAGGTCGTCTGTATATTGCCACATAAAAGTTATATTTTATCTCATCCATAGGACATTGAACTATGTACACTGGAGAGAGGTCAAAGTTCAGAAGTGGTAACACTTTCATGTCGATGTCATCAGTCAAGTGTGTGTAACAACACAAATCTGAGCAATCTAATCTGTTGAAGCAATAATGAAAGCATGGTTAGTATTTTATTAGTTACTTATTGGTGTATATTATTGTATCAATAAGCAGCAGGTTATTTATTTCTTTGACCATGTATCCATCTGTAATTATCCATATTGTGGCTGATCTGAGCCGTAGTACTTACACCATTATTGTATTTAAAATGTTACTGACTCAGAATCTTTGTAAATGTCCAACATGTATGTCAGACTATCCAGCTGATGTATTTTTTGACTGAACAAGAGACTGTCAATGAGGTTTTATTAGGAGACCATTACACTTTACTGTAAATGGTAAATGGTAAATGGATTTGTATTTATATAGCGCTTTTCTAATCTTGATGACCACTCAAAGCGCTTTACACTACAGTTTCACATTCACCCATTCACACACACATTCATTCAGTGCATCTACTTGCATCACTTTGTTATTCTATCTGTGCGACATAAAGATAACATGGTGACCTAGTATTAATGTTACAAAGGTCATCTTGATACTTGAAATGTATTGTTCCCCACTGCTGACAATACTCTAAGCCTGAGAAGTGAACTACACCTATAACCCCTATGCATTTTCTACTGAGACCTGTCACTCAAGCAAGCATCACTTCCTGCACTTAGTAGAAAAGCGGTCAGTCTATCATTGATGGGCAGCAGCAGATGAAGTAGCTCGAAACAGAATGATCCTGTTTTGCGTATCAGTGAGAAACACGGTTCGTGACAGAGAATGACGGGGTGGGGGGGCTCATTAGGGATTCTCTTGTTTTCTAATTAAATTGTTAAGAGCTTGTAATTATGAGGAAATTACAAATAATAGGACAACATCACTGATGAAAAAAAAACAGTTTGCACGTCAAGTTTTTGGCAAGACAGCGTTTTAGTGTATTGATCAGAGCCGGCACAGTCACTCAATAGATCTTACATTGATATGATTGTTAAGTTATTTCCTGGTTCTCTCCTTCCCTTTGGCTCGGCTGCAGTTCATCTTTCTGCCTCTTCTCTTTGTTAAAAGCCTCTCCGTGCAGGGATGAGATAAGAAGAGCAGATGAGTTTCTAGTGCTGACTGATTCACTGCCCTTCTCCAGCCTTTAGGGGCCTTAAACCGGTTTTGTCACATTATCCTTAAAAGGGGACATTTATTAAGCTGGTTTTTTTTAGACATAAACTCCAGAAAATGGTTCGAGACTATTTCCAGAGATTGCCTTTCCCATGTGAAGAATGGAGCAGGAGATTGGACAGGTCAGACCTGTAAACAACGGCAATAAAATGTCTAGAGCATTCAGGTGAGGGGTGACGCCTATGTAGGGCGTGCACGAGGCAGAACATGGAAATGTGTTTTTTCGTTTTCTGCACATTGACACTGGCGTTGGCCCTTATCTCTCAGAGTTGGCAGGAACATTTCAGCATTACAGCATGTCTGGAGTTTGGTGCATGTCTGAAAGCAGCTCAAGAGTGATTATATCTCTAAGTATTAAGTATTGTTACTGCGAGTGCTGGCTGTCTGACCAGAGCAGATACTGCTGAGTGAGTTGTAGAAAGTGGGCGTTGAAGTAGAGTTAAACAGACTTTAGCTGCAGGGAGATGCTCTGGTGAAGTTTAGTGTTTCAAGTGTTTTAACCATTTAGAAGGATTTGTGAAGTTGACAAGTCAAGCTTGACAAAATATTTGCAGGTTGAGAAGTACTTTTCTCTCTCTACATTAAGTCTGAAGTCTATTGTCATGCACCTGCACCTGTGATGTTCATGAAGTGCTGGTCAGCCGTCAGATGTTGTGTAAAACATTGTCTGTTGTGATTCACAATCACTCGGTCAACTACCAAATGTCTTGCCAAATGTGTTGAGGTTTCAGTATTTGTTCTGGATTTAATAAAGCACATGTTCCAGAGAAAAGGTTTGTCTTCCTGCTGCCACCCAGCATTGTGCCTGACAGGTGCAATTAAAAAAGATCCGTTGGCCTCACGTGCACTGCTCTTCCTTCCATGTTATTATAGTTCTATATTTAGGTCTGTCTTCAGTTTAGTGAGGAGGTGATGTACAGAAATTCTAAACACACAAAGCCCCTGTCATTAGCCCAATTGCTAACGTAAGAAGACCTGTGATTGATGCTGTTTTCCTGAGGTCCTGGTCTTCAGAGGAGGGATCTCAGTGAGAGTGATGATCCTCTGACTTTCCCTCTGGTAACGTAAAGTTGACATTTAAGGTTTACAGTGAAATATATTCTTGACTACAGTTGGATTGATTGACGTAATGTAGACCTACATGAGATATTCATGGTCCCCAGAGGACGAACACAAAATTATTTTAGTGTCTCTAAATCTGGCAACATTAGGACCACTGGATAAGCACCACTTATCCAGTTAAATGTCTCGCCATCTTGATGGATTGATCCAAAAATGAGATAAAGACATTCAGACAGACTTTTTGTGTCATTCTATCAGCTGGCTGGTCCTGACTCAAACACTTCTCTGAAAATCAACTTGGAACAACCATTCATATGTGGAAAGCACCTGGAGCGCAGTTTAAAAAGTGAACATTTTACAGAGGGCTAAAATGCTGACAGTTTTGAGTGTCAGTCATACTCACTGAGGCTAAATACTTTAGGGCAGCCGTTTTGCTTCATTCATAGCAAACACACACAAAGAAGGATCCATAGTTAAAGACGTGGAGACTCCGATGTTTCCATCCATCAAAAGATAATTATGAGTGGGGCAATTTCCCTTTTCTCTGTATTCAGCTCTCTTCCTTGTCTTCCTTGTAGTTTTGCCAGTGCAATTGCTCTTGGCATGAACATGTAAGACCCACTGCTGAAAACACTTCTACAAATTACAGCCATCTCCTTCTGGTTAAAGTCTGTGGTGTAAAGTAATTTAGGAACATTTTAAAAATCAGTGACCCACTTGTGGTTTAGTGAATCACAACTTTTTTTTTATTTTTAGCTGCACAAATTGGAAACCAGTTTTCGCATTCACAGTAATTTGAAAGTGTGTTCTGTGTTAGAGGTGTATTGTCTTGATCAGTGATTATTGTTGTGCCAGGTGATGGTGACAGGTATAGTAATAGCTGAGCCTCATCACCACGCCTCCTTCTGTTGTTTTGATTCGCATACGCAATTAAACACAGTAGAAGTAAAAGCTGGTTTGCCGAACAGCATTGTTCTGCTCCTGTGTGAAAGAGGGAAAATGAAAATAGTCAAAATCAAAGGAGATTTGTGAGGTGGTGATGTTATGAGGTCATGAGGTCAGCACAGCGCCGCCGTTCCCATAACGCGCACTACGCGCTGTGCGTAGGGCACCAAGTCCTGAGGGGGCACCAAAAAAGGAGCAACTGAAAATCATCATAGTTATAATAATTATGTAGCCGAGCGTTCGGTAGTATCGTAGGTCCGGCCTCAGCCGACAAAGGACACGAGAGCAGGTTATGCGCTCGTGACAGCACACCCGTTTATTCTCCGTACATTTTAGAACTTCACTCATAACAGAACACACTTCCTTTAAAACCCCCTTTCAAAATACGATTATATTTCAAAGCTATTGATACTGTTGTTTACGCTCCGACTATTTTCTTTCATCACAAACTGCAAAAAGTGATAAGAAAGTGTCTCTCACCTACAGATTCATATGCACATGCAGAATCTGTTATTGAGTTTAATCTCGATATATCTGTGCAAATGCTGCTCTTTGATAAATCAGATAAATATGGGACAGTAAGTTGGATCATTCTTCATTTAAGCATCCTAGTTTTCCTGCCTTGCTGTCGACAGGAAAGGGGGCCTGATTCTAGTGCAGGGACTAGATTAGTCAGGGTGATTTGTCCCCTTCGTCAGTAGATTGAATAAAGAAATTCCAAGTTTGTAGTTAGGCATGAAGTGGCCATGTGTTTCTTTACGAGCTGAATTGTGAAATCTTGGCACTCAAGTCCACAGTTATGACTGTTAGTCCTCGTGGGTGCGTGTGTGTTTGTGCGTGTGTGTGTGTGTGTGTGTGTGTCTGTTTGCACCTGGTGTTATTGAGTTTTGTGCACTCACAGTGGGACCTGTGCTCTGCTGACTGTGTGTGATTCTCTTGTTTTGTTAACTCATAATTTGAGTCATCCAGTTATTCTCGATCTTTGTGTCGTATGTACCCCTAAGCACGCATCCATGTAGTTGTGCATTACTGTGACAGAAACACACCTCCAGGACTGGAAAAATTTGTAATTTCAGTTCAGCTGGAATTAGGCAAGCTCGGTTGACTTACTCAGGTTTTTAGTTCTTATTTATATTCATCACCAATACTGCAATACCTTGAGCACAGGGGCCAGTTTTGTAAAGACACTCAGTTTTTACTGCCACAGTTTGAAAATCTGCTCTTAAACCTCTTTTCTTTTAGCCTCTTTGAAATTTTTATTTTGTAACAGAAAAAAGAGGCCTAAGGCAAGAATAAACGAGGAAGTCGAATTCATCAGTGAGAAAGCATCGTCTTACACGTACTGCAGAAAAAAGTCATATTTTGTGAGCACAAATAAAACAGTGAAGCTTGCTGTCAGCGTGTAAAAATATTGTTTTGAAAATCCTAGTGAGAATTTGACTGTAACAAATATATGTTATGACAATTGTACTTATTGCTAATAATATAAAGTATCTACCAGAATTTGGACTTTATGCAACTATATATCGGTTCCTGTTTCCCCTTCCAAAGTCAACATGTCAGCATTGTGAGCTGCCTTTGTAACTCTGCCATCATGTAGTTGTGGTAACGTCACAGCTGGCTCTGATCCTGAATGGGACTTTCTGTGACAGTGATAGACTGCGTGCATTTTATTACCACTACACTGTGCATTCTGCAGGGGGGAGAACATATGCCCTTTGCTCTGTTCTGCAAGTCATCGTGCAGGTTTTTCAAACGATGCATTTGTCTTCACTGAAAACATTTCCAAACTTTTGTTGGCTTGGTTTCTACCGCTCTGGTTATTGGTCCATGTGGAAATGTGGGGACTGCAGCCTACTGGTTGTTACGGACCCGCCCAGCATCTGGCAAACACTGGGCCCTGCAAGAGTTGCTCAGGCACTCCCAGTAACTCTTATTGTGCACTGCTGTTTTGGAAGCACAGTGCGAAGCCAATTCAGATCCTATTTATATCTTGTCATCAGCACTTCAGCTCATCGTAGTATTTGGTTTTATAGGTGTATTATTTGTTGCATGTCAGGCTTGTTTCAGCTGCTGTGTTGTCTGAACATGAAATTGTAAAGAAACAAAGAGTGTGACATGTTTTTCTCAGCTCACTGGCTGGCTCCAAGTTTCTTGTTGGGCAATATGGCCCTAGAACTCACTTCAGGCAAATATAGGAACAAGCTATCTTCCATCAACATCCTCCAGTGACTCATTATACCCCTCATATACCCGAACGAGGGTGAGTCAGTGTTTGAAATCTTTCCATCCCTTGTTTGAATTGATCCAGTAGCTCTACGCAGAGCTGCAGGTCTGTCGGGCTACCTGAAATCTGTTTGTTTAATATGCCTTGTTGTTGCTGAGGTGAAAGATGAGTGTGTTGATAACCCTATTTGTGGCACCAGCATGTTGGTGTGGTGCTAATCTTTAGTGTGCATGAGAGCCATCAGTAGATTAGGTTCTGACAAGGTTTCAGCTGTATGTCATCCTACTGAATAGTAAATAGATAGATAGATAGATAGATAGATAGATAGAGATAGATAGATAGATAGATAGATACATTGATGTGTGTAACACATAGATTGGCTGAATGCAGCCCAGTGAAAAAGGCAAGTGAAGTTATCATGCTTTTTACAGAGTGTGTTCTCTATAGTTACAAACTGAGACTGTATAGATTGACATTGTACAAAAATGAGGCCAAATTTCCAGAATACTGAGGCTGCCATCTTGTTCTCCTGTCGATCGACAGTACTGAGATCCAACCAATTGTGAGTCAGTTTCAGCTATTTTATCCTGCTTTTATAGCATCAGATAATAGGTTAAAACAAAAATTAGGCATACGTTCATGTGCTAACTTCCTAAAATAACAGAAATCGTATTTGAGGAAAACATATTCGACTTTTACTTTGAGTTTTTTAGTTTGATTTAATGTCCTATCTGCTAACATGGAGGAGATGGGGCTTTTTACCTATACTGCAGCCAGCCACAAGGGGCAATCACAATTGTATGCCTCATGTAGCCAAATTTCATTATTTCTGGTGATTCTTTGTATTTCTCAGCAATGGCTTATTTTCCTCTGGGTTGGGTAGGTGATTCAAGGAACCCTAAGGATCATTTGCAAATATCCTATTATTATATGAAATATAGAAGTTATGAGAGGCGGTGGTCTAGTGGCAGAAACTTGGACTATGGGCAGAGAAGGTCTCTGGTTCGTCTCTGGTTCGATTCCACGGAAAGACAACAAAAAGACGAACCTGGATTGATCTGCCCAAAAATCCAAGAGTCTCTCTAGACCCCTGAGCAAGGCACCTTACTCCTCCAACATCTGCTCCCCGAGCGCTGTACATAGTCGCTCACTGCTCTGTGTGTCCCGCACACAGATGGGTCAAAAGCAGAGATTACATTTCCCTACCTGCATGAGTGTGCGTTTGCATGTCTGTGCATGTGTGTGGGATAAATAAAATGCATCTGCATCTACTTAATTAATGTGGTTCATACAAAATAATTGTTGCTGAATAGGGCTTTGAATCTGACAAACTTGATTTACAGATATTTTGACTGTGCGGTATATATCTAAATTTTGGCATTTGTGTACTTTTAACTGGCCTTATTGCAAGTGGTTTTATTTCAGGTTTGTTGATTTCAAGATTTTCTTTCTCTGTGTGATTTCTTTGAGGCTGTTTTCATTTGATTCAGGAATTTTGCAGGCTGTAGCTTGTAATAGCTTGGTTTGCTTCATACTAGACGATCTCATCTATGTGTGGGTCCATATGTAAGGGATCCGTTGACAGTTACTGAAAATAGGGAGCAATAGAGAGAAGGGATTGCATATGAGAAATGTCACTTGTCGGATTTTATTGTTGACTTTATAGTCAATTCAATATTTTGCTGCTTAACATGTTTGTTATTCTCTGAAGAAGAGTTTAAAGCCACAACCTTCATACAAAGCAATAATCAGTCTTAATAGAAACTAAGTGCGCTCTGAGAGGATATACCTCAGCTAAGGCCAATGCTCTATCTCGCCATATCAAAGTAGTCTTTCCCATTATATATCTAGATTGGTGGCCAGCCATATTCTAATTTCCTGCCACAATATATTAATGTTTTTGCACTTCTCACAATAAACATTAGATGATATCTAACTTGGTGTTTAATAGAGTTGCTGCATTACATATATTTCTGCATTGTGCCTTGCTATTTGATGCTTGTTGAGTCGCGCTATCACCTATACAATTTTTACCATCCATGCAGACCTCATAGTTTGAATTTGTGCACCTACCCGCTAGTGGAATGCAATACAGTTCTGTCTCACACAAGAACTTGTTTTCCCCTCTTTAGTACCTGTCATTTGGAATCTGTTGCGTGTGTGAGCAGGAGTGACAGATAACCCCACTGCCGTCATAGATTTAATCAATTCTGTGGGAAAAACTGCAGAGAAAGTCTAACAAAATTCCTGAATACACCCATTTAGTTGAATCCGCACCAAAATTGAATGGGTTCTTTCCTTGACCTATACAGCATCTGTCGAAAAAGTTTCATGTTAATCTATCAAGTAGTTTCTGATTAATCCTGCTAATTAACAGACAAAGTTAAAACATAACCTCCATGGTGATAATAATAATATGATATTATTTGGCCATATTGCCCCTGTAATGGTCAATATTCAAATCACTAACTTCAGCTGCTGTAAACTATTTCACAGTGCCTTAGATTAGCAGAACTGAGATCCATTACTGAGGGGGAAAGTTAAAAAAATGTAGACTTGCGACATTGCTACACTAAAACAACCCTTATCTATCATTCCTGGGCTAAAATTGGCTGATTACTAATCGAAGGGTTGGAAAACAGGTCATCCACAGTGACCCAATCGACCGTCCGACACTTTTTCATTGTGCCTTGAAGTCCTAACAGCAAATATTCCTCCTTAGGTTCTCATAAATGGTGTGCTCTCAACAGTAGAGCTTTTGTTTTTGTGCAACAGACAGAGGCTTCAGACAAGTCAGAGCTGGTTTGTTCCTGCATCATGACGTTGAGCAAGTGTGAAGGAGATGGATTTCACTCAATGTGATTCTGCAACTTTTATTTAACAAGGTCAGGGGTTATTCTCCTGAGTTCTTTTTTCACACGGATGCATTGACTGCATTTTTCTCCTACAATTAACTTTCTTAGAAGATGTCATCTAAGCTGTAACCCGTGAAACAGCTTCCAGACATTCAACCTCATTTGAAATTCAGCCTATGGGCTGTGTTGGGGTCAAAGGTTGAACAAGGCTTTGGTCACCTTTCCCCTCTCACTCAGCTTCCACTCAACTCAAAACAGCCCAACCCTAAAACCCAGCCCTGACTCACATTGTGGAGTGTTTGTATTCATTTTTTTTCTTCCGTATTGATATTTACTTCAAGGTTTGCTTAAAATTTAAATCATAAGGCAAAGTGCAAAAAGATCACGGACAAACCCAGAGTGAAAGAAAAGCATCGGCAGGTTAACTCTCTCCACATACACGTTCGAGTATGATCAGACGCGTATTTAATTTGAATTCCTATATTTCTTTGTTATATGCATACTCACATGGACTAGCATTATTAGAAAAAATTATAATTGTCATTGTTGCTCCCTTTATCTCTGACACTTTTTTATGTAAAAATACTTCTAACTTGGATACACCTCAACAAGTAGAGAGGTAATGTGTCGCGCACGGCATCAGGGTTACAGTGAGCGGAACGATCCAGATTCATGATCCGACACCATCCATTAATAACCAAGTAAATGTGTGAATAGCAACAGAGAAGAGGAGACATACACACACACAAACACACACACGCACACACTCTTGCAGACAGGAGAGAAGTTCTTCCAGCAGATTATGAAGGAATGCAGTGATTTAACTTTATTGTTGCAGAAGCCTTGTTTGTCCAGGAACATAATTATGAATTCAGCAGGTTATTATAAAGCTCAGTGATAAGTGTTATTGATTTGAACTCACATGGCCCACCCCTCATGTCCTCCTCCACTGGAAAGCGATGCCAAACACCAGCAGCCACTGCTCCCTGGACCTCAGCCCCCTCTGCCGACCACCTCCATATATAGGCACCTCTGTTATGCTTTTACATTACATATTGCAAAGTGGCATGAGTCTCAGCATGCAGAAAATATCTGTATTGTGTCCTAAAAATTCCCCTTTCTGTTAAATGTAATGCTGGTGTCAGTGTTTAATCACCTTTTAGGTTTTTGTCTTGCTTCATCAGGACAGCATTGGTAGTGTAACAAGGCCAATCACCAGAGGGGACTTTGCTGTGCAGACAAATGCATATTGGTAGCTTTGTGTTGTATGAGTGCTGCGTTGTATTGCCAAATTTTGTTTATGTATTTTAATCATGCTTCGGTTGTACCCTTAGTTTGGATGGGATGAATAATACTAGATATATTCAAGTCAGGTTGCCTTTTAAAAACTGGGACAACTGATAAAAATAAGCTTAAATCTGTTACTCTTGCTCATTTACAATATTCTGTCTTAGGGGTTAGGGCACTGTCCCGATCAAATATTTAAACAAATGAAATCAATGAAAAATTGTTTTATAGGACAAATGGCCAAAGAAAACCTTTGCTCTGTCTGTGTTGGTTCACATGTAGATTTGTGTTTCATACGTACAGCAGACTGCACAGTCTGAGGATTGGCCTGTTCTATCAAGCATTATGTAAAAGGTGCATGAGGTTCACATTAGGTGAGGTGTGACGGACTCATCCTACAGGTTAGCCCACGATGAATGTAAACATCATGCATGAGCGTCTTAAAGCTGCAGTGATCTGAGTGAGCACAGTTTGGAATCAGTTAATGGATCTAATCCAGTTTTCTACAGTACATTCATGACTGAGACTAGTGTACCTGTACCACCCAGTCATTGTGTGCAAGGAGACGGCTGGTTGTTTATCTCCATGTAGGTCACAATGTGTTCCTCAGTCCGTGCACCAGCCATTAACTGAAGTGGTTTCACTTTCTACCAGAGACAAATCCCACTAAAACGGTCACGTCAACTGGAAATTTAATCCAACTCTGACCTCTTGTGGGTAAACACAGTACTGCACGGGCCTGTGTCCTGGTCTGGGGACATGCTGGAACAGGTTATGTAAAGATTACAGGCACACATGCAAAGAATCTAATTTCATAATTCACCTATGTCTTCACATCCTGGAGTAGGTGGAAGTTGTTTTCTACCACAGCTGCAGAGTGAAATGCTGACATCTTGAGGAAAACACCACAGACTTCCCAGCTGGAGGCTCTGTTTTGTTCACTGTATTGACAACAGCACCTCACACTGGGTGTGCTGCGTCCGTCAGTGCTTTGAAGCGACGCACTAACATTGGCAGCAGGAGAAGAAGAAGGGCCGCGCCTCCACCTCCTCATGCCTCACACGTGCTCTAGAATCCTCGGCTGCCCTCTAATTGGTCGGCGTGCATGGCTCGGCGTTCTCTCTCTCAGGTGTCATATTGTCGGCCTGTGTGTGTTTTTCCAACTCCACGCCACAATTACATTGAATAACAATCAGAGGTGTCAGCACTGAGGAGCTCTAACTTGGGTTGGGTCTGATGAGGCTTTATTTTCATGTTTACACTGGAGACGGCTCATTATCCTTTTTCTTCTTTATTATAAACCAACACAAGGACTTATGCTGCAAATACCATGTTCTCGTATCATTGGACTTTATTGTCCTATCTTATATTTTTAACCAGAAACTGTAAATATGCAAAGAGATAGAAATCTCCAACAAATTGTAATGTCAGGTTGTTTGATGAATTCATAACAAAAACATTAGTGTTATACATTGAGAAGCGGAACAATAACTGATGACCTAACATCCTCTCCGTCCCTCTCCCCCCGTCCCCCCCTCTGGGTTTCCTGCCTCCCTCTACCAGGAGCTTCGACCAGATGAGCGTTTCCACAGAGTGCAGTTTCCGCACGGAGTCGGACTGGGACCCTCAGTTTGATTCCACCTCCATGATCAGCTTCGACATGACTCAGCCACACAGCCAGTTTTCACCCTCCAAATTGTTCAAGGTTGGTTTCACACGCACATATTTTCTCATAGTTGAAATGAAAACTGAAGATGTTACAGATTAGTACTTTAGTAGAAGTTGTTTTACTTGTATTTGTTTCCAGAGGCAAAACTTGTACTTCTTATTCTGCTGCATTTATCCAATAGCTCTAGTTGTTATAGTAACTTTTCTTTTACAATCAGAACATTAGAATAATGTGATGCGCTGATCAATATTAGAAATGACAGAGCATACTTTAAAATATCTTTACCTCAATGAGATTAAATATGATTTTTACTTTGTACTTTTGTAGTTTGATTAACAATTAAAATTATAATCCGATTATTAATTCCATGAATTGCTCCATTTAATAGATCCAGGAAATCTTTCGCTTTATATTTGACAAAAAGAATAAGACTAATTCAGTTACCTGGTTTCAACATTGTTGCATCTGATGTAGTCTGCTGACAGAGAGTGTAAGAGCTTTATCCACCTTATAGGATATGAGGACTCAACAAATGCAAAAGCTTTCAGAGCGATTAGGTCACAGGTAAAAGAATGTTTAGCAGCGTTGAGGTTTATATTTTAAGTAACTACCTACAAAGATCCAGATCAGATAATAATTTTACACTTTTTATAAGCTGTCCAACCTGCTTTCCTTGATATTTGTTTGACTTACATTACATATACAGTAAGTGTCCTTGGGCAAGATACCATACCGCAAATATCCCTTCTCATAGAGAAAGCACATCGATGCACTGTGTGAATGAGTGTGTGAATGGATGACTGTAAAATGGTACTGTGAAGCACTTTGAGTGGTCATCAGGAAGAGAAAGGTACTTTCTAAATACAGGGCATTTACCATTTACCATAACAAATAGTTTAAACCCATAACCCTCACTCAAGAGTGAAAAATCTGTCTTTAATCTTAAAAGAAAAATTATGTGGAATTTATTGTGATAATTTCTGATATTGAAAGGTGGTATCAGCTCATTATATAAGATTTATAGCCTAAAAAAGTCACTGTAAACTCATTCTGTGTACAATGTGTCGCGCAGCCTTTCAGACCCCAGTGACCTGCAGTGGTTAACAGTAATATCACAACATCGGTGTGGCTGTGCTTTTATATCAGGAGCATGCAGAGCAGAGCTTTGGCCGACAGATAAGGAAGTGAGCCGACGTGCTCCCAGGTTCAGTGCGCTATCTCCACCTACCTGACACTTGTCATTGCTTTGAGTAAATACAACTCGCTGGAGAGCTTGTTCTACTGTGGTCGCTCTGCATTGAGGGCCGACAAGTGGCTATTCAAGATACAGGATATTACTTTTTTTCCCCAAAGTCCTCTTCACTTCAGCTCGGTGGATTTGTGAATGAGTGAAGACAGCCAGGTACAGTGTCACAGCTTCGACTACTTGATACTAGATCCCAGCGAGGTCTTGGTTTGGTTTCTTTTGTGTATTTCACTCTGTTTAGACATGAACTGGAAAACCCGGCCACAGACCGCCTGTGCCTGCTGTTTGCTCAGTGAAATTACGTGAATGTTTGACAACGCTGGAGAGTGCGGGGACTGCTCAGCTTTAACCCTTACATTTGTTGATTTGCCTTCCAATGTATTTACTTACTATTACAGCACAAAACCTTTGAACCATGTCCCTGTACTGCTCCTATCTGAATGAAACAAGTAGAATTCTTCTAAAAACCACAGTAGATAACAGACGTCCTATTGATTTTTCCAGCCGCCGCATGTTGAAGGGTGGGGTTGTCTCCAGCACTCCTCTCCACACCCCTTCCGTTTCAATGGATTGAGAGAATTTCTTTGGGCTTGTTTGCCATGTGATCTTCGTTTCACAACATTCGTTTCTCTCCACACTGTTGCTTTGATGCAAATCACCATGCCCTCGGGTCAGTCACTTTGTTCAGAGCTGGGACTCTCTGGAGAAACTCACCAGCGAGTGCTGCTCATCTGCTCAGGAGGGACGACTGATCATTTGAGTCTTTTTTTTATCAATTCACATGAAGAATTAGAACATTGGCTTATATATTTAACTTTACAAGCATATGCGTGACTTCCTAGTTTAAGGATCATTCCGAGGATCATTATATGTCTTCATTAACTTCTTTGGTCTGGGAATTCTACAACTTAGGTTCCAGGAAGTCCCAATGGTATGTAACTGATGTTTGTTTAAATGTGGTTTCTAACAGTTTTTTTTCACAGTGTGATTCATGCTTCTTGCCTTAACATGTGCTCAGGTTACTGTTGCTCCACTGTGCCAGGTTTTCCAAGGTGTGGTATGGCGGCACAATATTTTGTTCCTTCGTGTCAGGGCTTCTTTGCTGAGGAAGTAAATCCATATGCTTAATGGATACAATAAGACGTGGTTTATATTTAACACTGAACCCTACTTGTTCAACTTAATTTGTTCTTATTGTGTTTGTGCAGTTAGTAGCATTGGTGCGTGACCCTTGAGCTAACCAATAAGAGGTTTTATATCTAGTTGGTCATTAGTGCATGTTGTTATTGGCACGTGGGTTTATATATTTTACCAGGCTCTCTTCGGAAAGATAAGAAAAATAACAACCTTAAAGAAAACTTTTTTACTGTCAACTTTGCAAAGGAGTAACCTGACAAGCTGAAAGAGGAACAAACATTTTGTATCGTTCTTTTGGCGATTCCCGATGTCGCTTTCATTTCTTACATAGTCCATCTGTTATATAAATAAAGGGACAATTCAGAAACCATTTTGTGTCATACATATTGTGAGTGTTGATACCCGACCCGATGATATTCAAATTTAAATCAGGTTAGGTGACATTGGCTTGGCTAGCTTTTGTTTTTGCACTGCACAAGTATGTAATCTGGAAAAAGATCAGGCGTACAGAACAGAATATCTGTTGGGTTGTGGTCACTGGTTCCACTCATTTTCTCACTGGTTTGGACATCAATTTGCAGCCAGAGTCGCTCTCTTATATACTTTAAACCTACACAGTTTCAGTTGAAAAAATTATTTTTATGATTTTGCTTCCATGTCTGTTACCTCATACACATCTGCATCTCTGTCTTCATCCATTGCCCTCTGCTCCTTCATTGACTCAATTCTGTTTACAGAACATAATAATCCAGGGAAAAGGTTTTTTTTTACAACCCTTAGTTACCCAATAACAACTGCGGGCGGGGGGAGAAAAAAGAGAAAGAAAAACAGATAGATCAAACAGAAACTATACAGCATACACACCAAACAGACATGAGCGGCTTAAACAACCCATCTAGGTTGATGAAACATAAAAAATGTTTTAGGACATGCCTCCCCTAGAGCCTTTAGTTAATGTGACCTTAGATCAGCTAACTGCACAATTTGTCAGTCTGAGCATGAACACATAGATACTCTTTTTTTAAGTTAATGGCAGTGTATAATTGATGAGGGCACAAGTATGTGAATTCACTCTGGATTTCTGATTGTGTAAATCGCCTCTGGCCTGGAGATTTTTGTGGTGAATTAGGTCTGTTTGTCTCATAAGCTTTTTGGTTTTTCTCCTTTTATATTAAAGCCAGAGAAAAATGTACGTGTTTGCTTCTCTCTCCCCGCCTCAACATGTGTCTTTCTGTCTCCTCCTGGTCTGTCCTCTTTCAGAATTCGGAGGAGAAGCGAGGAGTGTTGGATCGCCTCAGCAGCTTCTTCAACTCCAAGAGAAAGAAGAGCGGTAGCAGGCACCATTCAGATGCCTCCAGTGATGCACGCTCCCCAGCATCCCCCTTGTCTCCGCGTTCAACGCAGTCTGAGGATGAGGAGGATGGGCAAAAGACGCCAACCCCTTCTCGAAAAGCTAGCGAGCAGACCCTTTTCGGCGAGGCCAAGACGGGAGCAGAGCAGGGCAATGCCCGCAGCCAATGTTCCAGTCCCAGCGCCTCGAGCACAGTCTCTCTGTTGGCAGATGATGGAGATCTCCCATTCGCTGACAGCAGCAGCAGCGGTCGCGGCAGTGTGAGGGAGACAAATGTGTGTAGGATCAGCACAGCCAGCGGTGAAAGGAATTCCGGGAATGTGATTCCCGCCACTCGGAAAATTGCTACTACCGCCCATCCAAATGCTGATTCAGGCACAGAAATAGGGTTTGCAGAGTCAGTGGTGGAGGAAGTAAACAAGAAGCTGCATGTTAATTTAGAAGAACGCATCCAGACAAATGCAAAGGCTTCCACCAAGGACAGTACAGTTAGATCGACCGCACAGATGCCATTTAAAACCCCAGTTCTCCAAACAGCTGAGGGTCCAAAGTCACCTAATTTAACCTCTATAAGCTTAGCATCGAAGAAGAGCTCTGTGAAGGTTGGAAAGAGAGGGCACAGCACTGCGCTAACAGGAATACGATTAGGCTCTCAGTCTTCCACCTCAAAGGAGGAAGGAGAATCTGTAGACAAAGGGAAGGAAAAGTCCAGAGACAAGAGGAGAGGTCAGGTATTTTCTGAATCTACACCTATGGAATGGAACCCTTCATGTGAGAGCGGGGAAATAGCCGGAAGGGATTCTCCCGTCCGATTCCACAAAGCCATCTGGGTTGAAACACACATGGGCGAGGAGGAGGAAGTGGTGAGGGAGGGGGAGAAAGAGAGGGATGCAATGACAGAAAGGGAGGAGCGCTTCAGAGCAGACTCGCCCCCTGTCTTTGCCATACCTGTCACGGTGATACCTGAGGACGATTCCATCTCTCAGGACGCTGCAGACGGCCCCTCAGAGACGTTGCCGCCCAGTGGCAGCCTGCCAGAACCTGCCATCTCCTCGAGAGGGGAGTTCCAAACAAGCTCGCCGCCGCCAGAGGAGCCTGACGCCGGCAGGGACTCAGAGAAAGGTTCCCTTCCGGAGAGGCGCAAGTCGAGAGAGGCTCGCATCACACGCAAGACTGTGAATCTGCCTTCAAAGCATAAGGTTGTTGCTGAGCAGGTGTGCATTAGCCAAGAGCCGGGTTTGGAGGAGAATGAACAGACGGGAGAGGAGTGCAGCAGAAGTTCGGCTTCAAAGGATTCAGATACAAAAGAAGTCCAACTGTGAGTTTCTGTCTATTTTACCTTTCTGAGGTTATTGTGTTAACACCCATTTGATCCTCGGAGAAACGGGAAGCAGGGGAGGTAAATAGAGCTGAGCTGACGTGCAACCTGAGCTCTGAGTTCCCATACTCCATTGTACCAGGGGAGAACAAACCAAACCTGCGCTTAGGCACTGAAATATTCATACCAAGCCCATCTAATCATACAGACATTCTATAATGGACTCTTTAATAATTCTTGAAAAGTAATTGTTGGTTAGGAAACAATAAATACAGTAGAGAAGATATTCTTTGCTGTGTTTACCTATGGTGTATTTCACTACCTGAATGAGTTGGTCATTACAGAACTTGACAGGCAACTGGAGAGTACAGCCTGCACACGTTTGTTTGACTTCAGGATTACGCAGATGCACTTTAATGGACGCATGGCAAATACATGGGTACAGTTCTGAAACGGATAAAGAAGGAGTTATGGAGCTAACATGGTAATGCCTTGTAAAACTTTGAGTTACTGTGCATTCCAGGATAAAGATGACCATGCATGCCTGCAACATTCCTGAATACTGGGACTAATTTATGGTGTCAGAGCAACTGCAGGGCTGTAAAGTTTAAACTTCAGCATAGCTAAAGTTTAACTGTTTCAATCTAACTAGTTCCTTTTCTGCCTGTCAAGTTTAAACTCTTTCCCAAGACACTGAAAACTTCCAAATATAAATAAAAGTTTTCAAAAATATAAACAATTTAGATGGCAGGATTGGCCCAATACAATTTGTTTTCAAGTTGTATAAAATTTAAATACTCAAGTAAAGCACCGCAAAGCCCTACTAATGTACATGCCTCCATGTAAAGTACTGTGTTTGTATGTTTTAAAAACTGTGGTTATAATAATTTTTTTAGGAGATGGTGCACAATCAAATATATGAGTTGCAAAGTAAATAACATGATTGTTATAAGATAAAATACATTAATTCTGCTTTTATTATGACGCTTGAGACCAAACTTGTGTGAAGTTGCACTTTAATATTTCTGTTAAATTGTCTCCCTCTCCTCTGACAGAGTGCCTAGTCTCCAAAACAAGGACCATGCAGAACTCAAGGACGCCGACCTAGAGCCATTCACGACAACAGATGAGACGGCCCACACTGACACTCCTGAACTTCTAGGTGAAGAAGAAGCAGACTCTGAGTCCTCCAACATTGATGACACCTCTGCTCCCTCAGACATGTACAAACCAAAGTCCCAACCCTCCGTGTCTGGGATAAGAGGCAAAGAGACAAATCAGGCTACACCCTCGAAACGAGGGCCTAAAGCTGCGACAGAAAGTCGACCTACCACAGCGAGTGGAGCAAAGACCCCATCCTCTGTAGCCGGAAGCAAGACCAAAAATGTCACAACAAAGGCCAAGGGCTCTACAGAGGCAACCAAAGTGGGAACTTCCAGTGATATTCCACTACCAAGGGAACACAGCAGTGAAAAAACAGCTTCTATGTTACCAACATTAAAAGACCAAAGCACTAACGGTTCCTCAAGCGCAGAGACTTCAAAGTCTAAAATCCCGAAAAGGTCATCATCCGATGCTGATGTGAAATCACCAGTGACACCAGATAAAACATCAGTGACTGATTCCTCAGTGTTTACCTCCAAACTACAAAAGCAACCTCGAACCAAAGAATCTCTAAAATCTTCCATCAGTCCCACCAAAGCTGTCAGGAAACCAAGTTTTGAGGAAGCTAAGGGAGGGAAATCGGAGGCGAGGGACATTTCTCCAACAAAAAACAACCACAAGACAGGAACAAAGATTATTAAAGAGAAGTCAGAGGAGGACATTAACCTGGTAAATGGCGTGGCGAGAGACTATAGCGAGAGAAGTGAAAGCCTGGATGTTAAAAAACAACCGCAGAACCATCTGGAAAATAATGCCTCCTTGTCATCAAAGAGCCGGTTACCCATTACATCTCCAACAAGAAAGAATAATGATGATGTAACGCAAACCGCCGCCACCGGCCACAAAAATAATTCATCCGGTCAGACGGACTCAGACAGACCAAAGAAGAGTTCAGACAAACAGGAAGTACCTGATGGAGAGAGACATGGGAGCGACACACCTTCACCTCGACCTGGAAGTCCCACGAAAGGTAAAACTGCACAATCACATTGACATCGTCACATAATTAAATCACCTGAGCTCTGCTGTTGAAAGTGAATAGAAGATCAGCTTTGTAAAAACACTTCAATGGAGAATTAAACATTGTTCAGGAAAAAGAAAAAAAGTTTAAAAATGCTTTTGACAAGTTTTATATTGATTGACAATATAAAAGAATATGACAATTTTGACAAATTAAAACATCAAAAAGTAAATCTGCCGACAATGAAATCAGTAAAGATGTGGAAGTAAAAACAAAAATTAAATTACTGAAGAGAAGATATAGGTATAAAGAAAATCAAAAAATTGTGTGATTACAATGGAATGGTCCTTTACATATTATGTTTTAACAGCTGTATGCTACTAAGCCTGTATGAAAGTGATGGTTGCTATCATTGTTGTATGGCTTGACATCAAGAGAAGGAATATTTATTTTATTTTATTGTTTGATAACTGATAACGAACACAAATAAATAAATCAAGGTATACACAACTATAATTTATTTAAATAGCTGTTAAAGTGAACTTCCAGGTAGCCCTGCCTAATACTACACTTCAGGAAATCATTTATTCTGCTGTTTTGGAGAGGCGAAGAAGAAGTGATTTCCAGGGAAAATAAATGTTCACTTTTATATTGTTGAATTTAATATATTTCAAAGACTTGGTATTAGATCGATCAAAGATGTCCATACTCACTAATGTCCAAGCCGGCCTTTTGTGGGAGTACAGGAGGCATTTCGAAAGCTGCTTATCGGTTTCTGAACATCTCTACACATATTACAAAGTACTTTCTACTTGTTTACTTCCTCCACCACTGACTCTGCAAACCCTATCAGCATTTCTACGTAAAAACTGTGCCAATCCAAATTGTTGAACTATTCCATTATGGCATTTTTACATGTTTTTCTCTGTTGCATTAAAACGGTGTGTGTATGTGTTTCAAACAGGAGGCACTTCATCAACAAGACCATTCAAACAACTTTCCAAAAGAAGGATCAGCCATGAAGAGGAAGACACACCCGTCTCACATGCCTCTCCTCCGCCCACATCAAGGTTTTCCAAACAAAGCGAAAACATCAAACAACAACAAAAGAGTCTACAGAAGGATTCAGCCGATCCCTTCATATCTGGGAGCAAACTTCCAACGCTGGGTCTAAAAGGCTCCAACAAATTAAAAGGCGGGAAAAATCAAGATTCCGAAGAGAAAGGATCCGACAGTGCGTTAGCAGAGAAGGACGGTACCAGTGATGACAAATTTAAAGTCGAGAGTGTGTCTACAGAAGAAGAAGAACATGTTGTAAAACCCTCAGACAAACAGTCTGGTACTTTTGCGATCAGAATGACAGGAAAAGAGACAAGTGAATTAGACAGTGCTGCAATCAAAGAGATTTCAGAAATCAAGCCAAAACAAAAGAATGATGCGATTATCCCAGCAAACGCTCAGACAGACGTAACACCAGAAACAGAGTTAGGATCTACGTTGTTGTCTAGCAGCGAGGGTGTCAAAGTAATTCCCACTCAGGTACCAGTCACTGATGTGAACAACGCTGGGGCAGATAACCAGGAAAGACAGCAAGCAAAAATTGAGTATTCACCTGAAAATGCATCTCACATACAAAGTGATAACACCACAAAGGAAAAGCAAACTCAGCGATCACTGGAAAGTTCTCAGGGAGAAGTAGACATATTAGAGACAACCAAGATACTAAGTAACGTAACACCAGATTTAATTCAGGAGAAAGAGCCACAGCCTGCTGTGGTGGCTCAGGACACAATACCAGCTCATGAGCATGTAACTGATACGTCAGCTGAACCTGTTGTGGGTGACAGCAAACACGGTGACATAAGGACCCACTCTGATGGGGATGGTGTTTCTCTTAAAGCGATAGATGATCCCCCAAATAGTCTTCCTTCTGAATCGGCCTTGAAAGATGCTGAGCCAAAGGATGATGTTGTTGATGCTGACCTAAAAAATACAGAGCAGCAAAAGGAAAACATGTTATTTGAGGATCAAACCACAAATGTCATTCTTGAAATTGGCGGACCACGACCCACATTAGACAGAGAGTTAGCGAAAACTGTTGAGGTGGAGGAGAAAAGTAAAGAGGAGCTTGGCAAGAAAACACCCAAGGCTTCGGACATTCAAACAGAGGCTGTGACTGTTTGTGCAATACCCAAGAATGTTGAAAATAAGCCGGACAAAGAGCCTCTTTTACTGGCAGAACAATTTGAAAGACAGAAGAAAGACAATAAACTGAAAGACACAGAAGTGGAAAGCACTGACTCACAAAGCAGTCACAGCGTGGAGCTCAAGGGCAGTGTCATCAGGGACGAAGCTGAGACAGATTTGACAAAACCAGAGAAGCCATATGATCTATCATCAGAGCAGAAGTGTGTACTGCCCGACTCAACGGAGGGACAACAGGTAGTGACAGATACCCTGGAAGAGAAGAGGACAGAGGCAGAGGAAGGAGGAAGTTTCATTAATGAAGCTACTTCCATTGTGGTTGATACAAATCATGAAAGTGAGATCTCAAAGACAGAAAATGCAGAGAGTGGCGGCGAGGAAACCCAGCGAGCAGAGGAGGTGATGATGGCATCAACAGTGAAAACTGAACAGGAGCTCAAACTACTTGTAACCAAAGAGGAGGTGAAGAACGACAACACAAATGAGGAGGTTAAACATGCAAACAACGTAAAGAAAAGCCAAACTCCAGAAATGAAAGGTGTAAGCTCTGAAATCCAGGATGCTGCTGGTGATAGAAAAGAGAAGGGTTTACCAGATGAGATTTCAAATAAGACTGTTGAATCTGAAGTTGACAGTAATAAAGCAAATGCCATCGCTAACCTAGAACAGAAACTGGGGGCACAAAAAGCTCCAGAGAGGACAACAGAAAGCCATAATTTGGATACAACTCAAGAACTGTTAACAGTGAGCACTAAAGATCAGAGTGATACAAACTCTGAAGTAAAGACTGAAACAAAGACTTCATCAGTGAAGACTTTGGAGAATGAGACTGCAGCTGTGACTGCTAACAGTGAAGTTCACGTCCAACAAGTCCAGAAGTCCATAGTCGTCGGAGACGTTGAGGACGTCAGACAACCAGACAAAATCAAACCGACGGAATGCAAAGTTCCAAAAGTAGATCAGGATCCAGAGGGAACTAAAGTTCAAGAGAATCAAGAAACAGATACAAGTCAAGGACTCAAACCTGTAGACATTAGTAGTGAAGGTACCAAAGACCAGACTGAAATAAAGGATTCATCTTTAAAGCCTTTGAATGAGACTGCTAACTTAGAAATTTGCAACCTACCGGACGAAGCAGAGAAAAGGAAAACAACAGAACACACACATCCGACTTCCAACCAAAAACCAGAAACAACACAAGTTTTGGAAAAGACCAAGGGTGTAAAAACAGTCACAACTCAAGAACTTGACTCTATAAGCACTGATGCTAAAGTTGCCAAAGACAATACTGAAACCAAGGACTCATCAGTAAAGAGTTTAAATGATAAAGTTAGCAACCAGAAGGAACCAGACACGGTAAGAACAGAGAAGAGATCAGAAACTCAAATTCAAGAACGGGAGGTAGAAAGCAAGGAATCTCAGAGAGCTGAGGAAGCACAAGAAAAGACTGAAACAAAACCTTCATCAGTAAAGACTTTGGAGAATGAGACTGCAACTGTGTCTGCTAACAGTGAAGTTAACATCCAACAAGTCCAGAGGTCCATAGTAGTTGGAGACGTTGAGGACGTCAGTAAACCAGACATGATGAAATCGACGGAATCCAAAGTTCCAAAGGTAGATCAGGAGCCAGAGGGAACTAAAGTTCAAGAGAATCAAGAAACAGATACAAGTCAAGGACTCAAATCTGTCAGCATTAGTAGTGAAGGTACCAAAGACCAGACTGAAATAAAGGATTCATCTTTAAAGCCTTTGAATGAGACTGCTAACTTAGAAATGTTCAACCTCACGGAAGAAGCAGAGAAAAGGAAAACAACAGAACCCAAACATCAAACTTCCAACAAAAAAACTGAAACGGCACAAGTTTTGGAAAAGACCAAGGTTGTAAAAACGGACCCAACTCAAGAACCTAACTCAATAAGCACTGATGTTAAAGATACAAAAGACAATACCCAAACGAAGGTTTCATCAGTAAAGAGTTCAAATGCTAAAGTTAGCAACCAACAGGAACCAGAAACAGTAAGAACAGAGAAGATATCAGAATCTCAAATTCAAGAACGGGAGGTAGAAAGCAAGGAAACTCAGCGTGCTGAGGAAGCACAAGAAAAGACTGAGACAAAGGATCCCTCACCTAAGAGTTTGGAGGAAGAGGCTGTAAATATGAACGTTGACTCAGTTAGTAACCAAGAAGACCAGAAGCCCTCAGTTGAACATGTGGAGATAAAGAAAGCAGAGAAAAACACAGATCACTCCACAGACTCCAAGGCTCCACATGGAAGTCCAGAACAGGAACCACAGACTGTGACCAAAGTACCAACAGAGTCAGCATCAAATGTTTCCAAAGTCGTTAGTAAGACCGACAAGACACATGAACAGAAAACCCTCATTAAAGAACGTCTTCAAGATGAAAATGAAGTGGTGAAGAAAGATGATAAACTGAAAAACACAGCAAAGATAGATGTCAAGCAAAAGGTAAAACCCATTTTTGTAAAAGATGCAGCTAGCAAAACAGTTTATGGAAAAGAAAAGGTTAAGTCCAACTTTGTCTCAGATAAAATACTCATTAGTACTGAGGCTCCGAAGAATGATGAAGGAAATAAAGAAAAGATAAAAACTGATTGTGGTTTGAAACAGGAATTACAAGTTTTCAATGGTAGTTCCTCAAAAACTCCATCTCAAAGTCATCAGATAAAGACTGAATCTCCATCAAGCTGGTTGGATGTGGAACATCAACAAAAGCAGAAGAAGGAACACAAGAAACGACTAAATGCGTCGGCCAGTGAAGATGAATCAACTGAGCGCGATGACGTTGAAGAGTTTATCATCAGCATTAATAAAGGTGGAATTCCTTTCTCGCAACCTCCAAAGAGGCACATCCGTAGAAAGACCCCATCGCCACCTTTTTCCATGCCGGCCATTAAAGAAGATCGTTTCGAGAGAACATTCGATCCTGGGCAATTCCAGTTTGGCTTAAAGAAAAATAGCAAAAGATCTAGGGATCCTTCACCAGCTATGTTAATAAAACAATATGCAGCCGACAGGGAAGGACGGACCCTGGAAAAAAGTGGACAAGAAAATGCCTTGCCCTCACCTGGAGACAAACAGAAATCACTTGATGAGGAGGAAGAAAAATATGGAGTCAATGAGGTGTTCGAGGCTGAAGCAGGAAAAGAATTGCAAAGCAAGGAGCCTGGGAAGTTAACGTCAAGGCTTGAAAGGATGTCGATCCTCTCCAGCTTAATGAACTCCCCCAGGAAAACCAAAGAGGAAACACCCTCTGCCTCAAATGGCTCATTTTCTTCCAAGCAACAACAAGACCTGACCGCTCCTGGAAGGCACGGTGTTGAATCACCTCTGCCTGGCATCAGAGCAGATAAGGAGGGCGTGAGGAGTGGAGATCAAGGATCACTTGTGGGTGGCGGTGGTAATGGTACGTTTAACGAGTCAGCTCTTAGCTCCTCCTCTCCTCCCCTTCCAACCTTCTCGGAGATAAAGCTGCCCGATCATTTAGATAAATACCTCAAGAAGAACAAACAAGAACCTGAGGCTTCCCAGGGCTCCACAAAAATGACTAAAACACAACCGAATCCTGAGGGGGGTGCTGATATGGACCAGGCCTTGATATCAAGAGCTCCTAATGTGGATTTGGACCTGAAGGGCCCAGCTGCACTGCCTCCAACCACCAACTTCAGCCAGCTGACTTCACAAAATACACTTCCAAGGACTAAGGCAAAGGCAAGTATTTATATTTTTGAAATTTTAAGTTCCGTAGATACAATGGAGAAATATCAGCCCAAAGCCTGAATAGGTTTTAACTTGCTAGGCTTTTTAAACAAAGCATTTCCTGATTTATTTCCATGGTGATATGTGCCCTAGTTTCATATCCTGTTCTTTCTGTCTTGTCATGAAATTGCAAATAAGTCATGAATCATTTGCAAGTGAGGACACGTGAACAGGCCCATGTCTTCCATCTGGAATTCTGCACAGTAAATCTTTGCCAAGATCTGCTCATCAAAAGATTCACTGTCACATCATGATGAGATATTTGCATCGACATGCAAATAGAGTAGAACAATGCAAAAACACATTTGTTTATTTAAAGGATCACAATGTACACTACAATACCTGCTACACGCTTAGGTTTATTTCTCTTTCTCTTTGGCTTCTTCCAATCAAATATATATTTGACCTCATTCTTGTACTTCAGGGGTAGTTCTGTATGGTATGTAGAAGGATTGTAGAGTAGCTCAACGAATTGACACATTTACAATGATTTGATTATTTTAAAAGAAACTCGTTTAAAATACCACCTGAACTGGGCTGTGCTTTATAGTGCTTGAAACAAGCAGAGGGGTCCACACCATTTATGTTGTTTTGTTTTTATTTATTTAAACTGTAACCAGAAAAGATCCCCTTGAGATACACTGTCTCTTCTGTCAGGGAGGCCTGGTCAACAAGGGCAGCAAATTAAATAAAAATGCAAGCAGTGTAAAAAATAACAAAAAAAACAGCAAACAGATTTAAATATAGCAGACAGAACTCTACAATCAATGACAAAAATTATGGAAATAAAAAGCACACGTTTACAGCAATGCCATTGTTCTATGAAAACTGATGTTTTAAATACTTGGCTTAAGTTAATGTATTAATTGTTGACTTTGTCATTTTTGTGATAAATTCCTAATCTAAATATTACCTTTCCTCACAGACACCTGCAGTAAGAGGAATCCACAAAAGACCTGGAAAGGTAGGATTAAATAACGTTATGCATTCGTTTTTTTCTTTTGTTACTTTCTTGCACTGGAATAAAAAAGCCAAAAGTTTGTAATGAAATGTCTTTTCACATTTCCTGATTTTCCTGATGTCCAGATTGTCGTACACGAACAAGCTCAGTTTGGAGGTGAAGCGATGGAGTTCTTCTGTGATGTGGAAGATGCCACCACGATGAAGCTGTCCTCTGTCATCTCAGTCAGAGTCATCAGAGGATGGTAAGGCTCTTCTTGTTAAAGTTGTTATGAGAAAATGATTTTCTGTTTGTAACTGTGAAACTGATGAGTTATGTAACTTAAATAGTTAAAGTTTGATGTTTGCTTAAGCTTGTTTTTTAGAAGAGATTTTTGTTTGTGCTCCAATTCAGTCCTTGTTTTCTCTATGTTCCCATCAGCATGTACAGTATCTCCTGGAGCCTCCACAGCAGTGATGTAGCCAATAAACCTTCCCTTCATCTATTCACATGGCAACATCACTAAGTTTCTCTCCTCATCTCTCTTCAGCTGGCTTCTCTATGAGAAACCCGGCTTCAAGGGCCGTGTCATAGCGCTTGAGGAAGGTCCATCAGAGCACATAGTGAACATATGGGCGGATCAGGACACTCCAACGACACTGGACCAGCATGGTCAACCTGTTCCAACTGCACCCATGGTCATAGGTTCTCTGCGACTGGCAGTGAGAGTGAGTTACCTCTTTCATTTGTCTTTGTCCCTCATACTGCATTAATGTTGTTTGTGTTACTGTTTGTCCTTTAGTGTTGTGTATCCTGGATCTTTTAGCTCAATATTTTCAAAATGGGAGGAAGTGGAAACACATTGTTAATCTTTTTTTTTAAATCTATGATATCAATCAAATATTGAATTAAGCACATTTCACATTTGCTCAGTTTCATGCTCTCCTTAAATTAGTCCTTGATTACACAGATTCTGAATTCATTTGTCCAGTTTTACATTGTATTACATAAGTTTCTTATGTATTGGCTGTGCAACTATACAACAGATTTGCCCATTACTCCTTAAAAGTAACAAAAAAGAATCCAACCCCACGACACTCGAAACGCGTCACAAAACCATACATAAGCTTTTTTATGCCGTACTACACGCAAGCCCCGACACGACCTGTATACGAGAGGTATGAAGGAGGGGAGGATAGTCACATACACTGCGCAGTATGCTGAACGGAACCAGCACCTAATAGCGATGCCGGACAGTACCACTGGCTCCCTATCAAGTGTACCAATCATGGAGGTGTCAGAACATCTGTGTAGTACATATCGACTATATATAGTGATGAAATGTGACGAACACCGGTATGAGACATTAGGATACATAGACCTTGATAATGCCAGGTTACAGAAGTTAACAATAGAAACAATGGAAACAAACAAAAAGCACGTTGCTATACAACTCGGGCACAAACGACACAGTATCGCAGTACAGTACACTCAGAATAAATGATCTCGCCCCGCCGAGCGAGGAGCTATATGCTTACGCAAGGAACCGCCCGATCCCCGAACGAAGCCACGAACCCGATTACCCTGCCTTTGACTCTCCCACCGCATCTACAAAGCCCGTCACACACCTGGCCATACAGAAAAATCCTATCAACAACTGCCACAAAATGCAAAAAGGAATCAACCTACATGCCTCTCGAACCATAATACCCTACACCCCTGCTGCCTCGTCTATTCCCTACCCCTGCTCACCACCTCGCCCTCCCTTCATAAATACACCACATAACAAGTCATCACGCTGTATATGACACCCCAATAATCCGGCACACTTTAATCTTTTGCAGTTCAACCGTAACACCTAATAACACAACTCTCTCTATGATAGACCTCCATCCAACACCTCATAACCACCGCCCTTACTCACAAAGACATCAGAATATCCAATCTACACAACCCCACAAACCACTCACCAGCTTAACAGCGATGGCCTACGTCTCCCTCCCCTACAGACACATCAAAGCCCTACCCCTTTCCCTCACACACCCGATCAGTTATAATTCTACCATTTCCCCCACCCCACACACGTACAGCACACTCCAGTCACCCACAAGGGTCGCTACGTAAAGCGATACCACAACGCACAAGTTACGTAATATTCCAGAGGACTGCAGGAGAAGGAAGTGTGTGTGCAGCATCTGTTCTGTGTCTGTGAAGGAATGCAGGCCGCAGGGCTTGTGCTGCTGATAACTGATGGTTAGCATGTCAACTGGCTCATGGTGTGTAGAGAGTGAAAGTGCTGTTGTTAGTCTCTTCACTCTGTAAAAGGATCAGAAAAAACTGTGAAGAAAAAAGGTCACAAAAGGTTCATTACACTCCATATGTTCACCCTCTCACCTTTACTCTCCTTTTTGTCCCCTTGTCTCACGCTGACGCTGTGAATCTGTAGATGGCTGGTGTACAACGATCCAGGCTTTGGAGGTTTTGTAGGAGTGCTGGAGGTGGGCGAGTACCCCTGCCCAGAGGGCTGGGGTTTCTCAGAGCCCTTCATCGGCTCGCTCAGACCCCTCCGAATGGTACGGCACATGAATCATGCATCGTTTCTTGTTTAATGTCATCTTGTTGCTTGTCTTTTAGTTACAAACATGTGTCTCTTCATTCCAGGGAGCAATAAAGGTGGAGCATCCGCATGCTGTCAAGGTTTGTTTTGCATTATATAAGAACTCCTGTATCTATGAATATCTGCGGTGAATTTAAACTACACTATGCTTCCTCTTTTTCTCTTTCACCATCTCTTGTTATCTCTCTCCTTCTTATAAAAGTAGTAGCCAACTACATAGATACGAAATTCTTTCCCGTTAATTCCTGAATGATAACAAAGTACCCCTTAGCACAGGGTCTTTTATTTACACCCCAAACTATCCTAGGCCCTGTTCAGACCTGGTATTAGTGTTGAGCTCGTCTGTTTTGCAAATAGTATTAAAATGTGTCCTGAATGTGTCTCCTGTAAACACAACTTGTTTGGATCTCACTTCCCTGTGCTCTATGCAAATAATTATGTATATGTTTTGCGTTTGCAAAAAACAAATTATCTTGGTTTCATACAGTCCGACTTTAGAGATGTCTCCAATGTTTCAGTGTAGATTCATTGTAAAACTGTAGCAGGTCAGAAGACCTCAGCTGAGAAATGGGTTAGAGTTATGATGATAACTCATCTTCTTCTTCCTCTCCTTCCCTGTTCTAGGCTTTAGTTTTTGAGAAGCCCAACTTTGATGGAGAGTGCATAGAAGTGGACGCTGATGTGTACAATTTGCAAGAAGCAGAAGAGGAGGAATCAGACAAACACGATCAGAATAAGAAAACATTGCCTTCAGTGGGTTCTGTAAAGATACTCGGGGGTCTGTGAGTAAATCCACCTCTGTGTGTGTGCTTTATTACATTATTAATTCATGTTTAATCATGAATATGTGATGATATTGCTTTGTTTTGTCCTTGCAGCTGGGTGAGCTATTTGGAGGCGGACTTCGAGGGTCAGCAGTATATCCTTGAGGAGGGGGAATATCCTCACTGCAGTGACTGGGGAGGATCTGAGGACGGGTTCCAGTCCCTTCGGCCTGCGTGCAAAGTAAAACTTAGTTTATTTCCATATTTCCATAAACTTGTTCTGCTGATATGACAAGAACTCGAATTATATAAAACTAAATTTCCTGTATGGAAGACGTTTTGAATGAGAGGACTGACTTTTCACTTACTAATTGTTTCACCATGTGACTTGTTTCTTCCTAAGGATTTCCAGTCTCCACGTGTTAAACTCTTTAGCGAGCTGAACTTTGATCAGCTGGGTCTCCATGCCGACCTACTGGGTCCCATCCTCAACATGGCAGACATCAGCCATGGAATAAGGACCCAGTCTGTCGACGTCATGGGTGGAGTGTAAGTCCAAAGAAAAAGAAAAACAATAACAAGGTTAAAATTCATAAGAAAGGGAGTGTCCTGGTTGCTGAATAGCTCAAATGAATGCCGCCTAACAGCCATGGCCATGCGTGGTTTGAATCCAGCTGGGGATCACACCCATTCTCTCCCTCGTGCTTCCTGCTTACCGCTCCACTGCTGACTTAAACTCAAACAAAAACATGAAAAAACTAGAAGGTGGCTCAAAGAGAGAATACCTCAGTCAACGCCCTATCTCACCATTTTGGAGAAACGCTGATGGAAAGATAACCTCCTTGGCGACGATAATTTTAATTACATTATTTTTTAATCATAGCAAAGAAGGTAAACATTTCACTCCGACTTGCGCACAACTTTACAGTTTGTGAATTTGTGTTCCTCACTTCACAGACATCACTAAGTGTTCAGTCACTTAACACACACCTACACACATACAGCCCTTTATAAATAATAAACGGTGTGTGAAATTAGGGTGAAGTTTGACAAAGGCTTCCAACTCTGGTCGGCAAAGATTTACACTGATGATATTTAATGAGTAAAGGTCCACTTACTATTATATACTGCAGTACATATAAGAAGTTTAAGCAGAAAGAAGGATCCAATTTGATAGGTGATCCAACATGGCAGCTGTGTGGCAGGACAAACATATAAGGACTCTGATACTGCTCAGATTGTCACATACAAAGTCAATGATTTTATCTTAAATAACATCTTTAATATATGACACGTTATCTGACAGTCAACTGCATGTTTGAGCGTCTACATTCTTCACATCTTTATAGTGTTTTCTTCACTCTGCCTTGCCTGCTGAATTGTTTTATAACCTCTTAGAGTAGGAGACTTCCTCTTCTTCTAGTGATTCACGGCTCAAGTCAGTGATTTAACCAGATAATGAATCACATCACGATGGCCTGCTTTTACAACATGTGATTGTCAAGTGACAGTATTATTCACTATTTTTGTCTAATAGGAGAGTTCTGCTGAATTAGTCAGTCACTGTGGTTTTGTGCATGTGAGGAAGTTGTGTTTTGTGTGTCGCTGGCAGATGGGTGGCGTTTGAGAAGCCTGGATTCAGTGGAGAGCTCTACGTGCTGGAGAAAGGCCTGTATGCCTGCCCGGACGACTGGGGAGCCCAGAACTTCATGATCTCATCCATACAGCCAGTCTTCAGTGTAAGAAGGGATCTGTAGTGAAGCTGCCTGACAGTCAATTCAAAATCAATTAAACAACATCAATGAGTCATTTTCAAGGGAAATTATTTAACAGTTCCAACTTAAAGAATATCAGAATATGTTGCTTTTGTAGTAAATTTACCCTTTTTGCATTTTGGACAATTAGTGACATCAACTTGCATGGACTAAGCATTTAATTACAAAAATAATGAGCAGATTAATCAATAATTAAAAGAACACCTTTAGGGCATTTCTTTGAATTTGTTACAAACATTCAGGTGGCCTCAGGGATGAATTGATTTGATTTTGGTGGTTGAAGGTCAAAGGCAAAGGTCACGGTGACCTCATGAGTCGGAAAAGACAAATGTTTATCCTGTTAAATTGCACTGGTTGGTCGAGACAATTAAGCAAGAGGGCGATTATTCTAGTTGGTACTTTGGGCTGAAATCAGGATTTTGTAATTTTTATATCGATGTTATTATAAAGAAGTGTAATGTTAAGTTCAAACTTCAAAATTGTAAATAACAACTAAATAGTTTTCTCATCGTGCAGAGCCTGTGTCCCTAATGCTCCCTTCCTCTCTGTTCTGTAGGACATGCTGATGGGATCGACAAAATTCAAGGTATCATCCATCAGTTCAAGGCTTTATATCAAATGAAGAAGACCACCTCTCTTCAGTTCTGGCTGTGTTTGTTGTCAGGATCACTAAAGTGTATGTTGTGGTGCTGTATGTTACAGGTGCAGCTCTACTCTGAGCCAAACTTCCAGGGAACGATGGTGGCTCTGGAGGAGAACACAGAAGCTCTGGATGACGACTTCATGCCCAGGTCCTGTAAGGTGGTGGTTGGCAGGTAATTATTAATGCTTTTCATAGTGTTCTTTAAAAACCTAATGGTATAAGAGCAGACTTGATACTGTTAAAGCTTTCTCGATTCATGTTTAAAGGAGACAGAATTTAAGTAGTATAGTGATTCAGTAAAGTGAAAGAGAGGACGTGGATATTTACTACTCGCACTCAAAGCAGGTGACCAGTCATATTCGATTGGACCAGCTGGCCAATCAGAGCAGACTGGGCCCCAACTGGAGGGGGCTCTTAAAGAGACAGTAGCTAGAAACATCTCTGTCAGACAGAGGCTGAAAAGAGGAGATGTAGCGATGAACACTATGAGGAAAGTGATGTTTTCTGAACATTAGAGGTTGTTAAACTTTTTCAAGTAACAAAAAATTAAAATCATGAACCTGAATATGAGCATACTCGAGCGTACAATGTAATATCACTCTTTCTTGTAAATAACCGCTGTTACCTTTCCGCTAAGTTCTGGGACTACTCACACAGAGGCTGCACAACTCATGTACATTAGTAATAGTAAGTTATAGTTTCCACTGTATTTATGGGGTCCCAAGTATTGCCTGACAATTACATGTGCCATTGGACTATAGCGTCGTAAGAAGTCATTTCAAACATACGTAGCCTACAGAGATTTGGCAAAATGGAAGAAGATTAATGACAACCATTATGTGTGTATGTGTTTGTTTCAGCTGGGTGGCCTATGAAGGAGCCCGGTTCACAGAGAACATGTACGTGCTGGAGGAGGGAGACTATCCCGACCCAGAGGCCATGGGCTTCCTGTCCTCAGATTCTACCATCCGCTCCATACACACCTCTGGACATGTGAGTACAGCATATGTGTGTATATAGAAAAGAAGAAGAAAATGTATATTTGTGCCCTTTGGATTTGGATATGAGAATATCAGTGATTTGAACTCTCTCCTGTCTCCAGGCGCCGTCTCTGCCCTCCATCGTCATGTTCAGTAAGGTCGGCTGCAGAGGTCGCAGGGTGGGGTTATGTAATGGAATTGTGAATCTGCTGCAGGCGGGCCTGGACACACGCATACGCTCCCTGGTGGTGGAGGGAGGAATGTAGGTCTCCCTTTTGAAATTTCTACTGATATATTTATTTTAACTTTAAAGGTGCAATTTAATCCTAACGCTAGCTATATATCAAAAGAAACACATTTCATCTTATCTTGGTTGAAACATAATCAAAAAGCAAACAATACAATACTTCTAGAAAACAGATATTTTAGCATATTTTTAACTACTTTGAACCACACATTAAATGTTTTTTTTCTTTAAATTAAACTCTTCAGTAATATATGAGTATACTTTAAATGTATGGAGAAAACTTGTCATTGATCTTAACCTAAGAACTTAAAACAAAGTCTTAGCTACTGATGTTTTGAGGGAAAAAAGGTATAGAGTGTGTGGTGAAAATTCAGATGATTATAATAGTGCTTCAAAAGTTTGACAAGGACTTATGAAATTCCCAAAAATGGTGTTAGCTTAGTTTTTAGAACTGGACATGTTCATGTTGAAAACACTGAAGATGTCAAAAATGTTAGGAACCCACTGAGTGTAAAAATGACAGCTGTAAATCACGGAGCTCAGCTTGGAATGTACACAGAGTTTTATTTGTATTTATCTTTATTTTACATTATCATGGATTTTTCATACAGATTAATAAATCTGAACTAACTTGCTGGTTGCCTGTCTTCTCTCCAGGTGGGTGTTGTATGAAAGAAGTAACTACCGTGGTCGACAGCTGCTTCTTCAGCCAGGTGAAGTGACTGACTTGTGCAAGTTGAGCAGCTTGCAGCAAATAGGATCCCTGCGTCCTTTATACCAGGTACACAGGGAGAGATACGAAATGATAATACGTGTATTGTAGCGCTCATACATACTCTCACTTACGTATCCATGAACAACATCAAATATTAAGCTTGTGCTTGTTTTCCTCCAACAGAAGCAGATGTGCTTCTGCCTGCGGAACAGGGAGACAGGATGCATAATGTCCCTGACAGGAACTTTGGATGACATTAAGCTGATGAGGGTTCAGGCTGTGGAGGAGACGGGAGGAGTCGAGCAGGTCTGGCTCTATCGGGACGGTCACCTCACTTGCAAGGTACAGAGCTGCATCAACAACACACAAACCTGCAAGAACACCGGTCAGGGTCGCCTTGAGGGAATCTAGTCGTCTAATTACTCTCACATTTGTGGGACGTTGCATCTAAATCTACTTTATGACCAGAGAAGTGAACACAGGGAGAATTTTTACATAGCTCTGCAGAATGCAAACAATTCACATCCAAATTCTCCAAACATCCAAACAGTAGTAGTGTGGCTTGAAGAGCTGAGTATCCCCACACACAATCACCACAGTGACAAGGTCAATCATAAGATGTGCGCTGAGCAATAGCCAAAATATAAGTGGAAGAGAACTTTCACCTACTTTCCTCCAACAGAAACGTCTGATTATGTTCACAGGAAAAACACCAGCTGACCCACAAATACTGAATAACAAACCCCACGTCTCTGTAGTGGAATCTTGTCGACATATGCAACATCCAAAACAGGAAATCCCTCATATTCCCTACAGACCTCATTCATTCCACTGTTTACCTCCACTACAGAGGTTATGTTTTCAGTCCAGTTTATCGTCTTTTAGTAAGATGTATTAATAAAACTGATTTAATGCAAGTTGTTAGTAATGCAGTAGGATGGAGCAATTAAATGCAGCATTTTTCTATATATAAACTTTTTAATTGCTGAATTCTTTACAAACAGAATAATGCACATTTATCCTGCATCACCATCTGTAACTATCACTGTGTATTTTGATGGAGGTTTCAAATGTTTTCTATAAGGAAACATCACACTAGGGGATGGTGGTATCTCAGGCTTTCAACACATGCTCGCTCTGTAATTTAGGGTTCGTGTTTTGCACCTAGAAAAATAGAAGAAAAATGTGCTTAAGACTTTTTCTTGGTAGAATAAAGAAATGAAACAGAGTTAAAATAATAATGGAAAATTAAAGTTATCAGTTATATGGCTGTATTGTTAGAATGTCCTGAAAATGTTCAATAACTACTGATACACAAAATGAAGTAATTTCACCTTATTTCATATAAAAATAATTCAATTTAATAATAATAATAATAGTAAAAACAATAATAGACTATTTATACAGTTTAGTCAAATAAAGCAACTGAACAAAAAAGTGAGAAGTTAAAAGCCCTTTTGTAAAACACCATATCAAATGTGCAACGTTTACACTTTAACTTACTATAAAAGTCATTTCAGAATATCTTAATAGTGCCAAAGACAGTAAATGAAATAGTAGTGTTAGATTATGTTCAGCTTCTCCTTTCAGTTAAGTGACTGACTCAAGATTAAGAGTTTGAACGATTTACTAAACTTCAGACAAACACAAATAGTGACGTCAAATGGACTTTCTGTTAGAGTCCAACAGAGGAAGGAAACAAACTGGTGTAAGCTTTACAACACACAATCTGTGCTGCTTTCTGCACCTGATATACAACTGACTGGTTATTTACCACCGACACCATGAAACCAGGGACCATTTCATCACTTGTGTACATGTATAGATTATGTTGAAGGACTATTTGCTGTGATATCATAACTGCTTAAAGCAGCTCTCTAATGCATCTCCCTCCTCCCTCCCTGCAGCTGGTCGAGGACTGTTTCCTGGAGACCTCAGGCAGTTTGGTGATGGCAGGGAGTCGGCTTTGTGTTTCCCCGGAGCGCGGCAAGGACAACCAGCTGTGGAGCATTACACCCGACGGCCTGGTGCGCTTCCACCTCAAACCTGAACTGGTCCTAGAGGTCAAAGGTCAGAGAGCTTTCTCTTTACTGCCCATCCCATCATCGTTGAGCAAACTTTCATGGAATACATTAAAATTATTACTTTGGGGCACAGTTCGTGTCTAAGACTGAGTCCTCATCCAGCAGCTCCATCTGTTGGTGTGTTGGGGAGGTGCATTAGTCAAAATTGCTGGTGGAAAATTGCAGTCACAGCAGTGCCTTTCTATTCTGGACATATAGTTTCTGCATTAACCAGTTTGTTCAGAGAGTTTAATGATTTGGATTATATTATATTCGTTATCCATAATTACCAACTTTTGCAATGAGTTTTTATATAAGCTTTCTTTCATGTTTCATCATGTAAAACATCTCGGTTTCAGGTGGTCAACAATATGACAAGAACCAGTTGATCCTCAACACGTTTGATGAGAGAAAGCTGAGCCAAAGATGGACCATGGAGATGCTGTGAGAAGAGAGGCTCTGTGCTGCAGCTGCATCACAGGGGAACTGAGCCGTGTGATGCAGCTGCAGGGTGGGACCTCCTCTTATTGAGGAGTGCAACCTTTGACTGGACCAATGTTCTTATATTATTAACTTTGAAAAAACAACATGCACTCATGAAGCAGCGGATGAAATAGTTTCCTCTTTTATCAGAATGAATGTGTAAATAAAACGTTGATTTTAAACACTGTACAATTACCAAAGACTCCATCATGGCCTCTGTGATTGAACTGCATGTAGTGAAAACTCAGCCCTGTTCCAATGCTGCAAACCTGTCTTTACTCCACGGTACATTTCTACTGCATGGTTTCTCTGGTCGTATCGTGGATGAATCTGAATGTATGCTTCACACCAACGGCCGACGTGCCTAAGTGCCTACGCTCCAAAGATGTCTTCTATTTGTAATAACTGTGGATCTTAGAAGATCTATTGTAAAGTTTGGATATATTTTTAGGATTTCATAGGATTTACACTTTTTAAACAAACTGTTCTTTACTTCTTTAGGTTGTACATAAGCATCAAGTGTATAGATTAGAGTTTAAATGTCAAAGCAGGACTGCAACGATGATGCTGCCCACTGTTCATTGTAAATATGTGAATGTAAAAGAGGAAACTGTTACACATGAAAATAAAAAAGTTTCTCTATTCTGGGACCTTTTTGAAAGATGTTTTTCTTTAGCTTTTAAAAACCTGCGGCTAAAGAAGAGTATTATTTTCCCTTGAGAAAAAGAAATCTGAATAAACGAGAGCTTGAATGTGGTGTCTGAGAAAAGCCGACAAACTACGAACAATGCCATCTACAGTTCTAGAAAAAAATTGGGAGACAGCTGTAAGTTTGTTTATACTGTTTATAGTAACATGGTCAAATAAAATAAATTTGTTCTATTCTTTAAACTATTGACCAATCGTCAAGTGAATGCACTCACGCTCCGTATGTTGCTGTGAAACTAGTTTGTTAAATATCTTGAGGAGTTGTACAGTCCAGTTGTATATTTGCTCCTGTGTACATAGGCACCATGACTTGCTTGTGTTGCCTTGTCAAGTTGCGCACATGTACAACTCCTGTAGACACCATGACCTGGACGTCTGAGAATCGACGCACAAAAACAGGTTTGTGAGCACAGAACATTTAAACAACCAGGCAGTAACACAGGCAGCTGCATGAGAGGAAGGGAGAAATACCTGCAAGCAGCCTGCGGAGGGCGCCGGTGCTCTCAGATCTGAATTCTGCTGGTGTGAATCAACAGGCGTTCCTTATAAAGTGCTCAGACCGTAATCCTACACAGTAAAGCTACAAAACCCACAAGGGAACAGCAATAAGTGTAGTGAACATGTTGACTGTTTATATACATTATGTATGTTTCTAGCTGGGGATGCATCAACCCAGGACCTGACGTTTTTTTTCATTCACTGATATCATTTGTTTCATAGTCGTTCAGAGGAAAGCACAGTGTCCAAGAGTCATGGCTATGAGTCATCGCCCTCGTTGATGACCTGGACTACAGTCTTTCCTCGGGCGTGACCCTTCTCCATCTTCTCCAGGGCCTGGGGCACCTGGGAAAATCGGAACGTCTCCTCCACCACAGGTCGGATCTGAGAGAGAGAGAGAGAGAGAGATAGAAAGCCAGAGAGCCAGAGAGCGAGAGATGAATGCTGAGTAAACAGGTTTTTATTTTCATATCCTCAGATGATGTAAATTAGCAGTAAGCTCTTATAGCAGAATGTGAATTTACCATCGGGCCAAATCCTCCACAGTGAGCGGAAATATTGTGTTAACAGACTCAATTCTGATTTCAAATGTTCCTCGTTCTTCCCACCAAATTTTTTCTCTGTGATGTTCTATATCTCAAACATGGTGTTCAGATAAGGGAGGAGTCTTCTGCATAAAGTTTAAGAAAACTTCTATATTTAACAGTGTAAGTAAAATTAAATTAGGTGAGATGTAAAATACATCAATAATTTATAATAATAACAGACATAGCCTTTTTTATTTAAAATTCTGCTGTTTTAAATTCATCAGCAGTCAATCGGCAGTGAGAGAATAAACCCAGTACCTGTCCTGCATCCACCATTTCCCTGATTTCATCCAGTGCAGGGCCACTGGGTGCAAAGAATCCCCAACGGTAGTGAACTCCTTTAACGAGGTGCTGTGAGAAAAGAAAAAGCAGGGAATTAAATAACCTGAATTACAATGTTTTTTCACTGCAGGAATTTTAATGTTGAAGCTGTTAACTTGACAGTGTATGACCGGGTCTGAAAATCAGGTCTCGGTCACATAGCTAAACAAGAGATCATGCTACAGCTTTATTTCATATGACCAGTAGCTTCTTACCAGAAAATGTTATAAACCTCTACACAGATATTCTCTGACTCTTCTCTCCAATTCACATCTTCTAGGATGCACAGAGACACTAAGTGTGTTCTCTACAGCTGCTGTACCTAAAATAACATTGGTCAGCAGAGACATTCAAACAGTCCCATGTGGGTCAGGTGCATGAGGGTGGAGACACACGCCCTTTTCCTTTAAGCCTTTAACAGCTGGGTAGGATTCATTGCAACTCCCCAACTCCCAGAAAAAGGGACTTGACTCAGTCTTTTGTTACGTTTGACCTTTTGTGTGTGTGTGTGCGTTACAGTGGGTTTTTCTAAGCAGACATGACGTGGTGATACAACATTTTTGGCTTCCTGTTGGGTAAACCCACAGTACCTCTCCTAATCGTTTTAATCATGGAACCTCCAACCAATAACGTCTGCCAGAAAACCCCAGTTATCAAGACTGAAATGATGGAGCGACAGGAAATAGACACCTCCGCTGCATCAGGCTGAATGATCTCTCTCATTGTGGTTCTCATTGGATGGTGTGTGACCCTGTTTAAAGCACAAATAAATAAGCTAAGCCCTTCACACGTCAATTCAGGGAGTTGAAATGAATTTGAGCAGGAGGTATGTGGGCCACATGGCTGCAAGATAATTTGGTCTTTGCATACACAAAACATATACATAATTATTTACATACATAGATCCGATCAAGTTGTGTTTACAGGAGACACATTCAGGACACATTTTCATACTATTTGCAAAACTGACAAGCTCAACCCTGTCTATTTGTGATTAGGACGGATTTTAATACCAGGTCTGAACCAAACTAAACTAGCACCCTGTGCTAAGGGGTAGTACTTAAGGAATTAACGGGGGAAGAGTTTGACGTGTGGAAATTGGGAGATATCCAAACAAAATCATATCTATGTAGTTGGCTACTACTTTTATAAGAAGGAGAGAGATAATAAGAGGTGGTGAAAGAGAAAAAGGGGGAAGCATAGTTTAGTTTATATTCACCGCAGATATTCATAGATACAGGAGTTCTTATATAATGCAAAACGAACCTTGACAGCATGCGGATGCTCCACCTTTATTGCTCCCTGGAATGAATTATTGCTCTCTCTCTCTCTCTCTCAAGCAATTTTGTTGGGCCAATTAGCAGTTGATGTTGGGGCGTGTGCAGTGTGTTTATCAGCTGTTAAAGCACTGCTGGTGAAAACAAGGCTGATAAAGTGGAGTTGCAGAAAATCTAAACAAGCTTAAAGATGCTTAAACACTGAGCAGAACTAAGGAAGGTGATCTTGACTAGAAATACTTTTTATGGGTTTTTTTTATTCACTTTGAATATAAAATAATGACTGAGCAGCTTTAAAAATAAAAAAGACAAAAAATGGTTACACTCCTTAGAATGTAATTATGTGTTTCGGCTGTTATTGGCTGAATATGAGCCAGCTTTATGAGCAAAGGTCAATAGAAGAAGTGTTCCTCAGTACTTCCACCACACTTTGTTTCAGGTGGAAATGTATGAAGACACAGTTTCCTTATTACTTTGAAAATGTACAGATCTGTTCTCAAATTTCTGTATGATTATATGTGGTATTATTGGTAATGATACGGCTATAATGGCAATTAGTATATCCGATAGGACCTCAATTAAAAAAGGAGACATGTTTATCTTAAGGTGAAACAAGCAAGAAGGAAGCAGAGGTGTTCATTTTTCTTCTGTAAAACGTTACCTCTAAAAACCACAATGAGACATATTGTAGTCAGTTTACCTCAACAACTGTGTGGTTAAAGACTTCAGGGGGAAAAAGTAGTGATGGTAATGCACATCTGTGACACACACACACACACACACACACAGAGACACACACTAACACACACACTACAGATGCACTGCAAGCTCTGCTCCCCTTGGCAGTTCACCACAGTCGACACGGCGAAGGCATGACAGGATACAACTACCAGGCGCGTGTGTGTGTATGTGTGTGTGTGTGTGTGTGTGTGTGTGTGTATGTGTGTGTGTGTGTGCGTGTGCCTGTGTGTGTGAGTGTGTGAGTGTGTGATTGAGTGAGTGATTATGGATAATATTATATATTGTCCTGATTTGTCCTGACCTGTACCTGAATGAATAAAGAAAGTTGTGTATGACGTAGAATGTTAACACTATAAACACGCTGTAACCATAGCAACTGGAAAGATATAATTGTATCTGTGGCATGGGCGGTGAAAACTTTCCCCTCACTTAAGAAAAAGAAAAACGACTCGGGGCTTTTTTACACACGTTCGCCTCAGTGCAGGTATTCTGAAAATATTTTTAGAAAATGTCTATATTTCTTTCCAGGATGAGTCAGGCAAGTTAACTGAGCAGCATAAAGAGGAAATCCGAGAAGCACGTTGATCATTTCGACTCCAGCTTCATTCAACATTAAACATGTAGAGTATTGAACCGAACTGCCTCGGGGCATGCCATGGTTACCTTGACGGCCTTGGTAGCCACGGTAGCAGCAGTCTGCATCATGCCATCAGCAATGCCCAGCAAGTCCGTGTTCTGGAGGAACGGTGTCACAAGTGTGACATACTTGGCGCCGCTCCAGGGCTTAAGCAGATCCAACGCCCAACGCTCCGTGTCCCCACCGACATTATCCAGGATCAGGTTGAATCTGGAGGTGAAGAGGGGGGAAGATGGGGGGGGGGTGGTGAAAACAACAGAAGACACAAGCGACGATACGCAAGTGTGGTGTGATCATGAATTAAAGTAAATGAGGAGAAGATGTATGTGAGGAACGATGAGGACACTTGAACAGATCTGAAGAGAGAGAGAGATACACTCTGAATGTGATTAGGTTCATTAGAAAATTTAAGGGCTCATGTTTCCCACACTAATGAGCCTACTATAGCTTGGGAGACAGGGTTGCTGTGACGACAAGGGCAAGCTAGTATAGACACCAACTCCAATTAAATACCTACGTGAATGAAAAAAAACCTGTAGACGTGTTTGTGTGTGATTCTCTCACTTCTCCAGTGCACTGAGCGGCACCTCGACAGGTCCAGCTGTGTAGTCCACCACGTGGTCCGCCCCCAGCCCCCTTACAAGCCGCTCGGCATCCTGGGAGCAGGTGACGGTCACATGGGCCCCCCACGCCTTCAGCATCTGGACACACAACGACAGTCCTATCAACCAATATCAGCATATTAATGTAATTTGTGTGATTTATGTTGTAAGAAGATAATGTACAGTATATTCAGGTTACTGTAGGCAGCTGATGTTCTCCAGTGAGAAGCACAGGGAATATATAAAATGTTACATCTGTGTAATGTAAGTCACAGAGAGAGGTGACCTGAATGGTAGTTTCAGGTCATCAGTGCTCTTGCTTTGTACCTCCACCGAGGACAACATGTTTTCATTTGTTTCTTTTTCCAAATTTTAGTGCAGATTTGGATCACACCCTTTTTCTTGATTTCTCAGAGAATATTTCATGGATCCTTCATCCATTATCTTCCACTTATCCAAGCCTGGATTGCATAGGCAGCCGGCTGAGTAGAGTATCCCAGACGTCCCTGTCCCTAGCCACACTTTCCATTTTCTCCCTGGGGGATCCCGGGGTGTTCCCAGGTCAGATGGGATGTGTGGTCCCTCCAGCGAGTTCTGGGTTTTCACCAGGATCTCCTCCTCCTGCCTCCTAAACCTCCAAAGAAAGGCGACCTGACTTGATGCCAGAACCACGTCAACTGTGCCTGGATCAGGCATTTTAGGAGACTGATATTTATGAGTGTGTGTAATTTGGTGCAGATCCAAATACAAATCCATATCTGGTTAATTTAAAATGTTATTTCATTAGGGAACTGTTTTGTGGGGGAATGTGCTCTCTGAGTGTCCTTCTAGTTTTCATACTGCTCTCACTGAGAATGGGTGAACATATTCATTTTCATATGTAAAGCGAGTCACTTTAGCCTGATGCACCTACAAAAACATCCCATAACAATAACGTAAATGCTGCTCGGCCTTCACCATCCACCTCTTCATCCATACCTGTATAGCAAAGGTTCCCACGCCCCCGGATCCTCCGAGGATCAAGATCCTGCGGGTTAGAGGAGAAGCAGACGTGTTGAATAAAAAACTTTGTCAATAATGTATTTTTCAAATGATGGACGCGCAGACTCTCCCTCATTAGGATTCATGTCAGATGTAGTAGCATGTCAGGTCGGTGGTGGTGTGAGGGAGTGTTTGAGCCGCTGCCAGAGAAGCAGAGAACATCACCCGGAGGCTCATTACAGAGAGGGCCAACAGAGGCTAAGCTGAGACGGAGCGATGAGTGAAATAATCGACTAGATCAAAGACCAGGAGCCTCTCTGGGGTGGAGAGGGATTAACAACAGGTGGAATGTGTGTGTGTGTGTGTGTGTGTGTGTGTGTGTGTGTGTGTGTGTATGTGTGTAGCAGTGTGTCAGCGTTTATCCCTCACCGCTTCTTGGCACAGTTGTCCTTACTGAGACCACCGGTGTTGACCAGTGCTGACCAGGCAGTGGTTGCCACATATGGAATGGCGGCTGCCTCTGGGTGGCTCAGGGACTTTGGTTTGTGGGACACCTGCGCACAACACACATTTATCAGAATAGCATTTATTATAAGATCAGCACCTTTCCAAAATAACCCCTGCGTCAGCTTTAGCTCATCTTGACGTACTTAATGAGTTGTTGGGCAGGTTGCAGGTCAGGTCTTTTAATTTTAGAAAGAAAAAACAAGCGTGTCACTGAGACAGGCCACAACCGACAAGGAGGAAACTGAAAGCATTGAACTGATCATTTACTTCCACACGTACACAAAGTACGTTCACAGGAAAAGTAACAAGTGTTTTCAGTAACTTCTACTTAACATACCTGCAAGTACAATAACTTATCTGAATGTGAACTTTTTAGGAGTATTTATAGTCATTTTTTGTAGGAATATATAAATGTTTAGAGAATTTTTTTTATATTTTTGGGAATATGTATCGGATTTTTATATATTAATAGGGATTCTTCTTTTTGTGAATTCCCTTTTTGTCGTCATGTGTCAATGCACGTCTGGACTACTGAAAATAATTTCATACTCTATACAATGACAATAAATGGCATCCATCCCTCCAGCCAGTATGAGTCCATGATCAGAAGAATACCTCATTGGCACTTAGCACCACAAACTCAGCCAGGCTGCCCTGTTTCCATGGTGGGATCGCTGCCCAAACCTGGAGGAGACACACAACAACACAAAACTCATTTACCAAACATATAATGATGATGAGATAATGTAATATATTCAATTCTCTTCATCACAGTATGAGTCACCCATTCGTCAGAGAAGCACAATACGATGACAGGAAGTGCTAAAAACAGTCTATTTATAACCCCAGTTTAACTTCACACTAAAAGTGGGACTGTAAATCATAGACATTTAAAATTATTATTTATTTAAATCCAATCTGAGATGGAAACTTGGTGTAAAACACTGAAATAAAAGTGACTAATAATGGTATAAGTGATAGGTGAATAATAATGATAGTTATGGAAATAATTGACTGGGGAAAGCTGAGGAGGATTTATTATAAATGGATATGAATAATAACAATAACAATGATATTAATAACTTTATGTCCATAGCACTTTTCAATAAGGTATCAGTGTGCTTTACAGAGTAAAATAAAACAGTGACACAGTCAATATAAAAAAGAGCAGAACATATGTAATAAACACTTGGAAGATCAGTGAATCTGCTTTTTGTTTGTTCACCGTTAATATTTCATAATTAAATAACTTAAGGTCTTCACTTTGATGCTTTGATTATCCGAGCTCAGTTACCGTTTCTCAGCCAAGTGCATTGTGGAGGTGATGGTGATGCATGATCTACTGGAGACTGGAAATAATCTGTTTTTCACAACTACAACATGAAAAAATAATCTCAGAACCAATTTACAGCCTCCACTGGTGAAATAAGTGCATCTTTTTGTGTGTAAATCTTGTCGATGAAAAAGTGATGGATGATTCTAATCTCAATTTTACTTTGACTGGTCTTTTGTTATCGTCGCTCAGTGAGTGGTAACTGAGGCTGGGGCTCTCCTGTTTGCTTCACTGTACCTCGTCCCTTTCACTGAAGTACTTCACATCCAAGCCACACTCCATGATGACCCCCGACACGTCCCTCCCAAGGGTGAGAGGGAACTCGCTGCCCGACTGCTTGATATGCAGAGGGTCCCTCTTCATCGAGAGTGTAGCGGCACCATAGCCCCCTGAGAGGGAGAGAGTTAGTAATTAGAGCTTATACAGTACAGTTAAAGATGAGAAAAAGGGAAGGCGGTTATAGGAGATTATTTACTGTAACAAAAAATGTATATTGATTAACTAAAATTGGTTATTGATTAATTGTTTGATCTACATCATTTTAACAATAATGTTGTTAACATGTTCATTGTCTTTGTCAGTTTTTTTGTGCTTATTTCAAATCTCATTTTAACACGTGGTGTCTAATATGCGAGAGTATGATGTGGGGGTGGGAACATTTCAGATTTAAGTTGTCATACTCATGTTAGTCACTAATTGTTTGCACCAGACATGAAATGAATGTAGGAACAAAATAACACCCACGTGTGAAACTTGCATTTTCACGAAACAACCTCAACAACTTTCACTGCTGCTGGCCCACTCTGTCCTCCCACACACTCTTGCACTATTTCTCTGAAGATCACAGTGTGGTGTAACGAGCCCTGGCTGTGTGGGAGAGGATGATGAAGTCCTGTGAACTTTTTCAAATAAACTGCAAACCCCCAGAAACATCAGTCTTACGGCCTCTGACTGAGTAGGAGTCAGAGGGAGAAAAAAATACTTTAATCAAGGAGCATGCTCTTTTCTAAATCTAGATATACAGTACAATCGGGGATGGGAGATAAAAGGATGTGAATAATTATCTCAATATACTTTTCATCAATAGCAATATAACAGGAATCCAACATAAATCCATGTAATGCCAAGATAATCTAACACATGACTGTCCTAAGATTTGTAAGAATGTTTTGCTTTTGTCCTTGATATAATTTTGACATGTCACATGTGGATATTAAACCATGTGTTCACCCCAGCTGCAGGTGTAACCGTGACGTCACTCACCTCTCATGCTGACGTCCAGTGGGTTCAGTCCTGCCGCACACACTTTGACGATGACCTCGTTGGGGTAGTTGATGATGGGGAAACTGGCGTTTTTAGTGAACCGTAGAACATCATTGCCTCCATATTGGTCAATGACCCATGCTGGCATGATGCTCCTGCGTGTGCTGGAGGTGGTGAGCGACCTGCTGAGCCTGGGACCTGCTGGTGATCTGCCGAGACCACACAACCAACGCCTGCACACCAAGTGTCCGACAGAAGCCATCTTTACACTCTTCAAGGTCTGGACACTGTCGAATAAATGTGTGCGACAGTAAACCAGCAACACACGACCGAGCAGTGCAGCAAGCAGCTGAACTAAACTCTTAAGAGTTCGTCATAAGCCACTTCTGCCTTCTGACTATACACATTTTCTGCTAGTGCAAACTGGTCTTACTATTCCTTCACATAGCTGCAGTAATACATCTATAACCATTTCAAAACAACGTCCTCTTCCGTAAAATGCTCCTTCCTCGACCGGCGCCTCGGTCACCGCTCAGCGCCACCAGCCAATCAGAGCGCGCCTTACTCCACAGCTGTCCAATCAAATGAAGCGCTGCTGGACGGTGGCCGCCAAAACAAACATGGCGGCTTCCTGCTGTCACTTCTGCACGCTGACTGAAGGTTGTTGTTAGATTTGAGGTGTAACAGCAGAAACAGTGTCAACATGCTCGGCCTGACGATAAAGCAGGTTAGTAGAGTGGTTCTCTGAGCTCAGTTCTCCATGTTGGTTGTTTGTGTTGGAATTAAGCTAAACACAGCATCTTTACTAGCTTCTGTTTGATTATAGCTTTAGAATCGTATAACTAGACTACACACTTTCTTTATGGAAACTCTATTACACAGTTAAATGCATATAGAACAAATACAGCTAACCAACTGTGTAATTATGAACTACAGTAGTTACATGTGTTGTTAGGCTTTAAATTATGCTTGTCTGTTCTGTGGTAACGAAACAGTGACACAATTCATTTCATTGTGGCAGAAGCTGTGCAAAGACCTTTAATCTAAGTACCAATGATACCGTTTAGTTAAATTGCCCTTGTTAACAAACCAGCTTTTTAAAAAGAACCTTGTGATTAAGTATTAGCAGAACAATGTACTTAATCTATTGTAGGTTTAGCCGTGATGCAGAATCACACTATTCAGTGTTAGTATTTGTCATTACGACTCAACATGTCATATTTTGATGTGATCAGGTGGTGGTAGGGCTGAGCTATGCAACTGTTTCTATAATCATTGCAATATAATTGTTATCAGTTGCAATATAACAAATGTTCAATATTTATCCCACAGTGAGGACGAAGATCAAATTGATCTCAATTGATCATAGATTTTAGATCAAATGTTTTGCCATTTGTCATTATCTGTTATAAAGAAGAGTTTTATAACCACAACCTTCATTCAAAAATAAGACCTGTAGGCTGCATTATAATGTCATCAGGGACAATGTCAGTTGTTGGCCACTAGCTGGCTCTCCGTCACACTGCCATGGCATCTGGGACAATTGAATAGAATAGATATTATTATACCATTTAATACAGGGCGAAAATAGTGATATGTACTGTGTGTCCATCCATCCATAATCATTTAATTTCTAATTTCAAATATTGACAGCAGCATTAAAACTGTGATAGCGGCAAATTATCTGCTCTTTTATGTGGGTGCCGGAGGGGACTGCCAGCTTCTGATGATTGTTATTGTATTAATAACATCGGTAATTTTCTACTAGGGTTCTATGTCTACTTTGAAAAGGCCCTTTGGAGTAAATGAAGTTAGTCATATTTCACTTCAGGTGTTTCATTGTTCTCCAGGTGTCTTTGGCGCTCAGGGAGGGAAGGATCTCCGCGACAGAGTTGTGTAGAAGGTGTCTGAACCACATCAAGAAAACTCAACATCTCAATGCTTACATCACCGTGACAGAGGAGCTGGCACTGAAGCAGGCTCAAGAAGCCGAAACCAGACTGCTGCAAGGTGTGGACACATGGGTGTATATTTTATTCTGTCTTGAGGGGAGTCATAAGTGTTACAGTCTGACCTTGTCACCCATCAGGTGCCCCCAAAGGTCCTCTGGATGGAATCCCCTTTGCAGTCAAAGATAACTTCTGCACAGAGAATATCAGGACCACATGTGCTTCCAGGATGCTCAGAGGTAAATTAATATGAGTTGCCCCGTCTTATATTTACCAGCTAATGTAATCCAGTAATGATAACCTGCCTCTATTTTTTGCTACAGACTACAGTCCTCCATACAATGCAACAGTCGTCCAGAAGCTCATAGACCAAGGGGCTGTTCTGGTGGGGAAGACAAACCTGGATGAGTTTGCAATGGGGTAAGGCCGTAATTTTATTATTTTACTAACAGCTACTTACAAATCCCAGTATATGTTCTTTAATGCTTGAGAAAAGCTGTTACAGGCGTTTACACCTGCGGGAAGAGACACTTATCTATATATTTATTTATCTCAAAGTTCAGGGAGTACCGACGGGGCTTGGGGTCCAGTGAGGAACCCTTGGAGCTACGCTGCTCCCTACAGAGAGCAGACGGGGGCGTCACCGGACTCTGACTGGGTCATAACTGGAGGAAGTTCAGGAGGAAGTGCTGCAGCTGTGGCCTCGCTCTCCAGCTACCTGTGAGGGAACAGAACCATTTTCACTGGTTCGGCCAAACTGTTAAAAGATATATAAACACAGACGTAAAGATTTGATTCAAAATAGTGTCTTCAATCGTAAATGAGGTGTTTTGGTGCTTACTTCGCAGAGCCCTGGGTTCAGACACAGGTGGTTCTACTCGTAATCCTGGAGCACTTTGTGGCCTTGTGGCCCTAAAGCCGACCTACGGTCTGCTGTCCAGACACGGTCTGATCCCTCTGGTCAACTCCATGGACGCCCCCAGCATTTTGACACGCAGTGTCAGTGATGCAGCCGTTGTCTTAGGTAGGAAAACTTTTCATCTGTGCAGCATCTGCGCATCAGTGCTCAGATATAAGCAGGGTGTCAGTAAGCTTATGCTTACGCTTGGTCACAGGGAACACATTCAGGATGCATTTTGATGTTAGTTGTTGGCCACTAGTAGCACTATAGAGTAATATTTTCATAGGCGAGTCATCATGTATAACCTGTCATCATGCTCCTGGTTTTGCAGTAATCAAGCAGTTACACACCAATAGATACAGCAGTGTGCCACAAAGGCTAGCATACAAACATTAGTATTTTCATTGCACGCTTGAAAATGTCAAAAAGGAAATTTGAAAATCTTTCATGAGGAAAATGAAATACATTTCACTATGTTTGTTTGACCTTAATGATACACACAGCACATTTAGGTGAAAAACACAGACACTGATCATTACTTTTATACACAGGGCACCTTTTATATCTGCCCGAGAATATGTGCCATGAATAAATCAGTAAAACTGCTCATATGAGATACAGTACTTTCTTTTAATAGGTGACCTTATCTGGGAATTTGTTTTTAAATGTTGCACAGGTATCCTCCAAGGCCTTGATATTAGAGACTCAACAACAATCCCTCCCCCATCATCCCTGGCCGAGCTGCCTGAAGACTTTGACGTGAAGAACATCTGTGTCGGTATCCCTAAAGTGAGTTTGGCTCTGGCGCTAAGCTTCGATCACTTGTCTGTGTTATCTCAGCATCACTGGCAGCACATGCTCCTCACACATTCAAAGTAGTACAGTCAGAGGGAACTTAAACTCATTCTACCAGGAAAACAAATCCAGGAAGTAAAATACTGATTTGGATACACAGAGAAAAACCACATGAAAACAAAAAACTGTGGAAGAATTTTTGTTTTCTAAAATAGAGCTGTTGATAGTATGAAATCCAATTGAATGAATTCTACTTCCAGTTTTTTAACTGATGTGTGTGTCACAAAGATATATTCCTTGTTCATTATATTACAGTATCGTGTTTACAATTAAGAAGACTGAAACATTTTTTACTTGCCGTTATGAACTCAGTTGCATAAAGCTCCTTGTCTTTCTGGTCTTGTCAGGAGTACCACGCCCCGGGGGCTGTCTGAGGAGACTCTAGCTCAGTGGAGTCGAGTTGCTGACATGTTTGAGAGAGCAGGGGCGAAGGTGGAGCAGGTCTCGCTCCCCCACACCCAGTACTCCATCGTGTGCTACCACGTCCTGTGCTGCGCAGAAGTGGCGTCTAACATGGCCCGTTTCGACGGCCTTGAATATGGTATGAACCGGCCTCCAATATGGTAGATTTGTGGTGAGAGGCAATTTGCGGTGTGTCGAACATCACAAGTTAGATTACACCAAATCCTATGTGTTGGCAACATGTCACAAGATGGCAATGAAGCTATTGTTATGGATTTCTGTCCCTCCTCTGTCAGGCCACCGTAGTGAGGTGAACAGCTCAACAGAGGCCATGTACGCTTCAACCCGACATGAGGGCTTCAACGACGCGGTGAGAGGGAGGATTCTTTCTGGGAACTACTTCCTCCTTCAACAGTGAGACAAACACACTGAACTCTCTCACACCATTGTTCTTCACTTCCCTCTGACTGGATAGATCCTAATGGAGATCGACCTCTTTTAAACGGCTCTCTTTCTGAAAGTGAATTTCCCGTTCTTTTTCTCCATTAATGGCCAACAGCCATTAATGAATCCAGACCATAAAACATTTGATTCTGGGGGGGGAAAAATTTCGGAAATTCGAAAGTGCAAGACTTTTTAAATAATTATATTAAGAGTCAAGGAAATGCGCATCTCATAAACCATTTTGAATGATCCCTTTCCATGACCTACAGTGCTTCTTCTTGAATTTTACCTTGTTGTGGTTACTTTAGAAGGGCAATCATGGTTAATCTGTTGTAAACATAATGTAACGATCCAATCGTAGCCGATATGATTTAATCTTAAATGGTGGTAAACGTTTCCATGGTAGCAGCGAGCACCACCAATCACAAACATTGCTATTACACCTGAGAATTGTGTGAAGTTTCTATAGCCCTCAGCGTGGGACTTCATCTCTTTGACCTTTTGTCTACCCTCAGATCTAAGTCATCTTGAGGCTCCACAACTAGAGTGGAGCACTTTTGGTTATTTAAGTTGTATTTCTAAAGTCAGGGAGCATAAATATTGTGAGGTGATGCTGTAATATTTCAAAAACGTCCAGGATGAACTGATTGACACGATCAGTGTGATTTTTCCAGGAGCTACCAGCACTACTTTGTAAAGGCCCAGAAAGTCCGCCGGCTGATAGCGGATGATTTCAAGCGTGTGTTCAGCTCAGGTGTTGACGTGCTGCTGACCCCCACCACTCTGACCGATGCAGCCCGGTACTCGGACTTCACGCAGGAAGACAACCGAACACGCAGCACACAGGAAGATGTCTTCACCCAACCGGCCAACATGGCAGGTACTGAGACAGAGCCACAGCTTCAGGCAGAACGTGCAGCATTGTTCGTTCATTTATAGGAAGTTTGGGAGGATTCAATAAATTGTGTCCTATGCACGCAGAGATAAACACACTCACACACTTTGTGCAGCTGAAACAACTGTAACTGAAAGCATGTCATCTAATAGGACATGACTAATTTAGGCAAATGCAGTTCTCTGAAGGCACCAATCACAACATTCAACCTCAACCCTTCCTAATTTCAGCTCAGATTAAGGTGTGATCCAGTGTGTTTGCATTCAATTAAACCTTGTCCTGCCCAATCCTAACCCATAGCTAACTTTAACATCTTAATCATTGTCTTCCCTTGAACTATCGTTCTTCTTCCGTCCCTCTTCTTTACCCCAGGTCTTCCCGCTGTGTCACTGCCAACCGCATTGTCAAGACGAGGGCTTCCCATTGGTTTGCAGCTCATCGGCCCCGCCGTCCAAGACATGAAGCTGCTCAGTGTCGCCCAGTGGCTCGAGCAAAGGGTTGGCTTTCCCTCTATCAATGACCATGGAGACTCCAGCAAGGGCAGCCATGACACAAGAAGGACTGAACGCGAACAAACTTCAGCGGCATAACGTTAACTGAGGACACAAAGAACCGACTGTGGACCAAGTCACTCGGTACAGGCTCATCGTGACCTAACAGTGGAACCGTTATGGACATTCTTGGCTTCTGAGATGTCGTTTCAGGACATGCTACAGTAGATTGAGGTTTTCTTGATGGCTTTAAAATAATTACAGCACATGAAAACCTCATTATTGAACAATATACATCAGGTGGAGGGACGTGGTGTTCTGAAGGTAAAAGATGAATATACTTGATGGAGCTGTACTTATTAAAACTGTGTATACTTTTATGTTGGGGATGTTATTACACCCTGATCTCAGCTTTTATTGTCAAAAGTCTAAGAAAACTATTTGAGCCAAAACGATTGTTTCAAGTTTGTTGTTTTCATTCAGCTCTCTTCCTTATTTTTATAAACATGAACCTCGAGGAGATAACAACACAGGCTGAACCACAGAGGTGAACCAAAAACCTCAAAGTGTTGACATGTCAGCTTTAACTGAATCTGAATGAGAAATACAGAGATCAGTACAGAGGCCTGAAGTCATGCGATACTGTCTCAATATTTTGACTATAGTCTTATTGACCGAGCTTTTCCTCTACAAGTTCTATTCTTCCTCTTACACACAACATTCATACAGTGCTTTTAAATGCAGCACCTTTTCTATCACGCACCATTCATACACTGAACAACTGTCAGAGGCCATTTGGGGTTCAAGGACACTTCAGAATTCCATCTGGAGGAGGAGCCAGGCATCAAAACAGCGACCATTTAATGGTATATGTCCTGTGCTGCGTTTTCAGAAGATAAAGGCTTGTTTTGATCCACAAAGTAAAGACAGCAACGAAGAGACAGATGGCCGATGGGCACAGGTGTCCACTGGAGGGCAGAGTTCAACTGTGTCAGGGAAAACATGTTGCCCCCTTCCCTTTTTGACCTCTTGTCAGTATCTGTGTCACGAGTCCAGACTTTGACTCAAACTTCTCTCTCCAATCAAGTTTGGCAAACCATTCAGCCATTCAAGATATTTAAACGTAAAGACACATTTCCTCTGCAGGTGTATGTGTGAGAAGAAAGGAACAACAGGCTGTTTCCACCACTGCCTTGAGATGAGTAACAACTTGCCATGACATAATACCAGCCAAGACTAGATACTTTCCCTCACATACAAAGTCGATCCACATTAAAAGGCTGGAGTCAACTCAAGTGAAATTTATCCAGTCAGCCAATTACAGTTCTGGAAACTGGCCTAAAGAAGTGCCCATAATAACCTGCTCTCAGCTGACTCCAGTACAACATAATCCTGACCACTTTCCCCAGCAGGAGGGAATCTATACTTGATCCTTGTACTTAATTAATCCAAATACAAGTTTTTTTTTAGGTACACAGGTATAAAGTGAACTATATTATTTATTATATCCAATGAATTTAGATGAATGTTGTATTGTTTTGTGCTCCCTGTGTGCTAAAGCACAGACCTTAACAAAACTAGCATGTTCTAAATACTGACTATTGTTGAGTTGATAGGGAAATAGCTTTATTTACATGACTTCCTCATGAAACCATTAAATAATATTCATCTACGCCCCATTTTTCTTGTTCCTGTATAAGATACATTGCATTACAATATAGTGGGTTATAATTAACAAGATTGCATTAGTCATAACTTCCTTCTGTATACTAGGAACTAAACTATTTAAATATTCAATTATAAGTATTATTTTAAAGATCTAATCAGGCTGGTTTCCAAAAAAGTAGAAACATTCGCAGATCTTATCCTTTCAATGTCAATTTGGCGGAAGCTCTTACATCACTACATGAAGAAAGCATTGCATAATTTCTGCTAATGTTCCTGTAACATGGTTATTTGAGGTAAAGGTCACTGACATGAAGTGTGATGAGTCACCTCATGAGCCACCTCTGTTGTTTTCAGTGTCTCATACACAAACAGAAGAATTCAGAGAGCACATACAGGACTCTTGTTTCCTTTGACATTCTCCTGTGCGGATGTGTGGATTTGCAGGGCCCCGCCCACCCCCCCTGTCCCGTCTTTCATCCCTACTCCATCCCTTCCACCTGCCAGGCGCTTTCCAGGGCTTGTCATTTGATCCCGAAGGATGTGCTGTGATGAAAAGCACAGACTCTTCACATAAGCCATGTCTCCAGCACATATGACATGATTCTGATTCTCCCTCATCGTCCCTGTAAGACAGCAAGACAAGCCTGTAATTCGTACTGGATAATCGCAGACACTGGTCCCCCAGTCATAGTCCTGTGCTTTCTTTTGACTCTCGACTACAATACAGTCCCTGACAAAAGTCTTGTCGCTTGGGTACAAGTTGACCTTAAGTGCCCCTCAAATATATTTGTAATACATTTTTTTTTACAAGAAATGGCTAATTTCAATCCCAACAGCTTTTGAAATAATGTTTTGGTGCCAAACGAAAACTTCTGAAAAGCATTCTAATGTTCACAGCTTGGTAAATCCCACTGAGTCAGTTTTTGCATAGTCAAAAGTCTTGTCGCATTGTCATATGATGCACCCAATCCTAGATTACAGCCACACCTGTGATCAATAACTGATCAATCAATTAGTTGGTGTGTATAAAAAGAACCCCAGCACACCAGACCTTCACTTCAACTGCAACTTGACCTCTGACAACATGCCTAAGATTCACCCTGAGACCAAAGCGTTGATTATCAAGAGGCTGAAGACCAGATCCACTGCTGAGGTGGCTGAAACCTTCAATGTGTCTCAGCGTCAAGTACAAAGAATAACAAAAAGATTTGAAGAGACTGGAGATGTTTTTGACAAGCCCAGGTCCGGCAGACCCCGGAAGACAACTGCTCGAGAGGACCGTTTGTTGGCTCGAAAATCCAAGGCCAGTCCCCTTTTCCACTGCAGCAGAGCTCCACCAGGCCTGGTCACCTCAAGTCCCCGTGTCAACCAGGACAGTTTGCAGAATTCTGTCTCGAAATGGCCTCCATGGTCGAATCAGTGCCCAGAAACCAGCACTAAACAAAAGGCAATTAAAAAACCGTGTGGCATTTGCCAAGGCCCACAGCCTGCTAAAAGGATGGACGCTGGAAAAGTGGCAGAAGGTGGATTTCTCAGATGAATCTTCGGTTGAATTACATCACAGCCGCCGCAAATATTGCAGGAGACCTACTGGAGCCCGCATGGATCCGAGATTCACCTAGAAAACAGTTAAGTTTGGTGGCGGAAAAATCATGGTCTGGGGTTACATCCAGTATGGTGGTGTGCGAGAGATTTGCAGGGTGGAAGGCAATATCAATAGCCTAAAATATCAAGAAGTATTAGCTACTTCTTACATTCCCAACCATAAAAGGGGTCAAATTTTGCAGCAGGATGGTGCTCCATCGCATACTTCCATCTCTACATCAAAGTTCCTCAAGGCGAAGAAGATCAAGGTGCTCCTGGACTGGCCAGCCCAGTCACCAGACTTGAACATCATTGAGCATGTCTGGGGTAGAATGAAAGAGGAAGCATGGAAGACGAAACCAAAGAATCTTGATGAACTCTGGGAGGCATGTAAGACTGCTTTCTTTGCTATTCCTGATGACTTCATCAATAAATTGTATGAATCATTGTCGAACCGCATGGATGCAGTCCTTCAAGCTCATGGAAGTCGTACAAGATATTAAATATGGATCTTACAGCACCACTACTTAATTCACTGATGTAATGCAACATAATTTTGTATTTGAAGTAAATTATTTGTTCAATTTTCACATTACTCTGTAGGCGACACAACTTTTGTCTTGCCAAAATCTGACCTTTCTGTTTTCATTAAATATTCAATCTTTCTTCAGTGAAGCAAATTTATTTTAGTATATTAAACATAATTTGGGAGGGTATTAGCTTTCATATGAGCCATTTCTAAAACCAATGGATTAATTAAAAGTCAGGTTATAAGCTGTTGTTTCTACAAAATGGATAAGTGACAAGACTTTTGTCAGGGACTGTACATTAAAGTGCTCGCTTTCACTCTCGGGTACACTTGGGTTCCCCCTACAGGTGGGATATGTAACTCAACGTCATAACTCTGAGTTTTGGTCCGAACCTCCCGCGTGCAAACAGCTGTACACATGTTTATTTGTTGACAACCTGACCGAGAAGAAACCGTTAACCTCAGAATCCAACTACTTCAACTGACAAGGGAGAGATTTTACACAAATATGACGAAACTTAGCGGCTTAAACTCCAATTGGGTTGACTTGGATTCAAATGATTAAACTACTAGTGAATCGACGACTTCACTAACACAACCCAAGGTCAAGCAAGCAAGCAAAACATATTACTTATTCATCCAGTGACAACCACGCCAGGTCCACAACTGTCCGGCATCCTTTGGCCTCTTTTGCCAACAAAATGAAAATATGCTCCGATATTCGCTCTTGCTTGGTTTCGTACTCTGTCACTTTCTGTTTTCCTCTTCTTCGTTTCCTCCAACAATGTCCTCTTTGGTTTCTTCAGGTGGATCTGCCATGATGTCCACACTGAGGGTGGTGAGCCAGTTGTCTCTTCTAGGTAAAATTGTGTAAAGTGGGTTGTAATGTTCCAGCAGAGTAACATGGTGCAGTTCCAGGCTTTCAGGGGGCGCTGTGGCATTGACTGACATGCCATTCTTCCCATTATACCTTTTTTCGACCATCACAATGATTATGGAGCTGATATTCTAAGGTATATAAAACACTCAAGTTTACTTAAAAAATAATGCAGACAGCATCTTCCTGTATGAAGCAGTACACTTTAACAGAACAAAGAATCAACACCTCTCTGTAACAATGTCAGTCAAAATAAAACATTCATTTCGGGAGGATTTATCACAGGACTGTTGTTTTATTTTGAGCTAAAGTGTAACTAATCAATGAGTGTATGGCTAACTGACCCTGAAGAGCGTCACAACTCATATACCAGTTCCCTTCAGACGGCCCAATGACCTTCATGGAGCTCAGCAAAGTGAGATTAGACACCACAGGAGAGAAGGCATCCAAACAGTGAGCATAGTTCTACTGGTTAGAGAGGGGGGACTTTGTACCACAAATGACAAATCGTGCCTTTTCCTGGAAAAACCATGGAGGTGTTTTGTTTTAAAGACATTAAAACAAGCAACAAATGTGTGTGTGCGTCTGCATTGTGTCGGCCTGTTTATCTTGGAACTAGATGATTAGTGACACAGCCGGGTGGTGCCAGGTGAAGGGATTTCCCAAACACACAGTTTGGTTCCTTTGGCTTTGTGCACCTTTCACAGATTAACCTGTGGTAGCATTAGCTCTGCATTCTTTTAAAAGGCTGTATCAGATGCCATGGAAACATCACGTGTGTGTGTGTATGTGTGTCTGTTTGTGTCTCTGTCTGTGTTCGGCTGCTGACCTGCTCAGGATTTACTCTGCTTGTTGTCCCTGGCTTGTATAACACACAGGTCCCTATGGGAATGGAGGGAGGGAGGGGTGAATAGATGGATGGATACAATCTTTTTGACTTAGACTATAAAGAGGTAATATAAGTAGCATGTACTGTAAATGTAACAACAAGTTTTTGTAACAGGCCTCCGCCCCCTCATCTGCCTCCTTTCAAATAGCCTGCTATTTGAACTACTTCTTCTACTTTATGAATATTGTGCTAAATGAATAACAGAAAATGATACTGGAACAGTGAAAGTAACGATACATAATTTGGGCTGTTTTCATCGTACTTTTACATGAAATCTCAGTTGCTTGTACAGAATAGAGGAATGTACAGAATTAAGAAAACAAAACTTGTTTTTCGAGTTTTATTTTGCCTAATCATGTTAAATCTATCCTGTCAAGTATTCAGGAATATGACTTGTGCTTTTTCTTGACTAAACAAACCCTAATTTTATGCAAATGTTTATCAGACAACAAAGATGTGTCTGCAAAATTTTATTTGATTAGTTTCAGTCAGTGATACTGTCCAAAGCTTCCCACCCAGGTGCTAAATGGTCAGTAGTATTGAAAGAGCCATTCTCACACATTCATACAGGTGAGCACACACAGCAGCCAGGGGCAATATGGAGTTACGCATTGTGTCTAAATCAGGCCGCAATCAAACCTCCGACTTCCTGGTTAGTGGACGACCCACTCCACCTCCTGAGCCAAAGCCTCACCAAAGTCAGTCAAGCGAGTCCCAGGTGACATTTGGCGAGGGGGAGGGGGGTACACCCTGAACAGGTCACCTGTGAGTCACACGGCCAACGAACAGAGACAAGCAGCAATTCACACTCACATTTACTCCTACAGACAATCTATAGTCTCCAGTTAACAGGCTGCAGGATTCAAAACGAGAACCTACTTCCTGTGAGGCGACAGCCCTCACCCCAAAAAATAAATTCCCAATAATTCAATATTTACAATTGGAAGTAAGCTACTCACTTTGAGTAATCTAGCAGAATATAGCCTTATTTAGCAACCACTGAGAACATTGTATTTTGTCCTCTACGGGGAAGTACACCGACTCCACCACTGCTTACAGATGGTTGCCACAGTAACAAGATACGCTGCCATTTAGTGCTCGCATTTGTTTCTCATTCCGAGATGTTCCATTTTTACTCTTCCTACTAGAAGTAGACCTTTGAAATACAAAGACACCATTAACTTGGTGTGAAAAACAGGAACACTGACGGTGTTAAAGTGACGGTCACAACACATTCATGGTATTCTCTTTCAGGTTTGAACAGGTTTGTGCAGGATGTGGTGACAGAGCTCGCATGAAATTCAACGGAAGCGATTATTGACGTCATGATTCCTTTGGAACCAGAAGATTTTACATTTTAAAAACAAATGGAAAACAACATGAAAGATGTTGCTTAATATGCAGCCACTCAGCTGCAAAACGTCTCTTCCCCACAGAGGTCGTTGGACGACTGAATCTGTAAAAATCTACAAATCTACATTATGTTACTCTGCCTCTCCTGTCATATTAAGATTTACTCCACTGATGTGACCATGGAATGACCAGAATGTAAGGAATACAACGAGAAACTTCTCAAGGAGTTTGATTTTAAGAAATCTATTTTTCAGCAGCCTGTCACATGCTGAACACTGATGTTGGTTTTATTGGTCAGCGATAATATGTTTTAATCTAAAGTCAAGATACAACTTTGACGTGCATGAGCAATAAGAAACAGCGCAAACACAGCTTTAGTGGTGGCAGTAAAGTGTTTCAGAGACTGAAACCTCATTGTCTGAACTGTGCAGATTCCTGATTTGAGAAGAGCGAGGTGGAGAGCAGGTGAAAGGGGGCTGCTCAGCTCTGGAGTGTCCTTCATATACCCTTCATCCCCTTCCCTCCCTCCCTTTGTTTGATTCTTTCCATGTGGTCACTCTCGATCAGCAAACAAACACCTGAACCCAAACTGTGGTTGCTTAGGTTTCAGGTGGACAGGAGGGGGCTTGAGTGGTCACACTCTGGTGGTTGACTGGAGCGAGAACTCTTCTCTGGATCAAGTGACCACACTAGTGGCCTTTGACATGTCATGGTTGTGATGCAGGAATGTGGCTGACGACTATTACACAGTACAGTGTAAGAGGAAAAGTAAAGATTGAAGTCTTAAAACCAACCTGCAGTTTAGGTACCTGGTGAAGAGGGAGACAGGGTCACCTGATAAGTCTATACCTCTGGAGCAGATAGGAGCTGGACAATGCAGCCTTTGTCACATGGGCGGCGGGATGTGGTTCCCACAGAGATCGAGCGTGCATGTATGCTCAGGTGGGGGATACGGGTGAATTCCAGCAGCCAGCTGACAGAGGCCCTTTGAGGAGACCATGCATCAGGTACATAGGATACAGGGCTCACTAGAATTTAGTTTAAAACATTTGAATGCAAAGGTTTAACCTCATCCAGCAATGTCATCATTTCTCCAGTCAAGGTGGTTCAACAGAGTTTTAAAGGCCAGAACACTCCGTTCACTGCACCAGGAGGCCGAAAACAAAATTCTAGAGCGCATTTAGTTATAATGCTGACTAATTGTAATGTTTTTGCTTAATTATTTATCAATGTTACTTTTGTCCCCTGATTCTTTTCACTAAAATTTTCCAACGGCTGAAGCTCCAACTCCACTTGAGCTTTAAGACTGGTGTTAAACTGGTTTCTTGTCACACTAACACAGGGTTCCTGCACTGAGGCGTTTACTTGACTTATGGCAGATAAGGCGCTTTAGTTTAAAAGCAGCGCGATAATCCATCCAAGGTGCAATTGAGACGAACACCAGTCGATATACTGAAGTCGACGCTGAACATTAAGCTTTGCAGCTCAACCCCATGTGCAACAAAGGATTACAAAAAAAAGGGTCAATTTCACCACATAGAAATTAAAGCTTTATTCAACACAATTTACAAAAATTCAAGGTCTAAAATGCACGATCATGTTTGTACATTTGTCACACATTTCCAGAATGCAATTAAAAAAAAATCTAAACTTGTTTACAATCACTTTCAGGCTTAAAGGCTGGACCAAGTATCCATGAATCACAACCTGTGCAAATGGAAACTGAAGAAGTTTTTCAACTAGTTCTGCATTTATACAGGAAGTGGTACCTTTTTCAAACACCCCCAACCACACCCAAAAGACAGCACCAGTGCCGACATGGTGCCCACCCCCCCACATAGTCCATAAAAGGGGCCCAGCTGAGAACAGGGGCAGGGCGTTTCTGCACTCTCGGGTGAAATCCAAGACCCATGTGTGAGGGAATTTTTTTTTATTTTTTCATAAATATTGCAATAACATTTGGCCCTCAGTCAGTGCAGATAATAAATCAGTCCGGTCACTGTGACCAGCCGTGGAGCAGAGTGGCTCCCAGGGCCACGGGCAGCAGCAGCCCCAGGCCTCCGGTCCTCTCCGCGGCATTCGTGGAGTTCACTGACCCAGGGGAACTCAGAGTGGTGTTGGGCTCAGGGGAAGTCATGTTGGTGTTCTGAGCTAGAACCACCTGGAAAACAAGGAAATAGTATAATTTTACAGGAACATCCAATTTACTTCAATGGCTTTACCACATTGTAAGGTGGTGTATTATAAGACTGTTACATGTTTTAACTAAACATTTTTAGATTCTTGAATTAAAAATACAAGTGAATCTACATTATAATTTCAGATCCTTAGATTATTGGCCCCACTAGAAGGAACATGTTTCATGTAACAGCAGCACAGGGGCTATTGAAAAGAGAATCAGGAGACAAAAGTAACAGATAAATAATTTAGCAATTATAACAAATTCAAAAACATTACAATTAGTCTGTATTGTAACTAGATGTGCCCTGGAATGTTTCTGTTCATCTACTGCTGAGTCATCCCCCATTTGCAAATGACAGCCACCTGTGGCAGATGCCTTAAAAGAAGGCTTCAATTGTTCTGAAACATTTTATCCCCAAACAAACTAAAGCTCAGACTCACATATTTTCAATTAGTTTCCTTCAGCTAAAATGAAATGAGAAACTGGCCTGTGTTAAGAAATGGGAAAAAATAATTTACCAAATATAAATGTAATATAGCTGCACCATTTAACGTTAGAATTAAGTTGGTGTAAGACTTCAATCAGGGCACTAGTTCACATTTCAGTACAGATTGAGACCTGTGACAAGAGCTTAAACATTGAAAAACATAAACTCAATTGTTCTCAACGTGAGCGTTTTGTCCCCAAAAAACTTTTAAACACTTTTAAACGTTAAGATGGGAAAGGGAGTGAAAGAAGAACCGCACCTGAGAGGAGAGCAGCAGAGCCAGCAGCAGGACTGCGAGGAGGGTCACACACACGGTCTTCATGTTTGCAGGGTGGCGGCTGAGGTGCGAGATCTGGAGAAGGAGCTGTGGCGTCTCTGTCTGTAGCAGCAGGATCCTTTGATCAGTCAGTGATGAACCCACAGACGCTGCTGAGGGCTTTATACCCACCGTGACGTCATCAGCCACTTAAACCACCTGCTGCAGCCTGTGACTATTTCCTGCTGCATTCAGGTGCAGCAGGAAATAGTCAGCATTTAGTTACATAGAACGGCATTTATATTGAGGGACACATACATATATATTTTTATTTCGTAGAATATAAATATATTTGCATTAGATGTGTATTTAGTGTAAGGAAAATATATTAGCATTGAGTCAAATCTAAATATATTTAGCCTGTATGCGGAGTACTTTTGTGAAATATAAACGTATTTGTATAAGTGAAATATGAATAAAGAAGTATTTAATGAAAAATAATATCTGTGTATTTAGTAAAATAATTATACTTATGTTGAGTAAATGATTAACACATTTTAATTAAGTGAAATATAAATATATATTTTTCCTATATTGCCAGTCATCCCTCCTGATGTGAATATTCTTCCAGAAAAACCACATTGCTGGTTACTTAAATAGTCCATGGCTGGTACTTACTCTAAAACATAGATAAACAGCGCCTCCCAGTGACCACATGTGTATAACTGTTAAAATGCATATGGTTGGTTACTTTTCCCCCTCAGTAGTTTGTTACAGATACTTTACATACGAATCAAAGTAACAATACTATGTAAAAAGACAATAACTAAAAACGACGAGTCCAACATTAGTTACATTACACATGTTAATCAAAGAAATATATATACTGGTTTTAATTGCATTTTGGTTTTTGGCTTTAGAAGTCTGATTCATGTACTGTTCATCATCTTCATTATATTTTTTGGTTTCAGCAAAATCAAAACCCATCCATCCCTCCAAAATAAAACAAATTCTTCGAAAATAGATTGTCAATGTAAATGCTAATGATGATGATGATGATGATGGTGATGATGATGGTGATTATTATCATTACTATTGTTATCATTATTATTAATAATAATATTAATTTAAATGAGGTAATTACGAGGAATCATCCAGACTTGATAGTCATTTGCAAAGTACTTGTGGAATCTTGCTGGATTGGAAATGACCTCACTGGGTTTCCGTAGTTGTCCGCCCTCTTATTTCTTCCGGAAGAAACACAGCAGTGAGGAGAGCGGAACTCAGCGACAGGTGAGCCCCTTCCAGTCACAACAAGGAAGCAGCCTCACATTTCTCACTGCTTTAGTGCTTTAGCCTCAGTTCCGCGGCCGCAGAGCTTCCTCGCCTCTCCATGCTGCTGTGCCGGGTTTCGGCAGTGAGCCATGCGCTGGCGAGGTGGACACGGAGGTCACAGCGGGCAGTCGGCCTCCTCCACCCGGGTCGCCCCTTCAGCTCCAGCCGCTGTTATGGTGTCAGCTCCGGAGAAGGCAGCGCTCAGCCGTCAGACAACGGCTCTGCTCCGGGTGTGTACCGGGACACGGTGCTCCTTCCCCGGACCGAGTTCCCCATGAAACTGACCGGACAGAAGCTGCTGGACCGGGAGCTGCAGATCCAGCAGGTAGGACTTCCAGGAAGGGGCTGACGAACCTCAGCTCAAAAACTGACACGTTTTTTTAAAAGTGCCTGTTTTGTCACATTATACGTTACACACTAAAACTCTCTCTCTGTGTATTGCAGGAGTGTGGATTTGCAGATTTGTACTCCTGGCAGAGAGAGAGGAAGGTCAAGAAGGAGTTCTGTCTTCATGATGGGCCCCCCTATGCCAATGGAGACCCTCATGTTGGACACGCACTCAATAAGGTGTTTTATTTACAGTGTTCTTTTCATATTTCATTTATTTCATACTGTTATAGTACAACAAACAATAACAATTGGCTCAAGCAGCCAAAGTAATTGTTAACCTGTTTGATGCAGATCCTAAAGGACATCCGCAATCGCTTTGAGATGCTGAGGGGGCGACAGGTCCACTACATCCCGGGCTGGGACTGCCATGGGCTGCCCATCGAGCTGAAGGCTCTGGGGGAGCTGGGGACCAGCGGCCTCACACCACTACAAATCAGACAGAAAGGTAAGAAAGGGCTGATAGTCCCCAGAACATGAGCAATATTAGATTTGCAGTTGCTCAAAAGCTATGTCTCTATCTCCGCTAGCACGGGAGTTTGCAGATGGAGCTATAGCTCGTCAGAGGGCTGCTTTCCAGCGTTGGGGGGTGATGGCTGACTGGGACAAGTGTTATTACACTTATGATGGGGCCTATGAGGCTGCTCAGCTGAAAGTCTTCCAGGAAATGCACACCAAGGTGACCAATCATATGCTGTTCATCAGAGTTTATGCCCGGATCTAATCCTCGAATTACAAAATAAGTATTATTTATTTACTAAAGTGAGTAAATAAATGAAAAGTACCTCTACCTGTCAGTGGCTGTAGAAGATGATCATCATTGGATTGGATTTCTCTGCCTGGATTAAAGTTTGTTCCTACAATGTTTATCTGCAGGGATTCATCTACCAGGACTACAAGCCGATCTTCTGGTCTCCTTCATCAAGGTAATGACTTGATATGTTTATTACATTTTCCTTTTACAGTACTTGATAATGTCTTGTAATGAGAGAATAAGATAATCCTTTTACTAGTCCTACAGTGGTTTGCTTTGCTATACAGCAACAAAGGAGATAATACGAATATAAATATAATGAATAAACCAGTACATATGTGAATAGATATTTAAAGTAGGGCTGTGAAATGATTTAAATTTTTAATCAAATTAATTACAGGTTTCTATGGATTAATCAAGATTAATCACATTACTGATTTTCTCTGTATATTTTTGTGGAAAAAGATTTATGACAAAAGACCGATATATACATTTATCATGTTTTCTTTTTTTATTCATAAATAAACAAAACGAAGGTGCTGCAACTCAGCAGTTCTTTAGCAGTTCTCTTTGCTATTCCATATGGAACATTAATATAAATATATAAATATTTTTTATTTTATTTTTAAATCAAACCATTTTTATATTATGGTTGAAAAATGTTCTATTTTTTGTCAAACAACCATTCACCACACCATGGCACAATCTAATGCCTCTAAAGTCCCTCTTAGCTAGTCTTCCTTCAGCCACTTGGTGAGGCAAACTAACATGTTCACATTCTCTGACAGTAAAGCTGACCGCTTCTTTTGCACTATGTGTCCTGCGAGTGAAGCTGGTTTGGCGGATTCCACTTGAACGCCCCTCGCGGACCAACTCATGCTCCGGTGGAGGTGGAACTTTAAGCGGCTTTGCTCCGGTGAAACAATAGCGTCTTCCCGCAGTGTGCATATCACCTTGGTTTTATTGAATGTTCCATCTTTGTTTTTTTGGAGCATGATCTTCCCAGAAGGTGATGTTTGTTTGTTTGAATAGCAGCTGCCGTCTGACTGCATTAGAGCGGACACTAGTGCAGAGTGGGCGGAAATGTGCGTATATTGGAAAGTCCTTCTGCGCATGCGTTAAATGCGTTAAAATAAATTAACTAATTAATCCTGTAATTTAATCATAACGCGTTAACGCGTTATTTTTCACAGCTCTAATTTAAAGCAATACTATATATATAGTTTAGTAGTGTGAACCAGATTGTACATATACGATTTTGCTTGTTATCTTGACCCCTGTCTCTGTGCGTCTCTAGGACGGCCCTAGCCGAGGCAGAGTTGGAATACAACCCTGAACATGTGAGCAGAGCCATTTATGCCACATTTCCCCTGATCACACTACCACCTAAAATGGCCTCAGAAGAAGGTAATAGAAACACATCCACATACGTAAGTCAGTGCTTTGTATTTCTCACCTGTGGCAGAATGTTCTTCATTGTGTGTGTCTGCATGTGTGGCCTCGGCAGGTCTGGAGAATGTCTCTGTGTTGGTGTGGACTACTCAGCCCTGGACCCTTCCTGCTAATCAGGCCGTTTGCTACATGCCCAATGCTCAGTAAGTACATGCATCAGAATATTGTATTTATACACTCACTCCTCACACTCACACAGCTCTTAAATGTTTAGTCCAAAACCCAATTTTATAATCATAGAGGACCAAGAAAACGTATAAACATTCATATTTGAGAAATTCATTTAATAATATATCTAAATAGTTGCATTACATTTACAAATGTGCCACATATCCATCCACTCTGCTTCTGTTGTTCTTACTAAACTGCATTTGTGTTTAATATTGATAGCCGTAGCAAAACAGAACAAAAACCTTTCTATATATAAAAAAAAATGTCATAATTACCAATTACAGTGGAAAGTCAGCAGCCTCTCTGTTTTGTGTGTGCAGGTACTCGGTGGTGAAGCGGGCAGACACCTCTCAGCTCCTCCTGTTGGCCTCTGAGCGTACAGCCAGCGTCGCAGCTCTTCTGGGCACAGAGCTGGAGAGTGTCGGCACCTTCACAGGTAGAAATCACATTTACACAAAGGGACACACAAAAGTCTAAACTGCGTTTAGTGTGTTCTTTCAGTTACAAATATAACAACGCACATGTCCTGTGGCTTTCTCCTCTAAGGCCCCCAACTTGAAGGGGGAATATGCAAACATCCCACAATTCCTGACAAGGAAGTGCCGCTGTTGCCAGCCAATCATGTGACCATGGCGAAGGGAACAGGATTGGTCCACACAGCACCAGCTCACGGCATGGACGACTACAGTGTGGCGTCGCAGTTTAAACTGTCTGTGGTGCGTTGTGTTTTTAAAAACTCATCCTTTCAGAAATAATAAAATCTTGTCTTAGGACTATTTGTACTATTTTGTTTCTAAACCCTTACTGTGAACTAGAGACAGATATGTAAGGTTAAATAGCCATTTAAAATCAATGGTGTCAATCAATATATCGTTTTTTGTGAATCAAAACATTTCTAGCTTGGCAAAGTGTAAAATTCTCTTAAATTTGTTTTAAATCAATGACAAATAACTTATTTCTCTGCTTGTAATCTGTTCATTTTATGTTGTGAATATTTTGGTAGGACTTGGTTAAACAGAGTTACACCTGTAAGACTGTATGTTTTGCTTCCCCCTCAGGAGTGTATGGTGGATGAGGATGGCAAGTTCACTGAAGCAGCAGGTCCTGAGCTACAGAATCTGTCTGTGATGATTGAAGGCACAGATAAAGGTAACAGCATAAAGAGGATATAATACTCCCCCTCAGAGAAGGTGGATCTGTGAGCTTTTAAAGTATTATTTTTATAAACAATGTTTTATATTGTCTTGGCCATGCTCCTCTATGTAATTCCCCTGCCTACCTGTGTGAAGTGATCTCCATGCTGAAGGAGAGCGGGGCTCTGGTGAAAGAGGAGCAGTGTGTCCACAGTTACCCGTACGACTGGAGGACAAAGCAGCCTGTGGTCATCAGGCCCAGTAAACAGTGGTTCATCAACACAGCGTCACTCAAAGACAAAGCTAAGGTGAGCTGCTCGGCCACATCATTGGAAAACTAGTTAAAAAAGCAAAACACACAAAAAAAGTTTCTATGTTTCCAGGATAGTATTTATTTTACACTTTGTTTTTTTTCACACAAAACAAACCTCTACTTGCATGTGTGTGTGTGTTTCCAGGAGGCGCTGCAGAAGGTGCGTGTTTTGCCTGAGTCAGCAAAGAGCAGCCTGCTGGCCATGCTGGACAGACGGACGTACTGGTGCATCTCCAGACAGCGAAGCTGGGGAGTCCCGATCCCCGTCTTCTACCACAAAGAGACCGGAGAGCCACTCATGAACAAGTGAGCCAACACACAACGCACAATACACGGGCTGACTAATAGGCGGACCCACACACATGAACACACACTCTTTTTTAGAGATATTTTGTTACACTCAAACACACACACTGTGAGGACCAACCACAAAATGGCCTTGCTTCTTATGCTCAGGCCTCAAAACATAGATCTTTGTACACACACACACACACACACACACACACACACACACATGTTGTACACTGAACATTTCTGCTGTCTCTGGCCTCTGCAGACACACAGTTTCCCACATAGCAAAGCTTTTTGAAGAAAAAGGAAGTGACTGCTGGTGGGAGCTTCCTATTGAGACTTTACTGCCCCCCGAAGTCCTCAAAAAGGTGAGTGAGTGTGTGTGTGTGTTACCTTCTGCTGACACTAACCAAGTATAATCCCACTGTCTTTTGTTGAATGCTATTCCAGTCGCTTTTGCAACCTGCAAAGAGCAGAACACTATTTCTCTTCCACTGTTAATTTAGTGAAATGTGAAGATATTGACATTTATGATAATCAGGAACTTCTATCAAAATAAACTTAAACCCCTCTATGTATAAATAAATAGCAATAAATACAGCTAGACTGTGAACTAATGTATCTGTTAACCCAGCCACTAATACGCTAGCTAGTTGGGGCCATGCTGAAGGAAGTCACAATGGATCCTGTTGCTTCTAACTACAGTTCACGTGTGTGTCTGTGTGTTTCTCTGTGTGTCTGTGTCTCAGAGTAAAGCAGGTCCAGTGAGTGACTACCTTCGAGGAGAGGACGTGTTGGACATCTGGTTTGACAGCGGAGCATCATGGGCTGCTGTGCTAGAAGGTACATGTGGAATCTCTTCAGTTTGTCCTGTTCCACAGATAATGCAGGACAACAGGTTTTCTTTACTTTGTGTTTTTGTTGCACTTTTCTCCATTTGATCAGGGTGGATTCCATTCGATAAAACAGGACAGAGTATCATGGCTACTTAAAGAGAAGATAAATCTGAGAATCATAATATTACAAGACAAAACTCATAATATTAGGCAACATGTCATTTTAGAGGGAGGATATCGTAAGATCAGTGTATCACCTGTGTTCAAATGAGGAATGTGCAGCATCTTGTTTAGTTATACTTTAGTACAGGCTTCACAAATAACACATATTTCATATTTTGGTTCATCAGCACATTTCCTAGAATTGTTTATTTTTAATCCCAAAATATTGTGACTACTTAATTCTTGTTATATTACAACCTTATTCTCAAAATATCTACACTCCTTGTCCTTCAATATGGCCCTAACACTCCACCATACTAAGGAAAGTTAATCAAAACTGTTTTCATATTCTGCAATGAAGTGACCACTTTGATTGTGTATTGATGTGAACATGCTGCTCCTCTGCCAGTTAAGTCTCTGCTCAATTCACTGACTCCAGGCTTTGAAAACTCCTTGAATCAAGCCTCCTTTAATTAGTGTTATTGTAGAGAAAGCTTCTTAATCCAACTTTACATAGTTCACCAGTAAATTAAGGTGCTGTACAAAGTGTAACATAAGCTGTAGTTTGCTGACCACAAACCTGGATTAGAGGGAAGTGCAGTCTCAGCACAGCAGGGTCACTGCGCTGGTGTTTTCAATTCAACACTATCACGACTGCAAACAATGAGTGATCGGTGAATTAGACATGATGTTGCAGATCTGTCCAGCAGTAGAAAGTGATCCAGCTTGTTTTAAACCCATCCGACAATATGACACAGGCAGATTTGGCGGAGCAGACATATTTTTGCTTGTGTTTTCATTTCCAGAGGAGCTGGAGGGAGATGCTGAGGAGCCTGAGTCCCCTCTCAGCTGGCTCCCCGCTCAGCTCCGCAAACCTCTGGTCACAGGTTGTTTGACCTTCCACCTACTGAGGCCGACTGCGGCTTTCACGCCCGCTGTTACTCACTCTGTATCTGCTCCCTCCTTTTGCTTTCAGATGCTCTTGGATTATAAATTGAAAGACTGTTCTAGAGTACCAGGGTTAGCTAACATGTCAGTAACATGGTCAGTTACTTAAACCGGACATCCTGCTCCAATTCATCAAATTAAAACCAAAAGCATTTGAATGTAATTTAAGGAATATCTGAGGACACCAGACATGGGAACGGGAGATTATAAAAGTGCTGAATGCAGCATGAATCTCTGTTCACTCTCCTACTCTCTCTCTCTCTCTCTCTGTCTCTCTCTCTCGCTCTCTCTGTCTCTCCTTTGCATGCAGGTTTTATACAGAGCAACTGGCTCGAGAACATTGTAGGAGTTTGCTTCTTTTTCTAGGGATGCTCCAAACTCTGCCCTTCTTCTTTGCTATTAGTTTTCTCTGTGAAGGACTTGGCGGTGGAGGTGGATTAGGTTGAAAGCCCTTGATGCCGTGGCTGCACCACTTCTCTGTTAGATGGCTGTCTGTATGGAACGTATAACCATTCAGTTTTGGTTATTTCCTCACTAATATCACGTCGTCTCTCTTTTTCTAGACATTCTTCCCAAATGCTAACCATTTGCTTCACCTTTGTTTTGTGTAGATAGAGTGCAGAGCTAATTATTAATCTATTATGTCTCTGCTTCCTCCTCCAGAGTCCGACTCCAGGGCAGATGCGTACGTGGAGGGAAAGGACCAGATTGGAGGCTGGTTTCTGTCGTCACTGCTCACCAGTGTAGCCGTCGGCAACAAGGCCCCTTACAAGTGAGTGGCCCATCCTCTGACTGTGTATACTGTATCTACTGTGGTGGATGTGGAGATGGTGTCATAGCAAAGGCTTTGAATGATAGAAATATTATATATAATAGATAATTAAATTCTACTTCACACTTACATTTTATAATTACATTCATTGACATCTTAAAGTCTTCTGTGCATCTGTTTAGTCATTAAAATTAATCTAGTAACTATTTTAGTATAACTTTTTTTTATTTGCAAAAATCTGAAAACGCCTTTTCTCTAAGATATAACCTAGTCAAACACATGAGCTGTTCCCTGATGTTAAAGTGACAGTTGTGGCAAGAAACACACAATACACCAAATACCTAAAACTTTAAACGCATCCGTCTTAAATGAAATCATTTTGCTGATATGAGACGCTGTGTGTGTGCAGGTCTCTGGTGGTCCATGGCTTTGCTGTCACTGAGAAGGGAGAGAAGATGTCCAAGTCTCTGGGCAACGTTGTGGATCCTGATGTGGTCATTAATGGAGGGAAGGTGAGATAACGATGGGAGAGATGAAGATCATAGAAGAACATTGAACAAAATGGATTCGACCGGTCTTGTGTTTCTCTTTTTGTCTTCCTCAGGACCTGCCGGCCTACGGGGCAGATGTGTTGCGTTGGTGGGTGGCGGAGTCCAACATCTTCTCTGAGGTCCAGATCGGACCCACTGCCCTCAACTCAGCCAGAGAGAGCATCAGCAAGGTACCACAGCAACAAGGAGTAAAAGTGTGATCTCTTTTTTTTCCTGAATGGTTCTCTCTGTTTCTTCATTCCCTCTCTGTTCCTCTCTCTCCCAGTTAAGAAACACTCTGAAGTTCCTGCTTGGGAACCTGCACGGCTTCGACCCCCTGTCTCAGACTGTGGACTCCAAAGAGATGCACTTCATCGACCAGTACATGCTGCACCTGCTCCGTGAATTCAGCATGAAGGTGAATAGAAACCTCTTATTGTGTGTCCACAGTTTGACAGTTCGACAGTGACTGACAGTTGCTGGTGTGTGTCTGTGTCTGTTTGCGCAGGTTACAGACGCCTACAGTGAGTGTGACGCTGGCAGGGTCATCCGTGTCCTCCAGGCGTTCATCACCAGAGACCTCTCCAGTTTTTACTTCAGCATCATCAAAGACAGGTGAAAACTGAACACAACCTGACATCCAAACACAGCTTTAAAATGTTAAAGCATCTTTTAACCTCATGTGTTTTTTCCCTATCGAGCGTGGTCTCTCAGTTTGAGAGCAGGACTGTTCAAATCTTACAATGCTTTCACACAAAACCCTGCGTCAGCACTCAAATAGCTCTGCTTGTACTCATTGTGCTCAAATCAGATCGCCTGCACTCTAGCTTTGACTCGTCCTCACGCTGCTTCTGTTCAAGCGTGAAACGTCTGCTGGGGGATTTCTCATTTTTTCTGGCCAATAGAATACCAGGAGTAGTAATGACAAATTAAATTGTCGCACACTTACAGACGTTCACAGAAGCAGTGGGACAGCAAGGAGAAGAGCAGGAGCTGGAGCACATGATATCTGAGTGCAACAACAAGCAAGGCTTTTTTTGTGTTGGAGTGCCGGGTTTCGAGTGAAAGCCCACGCTCTAACATCAAGACAGTTCAAAAAACCACCATACTCAGACATGCTGTATCTTTAAATCAGGTTGTACTGCGACCCAGAGAACTCGCTGGGGAGAAGATCGTGTCAGACTGTTCTAGAGGAAGTTCTGGACGGAGTTACCAGATCCATATCGCCCATCCTGCCACATCTAGCCGAAGAAGTGTACCTCCACGCACCCGGACATGACAGTATGTGCCCGATGCTTTGTGTCGTGCAGTTACTCCTCCGTCTGTGCATGACTGTACCGTCCATGTCCATGTGTCTCATTCGCTTCCTGGCAGAAACCCACTGTTTGTTTTGACCCTGCAGAAGCGGAGACATTATTCCGGAGCGGCTGGATAAAAAGCAGCTCAGTGTGGCGGCGGCCGGGGCTGGAGGAGGTAGTGGAGGGAGCGTGTGCCATCAGGGACTCCTTCCTGTCGTCCATTCCTGGCAAAAATGCAGCTCAGTACAACCTCACTGTTGCCATCGAGCCTGGCCTGCTGTTTGAACTCATGGAGGTGAGTTCACTCTGGTGTGGGAGGATAAGGTTTTTGGGACCAATAAATGCATCAATGAAAAACAGAAGAATAATAATTAGATCAAAACAGTTACCAAATATAGGTATATTTACTGTATCCTGGTGAAAACACAATATGATCACATGTAAAAAATACTATAAATGCACATGTTCATATTTTGTAAGTCCATTTAAATACAACCTCTCACCCTCCTTCACTTCCAGTCTCTCCAGGAGGAGCCGACCTCCACCTCCTCCCAGCTGGCCGAGCTGATGATGACAGCACGGGTCACCCTGACCAGTGAGCTGCCCCGCGACCTGCCCCCAGACGCACTACTGAGCCACGGCACCTTCCTCATCAACCTGGAGGGTGAGGAACATCAACGCAGAGCTTGTTATCTAATGACACCTAATTGTAGTCAGCCATGTGTGAAGAGACGGTACAGAGAGAGATGTCAGCTGAGTTCAAAACAACACCTAAGTAGAATGCACTTATTATTTAGCTTAGTAAATTCTAAACACCTTTTTTAACCAATTTTGTTCAAAGTTACATCATTTATTTAGTGTTTCAATTCATTCGATAAATTAAAAAAATATAAATTTAAAATGTCACTATTCTAGTTGAAAACCACACTTTTTCAACACTACATGTACTAATTACAGCAACTACATCATATATATTGAATGGTTTATATTTCACATGCTGACTTTTTCTACTTTTCCTCCTGTAACCAAACTGCACCATCACCATTTCATCAGATATCTTTAGAAGTACTCCAGTCAAGTTGCTTGAACTCTGCCTCTTTCAAATTAAGATGACTAATAGTGCTATTCTACAGGATGACTTGTGTTTGACTCAGAGAACCAGTCGAACTTTGCAGAACTTGCTTTGTGATACAAGCTCTTGTGCTTCTCCTGTTTTGACAAATTGAAATGTCTGATGTCTGTTCCACTATGGGGAGAACACTGTGATTCCAACATGCTCAGTCAGTACGTGTGTATCTGTCCTGTCAGGTGGTGTAATCCGCGAGGACAGCCCCTACAGCATCGCCGTGGTGCCCACCTCTGCTGCCCGGTGCCCACGGTGCCGCCGCTACACGGCCGAATCGGCGGACTGCCTTTGCCCACGCTGCCAGGCCATCGTCTCCCAGGCTCACTGACCTGCCAGACGTCCTCACCACGACCACCTGCAAACATCAACAACACTGTCTCGCTTCGCTGCATTCTGTTGACATTGCTCCCTGACGGCTGAACAGAGACCAGGGTTCACGCTCCACTGTCACCATCAACAGGAAAACTGACTCCGAATCAGTCAGGTTTGAACTCTGAAGAGAAAGAGAGCAGCTTGGCAAAGAGTGGACACTGGCAGAGCTTGATAATATCAGATAACTCACCATGCGGTTCCTCATGTGCTTCAGGCATCACTAATTTAATCGACTGACACTTTATTTTGTTTGAACAGCATGTGGGAACTTTAAAACAAAGATTTCTTGGTCACCTGGCTCGGGCATGAATGGGTCGACTGCACTCTGATACAACATGTACAACGATTATTTTCTGTATATATGTTTGGGAACTGAAACACTAGAGGATGCCTTTCAGCACACTCAGTTTTTGTTTTTTTCAACGTGTAACTGTATAGAAGGAATTGACCGGGGTGTCACTATGTGACAGCAACACAGAATATATAGTCCAGAAAAGGATATCTTTGTATGATAATTAACAAGTGGAGTTTTATTTGGTACATGTTGGGTTGAATGAAATGAGCAGTGAGGAACGAACAGTTGCAGTTTTAGAAACCTCTTTATTCTGCGTTGGAGCCGCCCAGTGGGAGCAGCTGGACGTAAGGACTACAGAAAAGGCGGTGTACAGGCACAGCTAGTACAGTACTGTCTCTATATTATAAATAAAAAATAAAGGTCCATATTTCTTTATGATACATCTCTTGTCTGAGAGAGGGGAGAAGGAGAAATGTCAAACAGAACTCGGATATGACCCAAAGGACACAGATTCTTAAGTTGCATTGTAGTGAAATGAAGCTGAAGTGACAAAAACATATAGACATTCTTAATAACACTTTTCAATTACACAAGTTCTCAATTTAATTTATGTTAAATGCCCAAAAATTCTGGGTTAAAAAACTTAAAAGCACATTAACATGAGCTGAATGACAAAACACAAAACCTCTGTGTCAATGACCACAGAACGTGATGAGGCGGCGTTTCTTCTTTCCCTGTGTCCACAGCCTCTTCGATGCAGCACGTGAGTAAGCTTCACCACAATCTGTAAATTTGAAGCGGTGGAGTCGGTCTCCTGCCTTCCTCCCCCCATAGGGTCAGTCCTCAGTGGTCAGAGCCTCCACGGCCTCCAGAAGGTGCAGGGCCAGGCTGTACTGGGCGTGGTTCTCGGGCAGGATTTCAATGAGACGACCGACCAGCCGAGAGCTGTGGGACAAAGGGACCAGGGGGCAGCGCAGCTCACTGGGGTCCTGCAGTACAAACAAATACAGAATGATAACTCATACATAGTTAAACAGCGGTTAGAGCTATTAGTGCAAAACTGCTCTCAATTGATATCTAGGGTTGCTCTAGTCGGCAGTACAGTGTTTAGACAGATACAAATTACTTAACACCGACCAATCGTCTGCTTCTATTTTTACAGAGCAATTGGTACGTGTGTATTGGTGATAGTGCTCATGTTCATTAGATAAAAAAATGAAAAGTAATAGTTATCAAAACTTAGTCTGATGTTGTGATTTTAAAGTGAAAGTGTCAGCTCCCTGCAGCAGCAGAGTCACATCACAGAGTAATGTACTGAAGTCCTAACACATGACGAGAGGAGCGTTAACCAGCAAGGATGATGAGGATTTGGTGCCAAAGAACGGTTTCATCATTTATACTTGTTAATGGGACTGTTGTTGAACGGGGCTGACACTTTTAATTTTTAACTGCAGTGTCAGATTGAGTAATGATAACTATTAACGTGGGGACTGGTTATTAACCCAGTACACAATGAAACACCTGTAACACAGACTATCAAGGCGATCATAGTTCAGACAAAGGGTCAACATAATGAAAAAAGCTCAGTCTGTGGATACAGCTACGGGATGAAGCCTCTTTTTTGGAGACTCTGTAACTGAAACATCAGAGGTCATGGAGCTGGGTGTCTCACCATAGCCTTGAGCCATGTGCAGAGGGTGGGGGGAAGGCGAGCCAGGAGCTCCATCGCAGCCTGCGTCTGACTCTGGCTGTGCAGCAGCATGAAGCTCAGTCTCTGTCCAGTCAGCACCAACAGCTGAGAGCCCAACACGTCTTTATCCTCCACTTCTAACATCACCTGGACGGACAAACAGGAGTCATCATCCTCATCATAGCTTCTGTCTGCAGCAAATACAGAACATGTGTATTTTACCTCCTCGGCCCGGAGGTCCAGACCCTGGTTGTAGAGCTCACAGACGAGGTGCCGACGCAGGATGTCGGGGTTGACCTGCAGCAGGGAGCCCAGCTCCAGGCACAGCGAGGGCCACCAGTCAGCTTTAGGGCCACTGGATGGTAGAGGGGGGCACCCAGTGCCAGAGGCAGAGCTGGAAGTATCATCTATTGCCAGCACCCAGCCAGTGAGCACCCGCAGGAGGAACTGAGACAGAGAGAGGGGACATGGATGAAATGGATGAAATGTATTTTGTAGTTTTCCTCTCCCCCTTTAAAATTAATGAATATTATGCAGGATTTCCCCCAAAAAATAATCAATGTAAAGACAGACAATCCTCACTTGACATAAAGCCTCCCCAGCCTCTTCCCCCAACCTAATATTTACCTGAATCTAAACTTCAACCTGAAACCAAAGTGAAACCCTATAACAGCTGTTTGAATGTGTGTCAGAAAGTGAGGACCAACTAAAATATCCTTACTCCATGGGTAAAAGCTCATAACGTAAACCTAATTCTAACCCTAACCCTAACCCCAACAAAACAAGTCTTAGCCCTCAAACAGTCCTTTTGAGGATTGAGGACCAGTCACCATGCTCTCATATTTCCAAAATGTCCTCACACTGTAGGGTCCATGCTTAAAATGGTTCTCACTAAGATATACTGCAAGTATAGGAACACACCAGACACTCCTGCAGAACTGTGTGAGTGTGAGCAGGATTATTACGGGTGAACACTTTACTTCTCAGAATCACGTCTTTGGGAGGAGAGATCAACTTTGCAACTGACATGTGATGAGTTTAAGTTTCGGTCTCACCTCCTGTCGTAGTGACACCAGGCCTGGGTCCATGTCTCCACTGGGCATCAGCTGGATTGTCGTCAGATCTCTGAAGAAGGCATTCTTACCCTTGAACACATAAACACATTGGTGCACAAATTAAGCAGGTCTACAGTGTGTAATTTTTAAAATGAATTTCCACATAACTTCCATTACAACAGCTCTAATTGCTGTAATGAGGTCATGGGTGACACATTAATTACTAATTAGGAGGTTTAGTTTCTGTCTGTTTGTTTGTTTGTTTGTGAGCAGGATTAAACAAAAACTACCACAACTGATTTTTGTAGTGAAACTTGTTGGAAGGATGGGACACAGAGAACAGGTCAGTTGTGTGTGTGCTGGTGCTCTTTCCTCACCTTGCTGTCAAACAGATTGAGTGGTTTGACTTTCAGATTGAAGGTCAGGGCAGCGTGAAGCAGGGAGGCTAACAGGCAGTGGTGTTGAACCAGGGGGTAGTGGACGCCTTTCTGCTCCAGGGCCAGCTCGGCTATGGAGGCGGGGCCGTCCGCTCCGCACCACGACTCCTCCACCGACAGCTCGGGAACGGACTCCTCCTCCACCGCCGAGTCGGCCTGCATGAAAGAAGACTAGATGGTTGGTTCAGCTGGATGGTTGTGCTAATCAGTGATAAGTGTAGTCTGACACTATAAGGCAGTTTTCATATTCATCTGCTTTCTCTTTGCTCAAAGTAAATCTCAGTTTAACATGCTAACACAAGAGAAACCTTTTTGACATCACAACTAGTTTGAAAGCCAATCAGAGCTCAGTATCCAAAAAGGACGATAAACCCTCAAGGTTGTATTAACCAAGAATGAACGTCTGGACTTTCCAGTCAACACTGACACATCTTGTCTATTATCTAGAGATTCTGAGGGAGAAGGAGATAAAAAAGATGCCTGGAGGGGATCTTCAAGAAATCTAGCTGCCATAGAAACATGTTAAGTATAGGAATAGTTTATTAGTGGTAATGATAGTAATACTATCTGAAGTGTTAGCAGTAACAGTGTTGTGTTAATTAACAGCAGTGTATGTTAGTAGCAACCGTAGAAATAACTGCATTAATGTAATTTATCTCACTTCTTTCCTCCACGTGCGGTTCACGGAAAAATAATGATCTTTAACACAATGTCTATGTCACTCGATTGTAACAAATACAACACTTCCTGTGTGAACAACAGATGCATGCGAGAGGCAATATGTACCATGTATATGCTTTAAATTAAAAACTGATTTATTTAAAATAAAAAAAATCTCACTCTCACCACACGTCAATAAAACACACTTCATAATGCATTCTCAAAAACGCCTCTAATCTTTTTCCACTTCACGTTAGAATGCAAACAGAAAAGAAGCACCATAAAGATAGATGGTTTTGACCACGTTTCATTGACCATGCGCTGAGCACGGCGACACTCATTCTTCATGCTTTTCTCAGATCTCTTTTTACTTACATAGCTATTTATAAAAGACAAAGGGGAGTGATATTTAACCAATACTCCAGTCACCTCCATGAGGATCTGCAGCAGCTGGACACAGCAGCCCAGGAAAGACGTCACGGCCTTGTCTCCCATCCCCACATCCTGCATAGAGACACACAAGTCATTCAGCAACAAATACGTGAATCTGTAACATATCAAACTGGAGTCATATATTTTAATCCCGAATCAGATTTCAGAATCCGTACTGAAACACAAACTTACCCTTCGACATAAACGATCTTTGGGTGCTTTCCCCACCTGAAAAAGTACAAACATTTTATATTCTACGTCACAGACAATATAACATCCTTCCACAGATAAACAGGATCACTGTAGTACTGAACATGATTTACCTTCTCCATGAGGTAGGCCGCTGCCGAGAATCGTTTGACAATGAAAGTACTCCACATCATTGTAGAAATACCTGTTGGGAAGATACAGGTAAGTCCAATGGCAGCCTATCACTTTAAGAGCATCAGTAAGACTACTTGTAAGGTAGAGCTTATAGAGGCAAACCTGAAGAAAATGTCACCAATTCCTTCACAGTTATAGATAATAAAACTCAAACACTGATTATGACCTTGAATAGAAGCATTGACAAACAGGTAACAAAAAGCTACTGAACTGCTAACCTAGTTGGATGTGTGGACTGGAGATCCACTTCAGATGTTCCACAGCCGAGCACAAGCATTGACCCTCCTAGGAAGAGAAGCAGTTGTGAGAGGTTCTTTATCATCCTTGTTCCTAAAGACTTTTGCACACCGAGTAGTAAAAGGAGCCCCGGACCATCACCTGATGTTGATTCCATATTTATTTGTCTTTCAAAATAAAAATTTTTTTTAGACTTATCCTTATGTCTGATTATATACTGTACATTATTTATTTATTTGTTTATGTTTGTGTGTGTACCTCTGGATCTTTGTTCCACTGAACAACATATTCCCAGCAGCAGTGGGCGAAGAGCAGGTCAGGGGAGAGCGAGTGTGGGAACCGCTCCCATACCGCCACTAACAGCTCTGGAAAAAAAAAGAAGAGTGGACAATGTTAGACTTGGATGTAACTTCAGGATATAAATAAGCAAGAGCTAAAGCACAGATAAACCTGGTTAACATTGGACCAATGTATCATTAATATCTAAATTTCCATATGTCAGGGGAGACACTTTGACCAGTTATTGTAAAGACTTCATTGCAGCTGCCAGATGTTTCCTAGTCCTGACCTGCTGTCCTGTCTGTGTCCTCTTGGCTCTGCTCCTTCTTCTCGTTTTCTTCTGCTCTTTCCATCTGCTCCAGTTTGTCATCTGCATCTTTTTCTACTTTCTTCTGGAGAATTTCCTTCAGCCGCTGAGGAGCCAAGTTTTGCCTGAACACCCACTTGGAGACACTGTCGGCTATGCCACCTTTTAATTGAAAAAAAAATGAAATATGAGAATCTCTCTTGGAGCCACAACTGGAATATGAATAGTAAACAGAAAAAACTAAAAAAAGTGAAGTAGCAAAACAGAGATTAAATAATTTCAGCTCGTTAAGAAAGAAATACTTAGATAATAAAGAAACAATTCATTTTTCTGAGAGGTTTCTGCATTTTTTTGGATTTGTCCAAGTAGAAGAAAAAAAGGACGACAACATGAATATTTCTTGTTTACATCCTACCAGTGCCTCCCTCCAACAGCGTTTTGATGGAACACTGTGATGCAGCACCTGCCGGCGCTCCGTGAGGAGGAGGCACCAACAGCAGCGTCTGCAGCACGAGCACGTCCTCCAGCTGGCGAACACACACCACCCACTGCTCCAGCTCCAGGGACACCGCCTCCCACTCTGAGTGCATCTGAAACACACATACACAATGGTGTTAATGGTTGAAAATGTTTGACTGGTTGCTGTAGTGCAGGATCATATTGAAAGAGGGAGCTCAGTGTGTGTGTGTTGTACCTTGGTGTCAGCGTGGTTGGTGATGCTAGCCTTAGTAGCACGGTGAGCAACGACGGCAGCCAGCAGAGCAGCGGCAGCATTGTGGGACTGGATACACGTGGAGCGGACTTGCTGCCACCAGGGGGAGACGGACTGGGGGTCCCACGACTCCTCAACTGCACCTAAGGAAAATAAGTAGTAAGTAGAAAGTCTCTCCTTATCCCTTATAATTGACTTACATTGGTTGTAATGAATTGTAACCTAAACCAAGCTGAGACTTGAAGTGTCCCACACACAGGATAAGAGAACAGTCCCAACCTTTTATGTTGCTGAGGGCGATGAGTAGTGTGTGAAGGTTTCTAACTGTTTCCTCTGTTTTCTGTAGCACCTCCTTCTCCCTCAGCAGCCACACACTCAGCAGCAAAGCCTGACAGGAAGAGAAACAGGATAGGTCAAAATTAAATAAAGTAAAACACATGAAAATTCCTTACTTTAGAATGATTAATGAAAAATTTCTGGATTAGAGCTGTTCACATTGTTATACTGTTTTATTCAGGGTGATACCTTCAACTATTGACAACGTGCACAACCTTACAAATAGAAGGCAATGTGTAGATGCACAATCCAATACAAATTGAAGAAATGATACATATCACCAGTGTATATGTACATTTTAAACCTTTTTATTAATGATTATTATAATATTGTGTATAATAACATTTGATTGATGAGGGAGAAGAGCTTGATGAACTGAATCTACAGATTATCACTATAAATTACATCTTATAACATAACACATATAACATCTTTTTTTATGGCAGATTGGAATTGGATATTTCAGAAGACGTTCAAACATGCAAAGTATATTCACCACCTTCCAATGTTCTAAAATGATTTCATTCACTTATAAAACATTTTCTATCAATCAGTCTTTTTCTCCATCTTACCAGTAGCTGTTGTGGACTGATGCCAGCCTGCTGCAGTGTGTCACAGACTTTCTGTATTGGACTTTTTCCAGACAGACAACCCCAGAACAGAAAGTTTCCTGCAAAGACACAGAAGAGCAAAGCCCTCAGTTTGAATTCATGTGGTGTCATCACTCCTTCCCTGAGGTCACACATTTTTTGAATATTAAAGATTAATAGATCAGTTTTTCTTCTCCTCCAGGATAACTGGGTGAGAGTCAAGGCGTATAATGTGGATACTTCTGTTGTCATACCTAACTGATTCCATTCAGCTTCAGCCCCCGCGGTTCACCTTCAACTGCCCGTCATCGCTGCACTCCATCTGGGAGAGAAAGGCTTGGGCAGTGAGGGGTGAGTCAGGTGAGTCCTGGGCAAAACTCACACTGGGCCTAGAGGTGAACTGGGCGTAGCGTTTCAGAGTGGGACCCACTCGGGATAGTTCATCATTCATGCCTTCTAGGGAATCCTGCGGGGCAGGGAGAAAATATAAATTGGAGCATAAATATATGTCATTATAAAAGAATTGGGAGGAAATAGAATGAGGTGACCACCGATAAACAAAGAACAAAATGTGCATGTGAGTGTGTGTGTGTGCGCTCACGTTGTCAGAGCAGGGTTCTGTGTCTGCAGAGGAGTGCAGCTGCTGGATGTCAGTGTAAAGCTGCAGCAGTTTCAACTGTGAAGAGCAGAGCTGGAGTAACACTGCATCCACGTCCTCAGTGTCTGTGATACAGAAATAAATCACCAGAAATAAGAGGGCTTGTTATGAAGTCATAACTTTATCCAAATGGAGAGAAAATGTTTAATACAACTTACTTTTCCAATCATTTCCAACCAGTTTATGACAGTTATAGTTCTATATATTAAATCTCTGTATATCTATAAATCTTAGAAAAATCCAAAACATAATGAAATGACTCTTACCTAGTTTCTTCAGAGTGTCGTATAAGGTGCTTGTGATATTTGTGAGGCAGGAGACAGGAGCATTCTTATTTGACAGCAGAGACTCTAGAGCCTGAAAGGAAACGCAAAGGATGGAGTTCAAATTTCACTTGCTGAACACTGACCACATTCATTAGTGTGTGAATGCATATGTACTGATCTTAAGTCGTACCTGCTTTTTAATGGCAGGATGTTTAATATCCAGCAGCACTCTTTTGCCTTCGCTCTCCAAAACATCTATAAAGAAAACACACAGACAACATTTTCTTTAGTTACGGTGTCTTTATCCCCATTCAGCCCTTTTTCTCATATCTCTTACCAGGGTCCACATCTCTGCTCTTTAGTAAAGCCGTCAGTCTCTTCAGCAGGTGCATATCTTTGGCTCGCTCACTCTTCTTGTCACTGATAGGGACACAGAAAGATGGGGTCTAAGTGGATTTTTGGCACTATTCCTTTAAATAACTGTTGATCTACAACATCTGTAATATTAATGTAAAGTACGTGTTTGTTTGTCAGTCTGTGTACAAACCTAAGTGCCAGGTGAAAGGGGATGTTCACAGTCCTCAGAGCTCCTGTGACAGGATCCAGAAGACAGACCTGCTGTGTGTGGAGCTGCCAGCCCTGACTGGTCACACTGTTCACACCCATCAGACGGTAGCCAGCATACAGCAGCCTGGAGGTACACACATACACAGACACACACAATGTATACTACATTATATTATGTGTGTGTGATGCCTCTGACGCTAAGAGATAGATGTAGGAAAAAGTTACCCGCTCTGTTTGGGAAAGTGCATTGTTCATACCTGCAGTGTTTACCCACAGTGAAAGCCCCAACCCGAGGCCCCTGCTGCATCCCCCACACCTCCAGGATTCCCCTGCGGGGGGCGTAGATCACAAGGAACATGGCATGCCGTCTGGGACGGGAGGTGGGGGGGGAGAACTCCCGATCACTGCGCTCCTCTGGAACCTGCAGCCATCCCAGCTGGGCGTCTCGGTAACCTGCAGGTTAGTTGAATTAATGAATTGTTATCTTTGCATGAAAGGGACGCGTTAAAGTAACATCCAGATTATGCATAACGTCTTAGCACATCAATTCTTAACAAAGATGCCTTTTCAAAACCTTAATATTATTAGTTATGAATATTATATCTTAGTCTTTGTTTGTTTCCCATCACCTTTCCACATGCGGATGGCGATGCCCCTGGCCAGGTCCAGCAGAGAGACTCGACCAAAGTCGTCTGTCACTCCAGCCAACGTGTTGCATGGGGACAGACAGATGGACTCTCCGTGGCGACGAGAGTCTGGGAGGCCAAATCTGGAAGAGAGCGAGGTCAGGTCAAGGGAATCAAATCAGCAAGCTTTGTATTACCAGATCTATAGGAAACAACAGATGATCGCTGCATCTGTGTTATTCAGGTAACATGATTGGTACCTGATTGTTAAAGGAGTTGCTGGCTCCACCTTCGGCTTCTGTTTCTGAGCAGCCTCGTCTTCATTCTTGTTCTTATTCTTGTTCCAGCCCAGCCACCCACTGAGAGGACGACAGGGAGGACGATAGAGAGAGGAAGATTAAGGAAGATAAGTGTATGGGAGAAGTAGTAAATGTGAGAAAAATATATATTGAAAAGCAGGTGAAAGGAGATTTAAGGGAGGATGAAATCAAACATCCTCCTTTTATGGGCAACACTGACACTGAGGAAAATAGGTTTTGATTAAGATTATCTATTGGGCTTCTTTTTGCTGTGAGAGCCATTGAAAACTCCACACTCCAGGATTCTGTCCCTAAGTGCATCAGACAGGTATCAAGTGCACACAGGAGACAAAAATTGACAAATTGTCGTCTCGCTCCACTGGCATCATTAGTCACTCATTTAGATTTGTTGGAAGTTTTTTCGGACGGGCTGTTTGTAACCAAACAAATTAAGTCAGTTGCTCTGAAATTTACGGGAACTCCAATAGAAGCCTCCTAATAAAATGTCCAGAAAATGTCAGAGCAAGGCCATTTGAGAAAAGAGCATTAAACATTCATAACATTTTGACACAAAACAAATAGAAGAGGTTGACAATAATCAACATCTAAAGACAATGAGGCTAGAGTGATAAGGGCAGATGCCTGTGTTCTGCATGTACGAAAATCAAACTCTGGAAAATGTGCATACCCAATTTCCTGGACATTTGGAGTACATATCTGAAAATGGCTTTATTATTTTATACGTCTAAATCACTTGAGAACATGGCAAAGAAGAAAAGTGTTAGGGTGCTTATAAAAGACAGACATGGATGTACCTGGCAGCACTGAAAAGGGCTGAGGTGAGTTTACTGGCCACAGCCATGGCCACATGAGAGAGGAGAGGCTGGGAGCTTCCCTGTTGAAAACAGATATAAGCAAAAGTCAAATTTATTAAAAGTTTCAGGGTGTTTGTATGTCATGTTATTACAGCGTGAGTGTGCCACATACACACCTCAACAGAATAATAAAAGCCAGTGTATGGTCCTCCTCCAACAGTGACATACTGGCTCATGGCAGGTGGGTTGCCCTTGACTGAAGCAGTAAATCCCCCCAGGATAGATGCATTCTTCATCTGGTCAAACACACACAGTGGCATGATGCCTAAGAGAAGGAAGAAGAGACAGAAAGAGACAGCTTGAAAAGAGCAGTGGGAAAATGGTACAATACAACCATAACAATACACTCGATTATTTCAAGTATCAGAATCTTCCATGCATATGTCAACTATACAGTGAATTTTTACTATTTACTATTATAGTGCTTATACAAAAAAAATCTTTGTTTGTTTCTTCTCTGTGAAAAGTTAATATCAACAGTTAAAAAAGGCTGCAATACAAACTCAGAATTACTTCACATCACTGAAACTCTGTGAGGGAATAACTCATGACAACCAGACTTTTTCTCATACGGCAATCAACTAATATTTTGAACAAAAAAATCTGTTAGCATTTCAGATATCTCTTACCCACACTAATGTGGTCCACTATAGAGTCCATGTCCTTCAGACCCCACTTCTTGTAGGCCAGGGGAGGAGGCTGGATCACGTCACTACCTGCTGCAGCAGCTGGAGGAACAAGGAGCAACAACTTCAAAATAAAGGAGAATTGACATTTTTTTCCGTATTCATTACCGACTACTTTCTTGAAGCTAGCAGGCATGAGTTGCATTTAGCCTGATATAAAACTGCAGCACTAGGGTCATTAAATTGTAACACAACTTTGATAAAATGGCTCTAGAAGCTGACTAAAGGTGTACACATGTTGTTAGAAGGGCAGTGCAAGTAATTGCACCTCTCCTTAGTACCTGAAGGCCTTGTGGAAAACACTATCCAACCCGCCAGCAAATGAGAACACATTTAATGTTAACACAACGCAAAAATATCGTAAGATTTGAAAGTGGATAACTGTTACTCTGATCCCACAGTGGACACATAAAAACCCAGTTGCATGAACCCACACACACACATACACATTACCTCTCGCCACCTGGTTCCTACAGGCACGCAGAGACTGAAAGAGGCTGAAGCCATCGATGGTGACCAGAGCGACAGGGTAGAGGATGCTCAACTCCTCATGCTGTGGGGGGATAATAAAATCAATAAACACACATTTGTTAAAGAATATCATGGGATATAAGTGAAAGCTCCTTATATATCCAATAAATAAAATGAGAAAGTAGAATTGTTTATCACACATAATTGAAGAAGGAAACTTTTATGATTTTTTTTCTTATTCGCTGTTGTGTTAACGTCACTTTCCCTTCCGCCTAACAACCACAAAAAGCAAATGGGCATCTGCCTGTCCGTTTGTCTGCGTGACATACACACAACACACAAATTCTGCGGCCGTGGCAACTTCAACAGTTCAAGATGTGTTGTAACTTTAAAACCTGTGAATAAAGGGCAGTGCCATAGCAGTAATAGATGAAATGACAGAAAAAGACACGTTGACATATTTTTTAATTTAAATTTGAACACATAACCTTTTACACAGTTATGAAAGCAGAGTCCAGTGTGTACATTATTACCTGCTCAGTTACTCCAGGATGACGAGGGATCTCGTATGTGCGACACTTGAGTCTCAGGACAGGGGTCCTCGTGCAGAAGCTGGGCCAGGAGCAGAACCCCGTTCTGATGAGACACAATCAGTTTTACTGCACTGAACCGTTCCATAAGACACTTATTACACTGGCTGAGATTGTACTGTTGATTGTTGAGGTACCTCTGTGTAGAAGCGGACATGGCCTGAGGTGAAACCCACAACAACACATGTCCAGTCAGGCCGCCCTGTGGAGCTCCTTAGAAATGCATAAACAAACATTCACTTTAAAAATGAAATGCAATCACAAGTATATGTGAAAGCAAGCATTTGCCCTTCAACAGACATCTTCTCTATCACTAACATAAGTATGTGTTACCTCTTCTGACTTGCCAGGGGGATACAGATGCAGCTGCTCACACACTCTCTGGAGAAAGAGGACACACAAAGTAAAGTGTTATATCAACATGATTGAGCTCCCATTTCTCTATCTCATGAAAGATGGGGCACACATTCTCATGTATCATTTGTTTCCACATGGTCATAACACTTAGTCAATGCAGTTCTATCTGTCTTTTTCCTCATGTCCTCCTATAGTTAATTTTCATTCCTCGCTGTGAAGATTATTTAGTTTTCTCTTCCCATGTAGAGCCAGTGACCTATTTAACTCCTCCTTATATATGCTCTTTTCAGCATTCGTATCCCATCTCATATTAACAGAGTTTAGTCTCACCCATCTTCAGTACTGAGGGTCCCAGTCCAGGAAACAGCCAGAGTCATCTCCTCTCTGCCACTGTCATCTGTGCGCCACTTTGCTGCAAGAAACCAATAAGCATTTACAGCAACGTATTAGTCCACATTGCACTTGCACCTCTTTTACACCAAATATAGCAGTATATATATATGCAGGTTTTTTTAATGTGGGTATTATCCACTTGCCAATAGAGCAGTTTTGCCTTCCTGCTTTTTCCCCCCTGGTCAGTCAAGTTTGAGTTCATGAACTGAGTAGTCTGTGCACGTTGTTCTCAAGATGTAATAAGCAGTAAGTACGCAAACATTCATGGCATTTTACAGGCTGACATCCGGAGGTTCAATGTACATCAGCACGCCTGAAAAGCTGCAGTGTCTAGACTACAAAAATAAAGAAGACAAAGAAATATGTTCACCCGGGTGTCATGATTCCATCACTGCCGATCGGAACTGGAGCTTAAAAAAATCCTGTTTCTAATGTGAAGTCTTTTGACCCGCGTGAGAATGCTGATTATATCCATTCCCATTGCAGACGAAAGCCATATATTAGTGTGTGTTAGTGTTTTTTTTTGAAAATGGAAAATGGGTTTTAAATATATATATTTCTGTCTGTGTGTGTGGGTGTATTAGAATATCTGACCTGAGAGAAAGACTGCCTTGTGTTCACGGGCGACCACTAGCAGATCAGAGCAGGGCGACAGGGCGACTACACAGTCCTGCAGCCAGGGTCCGGTCTGCCCCTTGGTCTCTTCCTCCACCTGCGGAGCAAGAAAAGAGTCAGTGAAAGTGTTATTTCCTTAAACTCTGCAAACAATGTTAACAACAACCCCCAATGGAAAAGTATTAATTCATTGGGTGTACTTGTTTTAACTACTTAAGTTAATCAGAAAATGTGCTGACAAATACACAGTATGTATGTGACAATTACAACTCTTAAAAATCAAATGATACATGCAGCTGAATATTCTTAGGGTGTAAATAAGAATTTAGAATGAAATACAGCGAAAGACAAACCTTTGGGGTGGAGGTGGTTTCCTCCTCTTGGTTCTCACCATTGTCCCATGACGACTCCCAGTCAGACGTGTCCCAAGACATCTGATTATCTGTTGAGGAAAAAAGGGAACAAAAAGGGAAATCCAATTAATAACTTGTTTAGTTTGTGATGTCATGCTGATGGAGCTTGTGCTGTGGCTTTGAAGTGATCTCTATTTGCGCAATACTTGAAAACCAGGGGAGGAGTTCAGGTGTGTTTGTGTGCGTGTCTGTTCAAATAGAACACAGCACTGCAAAAAGAAAAACATTTTTTACTGTTTTATTTCTGAAGTACTTTGTTGCAAGACATATATATAACATTATTGTTATTATTGTTGATATGGTTATAATGATTATTAAAGGCAGATTTTCCCCTGTGCTCTTCCCACCTTGCAGAATCTTACTATTGAATATTTTAATGTTAAACAGTCAGGTCACCACAAGCCACTAATCACACTGTACAGTATCTTGTATATAATAACATCACATAAGATGCAGTTGAAGTACATATCAGACACGCAAGACTTGAAGACTATTTACAGAAGCTGCAGTTGCTGTTTACATTGGTTCCATGGTAAAGTGGTTCCAGAGGGAGCTAGCTGCGCTGCAGTGACTTCACATGAACACTAACAGAGATAACACATATTATCTGAAGCCCTGGTACCTGCTTCATTCTTCTCCTCCACCGGCTCGTCTCTTTGGCTCTGGAACAAATAGTCTCGGACCGTTCTGAGCTCCTGGAGCCGACAGAACTCCAACAAGCTGCAGGACATCTCTCCCTGCTCGTCCCGTCGGGACCGTCCGCTCACAGGGAGGCAGCCAGTTAGCACAGCTGGCTAACAGTTCAGTGGTGGAGCGACCGACGCAGTCCGGAGTCCGTTAGCACGAGTCAACTCGGTGACAGCTGATTCTCAAAGACAGTCACACCGACGTGTCTCTATCTAGCCCCTGCAGAAGTAACAGGACGAGTCAGGTGCTCTTCTTTCTCCTGTTATTCGCCGTTTCCACCCGAGCTCCGATGACACATCGTTAGCATCACAACACTCGTTTGCTTCCGGGTTGAGGGTGAGCAGAACTTTTCAAAATAATAGCGACGGGGTTCGCATTTGTTAACAAATGAGAACTCAAAATGCTGTTATTTTATATATTTTGTATTATTATTAGTAGTAGTAGTAAAATAATAAACGCAAAATGAACACTAAATATTTATAAATATAATATAAATAAGTACAATGATTATAATAATTATTTAAAAGACAAGTGTGAATGCACTTATTGTAAGTCGCTTTGGACAAAAGCGTCAGCTAAATGTAATTTACATGTAAAAATGTAGTCATTTGAAAAAGGGTATTGGAATAGTTTCTATCGCTAGATGGCGGTAGAGAAACATTTTTCAAGTAGAAGGCCTCCTCTTCCTCCCAGATGTCACATGTGTCACCACTCCTCATCTTCAATGTTCTGTTCCTACCTACGATACCAACACAAGAACATTATGCTGTTTGTCACTTTGAGCTCACTGAAGTATTATCTGTAATGCCGATCCAATCTCTAAACTCATTCATTCAAATTAAAGTCCTGGAACTATTTTGGTTGTTGCTATATGATGATCTGGAAAACAAATATGATTTTACCATGTTTTATCAATTACATACATTTGTATTGTTGTCTTAATGCATATGGTTCCAAGAATACACTGCATGAATGCAAGATTTTAACATAGATTATAAAACTGATTGATTTCATGAGCACATAACACAAATATGTTATCTAGGTCATGACATCTCACACATAGACTTGTAAAAAGTATTACATAATGACCCCACATAACTTCTCCAGTGGAAGTTTTATTGTTTACTGTATTTCACTCTGTGGTATTTGCCCTGGAGTTTGGCCGTAGGCTGTTTTAAATCTTGTGATTGCTTTCATTTTGGTCTTTTGTTTTCTAGAGGGATTAATACCAATCTATGAAATTTATGATCTTTATGTACCAAGATAATTTGAATGCAACACTATGTTAAGTCATGATTGGAAAAACGAAATATGCCGGCAGCCACAGAGCGCTTTTAAATTAAGATTTTTCTTTTAAACGATTTGGTAAACTGACTTGCTACCTTTTTACCTTGAAAAAGCCATAGCCTATCTTATAAGGTCTCGTTGCCTTGGATACAGCAGGCGATTTATTACTGTCCTGAGATAAAAAGTTAAATGAAATAATCTCACAGCACAAATTACCGTTCTGTAAAAGCATCATGTGGTTTTTGGACTCTCTCGACCCCTCAGAAAGTTTTTTATTGGGCGGAGTCTGGTGAGGTCAAAGGTCAGGGTGAATACTTTCTTTCGTCTGTGAGAAAACTCAAATGACTGAGGTCAACACCAGTAGCTGTTTGCTGCATTGTTCGACGCAGCTCAGTGTCTTTTCCCCATCCTTTTCTACACTCTCTTTAAAAAGCAACAGGCATTCTGCAAGTGTACTTCCTGCGTCTTCTCTAACAAACCCACCTCGCTCCCACACACACACAAACACACACACACACACACACCCACATACACGCACTTACAGTAATGTGTGTGCAAATGTAAACACACATCCTGGGCTGTTGCTCATTGAGGTGTTGTTACGTCAGCCGTTTCACAGGCCACAGAAACTACTCTCCATCTGGTTCCCCCTTTTCCTTTGTTGACAAGGAGCTGGCATCGCTCTCTCCCAAGACGGAATTGTTGTTGATGAACACTAAAAGAGATGGGGGTGATTTATTTGTGCACACCGGGTGTAAGTCACCGCTTTTAAGACCTTGGGCACTTTGAAGGTAGTTTTATGCTGCGTGTATTCAAGATCAAGATGTTCGTCTCGAAAGCCAGTCAAGGAAACATAGCAGACCCCTGGGATTCATAAGGTGGAATTAAAATAAATCAGATCAAGAAGAGAATTTTCTTCCTCATTTATTGCTATGTAAGACACTGTAATATTGACATTAAAATGATTTGGTTTCTGTAGGTTCTGAGTTTAAGTGTATTTGCCAACCAGTCCTGAACACTGCCTCGCTGTAATCTCTTCACAAGTACACTCGACATCTGAAACACAAACTTTGGAGGAAGTATTGCAGTGTGAAAAAGGGAGGACGGCGCGCTCGCTGGTTTCATGACTACTACCTACATAACTCGGACTCTCCAAATAAATAATGTTCAAACAGGCACCCACCTACGTTAAAAAATCCTGCAGGTCACCTGAAGTGAAACATTAGGATTACTGTCATACACTTATATAAGAATTTCTTAAAGACAAATTAAACCAAATATATCATTTTGGATTTCTCTCATATTGGCTTCAAAGTTTATATGTGTATGTGTTTGGTATATGCTATGTATATGTATATATAGTTGAAAGATCTTTTCAATAGCTCATCACAGCAGAGGGTAATTTTCCATTCTGCTTTTCAGATGCAGTGGAAATCACTGACCCTTTGCATATTTTGCGAGATTACATTGTAGATTTATTTAGAAATTGTATCCAAAGAACAGGTAGTTAATACTGTATAGCATAACATAACTATATACTTGGACTTTAAAATAACAAATACCATAAAAAATACCCTAATTGCTATATATGCATCTTCCAGGAATACATTTTAATCGGTTGCAATCAGAATATGTGCATTCTTTTGTTTTCGGTTTTTATATGACTTTATGGTTAACTTTAAAATGGTAATACAGATCCAAAGGTCAAACTCATAACAGTCGTAACTTTGTGAGCTGCAGACAAATAAAATCTGTTCTCTGAACCCTGCCTTTCTTAGTGTTCTGTAATAATATGTAACCAGTTAATGCTTCTGTGGAATTCAGCTTCAAGATAGATAGTTGTTCATTGCCATTTGCACAGGTACAAGACAGTGCTGCTACATTGGAAATCTTTCCTCAGCTTTTAAATAAAAAAATAAAAAACAGACAGGTAAATTAAAAGAGAACACAAAATTATTAATAAAAACACAAAATCAGGCAAACTAAGACTAATAATATATAAAAATATCGAATAAATACACAAAATATAAGTATAGGCTGTGAAGTTCTGTTTTATTGCACAAAAGGACATATTGAAATATTTGTGTCCAAATCCTATCAGTAAGGATGAAGAGAACAAAATCGTGAGGAGCTCTATTATCTGAGAAGAGGAAAAGGTCTCCTGACCTCTTTATCCTTGTTTATTCTTGCTCTTAAAATCCCCCTGAAACTACACACAGATTGTGGCCGCTGCAGTGGTAGTAAAATGTGTTATTTTCAATTGTTGAAGTGAAGACGTAAAACTCCCTTATTCTCTTTTTGAATGTAGTCTTTATGAAATGTGTATAAGGGCATTCACATCCATGAAACAAGTGTATACTGTATCTCCCTTTTTAGCTGAGCAGCAGACAGCACAGGCTGAGAATCGTCCTTTTGATGCTCATCACAGAGAGACACTACATTTCCACTGTCCCGAGGCCTCTGTCAAATCCCAGTTATTCTGATGACAACCAGGACATTCATATAGTTATGTGTCTTTTATGAGGGGGCGAGTCTTGCCACCTTGTCCAGTGTTCAACGTGACGCTTGGCACACAGCACCTCCTGTAAGTCATAGAATTAATCCTTAGATATAAAACCTTGCTCACATAGGCAGCACTTTACGACTGCTCCAAAGTTCACAGTCTACTGGAGCCGTTGTGTGATTTCTTCTTCTTTTTTTCATTTGACCAACTTTCTGTGGTCGCAGCTGTAATGAAGCTGTTATTTCAGACACATTTCATGGTTTATTAAAACTTTCAAAGGAACGTCATGTGCCTGAAGGCAGTCATTTTCAAAAGCTACAGCAACTGGAGCTGCAGTAAAAGTCCCAAAAAGGCCCAGAATACTTTGCTGTTCCCAATTTTTGGAATCCTAAAAGCCCCGAAAAACCTCTATTTGATTCTTATTTTGAGTTTTCTGCACATGTTTATAGTTTTGATCGATCTTATTGGAAATTTCAGTACGATTTTCAGAAGGTCGGGGGTACCCAGCTCCTGCTGTCCGCATGCAGAACTGTGATTGGACCAGACACCAAACGCCAACATTTTCCCTGATGTCTCTGCCGACAGTGTCTGAATGGAATAAAAAGGAAAAGTAGTGCTGTATGAATGTGTGTGTTTGATTAATAACATCAGAAAAGTGCTATATAGTCAATATACCTTTGTTGCCTTGTTACATATACCAATAGACCATTTAGGATTTAACTATTTCACTCAGAGTCTGGCTACAGTTGGTGGGTAAACAACTTCTGTTGCCAAACTCTTGTCAATCAAATCTGTTCCAAGCATGATCGCAAAGTCTGGAGCATATACTTTGATTGTTGGACCAACTTAAAAATTACTTCACTTGGTAAAGCAAACTTAACTTAATTTGGAAATTTTAGTGATTCTTTTAAGTTGGTAACCAATTCTTTTTTTTCTGTCCCTACTTCCTCCCAATGTACAAACATGTTGCCAAGATATCTTGGGTACTGGTGCTGCCATCTTGGACTGATGACATAATGATGTAGGTCAGGTGCAGCCGTTGATCGTGATTAATTACCCTGTTTTTAAAAGCAATCAAATAAGTTATTCAAACCAAACTTATTTACCAAACAAACCAGACTTTTTTAATTGACCAATACTCCATCCTATCCAGGAAGGTTTATGACTTATACTGCAATCAGCCACCAGGGGGCGATCAACATGTGTTGATGTCATTTCTTCAATCTCTATGTACAGTCTATGGTTTGTATAGATTTATACTAACCTAGATAATAATTTAAGATGTTGAGAAGAGGATTCTCAGGTGAGACACTTGAATACAGAGCTGGTACAATATTCATTCTGAGCATGGTTTTAAGAAGAAATCAACACAGACAAACAAGTGCACACTTCATGTTGCCCTGTGTGGTAAGGCCAGCTACACATGAGGCATAGCTGATGAGGAATTCAACCACTCAAAGCCCATTACAATACAAGTCCCAAACTACAAACCACTTTCCTAGTTGGTGGGCGACCCACACTGCCTCCTGAGTCACAGCAGCCAAATATAGACTTGTTTACTTCCTTATGTGTAAATAGAAAACTAAGAAAGTGTTCAGCTTCTAAGTAAGAGAATCATGAGGTACACATGTCGAGTGACCTTGATCTATCTTGACATGAAACATTAGATCATCCTTCAGGGACAACAACAGTCCATATGGTCATGAGCTTTAACGGTAAGTGGGCCTATTAAGACTTTTTTGTTGTTGTTGATTATTGCATTTTATTAATAAAATCTTGAAATATAAACCCAAGGTTTCTTTATAATATGTGGATGATTTTTCCCTGATTGTTTTAGAATTGGTTCTAAATATAGAGATGTACTGGAATTTACACTTAAGAATGAATCATAGCATCTATACAATAAATACCCCAAACAGTATAAACGAGGTTTACTGTGCTAGAATTAAACAACAACAGCCTCATAATCTCCTCTACATAAAGGATCAAACTTTGGAGTCAGGAACTTGAAGACATGAGGGTTGATTAATGTTGCGTCAGGAATCCCACAGAAACAGGAGACGTTCTGGTTTCCACCAGGCTCAGCACATTTTCAAAGTCTTCAGTCTGCTTCAGTAACCATCATCAGTTAAGGCCTCGACACTGAACATTTATAAGGGCGAAGTCCTGCAACGCCACAAATCCCAGTCAAACATTGATGCTGGAAATGTGAAGTCAAATCTTTCCCTATTAATAATTTGTGAATCAGTGTTGAACATGGATTGAGAGGCAGCAACACGAGAAAATAACAAGAAAATATCAACAGGTCTCTGCCTAGTTCATTTCTTCTTGAACGCTTGAAACACTTCAACGTGTTCCTGAGGTCAATTCATCTTAATCCATTCAGGCAATCTATTTGTAATCTGCGTCAACAACTGACTTTAGTGCACATGCCAATCTCGTGTTTTCTTAGCAGATCAGTAAATGTCAGCACCTTGACACCATTGCCTCCACACTTATGAAATTCTACCTTCGTACCAGGCCTTAACTGAGCATCAGCTGAAGTTAGACTCAAACACATATTATGCAGGATTTCACTGTGTTTTTAAATGTATCATGGATTATTCAGTTTGTTGTTATATACGGGTTTGTGTGTGCATCCTGCTCCAGTGTGGTTTACTTTCCTGTGAGCCTGACCTTGAAGTGTGTGTGTGCGCAATGAGCAATGTCTGATGTCACTAGGGAAACAAGTTCATTCACTAAGTAAACTGAATGAGGATAACAGTTTAGTTAAGAATATTTACAGGAAACCAGCAGGTGAGTTGTTATTATGCTACCTGTGTTTTAATTCAATTCTCTGTTTCAGAAACAGAGAACGAGGAACTGGTTAAAACCGTTAATCTTCCTTCATTCAACAACTTGAAGTAAATTGTGAACAATATTCTAGAAATGGATCAAATATCCTCTAGACACAGATATCAAGAACTGGAATATTTTAAATCAAAAAGTGCAAAAAAAGTTTGTCAACGCATCATATTAACTTCATTTATTTTACCCTTTTATCCTTTCTTTCCTTCTATTTATATTTCTGCACTATCCTTTTTTCGATTCACCTAAAATGCATCTAGTACCAGCAAATGTAAAAGTATAAAAAACAATTAAATTCTAAATAAAGATTTTAAATGTACTCGAGTAGATCCTACCACAGAACGTTGGACAGTGCAACAAGTGCATGAATATACTTTTTATATTATTTTTATTAAAATAAAAATCTATCTAGTGCATATCAGGGGAAAACACTTATTTTCAAAGTCTGAAATATGGTTCCTTATCCGGTCTCTTTTTTCTGCCTGCAGGTAAAAGTCATTCTGTATTCAGTATAGTACGTATTTAAGCATATAGAGCATTTACATACTCAAGTTATCTGTATGCATTTGATTATATAAAGTAAGAGTATCACAAAACTGGATCTGCTCCAATATAAGAAAGTCTTTTTCCAGGACGACCATAAAGTTGCTGCGCTCACAGTAGAATGTCTAAAACAGATGCAGCAGAGGCCAATATCCTGACTTTAAGTCCCGCAGGGTTCAACTCTAAACATAGTTGATCCTACTTTCCCATAACACAACTCAAGAGCATCTAGGCCCTCCCTTGCTGCCTTATAAACTCCTCTCAAATGTCAGAACTCCTGGTTCTTTGCGCTTGATGCTAACATCAGCATGCTGACAGTGACAACACTTATCTTTCTCATCATGATCTTTGTCTCGTGTATAACATCAGGGTTTCTTTACAAAGCTTCGGAAAGACACTGACAAATAAAATAAATATCATGCATTACATGTTCATAAAATAGGTATAATGCAATGATCACAAAACAAGTTTTATTAAACGTTTATTTTACATGAAATATATAGTTTTGCTTGGAATTAATATACAAACATGAATAATTTAATCATAAAAAACACAACTATAGTGGAGTTTTTACACAATGGAGCAACATTAACAAGAAAACAACACAACTAGGGACAATGGGTTAAACCAGCCTAACCTGTTCTTAGTCAATGATCTAGAGACATGCTTTCAGTCCAGATAAAGTACCGTGGCTGCATCCCAATGCAGCACTGAGACACCCAGGAAAAACTGTGAAATGAGAAGGGGGAAATGGAAACCACCAAAATAAAGATGTCCCTGTAATGAAATAGACAAAGAGAAGGGAGAGGCGAAAGAAAACACTGAGCTTGAAAGATTACACCTCTTCAGTGAGTCACTGCAAAGTACATTCAACAGATGTTTTATTGTACTACATGTCCTCTGCTATGCAGTGGACTTTAGGAGTTCGGAGTTAAAACGGTGCCACGTGTTTACAGAAATCTACAAATATTGGAATATATTTAGAATATAAATTCCAACTGAATCTGGTATGAATGAGGAAACTGGTTAAAATTCAGCTTGTCCTTGTCTGACACTGCCTCACTGCCAATTAAAGTAACACTGTTAAAAAGTTATTGTGTGCAAATGTATCCCTTGCAAAAGGCAGTGGGTTAGCAGGGTCTGAAAAAAAGACTGAAATGCAACGGACGTTAGATTTTGGTGTGTTGTGAGTACATCTGTATTCACGTGAAACTAAAAAAAGGGAAATACAATAATCGACACCCCCAATACTGCTGACGTTGTCTTATGACAATACGTCCGTCAAAAGGACCATTGATCGGTGGCAGGTTAACCTTGGCTGCCAGTCGTGGGCGGCACTACAGTCATACATGCCCGTGTGAGCCCCCCGAAGGCAAACAAGTAGCAAAGCCATGTCCTGAGCTGAGCTGTGTTTGTGGCCACCCATCGATGGGCTTCCAGCCAACGTTTACACGGCAAACACAATAAAACGAAAGGGTGCTTAAGAGAGAAAGGGGGAATATTGTCATTGCGTTGACATCGTGCACTACTGTGGGGAAAAGAAGCTAGATGCTACAGATTGGACATTCATCAGCAGGTGCAAAGTATGTCGACAAGACTGGAAGACAAAAAAAAACTCAGTTTAAACCACGTCCCCAGTGGAATTGTTCAGATTTAACCACAAAACTTAATGAAATGATGAGTTTCTAATTCTCCTCACATGTGACCTTCACGTAACTGATGACCTCTAGTGCAGTCACAAATCTGTCCCATACAGTCAAAAAAAACAGCAATCACAGACACAACAAGTCATCAAGGACTTCACTAAATACAAATAAATTCTAAAGGGGGGGAAAGGGGGAATTGGCACATTAACCATTCTAGAACATTTACTTCAAGGACAAATGTTTGGCTCAGGTTTTAAGACAATTTGTAATGGAGTGGATATTGAACCGTCCTTTTTTGGTGGAATTGTGCAATGGGAGACATATAAACCCATGTCGATTTTTCTCTTTTAAATAAAAAGCTACTTTGTCCTTCATTTGAATAAATATAAAAAAAACACCAATATGGTGAATATGTATTTAAGAAACTACGGGAAAAGAAATACATTTCCACATAAAATTCCTTATCAGCCAAAAAAAGAAGCACTTGTGGTCAATAGTTCTTGGTTTGGACATTGCACCAAAATGTGTAGCCTATCATTTCTCAAACTGTATAAAACACAGAAATAGAGCAGATGGTTAATACTCATGGGGTTACATGTCGTGTTCGGTAATGAAGATGTTAGACATCAGTTGTTCAAGAGTTCAGGAAGTTCAGGAAGCTCAACTTAAAAAAAAATAACTATCAGGCAATATGACGTGAATGTTCAAGAAATCATTGATTTCAAATCTGATCTTGGCAGTGTCATTATCAGACCCCTGAAGCTGCAATGGGACATCTGATACCATATTCAAATGGCTCACATTAAAATGTATATACTTCAATGCCAAACTAGTCAACGACAGATGAACAGTACGTTGTGTTGACTTAAGTTTTAAGAGTCTGTATTTTCTTCCTTTGCATATTCCTCTACAAGTGTCTCGTACGAGCGGCTGTGTTCTGAACCGTCACTGGTGAACACGGAGCCTTCAGATTCAGAGCTGTGCTCTTCCTTGGAATTCGTTTCAATGTTTTCGTCACATGTCGTGATCGATAGTTTTGCTTTGGAATCCCCATCATCATCATCATCCCCGACATCGTCGTCTTCCTCCTCCTCCAGGTTATTGCTGAGGAAATTTTCCTCGTCAATAAAAGTAATGTTTGCATTTTGGAACGTCAGGGGGTGGTACTCTTTTGAGTCCCACGTCCTTCGACCACCTGTTCCACATTCTCCCACTCCTCGTTTCTCAACATCGACGTCCTTATCCAGTTGGTTCTCGTACATTTGGTCCTGGTCCAGCTCTAGGTCGCCCTCCACCTGATCTTCTGTTAGCAGCAAACCATTGTCTGAGCCCAGGAGGTAGTTCTTGGACTTTGAAAAGGCAACGGTGACGCGGTCACTGAAACTGTAGCGTCTCTTCTGTCGAGGCGAACGGTCCAGACTGAGGATGGTGTTAAACAGGGGAGCGTCATTGCAACTCTTGGAGCGGTTGATGTCTTTGGATTTATCGGTGCCGTTACCGGCAATGCCAGAAGTCCTCTCCTTTTTCTTGCTGCCGATCTGTTTGATCAGGTCGTTGTAGCCTTCCTGCTTCTTGGACAGAAAGCTGAAGATGTTGACATCATTGGGAGTGGGCGGCAGACGAAGGGCGGCCTTGTGAGACTCTTTGTAGTGACGGAGCTCGTCTAGAGAGAGCTTGCGCAGCTTACGGCGTTTCTTCAGTGCCTTGTGAGCTTCCACGACCATCCGCACTTTCCAGTTGAAGAACAGAGAGAGCCAGGCCAACCCCAGATAAATCCACACCTCCACAAAGTAACGGTACAGAGTTGGGTATTCTTTGTTTGGCTCCACACCTGTAGAGCAAAGACATTTGTTTTGAGTCATTTGAAATCTGACTGGTTCAATAAAGAGATGAACTATAATTCCCTTGAGATTTGTGCAGGATTTAAATGTCAGAAGGAAGCTGCTTTTATCTAGAGGTTTTTCTATGTCTCAACTCACCTGCTACTAGGTCTCCAAAGCCGATTGTAGTCAAGGTGACAAAAGAGAAGTACAAGCCTTCAATGTATGTCCAACCCTCCTGGGACATAAACACAAAAGGTGGAAGCACTAAATGGACCAGCACGCCCCAGAGGATGAAAATAGCTGTGCAGGTAAACTGAGCCTTCCTCTGGAATAAGGAAAGAGAAACGGTTACTTCAGGTCAACATTTTATACCAGAGGTTAAAATATGATTGCCAGAATTAAAAAAATGTCATCATCAACATACCAGTGAAAACCCTTTCTTGGTCAGGTATTGGCCCAAGTGCTTGGCTCTGCCACCGAAGAACTTTCCCAGCTCACTGATCCAGGTGAGACACAGCGGCACACCGAACAGCCCATAGACGATGCAAAATAAACGGCCTGCTGACGTTTTGGGGGCAATGTTGCCATATCCTTTAAAAAAAAATCAAACAAAATAAGAGACGTTGTTACAGCTATATATAGATAATTCAATAATTTCATGCACATAGACATTTTAGAAGGGCTTCAGGAGAAGGTTCTTCAGCATTCAAGTGTTATACTGTTTATCACGGTAAAACAAAGTAAGAGTGTTAAACGAATGCCTGACAGCCCAGCTCATCTTTGTGCCTATTAGAGCAAAATTGCTAATTCTTATTTTCACATGAACGTTCAGAAAACGTTTTTCAAAACAAATTTTAAAAGAAAAGCCCCTTTTCTTTGCAGAACAAGATGCATTACTACTGAACCTCCAAAAGCTCTTACCGATCGTGGTGATGACTGTGGCCGCAAAGATGACAGCATTTGGCCAATTCCAATTGTTGAAAAACTTGCTGCCAGTTATAGTGACCCCCTGTCCTGCCGCATCGGACACCACCTGAGGATAAGAAAAGAGAAAAACACGACAACTGAGTAAAACGATGGAAAAACATGCCATTAATTGGATGTTCTAAAAGAGTCTAATCTGATTAATCTAAAAGAAGACAGGAAGTTTGTCGTGTGCAAACTCAATTTCTTGCACTGCATCCTTCCTGCTGTACGATCGCATCTCGTGCGGCGCTGATGAGCCGAAACGACACGCCACCCCGGAGAGTTGCCTTTAACCCGAGGGCTCGGTAGTTCCAACTGATGCTTACTTTAGTATGGAAACAGGAAGGCAAATGCTACATCCCTAAACAGCTAGTTCTTAAACACGATGGAATTTTGGATTAAAAAGAACCAGGTTATTCAAACATTGATGTCTCTTGTTTGTCTTTCCAAACATTCGAAAGATGCACAAAGATCCGTATCATGATGTGCTGAAGCCACAGAAGATATTTGTCTCAAACATCCTTGAACATGACGTACTGTACATCGGCTTACAAGCAAGTTTTAGTGCTGAAATCAAGCGGAGGCAGAAAACACTTAAATCATTCCAGACCAAATGTGTGCTCGAAAGGCCACAACAGAAACTGAAGGGTCCCTTGTGTATTTACAAACACTTGGCCATGTGTGCTAGGACAGTTCACCCCCCCCACACACACACCAAAGTTATTCTTTTTTCAAATGTGCTAGAAGTGAGGAGGGGAGTGGGGGTGAAATGTGCAGAGGTTGGCAAAATTCACATAAGCCCTAAAGTACTAGAGGATGCTTGGCTCTTTTAATAATAACAGGTCTGTGACAGTTCTGCAGTGTAATTACCGATACAAGGGGAGGCCATTCTTTTGTCTGCTCTAACAACACAGCTCTTCCACTGGGCTTTAGGATGACAGTAGTGGTGAGCAAGTTTGTGTTCAAATCATGACTGGAAATTAAAGAGCAAAAACCTCAGTCGAGTGGATAACTGTACGTTTTTACATTTGCCAGTTCTTGTGACAGCATCTGTAATGATTGCTGTACGCATGGGGTAAACTAAGGGGATGAATACTAAGAAATAAATACATTTTTGATCTACTGGGAATTGATCAACCATTCTTTCAATAGCATAAACCTAGCCATGCTCAGGCCATTGATGGATCAAGTATTATTCTTTAAAAAAAAAGGGCCACAATGGGACCTTGATTCAGTAAGGTGCACATTCAAGTCCTTGTTTACTCTTAGGTATATAGCTTGGGGCAAAGCTACACACAAATATATATATATATATATATATATATATCAAAAAGGAAGAACATTTTATACATTTCTTATTTTGGCTATTTTGGGCTGATTGAATATACACAGGAAAGACATATATTTGCCAATGACCTGTGCAAAAACTTAGTGTATGCAGATTTCCACCCACTACAGCTATGTGAACGTTAGTTTGTTCATTGCGATAAGCGGCCAGGTACCAATGTTCCACTACAGAGGAAGAGGGCCCATCGAGATGTGTCAATCAAACCTCAAGTTAAGGAAAACCCTGAAGCCCAGTTGTAAGTCCAGAAACCTTCAGTCCCCTCATGTAAACATTCCTGATGTTTTTTAAGATTGACATTTAAGCTCCTCTATTCCTGCACCTCATTATTCATTTGCTGGTGTGTTTTTCGTTCAATATTATCTTTTTTCAAATTTACAGCATTTCCACACTGGTTTTTATGACACTGGTCATAAAATCCGCTGGATGGAAACACACCTTGTGATACAGTAATTCCTCCATTGCAGCCAGCATGAAATCTGAATCCCTCCCCTCCCCTCCTACACCCTCGCACAGTTCTGACTGTTTTAACAGCTTGAGGTTTGTTTGCTGTGTGGAAAAAAGGAAAAAGAAAGTGACACGTTTAATCTTTTGTGGGTCACGTCTATGAACTGCGAGTGTTCAGCCTGCACCTTCACTTGAGCCCAGTGAGGGCGACTCATTGCACATGTGCAGTCTCTCTGCCGGATAAAATGTGCTGAATTATCAGACATGCAAAGTGCTGATTCATAGGAATGCACTGGGAACAAATTGCAAGCAGAAATATAGGTGCAAGGACAAAGAATATGACCTCTGAAACTAAATGCAGACTATGGAGGTTAAATGTTAACATGCTTATGCATTTGTTAAACATTCATTGAATTAAACTTGATATTCGCTTACACAACACTGGGAAGAGAAGCAGTTCATTTTCATTATGAGCAATAAGTGTGTAAAAGTGAGCACAACACAGCTCATGAGGAAGTTGTTTCACTGGCGTCTTCACAAATCTGACCTCTTGACACTTGGTCATCATATGACAGCTACCAACATGAATACAAGTTTGTTGGACAATTAAAATATGCAAAAAAATGTAATAAAGATTTAAAGAAGAGCTAACATTAAACATTAAACATTATTTGACGCGTCTTGAATTTTCTTCTAAGTGTCAAACATAGTTCATAAAAAAAGGGAAAAATAAACAATTTAAATCAGCAATCACTGTGAATAAATTCTGCAGATATAAATCTCTCTAAATATTTTTTTTAGCGAAGTAGCCCTGTGCCAGGGGGGATAACCAGAGCATGACAAATGGAACGAAGGGGGGGGAAATATGTGAAGATGTTGTGCCAAATAAAATGAAACCACAGGCACAAAGACTTTCTGAGCTCACTGATGAAGAACTTCTACAAGCCATAGAATATATGACAGAGAGGCATCCTAGATTTTACTGAAGGTAACACTTCACCAGTATTAAACAGTGGCAGAAATGTAGTTGTTGACCTTGTTTAAAAACAGGATGAACTAACGGGATATCTCTGGTTTTGGGACCCTTGTACCAACAACTCAAGACATCGCACCATTATTGTCGATCAAAAATGTATGGATAGTAAAAATTTAGTTACAGCCCCAAGTATGTAACATGACATCATTGTATAAAACTTTGTTTTTGAATTTTAAAAACCTTCCTTTATAAAAAAAAGGCATTGCACGGTCTTGCTTCAAATTATTTTCAGGGTTGTATTTTTGACATTTGACAATTGCACAATAGTACCACTGCTAAAGGGGACAGTACACAGCACAATCGTATGACTGCATGTGCTGACTACAAGGGGAGGTATATGTTGGAAATGAAAAGGGCTCGCCATAAGGGAAAGTCCTAGATACTTTCAAGACCCGTGGCAAACCGGCGAAGTTCGAAGTTCTTTCTAGTTAAAAGAGAAAGTTTGCTAAAAATGTGAAGCTGTCAGCTGGAAGTTGCAGTAAGTAGAAGAGACAGAGAGAGAACTTGCCAGAGTGGAAACAGAGATTCCAGCAAGAGCTCTTAATTTGTCTTTGTGATTTGTATATTTTCTGAAACAAAATAATAATTGCGGAAATAAAAATGTATCCATTGAACATACACTTTCAGTGAAAAAGAAAACTATAGACCAATGTTGCCCCTGTTGTAAACTGAGGATTGCTCAAGATGTGAAAATGGATTGCTGTGAAATACATGAAGTTGAATTACATTCACACTGAAACCAACATGTTACACAAATCCCATGACTAAACCAGAGCCTGTGCATCACAGACTCCTATAATGAAACACTCCCTCTAACTTCTGGGGAAGTGAAACAATTGCTTAAGTGCAGACTTAGCAGTTAGCACTGCCACATTCTGATAACCAGAGGACAGCCTAAACCACAGTGTCAAACTCTTATCAGCACAGCTGGCGGTGCAGCACACCGCTCCAGCTCCAAGGTACTTTTCCACTTCCAGCAAACAAGCAACAGCTGTTCGTGAGCAGGATTGACCGACTTCTAAACAAGGAAGTCAGCTCATCCATGTCATTCCATATTGATTTCTGATATGGAAGGCGATGGTTAGAGTGCAATGGCTCCAAGAAAAAAAATGAGATTTTACTGTATGCAGTGCAACAATTAAAACAGCCAACGCAGAGCGTGAGGGGTGGTGGAAAATCTGTAAAGGTTTCGAGATAGAGTTTATTCCAAAGCATAAACCAATCAAGTCTTCACAAAGTAACATTAACAAGAAACTGGTGTTAATTAAGTCAAAGTAAAGACAAATTGGGAACGTTTTACAGCTTTTTCTGAATTTGGTAAAGACATAAATAGACGAGCTCTTAAATCTTAAGACGGCAAAACCGTTCTTATACCACATCTGGTTAACAGGGGTCATACCATTAACAGATCTGAAAGCATTAATGCCAAACATGTTAATTCTCCTAATTCTTTGGGGAGTTTGATCAATATTTAGTCAAACTAAAATTGTTGGTCTGTTGCAAGTATGTTGCTAAACTAGGTTAATGACCTCCTGCACAGTGTAGTGACATTTGAAAGTAGACACAGTCCACTGTGGAGTCTAATCTAACTAATCACTGACGACAACAAAGTTATTTGGGTCTTGTTTATTAAATAGCCTTGAATTCTAAACTCGTGATGTGAACGTCAATTGCTACCTTCCTTAACTAATTTTCAAAAAGAGGAGGAACATCTTTACCATTTCTAACCAGCGCCACGGCAACATCGACACATGACAAAGTTAACTATCCCCCAAAACAGTGCATCACTTCATTCATCTGCGCTTTCCATTTTGACCAGGGGCTTTGTTCCCCTTAAGCGTGTGACAGCAGTGTGTTGATAAACAGCATTTGCAAGCATCTTATTTGACCACAGAAACGTGATCTTCCAGTCATGTGCAGGGGGCATACTGGAGAAACTTGAGGAGTCATGCACGCAAGTGAAATCAAAACAACACAATGTTCCTCAGAAAAGTCAAGAGGCAACAAGTGCAGAGAAAAAGGCTAATTGAAAAGTGTGCTTCCCTGGTTACAGTTTGACTCGTGAGAGGTGACGACTGACCCTAACATGCTGGTAAATTAAAAAAGCTTTTATCTTCTAAAGATGCTACGTTTGTCCTTTAGAAGAAAATTGGGACACTCGGCTGCAGACATGGTCTACATTAAATACATAAAGGGCTATTCATTAATACAACATTACATTTTCATGATTTGCAGAGGTTTTTAAAAAAAGTGTTGTCTTCGACATCTAGGTTTGCCCTGCTTATAATTCAATTTAATTTGTATAGGGCCGCCATCAACTGTTCTCAAAAAAGTATCGACAACCAACCCATGATTGTGTGATACATTTTGCCGGGCACCACTAGTAGCACAGCTGGAAGGTAGCTCTTAAACAGACCTCTTTGAATAAAACCACTCAGACCAACAGCAGCAAAAACTGCCGCCTCAAAAACCATATTACACCTGAATAAACACCTCTTTCACACAGCTTCAACGAAATAGAGATTTACATGCATACATTCAAGTGGGGGGAGTATGTGTTATTAGTTCTACACTCCCCCACCCCCCCACTGAGATTTTACGACCCCTTCTCAAGAGCCAACATTGATGGGCCATAAAATACAATGTTTAAAGTGTGACCACTTCAAGGGTCCTATAGTTAATAGTAAACTCCTTGTTAATAAAAACGGAGAAGACTAACTTTTACAGCCGTGCAGTCGCCTTCTCTTGTTAAGCCAGCTTATATATTTTAATTGTTAACAAGCCGAGCATAGTTTCCACAGTGGAAACCCAATAGAACTCACTGCTCCGAAAACAAATGAGGCCGATAAAGTCACCACAATGGCAACACGCTGCAAGTTTCTCAGTTTTTATATACTGACAGCAGAAAAACAAAGCCTTTAGAGCAGGTGTCTTGGCAAAGTGCTAGAGAGGAAAAACACTGGGAGGCTGCACATCTACAACGGTGGGAACAGGATGCTCTACTGTCTGTGAAGGTGAGGAGAGAGTTAAGAAGTGATTTAATATCATCTTCTGACAATGCCCTCAAAACCCCCGCACGTGGTATTAAGTGGTCTTTGTCACACAGAGCGCGGCACAGCAGGAAATATTTCAGCTGCAAGCCGAGGAGCCTCTGAAGAGTTCAACCCTCGAGCCTTCCAGCTGTTGTTGCAGCCGCGGCAAACGGTCGGAGGTGAAATTCCCAAATCTCTCTATGATTGTATTCCTGCAGGAGATTTTGGCCGGTGCAGCTATTTGGCTGTTACCGAGGTGCCATGAGTGGGGGGAGGTTCAGGGACATATCCCTTTCAGAGGAGAGGGTGAAGGAAGCAGAAGGGGCCCGGGAGCAAGAAAGAGGGGGGGGGTGTAATAGTAACTCCCCAATACTGATGTGGGCCCACAGAAGGGTAACAGGTTGAGACATGTTTCCGGTCATGAGGCTTCATCCATACAACTCCAGTTTTGTTTCGAAAACGTATCAACTCTGCCAGGGTTACGTCTGGCGTCCACACACGGATTTAGAGTAAATAAAATAGGGAAATTTATAAACTGTGTGTGTCCTGTTTCCTTTTGAAAACTCTGGGAGGCATTGAAGTCGGGCAGACACTGCGATGACGTACACACAGCTTGCTGATTTGGTTGTTTTGGTCACAACGAAGCCTTCGTTGATTTGTCAGGCTCCTATCACGAGACCCATTTCCGGAAGACAACAAAATCGGCATTGGCCTCGACGTCCGGTGTAAATCACAACATGACTATTCACCTACAAGTGCTGGGACCCTGTTGTCTTTACCAACAGCTGTTCAGCAGAGACATTCTGCATGTAAACAGTGATACAACAGCTTTACATGCGTAGGAGACTAGCTGTTATTCAAGCAATCTGCAGCAATATGTCCAGTGGGACCTGCCAGCCTTCCTGCTCAGTGTACGCTCGGGGTCACGTGATATATGTTTTCAGGCACGTTGTATTAAAACTAATACTGAGCCCTAACAGTGTGTGGACAGATTGTTTCACGTAGTAGTACGAAAAACTTTCAACAGTACAGCCTGACCCCATATAGGAGAATATATTTTGGGGACACTCCTGTATGTGCCAAAGAATAATTATTCATGTGTACAAAATCTGTTCACCACGTCAACACAGAATTCCCTTAAGTCGTGATCATTTAAATAGATGAATGTGGAAACTTTCCTCAGATCCCCTGGCTGTGTGCCATGCATCTGAGAACCACTGGTGTGAAACACACACAAATGTGTCCTCTTTTTATGCTCGAGAAATATCAAGGTCTTAAGGCAAGTGGTCAAACACCTGTGAGACCTCGGTGGGTGACATGGTGTGAGTGCTCATTCAGAACTGAAAGGAAAACCTCTGGGGTCAATGGCACCACATTTACCAATAGTTAAAGAAAAGCCATTTTGATAAGAAATTGGCAATAGAACACCATGTACTGTGTCTGCAGCAGCTGTGGTGGGCTACAGGTTACAGGCCCTCCACATCTGGCTATCAGGACCACTGCTCCACACACACATAGACACTTACACACACACCTACACACACACTTTTAGAACAGAGGACTGAATCATCTTGGTAATAAAATAATTATCTGCATTAACTATGGACACACAGTTAGGCTTCATGCACCAGAGATAACAGGAGGGACCATATCTCTGGCAGACTGGGAGACTATAGGAGACAAGTGTGTGTGTGTGTGTGTGTGTTTGTTTTAGAGACGAACCAGCTGAGAACCATTAAGCCCTCGTGCCTTCCCTTTCAAATTAAGAGTCGAAGTGTGCAACACAATAAGAAAACAGTTGAAAGTTGAAAACGGTAAAGTTGAAGAACATACCTCAAGTATTTTGTCCAAGTCATCTCTCGTGAGACACGGATGCTCCTCCAGTATTTTATCCTTCTGGGAACTGTAGTGCCTTGTAGCCAGCTTCCAATTGGGCTCCTCCAGGACTTGAAAAATGGCCGCCCCAATGGACAGGTAAAAAATAATGGCAGAAGTCAACAAGGGGCCTTTATCTACCATACTTTAAGTGCAACGACTCGGCTCAGGAGAGAGAGAGAGATAGAGAGAGCGCGCGGGATGAGGAGGAAGAGGAGAGGAGGGAAGAGAAGAGAAGAGAGAGAGGAGGAAGAAGAAGAGGGGGTGAGAGACAACAATAGCCGAGAGTTACGCGGTACTCATTCTAGCAGCGGTTCTGTGCGCGCGCATTCAAAAAGTGCGTGTCCCTCCGCGCGACGTTTCAGCACAGTGCACGGTGACAGCATCGAGACTTGGACGGTGCACACGTGTAGAGTGGGGCTGTGCGCGAGACTACTGCTGCTACTGCGAGTACTACTGCAACTTCTACTGCAACTACTACTGCGAGTACTACTGCGACTGCTGCTGGCCCTGTGTGTCTGTTGCTCCTCCACCACGTGCAGCTGCTGCACCACTGACCGCTGCTCATGTAGTGAACCGTGATCATGGGGGAGGAAAGGGGACACACGGGGGAGGAGAGGGATGAGTGGGGGGTGTGGAGCGGAGAGGTGGAGGATCCGCCCAAAAAGTGGAGTCTCTCTCTCTCTCTCTCTCTCTCTCTCTCTCTCTCTCTCTCTCTCTCTCTCTCTCTCTCTCTTCCTGTAACTTGGTATCACTGCAGCTGTGACTCTAACACCCTCTCGCTGAATGACTTCTACAAAGTGCAGATCAACTGAATCTGTCATTCGCCCCAAACTGATACAACTTTCACTTTTTCCCACGCCTTGAATTTGCTCAAGTTGCTTTGTTGCATAAAGGTCCTCGTATTGATTCAATTGAATAACCTCAGTGGAATGCATGCGTTAAAATGAATACGTTTGCATTAGAGATGATACAAATAAAAATGAGTATTCAAAAACGTTTAGCTCCTTAAATAAAATATGTACTCTTAATAACTATAATGTTAATAACAATGATAGACTTCATCTTTAAAGCAAATTCATTATCATTATATATATGTATCAAAAAAATAAACAATTAAAAATAATATTTTTGTTATTTATAGTGCCTTTTTTAACTAAATAAATAAATGTAGGTATGGTTTGATTATGTCTCATCCCTGTGGCTGCATATGCCAACATGTTTTTCAGAATTTAGTCTTTATTTATTCTTATATTCAGCTGAGTGCAGGTTATCGTGGCACGAACTCCATTGATTGCAGGTCGGCCTTAAATTCCGGACCCATGGACTTTTAATTGATCTATCTTTAACTGAAATTGGGCAAATATTGACTTGAGCAGTGCCACTGTATAAGCTTCACATATGTTTCATGAGTTCATTCAAATCAATGGGTCTACAAAGACATCCTAAGGTTTTATATATTTAGGATTTAAGCAACTTTTCATCAGACAACTTCAAGGAAAGTCACCAGCCAGTGAGATCCTCTTATTTATGCTCAATATGTCCCAGTGGGAAATTCACTCCACATTTGAACCTGCTTGACAACCTGTTGATCCTGCAAATGAAGACGTGCAGATTAAAGATGGCCATCAGCTGCTGAGGGACGTGCGCCCTGCAGTTAGTCTGCGTCAATGCCCAAACCTTAACTAGTCAAATGTTTGCTCAAGTGATGCATTCTGTTTTCTTTGTCGAAGCTGCGAGGAGCAAAGATCAAACAAAGGAACAAATATATTGATTGGTGTTTAAGTAGAGACACAGATCCTCAGACAGAGATAGGGCGGCACTAGGGTCAGTCAAAGTACAGAACCAGACGCTGAGTGGAATTTTCCATTAGTTTACATTAGAAAGAGAGAGGAAAAGAAACATTTCCAAACTCTGTAGCCTGTAGTGCACAACTGGGGCTTACAGTTGGCGGCTGAATGTGTGAGAATTCATGGCATGCAAGGCAATAAGATATTGCATCATGATCACTGGTGTGCTACTTGCCCCAGGCCTTTTTTCCCTACAGTATGTGTGTGCATGTGAGTGTCGTACGTTCTAATTTGTGCTCAGGCAGGGAAAAGGTAACTATGAACTCAAGCAGCTAGTTTTCGGGGCGATTTGCACACGTGCATATTTCTGTCGAGTGTTGCAGCTAATGATATTTTGCTTAATTAATGCTCTTCTCGTTACACAATGACCTTACATCAAAAGCATCAAAGCAACTGAGTGCACTGACTAATGATAAAAAAGAATGTGAAACTGTGAAGGAACCATGCAGGAGTTTGCAGATACAGACATATCACACTGACTGTGCAGTTCTCAGGAAGCTGTGGTGCAAGTATTGGCCTGTTCTGTGAACAGACCAGTGCAGGTAAAGGCATCATAACAAAACAATGTCTCACATCTTTCACTAGTTTGCAAAAGACACTCAAAAGATAGACACTCTCACATCAAAGAAGGTGTTTGAAAGAGGTGGCCTGCATTGAAATGGCTGCAGAGTTGAAATGAGTATACACGACCTCTTCCTTCATTTAAATATTTAGGTAAGGCCCCAAACAGCAATTTCGTGTTTCTGTGACAAGATCTTTTTGTTCATGTCTGCAGGCTGCAGCGGCTCCTCTCCAGTTCCCTCAGCTGCAGAACGCGTCGGTCAGCAAAGATCAACAATATCAACTCTCATTAGAATGGAATTGCCATGGCAATACCTCCGCCAAAGTCTTCTTCGCCTGTTTATTCTTCATAAAGATCTCTGCGTTATTTCTAGAGAAATTCCTGTAAATGTCTTAAATTCTCGGAATGTGAATGAAAGTTTCCCTTTAATCGAATTCCAATGTGTTCAAAGAACTTTCAAGAATATCGGTTCAGTAGTTTTTGTGTAATCCTGGTGATACGCAAACAGCAATGAAAACATATCCTCCTTGGTGAAGGTAATAATCTAGCATGACGCACGTGATAATCTCAAAGATTTAGAGAGCTTTCTGGCATTTCCTTTCAAATTCACTTCATAAGCAAACAAATCTGATCCATTCTGATTTGTGTATAAATAGGGAGGTTATATTTCATCCGCTTTCATCTGTTTTATCTGTTAGTTTGCAGCATTGCACAAAAATTACTTGGCAGATTACCATGAAACTTGCTGGAAGGATGCAGTCCCAAATCAATTTGGGACAAATCCAACATTTTCTTTGATTTAGAAATATGTCTGAATCTTGCTGAAAGATGTAGGGTGTATTTAAAGGATTGTTGTTGATAAGTTTATACAGTTTCTTTTTCCATTTTTGGTATGGCAACAAATAAGATTAGAGATCTGCAATTGCCACCAATAAGGAGCTGAGATAATTCCATTGGTTTATCTTGCCCTGGTTCTGGGAAGTAGCCCTTTAGTCGGCGTGCAGATGGAGATAATGGAGCAGATCCAGAATTTTTTATCTTCAAATATCTTTATGAAACATTAATTCTCTCTGCTGAGCAAGCTGCAGTTTCCAGCAAAATAACTACACCATCAATCCTATCCTTTCACTCTTTGCCAGATATCAAATAGGGGTATTTCCAAAACTTGCCAACTACTTCAGGTCGAGGTCATGTGTTAGAAAAATTCTAACTCATGACCTCCTCTTTATTATGCAACTGTATTGTGGAATGAACAGATACTGCCAGGCTTGATGTGCTAGTATCTCTGCGGGCACGGACAGATAAGAGATGAACAGCATTACAAGGTTTTAAGGTCCTGACTTACGTAACACTCATTCCTGCTTTGAATCAACACCCAATGCAACAGTTGACCCGGTCACCTGCAGTAAGGGATGTAAATCACAACAGAACGCAATAAGGAAAACAATAAAACTATAAAATGATATGATATAACGATATGAAATAATTTCATCCTGTTTTTCAGATGTAAGTTCATGTAGCAAATACATTCCATCAACAGTAATGTGGTGTTAAGTTTTTGTCCATGGAAGACACACAAATGATTAGATACAACCATCTACCCTTTTAAGGAATGTGGGTTTTCCCTTATTGCGATACAATTGAAGAGAAACAGAGAAGCCCCCAAATTTTAACGTCAATATTATTTCCCATAACATCAAACACATAATGTTTTCTAAATGTTGTCCTGTTTTTTAAAGACACTATACACTGTACACTGGAGAGCTGGTGGAGGCCATCACGGTGGTCTGGGGTAAGGTCCTCTGGGATACAAGGGGACTTCCGGAGTTTCGGGCAGGCCAGATAAGACAACCGGGAGAGCCGCATCAGATAAGGCACTATTCACTCTCTGGATGTGTTAATGTTCCAATCGGTGACCAAAAGTCTCAAGGGAGGACGTAATCTAGAGATCTTGGAAAGACAAGAGTTTCTGGGTGAAAAAGGATCAAAAACACACAACTGAGGTTTTTGTAAAGTTGCTTAAGATATTCAGATAATATTCAATAATTTGCACAGTCGGTTCTTGGTAGTGCCTTATTTGTCGCAAATAGACTTTTAACAGAAAGTTGTGACCTGTTTCATTTCAGTTCCATTATTCTCAGCCATCACATACAGACACACACACGCACACACACACACACACACACACACACACACACACACACACACACACACACACACACACACACACACACACACACACACACACACACACACACACACATATACATTGATGCTGCAGCTGCTGTAGAATACATTAAGGACAACATGTTAAAATACACTTTTTTAAAAGACCGACCTAAAACAAAAGGTGTTCAAACCTGTTTAAGATTCTAAACTATTTGTTTTCACAGAACAGTGGAGCTTCCCAAAACAGAGGATGTGACCGTAACAATGAAATTCCAGGAAGACGCTGGACGTATATATGTGAAGGCAAATGGTACGCCAGTTAATTTCCATGTAAACAATGAGGCCTCTGTGATGTTGAGGAAGTAAAACCCTGTAACACGTGAGTTCTGTCATCCATACCATCTTGTTACGTTATAAATAAATGTTGATGGAGACGTTCAGCGACATCAACTTACACCTCTGAGCAAGTGCAATGTCAATGTGTGACTTATAAACACATTTATCACGATGGCAAACAGCTGTCCTCTCTGAAGTGTCCTTAGAGAAGACAGGTAGCACTGCTCCGACCTCTGACCTCTGACCTTACTGCAGGTAGCTGCACTGATTCACAGTCTAACCTGTGCTATTGCTATTATGGTGAGAAATAATTGATGCTGTAGTAAATATGACTTGAAAAGAAGCCTGTGCTTTTAATGATAAGCACAATAATAAAAAAAGCCTCTGAGGATTCTGCCCGTCAGAGAAACGCCCTTGTGTTTACAGTGTGTTCTTCCTGTTTGTTAAATAAAACCAATGCCATCCCTTTGCAAAGGGGTTATTTTTAACGTTAATAGCGTACACTGATTTGACTGCACGTGAAATGACTGAAGATCTGTTTCCTAGACCCATTGTTATATGTTTCTGTTGTGCTTTTTTTCCTCTGAGCTTCTCAGGGAACTGGGGGAGGGAGGAAACCTACACAATCAAGTGAACTAATTTGCTTCTGGTTGGTGTGTGAGAGAGTGTGTGTGTGTGTTTTTGTGTAAAAAAGAGGACGTCAGGGGAGAATCCACTTGTATTTCACGCTCTGTGTCAAAAATCCAGCTTTGATGATCTGGGTTGAACCCTGAGGACATTCCTGTCCTTTTCAGTTTAAGTGTTTTGATAATGTTTGCTGTGTTAATGCATATGGCAGGACATTTTCCAAAGGTGTGTATTTGTGTGTGTATATCTGTTCCTGTAATATATCTATTTCTACATTGTTTAAACTCTACGCAAAAATGATAAAAGGCAATGTTGTCGCTAATCAGTGATGTGTTAACCCTCCAAAAGTAATCTCATTATCATGGAAAATAATCAAAAAAGATTTTAAATGCTTGTTAATATAGAAAACTGTGGAATTATGTTTAAAAAAAGTGAGTATCAAATCCTGGAGTTCGTGAATATTTGGTAATCATGATCAGGACTGATCTCAGTTCAAAAGTAAAGTAAAAGTAGTTAAAAGTAATTAATAAAAGCCATATAGATTTTGTTCTAGAGCCGTTTTAAGGAGGGGAACTCTTTATCCACGAAGGTACTGAAAGGAAGACTTTTTGAAGGAGCCATAAAAGTTACTTTAGCACATTAAAATAGTACTGAGTGGTGTTAACATGATCTTTTATGCACCAGTGGCTTCACAGCCAGAAGCTTCCGGATTTAAATTCCAGTTTGGCTGAGGCCTTTCTGTGTGGAGTTCTCTGCATGTCTACAGGGGTTCTCTGTATTATTTTAATTTATCTTGATTTCTATTCTGTGTCACTCACATTCAAATTAACAGCACTTTTATCACTACCCTGATAGCAAGAAGATTCTGGCAAATTCTCCCCATGTCTTTCTCACACACTCCAAAGTCATTCAGCTTGATGGAGACGCTTAATTAAACATAGGTGTGAACTGTTTGTCTTTGTGTGTTATATAAGTGGCCTGTCCTGGTTGTACCCAAGCAGCCTCTTGCCCAGTACCAACTGGGTTTTAGCCGGATCTGTGACCCTCAACGTATAGGTGCTATGGATTATATAAATAGATTAATACTTCTGTCACATTCTGAGCTAAAACAGGTGACATGTATAAAAAGCTCTCAATCATTACTGCAGAGATCTACTTGCTTAGCATGGGTCTTTTGATATTTAAACTTAACTATTGTGTACCCACTTAACCTTGGTTATCCCTATATAGAGAGGCATTAAAAAACCGGTGTTACCTGCTGAATAAGCTAATCTTAGCCATAAATTATAGGAAGCCTCAGGGGAAGGTGCTGCCGTGAGTTTACTGTTGATGTTTTTTTCCTGTGAAGTATTCCAGCCTGGAGGTTAAACACCAGCCTATTAGTTCACCTTTCAAATCCTGAATCCTGTATTGTTAGACTTTATTAGCTTATTTTGTTAATGGTAATTACAGCACTATACTATTTAATTTGTTGTAGGAATTAGATTCAAAGTAATTTGACCTGTACTCAGACTTATTCTGTATCCTGCAGTGCCAATACACTCACTGGTAGGTTGGATGGTTTGTGCTGTGTGCGAGATGAAGTATACGTGATTCATTATCGATTATAGAAAGCACGAGACTGTCTCTGTTTTAGTTTAACTGGCAACTTGACAGTGGTGAGACAATGAGTCCGATTCATTCTGAGCAAGGCCGATTTTCAAAGTAAGGGCCCATTCAGTTTAAGGTGTTTGTGTGTGTGTGTGTGTGTGTGTGTACGTGTGCGTGCGTGCGTGTGTGTGAGTTTGCGTGTCTGTCGGACCTGTTTTCTGGTACCACACTGTAACAAACGGATGATTAGAGTGAAAGTAGGTGTCTGCGTACAAGAGACAGGAGCTGGGAGCCCTCTGGATATTCATGATCTCTGACGGCCATAAATAGACTGATCTGTTTAACACATGTTAAAGTTAACAGTGTTTGAAGAGTGTTTTCTGTGACTCAGTATTGGTTAAATGCAAATCTTAAATGGACAAACTGCATTATGAAGTAATGGAGTGGAGATTAAAATGCAACCAATCTAATACTACTTCCACAACAAAATTAGAAGGTACATGCCCTTTTCTTTAAAAAGAAATGAAGAAAAAACCCAGCTGTTGCACGATGTTCCTAAGTTGTAAAAAACAGTGCACAAAAGCTCAGCTTCAGGCTGTTTAAGAGTCAATGCCCGGAAGTTCCATGCACATCATGATTTTGTGCAGAAAATGTGCGATGTCAGCGTCTAGACGGCCAAAATAAAGAAGTAGAAGAAGAAATTAGCACATCCATCCGGGTGTCATGTATCCATCACTGGTGACAGAAGCTGTAGCCAATAAACCCCTGTGTTTCCAGCAGAGTCATTTGATCCGGGTGTGAATGCTGATTTTGACGATTCCCATTGAAGACAAAACCATTGGAGATGAGGCTAAAGAGACAAGTTCCATCATTACACCCTGGGAAATTAATAGAAATGTTGAAAAAAACTGTCCACACGGATTTCACAGAAATCTTTTCAGTAGTTTTTGCGTAATCCTGCTGACAAACGAACAAACCAACCATTATGAGGTCCATCCCTCCATTATCTATACTGCTTCTCCTTTTGAGAGTCACAGCAGCTGACATTGGGGGTCAGATAGGGTTCACCCATGGAGTGGTTGTCAGCACACCACAGGGCCAACAAACATAGACAAACAACCATTTCAGATATATGTTCTGCAATGAACATAACCCCAATCTGTTTTTGGATTTTAGGAGGAAGTTGGAGAACCTGGAGAAACTCCATTTAGACAAGGGGAGAACATGAGTTGGTTTGATAAAAGAGATAACAGCATACCAATCATATTACTGGATTGCCTATTAGGTTGTATAGCTCCTTGTCTCCCTCACTAATATCAGGAAAGAAAGGAGTATGTTGAATTCGGAGGAGGCGTAATCCGCACGTCAATGGTCCCATGTCTCTAAATTCACTCCATTATGTTCTTAAATTCTGCTCAGTCACAGGATAAGAGCTGTGATTATCTAACACACCACAGCAGGTCACTGTGTGAAGTCCTTTCGACAATGGAAATGAAATGGAATGGGAAGAAAAAAAAATCACAAATGCACTCTTCAGGAAAAGTGAATAAGGAAAATATTCTGCAACTGAATACACTTTTCAAACATGAATATTGAACCACTTGGATTAATTATTAATATTATTATTATTATGGTCTGGTTATGGTTATTATGGTTATTATTATGATTACGATCTTGATTATTATACTATTATTATTATGGTTATTATTATCATTGTGATTATTATTATTATTATTAATATATATAGTTTTCCTCTGACAAGTCTTTGCCAGTTTCACTAGCTATTCTCAAACTGGGTTAACGGATTAATTCCAAACCTTCCCTCCACAAAAGGCTGAATCAGTGAGCAGCAGGGTGTTTCTGTCGAGCCAGAGAGGAGGCGCTGTGGGACGAGTGAGGTCACGCCGTGGGCTGGAGGTTCATCAGTGACATCAACAGATCATATGGTCCTGAAACAAAGAGCAGTGTTTCTGTCCTGCAACATGCTTGTGTAATCACAACAAATTTCACAACTTTATCTCAACCCTTTATCTCTGTGTTCCAACATTTATATCAAGATTAACTCTGAATCCAATTCATATTCTCTATCATAAACCTCTCTGATTATCAAATGCTCGCACATCATTGGTGTAATGAGAAAAATTACATGTTTCCATACATTTTCACAGGTAATAAAAAGCGACATACAAAGCTTTCGTTCAAAGTTGACCGTAACCGTAAGTGGGTAATCTGTTAAATGTCTCATATGACAACAGTCACATGTTAACAGGATGAAGAACAGTTTCTGTATTTCAGTATAGACATTTGTACAGATCTTTGCCCTTTACTCTGTAATAGGCGTAAATATGTGTAGCCTGAGGAATACACCCTGTAAGCATATAGCACATCTTTCTATCGTCTGAGTGTTTCGATCACTAACGTCATCCTTTGATGGGCAGATTGTTTTTGTTTTTTTCAAATAATGCTGTTTTGTTAGGCCGTGTTTAGTGAATGAAAGAAATACAGTATGTATCATGAGTTCTGTGAGGGTGAGAGGAGACAAATGATCTGTCATTTGAGTCGTTTTGATCTTACAGTAACAGTATTGTGTCTGATCGGGACACAGAAACACTTGTCTTCTGCACACAATTAGCTGCTCTCCAGTTGATTCAGTTTGCGTTTACATTTACAAGCAGGCTCAGTAAAAAACAGGGGTCGCACGGTACCTGGAAACCATGGAAAACATGGAATTTATTTTTTCATTTTCCAGGTTTGGAAAAGTCATGGAAAATGAGCAAAAGTGAAAACTAACATGGAAATTGAAACAGTTGCCCTGGAAAATGTTATTGGATGATGTGTAAAATAGTAATAGAATGAAACTATTGAGCACAGAATTAAGATGAGTTTATAAAAAACCGCTTTTACTGTAGATATAAATGGATGACCCCATGTGGTATATTAGATGTTGGAATTTGATGCAGGCAACCTGGTGATATGGACTTTAAAAGTATTGTTTCGGATTGGTGGACCAAGGGGAATAATAACCGAGAAACGTTACTCGCGATCTCAATAGAAGGGTCAAATACATTCATTTCCCAGCCAACACTGGAGCCATGACATCAACAGTGAAACTTCTTATGCAAGTTTATCCTCAAATGTAAGTAGCTGTGTTTTAACTGTGTGGTAAACCTGGGTTTATCAACGTTAGTTAGTAAGCAGTGCAATCTTGCTAAGTAGCTAAGATGCTAGATCCATTTATTTATCCCAAACACATGCACAGTCAGACATGCTAAGACACACTCATGCAGTTTAAGGAAATTTAGCCTCTGCTTTTAACCCATCTGGTGCAGGACACACAGAGCAGTGAGCAGCCATGTACAGCGCCCGGGGAGCAGATGTTGAGTGACTAAGGTGCCTTGCTCAGGGGCACTAGAAAGGGTAGGGAGAATCCTCTTGGATTTTTGGACAGATCAATCCAGGTTCGTCTTTTGTTTTCACTCCGTCGAGTTGAACCAGAGTCGAACCAGAGACCTTTTCTGCCCATTGTCCAAGTTTCTGCGACTAGTCCAACGCCTCTCTCTAGCTGCAACTTGCTAGCTAACAGCTTACACTAGAATTGTTGAGGTAATTTTTACCTTGCTTTTAAAATACTAGAACTATGATTGATCCCCATATGTATTTCACTCATTGACTTTTCCTAAAAGCGTGTTATTCACCACATTTAGGGGAGTTTGTTTTGAATTTGTATTCGTTAATGATGGTTAGCAAGCACATGCAGTGCAATCTTGCTAGCCAACATTCAGCTTGCTAACTAACTAGTAGAGATGAGCCGGATACTCGGCTGAAACGAGTATCCGGTACGGATAAAGCACTTTTGCCGAGCACGAGTATTATACGAGTAATACGAGTGAATATCTGTGCTCGGGCTGAGATTTTTTTTTGTGGCACGTTCGCGTGACTAGGTTTAGTAAGACGTGAATGATATTCGTTCACAAGTAATAATGACATGTTTCGTTATTTTAACTTTTTTGTACTTTACTTACAGTTCAGTGCAGCGTAATTATTTGCATTGATAATTAAATGCCAGTGCGAAAATAAATGACCATTTAAAATCATCCAAACTGACGGGCATTTATTTGAGTTCTTGTGATAATATCGCCCCGGCTGTTTAGATGTGGCGGGCCCCCCCCCGCGGCGACCGGCTCACCGTCGCTCCGGTACACGAGGAGCAGCGGGGGCCCTGTCCTGACCGTGGTGGACCGTTTTTCCAAGATGGTTAGATTTATTGCCTTACCTAAACTCCCATCAGCCAGTGAAACAGCAGAAATCATGCTCAACCACGTATTCAAAATCCATGGTTTTCCAAGAGACATTGTTTCCGACCGAGGGCCCCAGTTTGCCTCCAGATTCTGGAAGGAGTTCTGTAAGCTCATCGGAGCCAAAGTAAGCCTGACGTCGGGATACCATCCAGAGGCTAACGGCCAGACCGAGCGGCTCAACCAGCAGCTGGAGACCGGCCTCCGGTGTCTTGTGTCACAGAACCCCGCTACATGGAGCAAACACCTGGTCTGGGTGGAGTATGCACACAACACACTCCCCACATCTGCCACAGGATTCACCCCTTTTAAATGTGTGTTTGGCTACGAGCCCCCTCTCTTCGCAGACAATGAGCCGGAGGTTTCAGTTCCCTCTGCCCATGCCTTATTCCGCCGCTGCCGCCGCATCTGGGCAGCCGCAAGGCAGGTGCTCATCAGACAAGGAGATAGGATGAAAAGAGCGGCCGACCGCAGAAGGAGACCGGCGCCGGACTACCAGCCCGGCCAGAGAGTGTGGCTCTCTGCCAAAGACCTGAACCGCAAAGTGCCATCAAAGAAGCTAGCACCTCGGTTTGTGGGCCCCTTCCCCATCTCACAAATCATCAGTCCTGCTGCTGTACGCCTTCGCCTGCCCCGATCCCTGCGCGTCCACCCCACCTTCCACGTCAGCCAGGTCAAGCCCGTGAAAGGCAGCCCCCTCGTTCCTGCAGTCAAACCCCCTCCGCCTCCTGAAATGGTGGACGGTGGTCCGGTCTATAAAGTCAAGCAGCTGCTGGCTGTACGGAGCCGGGGCCGGGGAAAGCAGTTTTTGGTAGACTGGGAGGGTTATGGTCCTGAAGAGAGGCTGTGGGTTCCATCCCGACACATAGTGGACCAAACCCTCATTGAGGACTTCTACCGCGATCACCCGGAGCAACCTGGACCGTCAGGATGTCGGTCCTAGAGGGAGGGGCTCTGTCACACCGCGGTGAGATCATGTCTTGTTTTTTGTCTCGTCATTTCCGGTTTTATTTTGAAAAGTAACTCTCCTCTCGTTTCAGGTCACTTGCCCTTCCTCATGTGTCACCGGTCTGATCGTCTCCCCTGATTCCTGATTGTGTCCACCTGCTCCCTTTTCCCCCATGTGTTCATATAGTCTGCGTCTCCCTTTGTCTTGTGCCAGTGTGTCGTCTTTTGTCGTCATTCCAGCCCGTGCCACAGGTACTAGAGTCACAGTCATAGTTTTGCTTAGCCTCGTGCTTATAGTTTTACCTCAGATTGAGTGATTATTCTTTGTAGCCTTTTTTTGTTTCAGTGTTTAGTCTTAGTTAGGATTATAGAATGAAGCTTTGTTTTTCCTCCCTTTGGAGCGCTTTTGTTTAATTGTTATTTTTGTATAGCAGTATTAAGATAGCGCTTTCATCCTTTTTGGAGCGACTTTATTTTTTGTACCATAGTTTACTCTGTGTGGAGGTGAAAATAAAACATTCTCCTATCACATCCGCTCTGCGTCTGAGTCCTGCCTTTCGCCCGGCCTGACACCTTGGCTCGAGTCCTGGTGTCAGCCAGCGTCTTTCTGTGAGGAGTCAGGTTCTCCCCCTGTCTCTGTGGGTTTTCTCTGGACACCGCAGATTCCCCGTTAACCATGTGAATGGTTGTTAGTCCCTACATGTTCGCCCTGCAATAAACTGGTGACCTCTCCACGATGTACCTCACCTCTCACCCAATATCAGCTGGGACTGGCTCCACTGCAACTCGTATAGGATAAGCAGTATAGATAATGGATGTATGGAGACTCTCAAGGGCATGGAGCAAGAAGAGCTCACTCTACCACAAGGTCAGGAGTTTTTAAAGGGTCCAATTTTCTATTTTTATTAAGAGTACTGGTGGCTTTACAGTGTTTTGCACCCTGGTTCATTTTGAACTATAATAGTAATTTTGGCTCAGTTATAATACACATATTTGACAACAGAGACAATAACATTAAAAGGAGGGTTCTGGACATATGAACGTATTACAAATGAATTAATATTGCATATTCATCAAAGATATTAAAACTCAAAACATCAATCTGTATTTTTCACAGGAAAGAGGACCCTCCTGGGCACCTTTCCGTTGGAGGTTTCCCGAGGCTGCCCAACAACTCGGCACAGGGTAGACCCAGAACTCCCTGGAGGGACTACGTATGCCATCAGGCCTGGGAACCCCTGGGATCCCCAGGAAGAGCTGGAAAGCGTGACGAGGGAAGTCAGGGATGTCCTACTTGGCCGGCTTACTCCGGGACCCGGGCCCAAATAAGCAGGAGACTATAGATGGAAGGATGGCTCAATGCCAAATGTGTACCGCTGTGTAAAATATGTGTGTGACTGGGGGAATGTGACTTGTACTGGAAAGTGCTTTGAGTGGTCGATAAGACTGGAGAAATGCTATTTAAATACAGTCCATTAACCATTTAGCTCCATAATATAGTTTGCTTATTGTTGTTGTACCATGGATGGTGCTTCACGTTATCGTTACACTCTAATCTATAGAGCACTCTATAGTGAGTCAAACACAGCACCAGGACAGACGCACTAAACTAACAGCTTTAGACAAAAGTAATTTTTGTGTCCACAGTGCAAGGCCCATTAAGTGACACTGAATCTTTGTAGTTGTCTGGGTTATCTGGGAGTGTGTAAACAGACCACTGTTTCAGCCCAATTAACAAAGAGAAGTGATGAAATTAATGGTTCACAGTCCCAGTAGGTCAAGCCAAGGTCGAATTTTATGTCCCGTAATCATCGACTTATAGTCCCCTGTATGGGGCGAAAACATGTAACTGTTGTGTTCTGTCAGAGCGAGAACATGTTTCTATCTGTCTGATACAGTATCTGCTGCGGCATGCCTCTGATGCTGAGGGGAAATCGATTGACACAGAGCAATAATACCCACAATAAAACCGATTTCTTTCTTTCTAGTAATGATACGGCGATGTTGTGCATCTTAAAAGACCATTTGTGTCTTGTCTGTTGTCCTTTGGATTGATCCTGACTGAAATACTGTAGACAAGGGGATGGATTGCTGTGAAACTGTAAGTGATGAATTGTAAGTGATGTCCCACTTTTCATCTAGTACCATGATCAGGTAGAAATGTTGAATTATCCAATTAAACCAAACTACTAAGAATTATTTTTAAAATGTCTCCAGCTAAAACTGTCACCTACTTTGAAGTATTCTGTCTTTGGGTCGCCCTTCTATCTGTCCAGCTCATGTGAATGCAATATCTCAGGAACGCTGTGACATAAGTTCTTCAAATTTAGCACAAAGGTTTGCTTGAACTCACAGATTGGATTAAGGTGGTCAAATGTTCCAAGTTTCATGGTCAATGTAATTTATCTGGAATGCCCCGAGGGAGTTTCACTACTTCTGGCACAAACATTCACTTAGAATCACTCTGGTTAGAATTTAGGAGGCAAAGGGTTCTGGGCACTCACTACTTATAGAATAAGAATCTGGACAGACATGGATGTAAACAGCTTTTTGATTGGCTTGCGGAGGCTGTGAGGCGGTAATTTTAGGTCCATGAAAAATAGTACAAAACACAAAGATGATTTAAAAACAGAGAAAAGTAGAGAATCACTCAAACTGAGAAGTTGGAACCAGAAAATGTCTTAAATGACTGATTGATGAGCAAAATTGAAAAGAAAATTTCTACAATACAATCTACAATACGCTTATTCGTTTCTCAGCTTTAGTCCAATAGTGTTGTTTATGAGCAAATACCTGCCTAATATTGACATTCCCATCAGAGAGTCTGTGTCCCCCTGTGGTCCAAGTGTGATACATTATTGTTTTAGAAAGTTTCCTCTCAGTATTAAACACAGTGTGTGTTGGTGTAAACAGCTGAGAGTGGACACGTGCTTGTGCGCCGGCTTTGAACTCATCATTTATACATCCAGACATGTTTAGACGAGTTAATACTAGTACTTAGGGGAGAGGGGAACTTTTGCAGCGTTTGGTGCAGGTCACCAAGGCCTTGGATTATCATGAGTCTACTCTGCTCTGTTATTAGCCAAAACAGGTCGAGTGTGACCTTGCGTCTTGTGTTCATGACGGGAAGTTTCGAATAGATTTGTTCGTCGGCACTGTGACGTAAGGCTGGAGACAGAAACACAAATAAGGTGACCCTCAGACAAATGTGCAGGTCCAGATTTTCTGTGACTCTACATAAACTGTGGTCGGCTTCGGGAAAAGCAAAAGAAATATTGGACTTCAGTTTATTTTTTCCCCTGGTTCGGCCCATTAAAATCCATCTGTTCTGTTTGGTCCCCTGCCTTATCTGCTTCCATGCTCTCCTCTCCGGGTGTATCTATGTGTTCTAGTTCGTGGTGGCACTTGCTTACTGTTGTCAACTCAGCACAAGCCTATCTCTGCGCTCGTCTGATTACAGTAATTGCCGGGATTCGCGTGAGGAGAGGCAAACCCGAAAGCCTGCGTCAAACCAAGAGACAGAGTCGAGCGAGGAGGAGAGAATAATGCAGACAGAAGTTTGGGGGCAGGATGTGCATGTTGTTCTCCCATTGGCCCAGAACGGGGAGTTCTGGTCCAATGAGTGGGAGGGAAAGGGACACGCATAAGGCAAACATATCAGTTGACAAATGCCTAATGTGAAAAACAAAAAACTAATGGAGAACAGAGATAAGTGCCATAAAGTCCCCTCCTCATACCTTTTATCACAACTTTGGAAACTGGGGTTATCTGTACCTGGACACTCCTCTAATAATTACCACAATAAAACCATCTCAGTCGTGTTTTTATCTCCTGCAACCTTAGACTTATCACCGAAGCACTAGTCCTCTTACGACAGTAATATTCTTCATTGCAGTTTAGCTTTAACTCCCACTCTCAGTCTGGCTCAGTTTCTCTTTTACCAGCTCGATGAAGGGCAGATGTTTTCTCATGTCAATGATTGACGACCACAGATGTTGTGGTGAAACTGGCTGCTGATAACAAGATGCTAATGTAGGTCAAACTGAACAGGTCTGACTGCAGGTAACCAGCGAGCTTTAAGGGGATCGTCCCCTTACAACCAGCAGTTCACATTGCAGCAGGGGTTTGCAAATATGTCCTCGTTAAATGTGTAGACTTTGATAGCACTTTGTTGTAGATTGGTTAACTGTTGATGTGCACCAGCTGCTTAAACCGAGCCACAGAGACGTGAAGGCTGCAGTGTGACATGTTTTTCCATTTTAAAACTGTCAGAGCTACTGGAGCTTTAGCTTTCTGTCAGTGTGAATCCAAACCATAGTCCGTAAGTAAACTTGGACGACCCGTCTCAACTTCACCCAAATTCAGAAGTGAAGCCGCACTGTCCCGGATACGGACACTGCCAACTTGTGCATTAGGAGCAATAGTCTGTGCAGCAGTGATCGGGGCTGTAGTTTGTCTCAGTTGTGAATCATGACGTTTAATCCAGTTCTCATGGCATCAAAAACTAATTCAAACCAAATTCATCAGGAACAAGAGCTATATTTGACATTTTGACTTTTTTAGCTTGGCTCGTGTCTCATCCACTAACGTGGAGGAGGCATAGTTCATTAGCTATACTGCAACCAGTGGCAATCCACTATTGAGGAGCTGTAATATTTATCATTAAGATTTTTACAATCTTTAAATAATATACATGTTGAATAAATCCTGAGAATCTGAGCAGCAGTTTATTTTAGTGCGGATTAGATTAGAGAACCAGATGTTCTAACATGAACAAACACGGTTTAGGGTTAATCCCATGTAGTTTTAGTGTATAGCAGCGTGGGGCCTTTGTGTCACCAGTGGGGATTATAATGTTAACTCATTCGATCTCTGTAGGGACCGACGGAGGTGATGCATGAGTAAAGACGCTGCCTTCAGTCACTACAGTGATGATAGGGCCATTACATTTTAAATCATTTGTGTAGTTTGCACAGAGGTATAGTTGTCCAATGTGTGAAAAAATTTATTCTCCAGCTCAAATGTTACGTATGTTTTTATTTATTTATAAATAATCACTCAATTATTCTTCATTCTTTCTTATATTTGGCCTCTGTAAGGTCAGACACTATGTAAATAGGTCGCACGCCCGTACATCCCCATACTGTCTGCTGCTCGTGTGCGTGTGTACATCGACATTACACACGCTCAGCACTTCAAAGAGCTGCTTATGTATATATATATGGCCTAGACAGACACGCCTACATATTTCAAATAGTTTACATACAGTTTACAGTGTGTGGAGCAGGTGCTTTGTTACACAAGCTAAACACAGCAATGTGTTGATGAGCAGGTGATGAGATGAGCTGACCTTTACATTCTTAAACCTTTTATACACTAAATAATTATTTGATTCATGGTAATAAATAATGATATTAATGGACAATGAAATCAATTGCAACGCTAGAAAAAAAAGGCATGCACTCGTTATAATACCAGATTTGAAAGTGTCAGATTTAGATAAGAAAGAAGAGATATGGGATTGAATATAAAATGTGAAGTTGTTTGTTTGAAAGCATATTTATCTGTAACTTACTTATATTGTTTATAACAGGAGGAAATGGTACTTTATTTTAGGACAAATTCAATCTGCGGATGAGCACATATTCCATGTGCCTGTGAGAATATACACTGCAGGTGATGTAGTCGGGATGAAAACAAATTAACATTTTCTAAATAAAGAAAAAATAAAAATTGTGATATGCTCTAGGTTTTTGAAACTTTTAACAGGACTGTCCCGCAGCACGTGCAGCACTCTAACAGCGAGCCCATCGACTGTAGTTAAAGATGGATGAAGCATCTTCCTTTTCTACCACTGTACGTCCTGGACACAGGTGCCGCCATCTTGCGTTGCCGACGTCAACTGGAGCCAGTGTCACTGTCAGCAGTCAATCCTGATGGTTCCCCCCATTTTAGAGCATCATCATGTCCACCCGAGTGTCCTGTTTACATCCGAGCTGCGGTCATGTCACGTGTGAACATGGGGAGGGCCTATGGGAGGACCTCACATGCACTAGCATGCACGAGCACTAACATGAATGCTGGCTACAAAAACAAAGAACAGCTCAGGTCACAACACACACACACATATATAGGGAATGGGAGTTCTTCTCTGTTTACTACGCCATTTATCCACTTTATCTTCACACAGGAAGCAGTTTTGGGCTTTCATTTTATTCCTTTATAACCGTGCATGTAACCTTTAAATCCACGTGGGAAAAAATTGGGAAAATATTTACACCTATTGGCTTAACGATGAAAAGAGGCTGCATCTGAACCGGAGGGGCTGCACACGTTCTCATGCACCGCCACAGTGTAACCCTCAATCATTCTTACCTGTATGGGTGTCGCACATTTCCTGCCTTGTCACAGTCACTGAAAGTGTCCATTCATCTGTCCTGGAGCTTTGTTCCACATGTGGACAGCATACCAGCTTCCAGCTTAAACTGCTATATGTTCAGACAGGAGCTGGTGAGAGGCACCAGTCCCCTGACACATACTGAGTCCTCATTGAACCGTGGCCAAACAGGTATTTGTTGTACTACGGTCAAACTCCCATCTCTCCCACTCTTTCCCCCTCATCCGTCCTATTATCCAGACTGTGGACTACAGCGGGAGCCAGGGGGAAGTTGCTCCTCTTAATAAGGACACATGACCATCCACTAAAAACATGATTTGATTTGATGATATTAACCGGTTATTATATATCAGATGTCGTGAGATGAGCCTGCACCACCAGCCCTCCTTCCCACAAGCGACCTCTGGCCCTAGCAAATCAGAGAGTAAAATAATTCAAGTATGTATTTATTCCACATGGGAGGGTAAAATTTACATTATAACTAATAATAATAACTTAAAAGACGCAGCGACTACTTTTCTGTCTTCTTGTCATTTGTTTTATTATTAAAAGGAATAATTATGATTAAAAGCTGAGTCAAGTTATTTATAAATGTGACCTGAGCTCCCCATAACACCATGCTATAGTTTGCATTCTGCTATAATCCATGGAGCAAGAAAACTTTTTACTGCTCTCAGGAATTTTGCACTTTCCCTCAACCCCCCCATTTTTTTTGTTCAGCTACCCATCAATCGTTCCAGCACTTTCTCATTTTTCCATTCTCTTGTCCCTGCTGCTCGCCGTCTGTCTTTGTCATTCACTCCTCCACGGCCTCGTCTGCCTTTCTCTCTGATATATGATCCTCAGGAGATGTCCGCAGCCCTGAGGACTTCGATGTGCAGCATGTGTGCGATTCTAGTGTTGGCCATTGTCAAAGTAGTAAAAAGTTCATACTGTTACACAACGAAAGAACTACTGAACACATTTCAATAAGGTCAAAAGTTCAAGAGATTGCATTAAAATTAAATATACACATAAAGTCTATATCATATTATATGTTTAAAGTATATTTCCTCTGAGGATGTGTTCCTATGATTACATCACTGTGTAATACACCGTGTGGCTGCTGCTTTGTGATTAGTTTGAAATGTTATTTTCGTCAGTGCTGATGCACTTGCACCATCTAGTGGACATAAAGCTACTTGCAGCACAAATTAATCAGTTATGATGAACTAAAACGATAAGAGACAAATAAAAAAAACAGAAAAGATCAACAAAATAACAAGTGCTTTAATATTTGTTACCTAAAAATAATAAGTAAAATATAAAAACAGTAATCTAATTATATGGCTTCCTCTGGTCTACTTGAATGTTTTCTACTTTGAGTAAAAGTTGATCTGATTCACAGATGCACTTCGTAATTTTACAATATTAATTGTTAACAGCTAGTGCTGAAACACCACTGAAAGGACCAGCTATGTTGAATTTAGTGCCACCTAGTGGTAAAGTAGAATATTGCAATCACCTTAAACCCCATTTAACTTAAAACTTGAAAACTTTTACTTGAAAACCTAAAACCCCTCACTTAAGGCCCCCCCTCCAAGCGTGTACGAGAACAAACAGTGTTCATGCAGAGTAGAACCACAAAAGACCCCCTCTCATTTGAAAAACAATTCACACTATTTACATGTATTTGTAATTGCCTGTGATTTGGATTGCAAATGTCTGGTATTAACATCCCCTTCTATCGCTCAGATATCGGCTGCTAAATACCACTAAGTTGCTACATGGCTTTGCGTCCCATGATGGGCAGCAACTCACTGAGAGGTCAAAGAGCAACAGACAGACTGACACAGATCACTGACCCACAGACATGGCTAATATCGGATTCGAAAAAAAAAGTTGGATTACCAAGAGTCACTTTTGGAAGTGCTACGAGATTAAACAGCCTGACTCAACAAAAATGAGTCAGCATTTGTTTCACCCTTGACTACTGAGGTATTGGAGGCTTCTGGATCTCGTCGTCTTCCTCCTCCACCTGAGTTTCCGGGGTTTCAGGCTCTGCGCTGCCGGTCTCTTCCTCCGGCCGCTGCCCACCCCACCGCTGCTTGAAGTGGGTGTTGAGCCGCTCCAGGATGTCGCTGGAGTGGTTGATGAGCAGGGCGAGCCAGGCCAGGCCGAAGAAGATCCACGAGGCCATGAGGACACTGTACCATTCTGGGAAGGCTTTGTCTGGATTACTGTCTGTGAGAGAGAGAGCATCATGTATTACAGTGCATTGACATATGGTCTTAACACTTAGATCACATCAGTGTTTTATTCCTACCTGCCACGAAATCTCCAAAGCCGATGGTGCTGAGGGTGATGAAGCAGTAGTAGATGGCCTGGGCGTAGGTCCAGCCCTCGTACTGTTGGAACACGAGCATGGGCATGATGAAGAAGAGAGCTGCTCCAGACAAGAAGGACACCAGGTGGACGAAGAAGCGGGTGCACGTCTGCAGAGAGTGGTTGAAGGGAGCAGTGAGGACAGTCATTAAGAAAAATGTTTCTAGAGTGCTCATAAGCCTTCTTTATGGAGGCTTCAGCAGGCAAGTTTTATATCTTTTTCATATTTATCCATGATATTGTGAAACCTGCCAAAACGCGTAGAGTTATGTTTGTTGTTGTAAGATCCTTTCGGCCAGAAAAGTATGATTTGCAACTCCATTTTAAACTTCTCCACCAACTTGAAACACAAGGTAGCGTATCTAACAATACTGTCTTTCGCTAAATTTCGAGTCAAACATCTTAGAAGGGTGTTAAAAGTGCAATATAAATAAAAAAGTATGATTTAAAAATGTCCTCACCCTTCGCTTTGTCTTCCCCTCCAGGAAGTCAGAAATGTTCCTCTCTATAACCAGCATGTACTTGCCCACCCTGTTGAGCACCACCATGTTGAGCGGGATTCCAAACAGGGCGAAGAACACACAGAAGATCTGTCCGGCTGTAGAGCTGGGACTCATGTTCCCATAACCTGCCAAACTGTAATCTGTTAGTGTCTCAGGTCACTGAGGTGGAAGCAGAGGAAGAGGTGAACACTGAAGAGGAGGGTGGATACGCACATCATAGAGTACAGCCCTGTTAAAGGTCCAGTGTGTAAGATTTAAGTGAAAAGGATCTATTGGCCGAAATTCAATATAAAATTGATATAAAAGTGTGTTTCATCTTAATTGTACAAAATGTTTTGTTTTCTTTACCCTAAAATGGGCCCTTTATATTTAAATACTTTATATTTACATCAGCAGCGTGTCCTCTGTAAGGAGGCCGCCATGTTTTTACAGTAGCCCAAATTGGACAAACTAAACATCTTTTGAGTTTTATGACAACTGAAGGTTGCCGCAGGTTCTCTCTCATGTTTGGAAGGGGAGGGTGAGGTGAGAAGGTATTCAGCTGCAATATGAAACTTCACCACTAGATGACACCAAATCTTACACACTAAACCATTAAGACTTATTAAACAGATAGCAAGTATGGAATAGAACAGCAACTGAGTTTTAAAATGACATTGCCTTTATTTTGTACAAATTAAAATAATTAGATAAAATTATCTATTTATATTTCATACCTTTTGAAGGATTTTATCATCTATATACAAATTCATTTTTGGGACCAAATTAACATTTTCTAAATTTGGTACTTACAATATTTCTCATCTTGTCTCATGTACCTTCCCAAAGTTCCCATCTTAGGTTAAATCAGAGCTTAGTCATGCTGAGAGGAAAACAATGTCTTATGTTATTTTGGAATCTAAAATTGGTTTTAAACTATATAAAAATCCTGTTTAAGTTATTTCAGCAGTTTAACCGGTTTTGTTACAGCCTGATATTTTCAAATCCAGTGTTTGTGTAACATGACCAGTCCTGTTTGAAATCTGTCAGGAAACATGAATAAACCTCTGTCGTCTCCTCACCTATGGTTGTGACCACAGTTGCAGCGAACACGGCTGAGCTGGTGAATTTCCAGAAGCCGTCTGTGGTGTGGTTCCCTCTCAGACTCAGGCCCATCTTCGATGCATCATGAACAACCTGAAGAAGCAAAAAACAATTACAAACTGGGCGAAAGTAGAGCTCAAACTGAAATGAAACCATGTCAGTTTCCATAGATGTGGGCAGACTCTCAGTTATATCCCTTTGGAAGTAGTCATCTTTGTTTTCAAGGTTTTTTTTGAGCCCTTGAGGCCATTAAGGTTCAAACATTACACACAAAATGAAACTTCTTGTGCCAACATCACCTGGTACAAGAAGCAAACAGAAGAATTACTTTGGAGCTTTTAAAACAACCCAGTTGTTTCCAAGGAGACGACTGCAGGACAAGACACATACGCAAAGCAGAATAAGCATCGGTGAAGGTTAGAGGAGGCTGATATTTGCATGGATGAAGATGCCACATAAACACAAGCTTTCAAACAACACTCTTTGTTTTTCTCAGTGAGGCCCAATAAATTAACACACAACTCCTGATTCACTGCCTCGTTGGTTGAATTAAGAATAACACATACAAACAGTCACGCAATAAATTTAGAACACTTCAAAATATTAAAAATCAAGAGTCAGCTCTGATTTGCTCGTTACATTTGATTTGGATATTTTGTTTCGTCGTAATCTTTTAAAAACAGTGTCTCAGTAAATCCATTAGGTTTTAACCAGTGCTACTGTGAAACGCTTCCCTCTCATTTGCATGTTTGATTGTCCGTGGCATAAGAAAAGTGTAACGCAGTGAAATCTCTGACTCAGCTGCCTGTGTTAACTGATCATGGAACCGTTTCCTCCGATGGGCCTCACCTGAGCCACGGCCTCCAGGCCTTCTTGGTTCAGACAGGTGTACGTCACGAGCAGCCTCTCTTTGCTCTGCAGTAAAAAACCCAAGTCCTTCTGCCCGAGGCCTCCCTCCAACTTCCAGAAAATCACCCCTCCGATCAGCACGTAGGTCACGTACAGCAGCCCGAGCAAGAGGATGGAGGGCAAGCGGAACAAACACGCTTCCCCTAGTCTCATCATGGCTCCCACGTAGAACTCTGGACACCAGACTGGAACTCAGTGTCTCAGAGAGGGCTCCGTCTTTTACCTGCTCGGCTTCTTGTCTCTCAGTGCATTGCAGGCAAATGAAACTCCACCTACGCTACTGTTTTAATCACTGCAGAGGCCTGGCATGCAAATCTGGTGGAAAAATAAGCAGAGGGAGAGACGGCAGCAGAGGTAAGGACTGAGGGTGAGGTCAGTTTTTTTGAGTTTCTGTACCAAATGAAACATCATTTGAGTTCACGACAGGAGCCCCATCTCTATAAACCCGATTCAGTACTTTGTATGTGGATTTAATAGCCACTGCACGATCTTGAAAAACACAACTAATCTCAGTGAGTCCACAAACCAAAGAGTTTCCTCATTATAGTCTGTAGAGAGATATCATTTCACTTTCAGTCCCACTTGTGTTTCCATGCTTAACGACAGTTTAGCTCAGTTTTGTTAAACATACAGAAAGAAGTCCTTCCTTGTTGGCTTCAGCTGCTGTTCAGAGATCAGTCAAGCGTGCTCTCTAGTGATGAATGAGTTTGTTTAAGATAACACTCTGTGCTCAATGCACTGGAGTTTACCATCAGCACACACGCACACACACACAAAACATGTGGGCACACTTGCACGGTGTCAGATGATATTATTCTAAAAATAGAGTTGGATATAAGACATTAAATACACATGAAAAAGAAAAACATGGTAAAGTTCAGCAGTTATTTATAATTTTGTGATGTAAATTGTATGTAAATTAGTAATGTAATATTATGTAAAAGAATGTAAAAACAGGAGGAATATTCAAGGACTTTTAGCCTGCGTCTGCACTTGTTAACGTACTTCATTAGTATATTTATAGAAAGATAAATATAAGAATCCTTCACTTTTATTCAATTTATGTATACAAATTATATTTGTCAAGTTTCTCATGACTTACGTTTCATCCTAAATAAAACACAGAGGTTTCTGATGAAGGCTCGCAATCGTGACAATTGCCGTGTAAAAAAAGAGATGATCAGTGGTCATGATGAATAATAGTTTTTTGAAATTTTATTACATCACTAATGATATTCTTCATGACACTTGTTTCTAATCACTGTGTTTACTAAACCTTATTGTGCTTGGTGTTTTCCCTGATGTTCATTATCCAAGAACTGCACAATTTCACTTCAGTTGCTTCCCTGTTATAAATCTCTGTTTATTTATGCATTATAAATATAATCCAGTTTATTTTAATTTCACATGTTAATTGCTATTGACAGTTAACAGTTTTCACATTTAGAAGAAATGAAAATCATGTATTTGCAGAATGAGATACGTTATATTTCTTTAAAGAAAAACTTTTTTTCATAGTATCAGTTCAGTTTAGGTGAATGAACATGTCTTTGGCCACAATGTGATGAAATGACTTCAAGTTTCATCTTTAGGAATAAATCCAGGTCCTGATCTTCTGTGCTGACTCTGGTGTAACTGAGGTAGAACTGTCAAACAAAAACCTGTCATGTATTTATGACCCTAATGCCTCAGGTAATACATCAAAACAATCATTGTCAGTTGGAACATTAAGCAAAGTATGCATAGGCAGGAATAAATATGGAAACACAAATATACAACAGTTTTGCTAATATATAAGATGATGCAACATCTGTTTTCTTATCACAATATGTACAGTAAACACAATAATACAAAATATGTTCTACCTATTGAATGTTACAGTCTATTGTACAGTCCATAGTTAGATCTTTGACGTGTCCTCTAGTTTGCAGGACGACGCGTCCTCCTCCTCCTCCTCCTGTTTCTTAAAGCCCGGGTGAGTCAGGACGACCACATGCTCCATCACTCTGGATCCCATGTTGAGGATGAGAGCGAGCCAAGCCAACGCAAAAATGATCCATATACCTGCGAGGCTCCGATAGAGAGAGATGTACTCCTTACCCGGGTCAGTCCCTGCGAGAAAACACATGTCAATTTCTAGAAACACAGGGATTACAGAGTCCACAGGACATCTGATGTGTAGAACTACAGAATACTGATTGTGTCAAAGCTAAAAGGAAGAAGAACCAGTATTTTCATGTGACAGCGGTGACCTCTGGGATCCTTCCGAAGCATTAGTGCGTGTTTGCTCTCTCCACTCACCCACCACATAATCTCCAAAACCGATGGTGCTGAGTGTAATGAAGGTGAAATAGAAACCCTCGCCGAACGTCCAGCCTTCCACGTAACTGAAGAGCAGGGGAGGGATGACCAGAAACAGCAGGCTGCCACTGATGAAGAAGAAACTCACTGCGAGAGCCTCCACTGTTTGCTGAGGGGGGGAAACCAACATGTTACAGTCGGTCACATTCACAGGCGTTACAAATTGGACATGACAATTTAAGAGTTTTTATTAACATGTAGAACGCGGCTTTTCTACATGAGAGAAAATAAAAGAGGAAACACAACAGAAAAGAATAAAACTAAAACAAGAGCATGAAGCTTGTGAGAACAATTTCAGAAAGCATGGATCTCAATCGGCATCATTAATAAAAAAGTTTCTTTGTCTGATTTCAAAATCAGGTGGAAATATTCTTAAGTTTCATCATTCTATTTGATTGTATTTTATTATTTTACACAGTTCTACCTACTTTGTTTGTATGACTTTCTCCTTCAACTTATGGTTATGGTTATATACAGATTCAAAAAAATTATGATTTTTATAAATACATTTTCAAGTTGATCTGTGTTGTCATTGTACATTACCTTGAATATGCCTCTGTGTATGAAATGTGCTTTATAATTGAAACTGCCATTCCAAACCTTCCCAGAGAAGATTTTTTTCTTCTAAAAATAAATAACTTCTCCTCCATAGTGTTTGCTGCAGTTATGTCAGTGGACCCCCATCGTTACCTTGTGTGGAACGACTGAGACCATCCCCCTCTTCAGTCGACCCAGGTGGATGGTGAGACACTTCCCCATCTGCTTGAGGAAGGCCAGATTCAGCGGGATGCCACACAGCGCGTAAAACACGCAGAACACCTGACCGGACACGGTGCTGGGGGAGAGGTTACCATAGCCTGTGAATTACATGATGATGATGATGATGATGACGATGATGATGTGTGTTTAGCAGCAACAACCAGAATCAAACTTGCAATATTAATAATATATGTAAACATGCTCACCTATAGTTGTGACTACGGTGCCTGCAAAAAAGAAGGAGCTGCTGAAATCCCAGTTACTGGGGTTTGTAGAGTTGCCAGAAGGATTCACTCCTTTTTCCCAGGCATCCAAAATCACCTGCATACACACACGCACGCACGCACGCACGCACACACACACACACACACACACACACACACACACACACACACACACACACACACGCACACACACACACACACAACACACAGACATCGCACACACACAGACTACACATTATATTTACTTTTATTGATTTTCTGGACACAATGTAATGATTAAGATTACGGGAACTTTTTCCAGAAGAAAGACATCCCCAAAATGAAAACTTTTGCATCCCCACAACATTAGTATTACCTGGACCACACACACACAAACACAATCACAAAAATACACACATATCCCCACACAAATATTGAAGGTCAAACTAACTTTATATTTAAACATATATCAAAGGCAGTAAATGGATCTTCACAAACATATTATTGATCTATTAGGCCAGACTATGGTCATATCTTTTATTGCTATGTACCTAGTCATAAAATTGATCTTTCAATTTCTCAGTATTGATGAGCTATTTCCATCAGTTTACTCAGTGATTTAAATCAAAAGTGTATTTGTACACACATGTAACATGAGGGGCCTTTTGCAAACCATCACTGATAAAACCAGTATTATCAAACATGCATGAGGAAACTGGTGTTAAACCTGAACAAACTTCTCCAGGGCCGGTCCGTCCAGACACGTGTAATTGGCCAAGAAGTGCAGCTTCTCCATCTGGAAGTGGTTGCGGTTGTTGCTCTCAGCCTCTCGCTCCAGAAACTGGAAGATGGTGGCTCCGACCAGCAGGTAGGTGAGGTGGGCCAGGGCCAAAAGCCCCGTCCAGCTCACTTTGACGCGGGCCAACTGGAACCTCGCCATCAACCTCTCAAAAACCCCACCAGCACCAGAGGCTGCTGACCTTCACACTCAGAGAAGAGAGAGCACTGGAGATGGAGCCATTCTTTTTCCAAACCAAAGAAACAGGAAAATGTCCAAAATTAGACCAAAATTAGAAATGTGTCGTTGAAATCACAGCAGCATCAGGAAAAGATGAAGCGGTATGTTGGGGTGACAGCTCGAACTTGGTAGGTGAAAAATCTCCCCACAATGCTCCGACTCTGATTGGCCAGACCGCCATAGTTGCCAGCCATTGATTCACGGGTTGCTCGGGTAACGATCAAGCTCCTCTCCACCATTAGTGCGACATCTGGACACACACAAACACACACTTTCAACTGTTTGCACTAATAAGGAAGCGGTGGAAGCATCTTGTCAGCAGAACAAAAGTTAATGTTTTACCTGCACCGCTGTTGGTTGAGCGAACGCTTCTGCTGAATCTGGAAACCTGAGGAAAACGCAGTTCAGCCACAAATGCTAAGGTTCCTGATGCACTGCCGTCCACATAAATAATAATTAGGTAATTGAATAATGACTGGTGCCCCAGTCTGAGATCATGTCGTGAGGGGATACGTTTAATTCAATCAGGAGAACACTTAAAAGTCTAAAAACACAATCTCTCTCACCAAAAGGACGTCTGCTCAAACGCTCATCAGACGTTTTTACACCACAGCGAGGAGCCGAGCATATTTATGGTCAGGTGGAGAGGAAGGAGAGAACATTATGGAGGTGTGGAGAGCACTACTTGATCGAGGGCCATAAACCAAAGAGCTGCCGAAGCCTCAGGATAAAAACCTAATGGAGTTCTAAGGTTTCAAGATAGCGTGTTAGCAACGGTCTGAAAGGATAAACCACATTAGGGGTTACACTATGTGATATGTTATATGTGTCATCAAGAATTATTCGACAAAAAGTTTGAAGGTTTTATCTGCAATAACAAGTACTCATTTTACCCAAGTTAAAGTACAAATAAATGAAAATGTACTCAAATAAAAGTACCACATTCACTTTGCTACTCGAGTAAAAGTATGTGATTTTATATATTCCTAAAGTATTAAAAGTAAATCTTGCTTAGATTTTACCTTTTGCCTAATGTGTCTATTGTATATTTGGTTTAATACAAGAATAATACAGACTTTGGGATTATTAATAACAGAATGCTGCAGATGATGCTACTTAATGAAATGCAGTATAATAAAGTTATACAATACAATACACTAATAATTACTAAATAGAATTGTATTATAATATTCGATACTATCCTGTTATTGATATAAATTGTCTTTTAATTAATTAATCCATTTCTGGTGCTTCGGAGGCGGAGTCTAATGTTACCTGCCTTCTCTGATTGGATAACAAAATCTTGTTATTGAATATTTAAAGAAATATAAAACATGTAAAGCAGTTGATTTGTAAAAATGTAATGCTGTAGAAAGTAAAGATTTTTGCAGATATATGTAGTGGAGTAAAAGTACCTGGAAAACATTTAAGTAAAGTACATATACATGAAAAATGTACTTTAAATGTGCTTTGCTACATCCCACCATAGACAATCACTGACTTTATTAACCTACGGTGAAGTGACCCTCAAACATGAGCGGAGTCCATAATAAATGGATGAACTCTCTCTCTTATGCTTATCTACACACTCAACAGTTACAAAAGCAACATGATTGTTCCTATGGAGCTTTGTTCCTGAGCACCTGCTGAAAGGTGAGTCCAATATTTACTCTCTTTAAGGTTAACCCTGCGTTTTGTCTTCTGCCAACTCCGAAGTAGTCTCCTGCTACTGGAACACTTCACTGGGTTTTTAGAGAGTGAACCAAATCAGGAAGCAGAAAACATTGTTTTCACATTGTTGTTTTTATTATATTATATTGATCTCTCTCAGGTTACTGGCTCTCTGTGTTAAGCCACTGGGGTTAGGCTGGTAAGGAAAGTACATTACATGTCATTTGGGCGGACGCTTGTATTTTTGCATTCAAAATCTATGAGGGGCCATTTAAGGGTTCAGTGTCTTGCCCGAGGACACTTTGGCATGCAGATGGGGAACACTGAGAAGTGAGTGAGGGGACGACCACTCTACCCCCTCAGCCACAGCCGCCCCAATGAGGCAGAAAAAAGTGTGAGTCTGAGAAACAAATTATTACAACTTCTCTGGAGAAGCCACTTTCTACAAGGCAACTCCGGCTGGATGCAAATTGTGCAGCTGCTTGGCATCTGTCAAACAAATCAACTCAAAGTCATGCAAACAGGTTGCTCCTGCGTTTACAGGTCCTCTCTGTCGGGGTGGGTGTGTGGTGATGGATGGCAGGCTGACTGGATGGGCAGTTTTAGATTTTAAAAAATCATTCAGTAAAAGAACACTGGGATGAAACTCATCTGCTGTCTGGTGGAATGAAATGATTATCCATGTTGTCATGTTAGGACTTAATTTTAATAAGTTTCACTGATATTATTTACACTAAAATAACAAATGAAAAAACTAAATTGTGTGATAATCACTAAACCATCATTCAGTTCATTGCTCAAATATCAATACTAAACGCAAAGAAATGCTTGAACCCAATTTGAATTTCAAATATTGTATCTTGAGCAAGACCTGAACAGTCCTCTCTCGGGTGTTTCCCTGCATCTGCCCAGTGCATGCTGGGAAAAGCTCCACCTCCCTCTCTCCCTGGATGAGGGAATAGTTTAGTGAAAACATTGCACGATCACAGACTTTGCTTGTTCATTTAAAATACCTGCAAGAATTAGTCCAATATAATTTTACTTAATCGTCCTTATACCCTTAAAGCCTGAAGTCTGTGAGGGATAACTGGAGGAAGTAGAGTTTCCTTGAATCCTTTTTCTGTAGACTTCCATAGAGAATCCACTAGCATACAAATTCTTCCATTTGGAAGAGCGTATCTGTAAACAAAAGATCTATGAAAGAAATGTATCATTAGAAATTAAAGCAAAAAAGTTTAAGTCGCTTGGCAACAGCTTCTTGCTGAGCACAGATTGGTCACACATGAAGGACTGAAGGACCAATCAGCTGTTACTCAATAAAAAGAAACACATGCGTAAACACATGTAAAACACATGATATCATCTCACAATTATTTGGTTCTTTGTCATTTAGCAGCTTCATTTGTTTATTTTCAAATTTAGGCAAAAATTCAATTTTACATTAAAATCAGAACAAACATTTAAACTACTGTACATATATTAAATACAACTATTTACATTTACATAAAAAGTGTGACTAATCATATGAAATAAAACCAGACAGAAATATTCACCATGTCGACCATCTGAAACGTTGTGATTCATTACATCCTTAAACACATACTGGAGCCAGATGGTTTCCTATTGTCTGCTCAGTCCTCTGATATCTTGAGACAACATTTGTTCAGCTCAAATGGCAGACGCAGGCTGTGATTTATGTCATTGTCCATTACAACAAGGGCATCATCGTCGGGAGGTGGTCAACAGGTGTGTGTGTGTGTGTGTGTGTCTGTGAGGATGAGGCAGGATGTGTGGTGTGTGTTCGAGCCTTCACTGTCCATCGATACTCAAGGAAGTGTAACGCACACATTTCCAGGATCATTTTACCACCTGACAGATGTGATGGTTGCACAAGCCGACGAATTGACGATAACTTCAGGGCCTCATATCACTGCTGGGGGAAGCCTGAGAGAAATGAAAACACACAAGACTGATTGATAATCTGGTATTTACGTTTAACAAAAGTCAAATATGACAAAAGGTTGTACTTTTCTTCATCTCAAAAACTCAAAGACATTTTCATTTTTCAGATTAAGAACCTCCACTCTGAACTTGTGTTGTGTTTCCTTGTGCCAGGCTCCCTACACTTCCCAGCATGCACTGGTGACCTAAAAGCTGTTTAGATAGGAGGAATAGCACCACACAGGGGTTACCAAACAACCAAGGAGAAGGGCTCTCCTGTCAAAACACAGTCCCGCTCAGTGATGCCAGACAGAGAAATGAGTTCTCCTTGCTTCGAGGAAAAGAAAAGAAGAAAAGAAAAGAAAGATCTTAGTGGGCAAAAGCAAATCCTCAGCCTGATTGTTTTTCTGCCTGATGTCTCTGCTCACTTCTCTCTCAGTCTTTCTGGATATCTAGTGGCAAACCACAAGATCACTAAGTCCACTTTACGTGAGGGCCAAAGAAAGCAGCTACACTCGGATCAGAGAAAGAAAAAAGAGTGTGTGAGAGAGTGTTTCATGAGAGCTCTTCATGTGAAAAACACTGAGCTATAAATACATGTATAAAATACATTACTTCTTCTTGGGACAGCAAAAAGCAAATGTGAAACTGAAATCACTGTCAACTTATCAAGTTTTGTCTTTTTCAGGTAAATTCTAATGTAAAATGTATCAAACATAAAATTCAAAGCAAGTCTCAGAAGCTCAACACAAGACATTTCAGCGAATATAAACCTTATTGTTTGATGACATGGTGTAAGGCAGCACACCACTAGAGGGCAGTGTTGATTGCAAAAAAGAAAACCGTATTCTTTCTTGCTTGTGTGTGTGTATCTGTGTGTTTGTGTGTGTGTCTGTGTTTGTGTTTGTGTGTGTGTGTGTGTGTGTGTGTGTGTGTGTGTATACCTGCTCTTTTGAACAGGCTTTGTCTGGCTCTGACAAAGGCCAGGATGTCAGCATCAGTCTGCTCATCTCCAGTCAGCGGAATAGAGGATGATGATGATGATGATGATGATGTGAGCTCGGTGGAAGAAAGGGCCCTGCAATGTAAAAATATTTAACGTGCGATATTATCAGCATCAGTTCATATAACTACTTTTAAATATTCACATTCACAGCAAAAAAAGGAGGTTATTTTGTGTGTGTGTGTGTGTGTGTATGCTGGGGGAATCCTTTTGAGCAAGACTCCAGTAAAATGCTTTAACTGTTCTAGTTCCATGAGCTTAAAGTTAAAATGTTAAAACCTTAACAAGTGGCCGTTGTATCAGATGTACAGAGCCTCTGTATGAAACAACAGTATATCTCTGTGCTACTCACACTCGGTGGATATGAACAAAAGCACATACGTAACGCACTGGACGTTTAACTGCGCTTGTAAAAAGGTGGTTTGAGCAGCAGCACTCGACTGGGACTCTACGCCTTTGAGTGGCTAATAGAGTTTGGAGACGTTACTTCACAAAGGAATACAAATGTATGGCCACATTCATGAGTGGAGAGAAAACACAGCTTGGCTGTAGAATCTACAGGTCCATGCTGTATGAAAGGATTTAACAACTACTTCAAACATATAGATAGGCTTCTGAATTGTTTGCTTTTGGGCAAACACTTGCACAGAGTGATAAACATACACAGATTACATTTGATTTAGTCCATGTCCTGTTAAACCATATTGTGAGAATAAGAAAAGATAAAGGTCATAGGTCACAGAGGCCTCATCTTATTTGTGCCGATTTCTGTGAAATTATTTTCCTCAGCATGTTGAATATGTTGAAAGATGGATTGGAGAAAAACTGTAGTGGACATAATGTCATTGATGAAATGTTAGTTTTCAAAGCAACTCATTAATTTCCAGTGAGTCTACATCACGTGTACCTCCACTCAGATGAAGGAGTAGATTCTGTCACTCTCCTGTCCCGTCCGGACGTATCATGCCAGGCGGGGACAGCTTTTAATGGAGGTACACTTATAGGGCTGAAGCTCCTGAAATTAAAGAAACAATTGTTCGAACAACAGGACAAGTATCCTTTGGGAAACAAAAAGGAGATAAAGTGAGGCTGGGCCGACCTGTGATCTTGAACAGAAGAAGTGGATTTTGTGTAACTGTCTGGATTTTCGTCTCTGCCCGCTGGGTAGTCTCTCAGAGTACTGCTCAGACCAGGTGCACTGTTTGAGTTCAGAAAGCAGTTTATGTAGACTGTTATGGCACAATCCCAAGGACCTGTTTCTTGATTTGTAGGCATAGGACAGCATAATCTCCACATAAAACCCATATGGTGGGTCTGCAGTAGGTGTCTAAGAGTTACGCTCTCATTGTTTTTGTTTTTTTTATCATTAAAACTGTACTTGTGAAACCACAAGAGAGCAATCAACAGTTTATGTATGGGATTTCTGCAGAGTTCTCAAAGTTAAATTTAAGACTTAAATATCATTCTTTAATACCTGTTTCAAACTCATACCATTCACAGCATGAATACATGGTGGAAAACAGGGCAAATATGGCCGGTAATTATCTATTAATGTTTCAGTAGTTCGCAGCAAAACACAACAATGATTCCTTATATTCAACAAATTGAACTAATTCATCTAGACCCAGATAAGCAGGGGGAAAAGCCCATTAGTCCCCTTTGTGAAACCACAATTAAATTAACTAGATCTAAACCAAATTTCATACACACATAAATATTGATTCATAAATCACTCTCTGAGATATCGATAAAAATGTTGAAATATGCCCATCTCACAATAAGTGAAACAAGTCATGGATCCGCCCCCTTTCCTGGGTTTAATGGGTTCTTCCTTGACTCACACCCCACCCTTCCAACAAAATTTTATGGAAATTGTTTCAGTACTTTTCTCTTAATCATGCTAAGAAAGAAAGAAACAGACACAGACAAAAACATTACCTCCTTGGATGAGGTAACAATGAAAACGATCAAGTCAAGTTCATTAACGTTTTCGTCAAAAATAAACTTAGTGAGTATCCAACTTTAAAGTTTAGGGGTGTTTCTCCTCACATCCCACAATCACCTACAAAAAACTGATTGTTACTAATATTAAAGTATATCTAAATATTGAAGTTTGCTCACAACCTGGACAAATATTTTGCTCTTTGTCTGTGAATATGTCATTGAAGCCATTTGTCACAGAAGGTTTGGGGTAGACATGAGATGTCAAAATCAACATGTACCACTGCTGAATGCTAAATTAGAGAGTTAATTAATATCATCAGGGCTGGTGAAGCAAAAGAACTGTTCCATGGAAACAGACCCTGAGGAGCTGCAGGGTGTTGGACATTTATCAAGTGGCATTCAAGCACAGATGGTGAAAGGGTAAAAATAACAGTAATGAATTCAGCAGGAATGAGTCATTGAGGGGAAGGTGTTTCTTGCTGTTGCATGTTACCCGTTGGCTCGGCTCAGCAGAGGCTCTAAATGAATTCTTTATGACAATCCGTTTTTACTACTCCTAAAATTAAGTGCCCAGTTTAATAGGTGTGCGTTTCCATCTGCTGCAGCGATGGAGGGATGGACACAACACAGTCAATCGCCTCTTACATCAATCACAGTGCCTCACCCGAATCCAGGAGTGCAGGGTGAAGATGGCTGCAAGGTTCCTCCTGGGGACTCTGTGCGATGACATCTGGCTGCAGCCCCGGAATCTGATTCCTGGTCACAATCGTTAAAAAGAAAGAAAATAATTAAAATCTTCGTTGACATTGAAACACAATGAGGCCATGTGCAACTGCTAAGGGAAGAGACAACCTTGTGTGTTTTGCGTCTTCCAGCTTCATCATACCTCTTTCTCAAACTTTAATTCATTACACATGTGATGTTTGCAAAAAACAGAACAATAAATACTCAAACCTGTTGCGTATGTACTGGCAAGGATAACAGGCCTGCTTCCTGCTTGGAGGATCCAAACTGCACATGTAAGAAGTGTCTGTCAGACTTCCTCTTTGTCACTCAGTTATAAATTCCCAGGCCTTGCTCAGATGTGAGTGAGATATTGTTCTCCATTCATAAGATCAAACCCGTAGAGAAGAGGCTAGCAGTGTCTGTTTGTCAGATGTTGCTGCTTAACATCGTCTTTGTGATCGGTTTTCCTGAAATGTGCACAACAGCCATCAAGGCCAGGGTGATTGTGTAAGGGTGAATCAGAGCCCTATGTCTTTTTCAGACAGTGCTGTTCATAATTTGTGAATTTTATACTCATCTCTTCCTTTCACCGTTCTGTAGAAGTCTCCTAAGTATTTGATTACAAACACAAAGTGTTATTTAGGACTGAAATAAACCATGACTCACTTATTATTCCTCCACAGTGTAGCTGTGAAACCTCAACAACATGTTGGTCTTGTTAAGACTGTCTGCTGAGACCGTGTATTGATGCAGTTGCTGTGTTGCCTCTGAGCTGATCTCCAGGCTCTTGTTTGGGTCACATGGAAATCTTTGTTCCTGTGTATTTGCCTCCTACTTATCCTCCCACCAGGACCCATTCAGCGTGATGTTGAACCGAGGATACACGAGTCACACTGGTGCCATAAAAGCTCTGATGCTGTAGACACATGTATATCACCTTCCATCCAAGGTGGGGAACCTCTGGCCTCTCTGTGCCGACGTGACAATTCATAAACTAATACTTAAACACCCAATCATTCTGCAGCAACTCTTTTTTTCTCTGATGAAACAAAAAAAAGTTAAACAGATCCTTCAGTGTAGCTTTCAAGCTGTTAAAAAAAAACATGGTGACTGCCAAGAAAAGTAAAGGCAAAATGTCACTCTTCCCAGGAGAAATAGAAAAATCTTCTTTTTGTTGCAGCAAAAGAAACCAGTGTTCTTCATTTGCTGGGACACGCTCAAAGTTATAAAAGAAGTGAAATCTCGAGCGTCATTCCAGCTGTAAACATGCAGTTAGACTGGAGGAGTTTCAAGGACAAAGGCACTTGGATAACATTAACTCTCTTCAGGGACGCGTGATGGCCAACGAGCAGCCTTCACAGAGACCGCATTCTGACAGAGACAATAGTAATCAGGTAAGTTTTGTGGTGAGCGAGGTCATGCATAATTTTACTTTGTTTGCTGTGTACCAAACAAAGTAAAATCATGTTTGACACCTGAATATGATGATGAGTCAGGAAAACTCCTTCAGACATTTGGTAAGAAGACTCAGGACATGAAAAGCAAACAAAACAAACGGAACATATTTGTTTGGTGGTTTGATGTGGAAACAGCTGATGTGCCTGACAAGCTACAACGTAAGAGACAGTGAGCTGGAAAGCAAAAACAAGCTTAAAGCTCAGTTTAACCAGCTCTCTCTATCAAGTTCTATAAACTGTACCTACAGTAAATATATTGTGTTCACTGGACCAGCTTAAAGATAAGTCGTATTGCACCCGATTGTGACCGTACCTGTACTCGATTTAAGACTGAACCTCACTAATTTTGATACTTCTGGATCAGGATTCAAATGCTCTCTTAAATAAATAACTAAAATATTCTACTTTATTCATGTTTGGCATTATTGGCCGTAAATATGCCCTTGTATGGACTTAAGCACGGGTTAGGGCCCTGGCTACACATCTAGCAAGGAGGGTTATTTTTTTTAATTGGAAATCACCTGGCACTACAGCATTTAGACACTGAGCTAAATAATGTTTGAGTTTGGACAGAACAAGATATTCACTTAAGGGTAAATCCATTATTTTCTCCCCTTACAAAGCTTTTCTGGCAATGAATGATTTTTAACCTTTTTCACCCATGGCTTTCACATAAAGTTTTTTTGTTGACAAATTAACATTAAAAGTTATTCTATCTGTAAATTCATATACTTTCCTTTTTTTTCTATGAGTGTAAGGGTGCTCCATCACACTTCTAGTTTTTGCCTCTGCGGGTATTGAGTGTATTGTTTAACTGACCTGCTATGTGATGATATATATCATTCTTAAGTAAAGTCAGGACTCAAGACTGACTGAGCCATATCTGGAAAACCAGATAATAATAACGGCACCATCATCACGATCATCTGACATCAGACGCCTCAACAGTGTTAGAGTGGGATATATGTTCAATGATTCTGTCCCATGAAGGACATAGGTTATAAAAAGGTAAATGGTCCTTGATAGGAAAAAGGTCCCTCACAGTAACTTCCACACGCTAAACATGTCAACGGAGGCCAATATTTAGAAAACATACCTGGAATGAGAAGACAAGGCATCCTGTCTAATGTCAGAAACATATTTTGGACATGCTCGCATGGCCATTATGTTAATATCACAGATGCTTTATGTGGTGTTGTTACATGATAGACAGAGGAAGATAAAGCTAGTCACCTGCACGCTGGAAGCCTCCTGGCTCCACCACTTATGAAAGTCCTTCTGCAGCTTGACCTTTGCCCTCTCCAGCAACAGCTGCAGGTGCTCAATCTCTGTCCTCAGTGCCTTCAGACGGCCAATGATACTCTTGTACCTGAGGAGATATTAACAGCACCAAATTCATCTTTTGTTCACATTACGCATCCTCTTATTGTGTCTCCACAATAAAAGCAGAGTCTTGGATGAAATTGAAAACATATGGTTATACATTAAAATGCATTTTAACTTCACTTACACCTTTTTTTCTTGCTCAATCTGTTTGCATAGGTTTTCTTCCACTGAGTCCACCTCCTCCACAGCCTCTGGGTAATTCCCCATTACACCTACAGTAGAGTTGGACAAGCACAGAGCATGGGTTCTTAACACAGATTATAATGTGGACATACTGTAGATAAAAACAAGGCATCATGTCCAGAAGCTGTAGGCCTGTGTTGTGCAGATGTGAGAACAATGACAGTGTTTTGAATATTGGCTCTGGATAATAGAAGCCAGTCTGCTGTGATGTGTTCTCTGATGCGGGACTCAAAATAACAAGAAAAGCCTTTTGGAGACTGAAATAGAGGAAGATGTTTGTTTGTTTTACAACCAGATTTCCTCATGAAAGCATTTATGTCACTGATCAAAACATCTAGGAAAGAGTAAATGAAGGAGTCGTAAAGTTGTGCCGCCCAGTCTTTGGTCACCGAGCTTTCAGTCACTGAGGCCTAGTGCAAAGACTTTGAAGTGGGCGCTGCTTCACAAGACTTAAGAGCGACCGCAACGTGTTCACAGTGTTTACGGAGCCATTCTAAAGTGACGTCAGTATCAAAAGACGATAAAGAGTTTCCACTTGTGACAGCATTCATTATTTCATTTGATGACGATGATGTTGAGCGGATTGTCTGAAAGAGGTAGAGATGAAACGTGGAATAGCATCTACTCTTAATGTGGAGATGTTGCATTTAATTGCTCACAGTTTGGCAGTTGGTGTGTGTAGATGGAGCTGGATATCATGCTGCTGCTCTGCTGTGTGAATATTCATTGTCAGCTTGATCTTACCACAAGCTGCCCTCTGCTTCCTCCGCCTCGCTAGCTGCTTCTTCAACTCATCTGAAAAAGAGAGGGATGAAAAAAAATTTCTTTATGTTTTATTTTGCACAAGAAATATAAATTTCAAATACATATATGTTCAACTGCAACTGTGCAATGAAAACGTTTTAGGATAATATACTTTCTCCAGTAAAATGCATTAAAGCAAATTCGAAAGTTTCATTTGACTGAATTATTGAGACTGATATAGATATTTATATCTCTTTTATTTTTCTACTGTGACCTAAATAATTGTGGAACATTTTGTTTAAAAATGTACTTGTCAGTGCTATGTGATGATGAAACTATTTTTTAAATCTGTATAGAATACCTAGCGTAACCTTTTGCCTGGTTTACAGTATATACTAACACTAATATTAGAGAATATAATGGTTGGTTGATTCATTGGTCACAGCTCTGAGATTGTTCCTACAGGACACAACAATACCTATGTGTAACAGCTGAACAGCTTTAATCATCATTGTCGGGTGATGTTATAAATAAGCAGCTTTTTTTGCAAAATACTGTCTTAACTATAGAACGTTTATAAAAAGGTCTTGATATAAAATGTCATACTGCTGAGATACACAGCTGCACAGTCCTCAGAATGAACTCCAGTTAGCCAAGAAGCAGCCTGATGGAGGCCTCTCTTGTGGCTGTAACTCTGGATTAACATATATAAGTCATTTGCGTTTGTTATCGTGTTTGTATCTGTCTCTCTTTGCCTAAAAAAGTCTTTATTTGAATTTCCATGATGGAAAATCAAGATATTGAGCTTCTGCTTCAGTGACAAAGGACAACTGTAAAGTGAATGGATAAAAACATACGACTTTTGAGGCATTTCTATCTACACCAGATGATCAAACTAATAAGAACGTTCAGGACACATTAAGTATACAGCATTACAACTGGAGATAATCTCTCATTCAGATCAAAGTAAATGGCTGCAGTCAAATGATGAGTTAAGTGAATGACCAGGATAATTATGAGGCTATAAGTGACATTAAATGACAGCGTTTTCTGTGGTGAGTTCACATTACAACCCCCAGGTCTAACATGCATGTGTCTATTTCTGTAATACGATCCTGTCGCCAATCTAAAAGCTGAGGTCCGAAAATGAGAAAGCCAGATGAAGTATCACTTTGCAGAGAATGTGGTGTTTGGAGAAACCTTTTCATGCAACACCTCACATGGTGCCATAAAACAGTGAGATTACAGCTTCTGCTTTGTCAGAGAAGATGAAGACACTGAATGTTAAGACAAACATCTTCCCTGCTGAAATATGATTAAATAATTGAGTTTAACATCAACTCTCAGACAGTTTGCAATTTGCCCGTGCAACAGGCCAGCTCGTTTTTTTTCAAACATTCTTCTTTAAAAGTAGGCTATTATTTGAGGTTAGAGACGACAGTGGAGACGTGAATGGATGATCTGAAACGTAATAAATGACACACAGTGACATATTGGGCCCACGACGGCAGCGTTTTTCCTAATTCGATGGGATATGAACCAGGAGTTTGGAAATCCCTCACAAAGCCATGTGTTTTCAGACAAAGTCAGTTGGTTGGGAAGCTGGAAATGTAATTGAACTGAGACGCCCTGTGGCTTCACATCGTGGTCAGGTGGGCAGGCCAAGTCTTCTCCAACAGAAACAATCCTCACATACGATGTACAGTCAATGCCGATGTGAAGACTCTGTTGTTCATAGGATTAAGGATCATTTACACATGTGGCTCACGTCAGTCTTACTATTAGTGCAGTGCCCGTTCTAAACCTGCATGGTTGGCCTGTGGTGATGCTGGTTGCAGCTTTCTTTCTGAAACTGTAAAAGTGACCCGCAGTAATTGAGTGTGTCAGTCAGTCCACAGAACCCTGAAGCAACCGCTGCAGCTGCAGAAAGAGTTGTTCACCTGTGTATTCATAGTTGGATGAAGGTTGACTCAGCACCCAGCAGTGTTGTGCATGATCCTAAGTTTGTCTTCATTTAAATCATAACCATCCCAAAATAAAACAGAATAAATGAACGTGAACAAGGTTAATTTTTGGAAACTTGAACTGTGAAGTTCAAAGTTCTCAAAAATTAACTAGAAACATGAACTAGTTAATTTTCATCTGTATGAACTAGTTCTTTTAAAGTGTGAACTGGCACAACACTGGTACCGAGAACCTCTAATCGGCCAATAAGCTGATGTCGTGAAGGCGCCCATTGTTGTGAACACGCTATCATGATGCACATTACTGATGAGTACGAGCAACCATGGCTTCTGACTGCTGGTCGCCTGTTTACTCAAAGATTATTAGCATTAAACTTACCATGTTTCCAATTAAATATCCAGTATGTGGTTTGCCCACCATTTTGTATTTAGTGCAACCAAAGTTTAAAAATCAAACACAAATGTTTTGACACTTCTTATAATAACATAAGTAAGTCGGTAAGTAAGTACGGACAATTAGCTTCAACAAAGCCAAACGACAGGTGCTACATGTAAGTGCAATAAATAAGTGCACCAGCTTTTTATTTTATATATGAACACCAGAGTTGACGACGGTTATTAAACATCCTCTCGTAGTTTGAAGTGACATGTCTTTAAAATGTGGCAGAAGATTTGTTGACATTCCATTGTCGGGATCTCGATGGGGAGCTCGTTCCATCATTTGTTGAGTGGTCAGCTCGCAGTGAGGGAGAAGCAAGCCGATTGGCCGATGCATTGCGGAGTGGACAGGCTTGGATGTAAGGTGTGTGTGCACATGCACCCTGTGACCCCCATAGATTGCATTAATTCTGTGGGAAATGCTTAACATCCAAATTGTTCAAAATTCGACACTGCACTTCCATTGCACTTCTAACACTACCGATACCAAGTGTAAGGCTGATAGAGATAGTAGCCAGAAAGCATAATGGCCTTTTTATACATACAAGGTAATGAATGTAGTGTGACATTAATAAATCCCACGCACTCTGCTCTGCACAATTTGAATCTAGTAATCTAAAATGTGAGGGATTGAGCATACAATGTTTGTTGCTGTTGGACACACTAAGACAAAATAACAAACCGAAGTGATGACTGAAGAGTTCAGACAACAGATCGTTCGGTCACGACAGCCTGTTGTAGCCAAATCGGACTTCAACAGCTTCTCCGTTCTTCACTGACAAGAAGAATTCCGTTAAGATAAATTTGCATACGTGTCGAGTAATGGTGGTGTGCGGTGGGCTTGCTTCAATACTTCACTTCACGTCACTGCACCAGGACAAGATTGCGGGCTCGACATCACAACTTCTTCCAAACCACGCAGGGTTTCACCCCACATCGTCAGGAGACATGCCGTCGTCTTTAAGGACCGGTTTCAAGCTACAAGCCTCAATAAATATTTGGTCATTTTTGTGGGCCGGGGGTTAAATGTGATATGCCCAACAAATACCACAGTGAGCTCCAGATCCAAGCATCATGCATGCTATCCAGCTTCTCAGTATCGGAGTGGGTGTCGATTCCAGTGTATACGATGAACTAATGCTTTGTTAAGTGTGGGAACTAATGTGAAAATCCGGGACAACAATAAAAGCATTCACGAAGGTACGACTATGAGAGCTGCACATGAAAATCTATGAAAGGAGACTTATAAAAGGTTGTTAATTTGAAACAGAGAGTTGGACTCAGCATTGTGTGTTTTTATTGGACAGATGTGTTCAAAGACATTGTTGTCTGGGCCTATTAATCTATTATATTACATAAACCCCTCTGCTGAACAGCTGATACCATTAGCACTCAAAGTAAATCATTGAAAGAGTCAGGTCAAATCTAGTGGCTGTTGGTTACAAATCCCACACTCGACACAGAAATGAGGCTAGTGTGATATCTCTTTTCGGATGCTATGGAACTATTTTCTAGGCAACAACAAACATTCCAGGCTGCAGACGTGCAATCTATTTCACTATCCCTGGGTCAATTCAGCAAAGGTGAGCAGATGAAAGTCTTCCCAAAGCAGATCCCAGATGCTCCATCTCGGGCTGCACTGCATAAATCGCTGCGCATCTGGCAGAGAAATCAAGAAATGCTGCTCATTTCCAGCTGCCCTACACCTTTCATGCTCTAGAAGATGTGCATCGCTGATCCCTCTGAATAAATATATATGCTTGCACTTTTTGGACCTAAGGGCTTGGAACATATGCTCCTCCAGTGGGATTGGATTCCAACGCCATGCGCTGTGGCCAAAAACAAGACTGTAAACCAGGGAAATGTTTATACACTGATGTCTCCGTGGGTTACTGCCTCGCCTTTCTCTCATAGTGACCCTCAAGCTGCGTACATCCATCAGAAAAAAGCAGCACAACGCTTTGTGTCTATATTATATGCTAACTGTTTCCATGTTCTACAATAAGCATGAGACGCACGTAGTGTAAAATTTCCAAGCGTGGCTTCCAAGATGGCAAGGAAACATACTGAGCTAAATATTATGGTACTGCTTTCCAGCCAGAAGAGGCAACCACCTTCCACTAAAAACACTGTCTCTCATCTCGGAAGAATGCAGATCCATGCACCTAACAATGTAATAATATTTGACAGCATCAAGATGTTTTTGGGGGATTTTTCCAAATTCGTATAGGCGGAGGAATTTGGTTTTCTGAATCTCCTCGAAAAACTATGATGAATTAATGATCTAGTTCCACTAAACCCACATATAGTGCTGATGTCTGCAGAACACATTCTAAGAGTTAATATTAAACTTGCTGTCAGGACGGATATTCACGTGTCGCATGACATTTCAGATTTATGGCTGTGTCAGCACTTCACACTCTGAATCCTGAACGGGTGATAAATGCATGCTGATATGTATGAGGCCTACAGGCAAACGTTACCATACCAGCAGATCTGAGGGAGCTTTGATGCCAGGCACTGGTGTGAGGTGAACTTTTCAGTGGTGTGTGTGAAGAGCCACAAACACATATATAGTCCAGGGATTGTAAATGCAAACCAGATTGAACTCTAGAAAACATTTTTTAAACTTAAAACTTGCATGTCTTTTAGTATATCTGTGGAAGAAAAAGATTATCGCACTTGAATAAAGTACTTCCATTTTCAACTATGATGAGGCCTTTAGTAGGATCTTTTAAATCAATATAATAAACTAAGCAATTCAAAAACCGTTTTACCAAAGCTGTAATCTCATTTTCTGAAGCACAGGCTTATACCAGACCTCATTTTGGCTTAGTCAGGGTACCTGTCAAGAACATTACCCAGAAGAACACAGGGGTGTTCTGAGGGAGTCGCTATAAAACAGCCTGAGACACGCCAGTAAAAAATTGCAGGTTGGAGGACTAGGTGGGTGGAAATCAGAGTGCCTCTCTGTCCTGGAAAAGTTCAGGAATGTGCTGAACAACATTTCTACACTCCTGGGAAACTGAACATCCGACATTCGTTAACGTTTTCCAGGCAGGTACGTAGGCCGGTGTCAATTGGGACCCGGAAAAAAACGTTAATAAAAGTTATCAGCATTCACCATCGGGCTTGTGCCACGGTCCTGTTCCGCCATTAGGATGATCATGTTGATAATGACAGTGATATGTAGAATTTATATGTGTTCACAGCTGCTATATGTGATGTGTTTTTTGGAAGTCAACTTACTGATTCGGTTTCTGGCTTCATTCAGTTTCTCCCCGAGTCTCCTGCCCTCAGCTGACCTGTTCAAAAGACCGTAGGTGTTACTGGGCAATGGTAGCAACAAAAATAAAATAAAGTAAAAAAATGTATGTGGTAACATAAATAAAAGCATGCACAGATCTTTTTTTATTTTGTAAAATATAGAGCAAATGTTTGTGTTTATGTATAATATATCATAACTATAATGGCAAATAGACTCTACTATTATAATCATATAGTCATTGTTCCTAAAACTACATATTCCAAAGGTTTGTCATGGAAAAAATCTCCTTATTGGCTTGTACCCAAATACACAGGGTACACAGGGTATTTGATTGGCTACTCAAATGTTCCTCTGATATGTATGAGTGAATTATGAGTGGGATATAAAACAAATGTATGTATTACAGCCGGACGCTGCACACACAATGTTCATTGCAGAAGAAAACCGCCTTATTTTTTGCAAAATATAAAGATGTGAGTTAATAACTACTTGTCCTGCTGGTCTCTAACCTCTGTTTGAGCAGGCTCTTGTTGTCGTCAATGGTCAGATAGTCATCGTGGTCTCTTATAAAGGTCTCAAAGGCCTCTTGCTTGCCCATAGACAGCTGTGGTCCTGACAGAGAAACAAATCAAGTACTGAGTGATTATTCTTTTATTCTAGTTTTTGCATTTCACAAAATTTTCAGACAACCAGATGGCCCTTAAATACACTAAATGGGAACAGTTCAGACAGATGTTGGATACAATTTAACCAACAAAGATTTAGAATTTTCTAAATAGAGAACCAGTTACTTGTTGTTTTTGTAAATAAAGACAGTGATTTTTTTAAAATAAAATTACTTGAATAGTTGATAGACTAATAATCAGAGGCTACTGTTCAAATCATTTGGGTCAATTCTAAAATAAGCTAAAACAATTCTACCATCACAACAAGACTGCATCATTATCATCCCTCTGAAATAAAACCACTATCAATGGGAAACACTCCTGGTCCTCATACAGGTTTGAACAGATCTGAGCTGTTCCCACAAGCACTGATACTCCACGTCTGGCAGCCAGATGTGATCTAGTGCCCCACTGATTTAGATGACCTCCCACCCATTCCTAATTACAAAACTGAACCACTATTAGGCTGCCATAGAGAGAACATAACACAAATATAAACAGCAACTCTGAACAGGTCAGCATTACATAGTGAGAGCCCCCTACCTAACTTTGGCAACCTGCCACATGCAAGTGCATCATTTTGGAAACAACATCCTGTTGTTTTTTTAATGGGCTAGGGATATTATCTAATTGGATTCTTTATATTCTCATTAAAAAGCTATATAAATCTGCTTCAAAGAAATTAAACATACAAAGGTTATATGTTTTGAACATATTTTTGGTGAAAATGAAAACATTTTGCGAACAATTAAACCTTTTCTTTTCATTAATATAAAAGCCAGAGTTGACAGGGATTAGACATCATCTTCTTGACCAAGCTGTAGTTGGAAGAGATGTGTCTTTAGCCTGTGGGGGAGGATGTGTAGACTTTTTGCTGTCCTGATGTCATTCGTGGAGCTTGTTCCACCATTTAGAAGCCATGACATTAAAGAGTCGTGATTTTGATGAGCCGATTGGTCGATGCAGAGCGCAGAGGACGGGCTCAGGTATAAGGTTTAACCATGTCCTGGATGTAGACTGGACCAGATCCGTTCGCAGCACGGTACGCAAGTACTAGCGTCTTGAAACGGATAGGGGCACCCACTGGTAACCAGTGGAGGTTGCAGATAAGTGTGAGTGAACTTAGGTAGGTTGAAGACCAGTGGAGCTGCTGCATTCTGGATGAGATGCAGATATCCGATTGCTTTATCAAGTAGACCTGCCAGGAGGAAGTTGCAGTAGTCTAGGAGATAGCAGGAGCCTGGTCATGACTCTGTAAGCATAGATAGACTTAATAGCATTACATATGTCGTCCTTCTATATTCAGTGTCCCATTACAGTGAGTCAGTGAACACAATTCCGGGGCCTGCTGGTTCTGGCTTACTACAGTAAATGGAAGGTAGATGCTCTGGTTGCCAATTATTAATTATACATGTGCTGTTTCTTTTATTAAATGTCAACACACAGTTGAATGAAAAAGAAATGGCTTCAATTCAATATTGTATTGATTTTTGAATAGTAGAAGTAAATACAAAAGCAAATGGACCTCAAAACAAAGCTTTCTTCAAACTTTTGATGCGCTTGTGTTTCTTTTTATTTCTTGAACTTATAAATAAAAAGATTGAGCCCCCTTGTAGCTGATAGATATTTTTTCTCCATGTCCTGAGATATTTGAAGGCCGTTCTTCTCAAACAGCATGTTCAGGATCTAATCACAGATATTTACTAGATGTGAGGGTGGTTCCAAAAGCTTCAGCTTGTGTTTCTGGAAATAGTTGCTGATGTGTTGTGAGGTCTGCTTTAGATCATTGTCCTGTTGTAGAACACAACAAACACAGCTTTTCTGATTGTGGCCAAAGAGATACATTTGATCATTTGTCCACAGCACTCTCTTCCAAAACAACTATGGCTTCTCCAGATGTTTCTTTTGCAGACTTTAGACATTGACTTTTGTGATTAGGTTACAAGTAACAAGAACTGTACAGTGGAATTTAGTGCCGCTGTTCCTGTTTCTTTACAACCTGCAGGTCCTTTAGAGCAGTGGTTCTCAAATGGGGGTACGCGTAGGTAAACAGTTAAAAAACAAATACTCATGTAGACTCAGGGTGTTCACATGCATTTGTTTTCTTGACTAACTCCGCTATTTATAGATGCAATCATGAGGAGCAGCTTAACTGGTGTCAAACAAAAATCCACATGTAGATGTTGTACGTTTTCAAATCCTCAGTTTATTACGTTTATAAAGTACAAAGTCATTCCAAATAGTTACGAGAGATTTAACTAGATTTAAACAAGCCTGAAAAGACCACTTTGATTTTACTTTTGTGAAAAAACGTTCCATTAATCTGCTTCCTTTCCTTCCAATCAGGTGTGAACATCATCAGGCGGGCGCTGCGTATCCCCACCATGACCATCGCTAAGAACGCCGGTTTGGAGGGTTCACTGGTGGTGGAGAAGATCCTCCAGTCATCAGATGAGATCGGCTAGTGGTATAGGCTGATGCTGAGTAACAGAATAACTAAATCCTCCCGAGAACCTGCAACCACCTCGAGCGAGCCCCTGTTAAACCTTTGTGCGAAAACATGTTTTTAAACGATATTAATGAAATATTTTATATGCGGCAGCCCTAATCAATATCATTTCTACCGTTTAAAGAATCTGCTCACTGTCCGCTCTTCTTAACAGTCCCACTGCTGTTAAAAAGGCATGCTTTAATAACAGCTTTGTAATTGGCAACACCATAAGAATCTGGAAGCAGATAAAACATTACATTGAGGCTCCAAAAACCTACTTGGATACCCCAATATGTGAAAACCATTCCTTCTTACCAGGTCTGTCTGATAGTGTTTTCCTTCTCTGGAAGCGGAAAGGCATTTGCAACATAGGTGATTTGTACATTAACGGTATTTTTGCCTCATACCCACAACTTGTAGCTAAATATGACATTCCTAAATCTGACCTTTTTCGATTCTTTCAAATTCGGAATTATGTCAGGATGCATTTACCTGGCTTTGAGATACTGGTAGAGCATGAGGCCCTTGAGGCAATAAACAAATTTGAACCTACTGCTAAAGGGGCGGTTTCGTTCTTTTACCGGATCTTGCACAACAATACACAGTTGAACACAGCGAGTCTTAGACAGGCATGGACAGATGAGCTGAATGCAGAATTGGAAGATGAAGTATGGGATGAATGTTTAAAAAGTGTACATGATTGCTCTGTGAATGTCAGACATTGCCTTATTCAGTTTAAGACGGTGCATAGGCTCTATTATTCCAGAGAAAAACTGCACAGTTTCTTTCCTGATGTTTCACCCATTTGTAACAGATGCAAGTCTATGACTGGTAACTTAACGCATTCTTTTTGGTTATGCAGTAAACTGTACACATACTGGAAAAGTATTTTTCACTGCTTCTCTACGGCTTATGGGAAATGTTGGGAGCCGGATCCATTTGTAGCCATTCTCGGGGCAACCACCCCTTTGTCTTCTGCCAATAAATATGAGAAAAAAGCTATCCTATTTGGAACTGTGATCGCGAAGAAGATAATTCTTCGTGGGTGGAAATCTGACATTGCACCCACGTACGATCAGTGGTTGAGAGAAATGGCAAATATGCTTCACCTGGAGCGACTGAGACTCCATAATGAAGACAGGGGAGACATATTTGATAGGATGTGGGACCCTGTACTGCAACTGTTTCAAGGAAAGGACTAAAGTATGGATCATTGTGAAACGCCTGCTGTGTGTATCTTTTAGTTTACTCTTCACTTTGTGTAGTCTTTTGTAAATTTGTATGTTTAATTTATTGTCATGACTGTGGCTTCTGTTAATTCTTTACTAGGATGTGCTGATCCTGTTCATGCTTTTTAGTTTATTTGTTAGTTTAGGGTGGGTGTTTTCTCCTTATCCTTTTCTTTTTTGTTTGTCCTGTGTTCCTTTTTCATTCTGGAAAATAATAAACATATTTAGAATCTGCTGAAACAGGAGCAGAACTTGGAGGCAGGTTTTTTGGACATGAGGCTTTTTACACAGGCGGCGATTATTTTCTCGACCTCTGGTTCCTTCTGACGAATGGAAACAAGCAGCATCTCTGGACAGCCCCAAATCTTACACAGGTCCTTGAACACGGCCTTGTGGAGTTTATCAATGATTTTTGGGGACATGTCAAATTCAATATCTTTGACCTCGGCCCATGTTTTCTTAAACAGGTTTTGAGTGACGTCTTTTGGTTCGCCACAGATCAAGTTCACTTTGGACTTTGCATTCACTTGAGTGACGAGCTGGTCGATGAGGAGTCTGACATACATCTTTTTGCCGGACTCTTCTCGTTCCTTCACAGTGACAATCTCTGAGACCAGACACACTACGATTGATTCAACCTCCATTAAAGCAGAGGTCACCTTCTTGGTGTAGTCACCGGCCTGTTTTGAGGACCACCAGTTCATCAGTGGCAGGAAATTGATCATTCTCTCCTTTATCTCCGCGTACATCTTTCTGTGGGACTTACGAACAGACACTTTCTTCACTTCAACTGGATTCGCCATTGTGTCATATGTTATGTACCTATAGAGGACATCGGAAAGGACGGGGGCGTTTGCAGGTGAAACTCTGTTCTTGGTCTCTGTCAGAAGCAGATATTCCACACTGTCCATCAGAGACTTGACTGAGTCACTGCTCTGGACTTGGGTCTTCTTACAGAACTTCTTACGGACTTGTGTCCCCATCTTGAGCATCGATGCTGTGGCAAAAAGCTTTGCCAATAGCTTCTTGATCTTCTGCCCCACTCCTTTCCAAAACCTTTTTGGGCTCTTTGAGAATTTGGAGCCTCTACTAGAATCAGATGGTTTGACCCTCTCCTCTTTACCAGTTATCAGATAGATTTCATCTGCAGCAGCTTTAAACTCCAGAGACGATTCAGATATGAGCCGACTCAGGTCCGATTTGGACATTTCATCAACAAGGGGTTTGATGATGTCGCTCACCTCCGTCATAAGGATTTCGTGGACAGCCTCACTTTTCCTACTGTCACTGCTGCGGACTGTTGATCCTGAGGATGATGCTCTGTCAGAGCAATGACTGTATGATGTGGAGTCTGAAGAGGTTGAGGTTGTTTCACCCTGAGAAAGCTTATTTATAAGATGAAATGTTTTTTGACTACACACTCTTGGCTTGAACATGCCCTCGATGTCCCAAGCAGATTCGTTCAATACTCTGCAAAGACAATTGACCATTTCCTACGGCGGTCCACTGGACTGTGTGCTGGTGGAGTAGGAATGCAGGCTCGCGTTGACCCTCTCTGTCACCTCCTCTGCAACTAACTCTGTGAATTCATCCAAAGTCTCAGAGTTGCTTGAGCTGCCCGGTACTAAAGTAAAACTTTGAAAGAGTGCGTCTCCCAGACTGGACTTGACCTTTTCTATAGTCATGGACATGCCTTCCTTTCCAAGAGTCGGTAACAGTTTGGACGACACAGTCAATGTCATGGTCATAACAAGTTCTGCCAACAGAAACTTAGTCATTTTGTTTGGTGCTCCTAATTCTAACAGCCTCCACTCCTCCGCAGTCAGCTTGGTGAAGACAATGTCCAAGTGCGGGCGAATAGCTTTGTCTGTTATTTTGGGTAGCTCTAATTCATGAGATGGACCCATTGTGAAGCTGAAAACGTATCTATTGATTGCAAGTCTTGCAAGCTCTTCTTAATGAATCCTGTTCTTGGTTCTTAGTATATTTGGAAGAACATAAATATCCCAGGATAACAATGAGGAACCATACATGTAGAAAACGCAAACGAAGTTGTAAACTTGGAAAGACAGACAAGAATCAAGAACATTTTGCAATAGGGGCCAACATCGGTGTCTATTGACACGATTACGTATGTACAAATTTTCGTAGATAATCCTACGAAATGCTCCAAACGACAAGTGTGCCTGCGCAGACCTCTGCCGTGCTCTGATCAAACAAGATGCGGAGATTGCTGTATTCTTGGTGGAAAACTCCGTATTTAAGCCATGTTTCTTAATAAAAATGCATTTTGATGACATTTATGGCGCGATATGTGTGTTTCAGTTTCAATATTTTCATTCATGGTTAAAAACACAATCCGATTTATTTTTTCTTACTTAAAAATAAAATGGTAAAATCTAGTTTTCTCAAGGTTTTTGCCCTACTCAGTGGCGCCCCTCGTAGGTTTGCATTGGACTATGGTATCGTAGTTCAAGACCTTTCCAAAACAGTTCATACCATGTCTGTTGCATATTTAGTTTCCATCCTGTAAGAGTGTTACAGGATTTGTTTCCTCTTTCTTTTTTGGCTAAATGTTTTTCTTCATCTTCCACAGTTAACCTTAACTGCCTTTTCTTAAAGACATGGCCGGGGAAGGGTAAAATTTCAACTTGAAAAAGCTTTAATATCTTCTTTTCACCTGCTTTTTAGGCACTCTGCATGCTTCATTTTAAGATTCTCCGTCAGTTTTTTTTAGAAACCCATGAGGGTTTAGTATTAACACAAGCTTTAAAGAGTCAGAACAGTCTTTAAGCTCTGAAGTTGTCAGCTGACAATATTTGCCTTATAAGGCGTATTTTACAAGTAGAGCCAAGTACAAACCTTTGCCCATGCACAATTACTGATTGATATTTAATTGTTTTAAGATCATGGAATAAAGGTAAGTGCATTAACATCTGAAAAAAGCCTCCATATAATATTTTTACCAGATGGTATGTATTGACTTCTTCTCCCTTCCATAATCTACTAAAAGTGCTGTCCAGACTACTAACATGCAACCGCATACATGTGTGAAATAGATAGATTTACTTGAAAAAGATACCAACCTTGTATATAGACCTTTAATTGCTGTTTGATGCTGCATATAATCAGTTTGTGTTGTCGTTTTTTTGTAACTTTTTATTAGTGCTGTCAGTTTAACGCGTTATTAACGGCATTAACACAAACCCATTTTAACGCCGTGTGACACACGCTTTTGCATGTTGGTTGTTGACTAAGTCACAATAATTTTTTAAAACATCATCGTATCAGGCCGTCATGAAGTACAAGGAGCGGGCGAGTGTGTGTGTGTCAGTGTATGTGTGTGTGTGTGTGTGGTTCCAGATAGCGCAGCGTAGCCCCGCCCCCTGCCCCCGCGCACTCGCTCAGAGAGACACAGTGAGATCAGAGCTCAGTGACTGACTGCTTCTTAACTATGGAAACAGTGAAAACACACAGTTTCTCTGGTCTCAGCTGATCAGAGATCAGCGCCTCAGCTTTTTGATCAGAGCAGAAGCTGCAGTTGGTTTCTACCGAGCTGCAGTATCTGTGTTCGCCTCCAGTCTGACCTGCTCTCGCTTTTTGTTTTAATATTTCGCCAACTAAAATATATTTTTTTAAGCTATTAGGCTCCAGCTATATGTTTTTATTTATTTCAAAATAGGATACTTCTTATTTCATACATAAATACAACAAATATGGGGAGGACTCAAATAGCCCTACAAAGTTCTGTGTTTAATTTATTTCAAAGTAGGCCGACACTTGCCTGTGTATTTTGTTTGTTTGTTATTTTGTTGCTTGTCTGTTTGAGAGGCCTGACTGCTATGTTCACAGCAAACTTGAAAAAAAGAAAATATTAAGCCATGGTTTAACTGCACTATAGAGAGTCCTTGTTTACCTGAAATGTGCACTATATAATTTTATTTTGAACCGCCCTGTTTGGCAATGTTGTTTTTCAATAAAATAAAACATTTGCATAAAGCAAGCCAATCCACTTGTCCATGTTGATAGAGCATTATGACGGGGAAAAAATAAATGAAGGGACATTTAGAAGAGATACAAATTTGTGATTAATCTAGATTAATTTTGAGTTAACTATGACATAAATGTGATTAAACGTGATTAAACATTTTAATCTTTTGACAGCACTACTTTTTATATATACTCAGAGAAACCTGTTCGATAAGCGGCTTTGTCGTTATATTGACTCCTTTAAGTGTGGATGTGCTTCTAGTAGCTGGCGTTTAAAGCAACCACAGATATGTCTGGCGTTTTCTCTCTCTCTGTCTCACTCTGACAAATTCAATGTCCAGTAAAACTAGACTCCACTGGATTGTGTCTTACTTAATCGTATAATGAAATACTTAGTAACCAACATTGTTTCATAAGATTCCCTGAAAACCTGAAGCTTCACAAAGACTTACAATGAATCCCATCCTTGTTAAAAATGAGTGTTGAAGATTTCCAAAGACACATGGGATGGTAACTCATGTGAGATCAATTGTTGGACAGCCAGGAATGTTTTTTTTCTTTATTTTTGGAAAGTCCTGATTGAAACCAGCATCTCGCCGGCATATGTTGCAAGAGCAAACCTCAACAAATCAGTCTGAGGGTTTCTTGGGGGAAATTCGCTCCATTCAGCTCATGTAAAGAGCAACATTCTGGACATTTCTGAGAGTGATATGACATCATATTATGTTGTACTAAAATAATTTGTGGGGTAATGAGATCATAGACCTGAAGCCAGGTTTCCTAATTCTCCTTTTCCATGCAGACCACAGAGGTTTCACCGGGGAGGAATATGCTGTCAATATTGTTGCTGCTTCAACAAATTTTTGAAATCAAATACCGGCGAAGTGATGTATGACCACAGTGTTCCATCAATTTATTAGGAGAAGAAGAATGTCTTACTTCAGCTGTTGACAGAAGAAGTTACAATTTGTTAGCTTGATTGAAAAAGAGCTATACTTCAAGGTAACTGCATATGTGGCCTCCTACAGGGAGACGGGAGGGGCAGAAGTATTTGACTTTCTGTGATGACCCTTTTGTTACAGGCTTTTGGTGCGATGACAGAAATGTGAGGAGGGCCTGCTAGAACCATCAGCGTCTCCTTACATGCGAGCAGGATTTATGCCAAGATCTAAATGTCCCTTTAAGTCTCAAGTCTCCTTCTGCCTGAATTACAACAGGAACACCTTGTCGATTCATTAGCCGTCTTTTTACACTGACAAAACAGTCGTAGAGAAAGAACACAGAGCATATGTAGCTGTGAAAACAGACGATAAATTGGCATCCGAACAGCTCACAGAGGCATCTCAGACTCGGAGACGTCTGTTTGCAATTTACATTGCACATAGTAGAAGATCCACTATTAGGAAATCAAAATCCTGTTGCAGGCAGTTTCAACAGAGACAGTGGTCATCAGAATGAGAAGAAAAGCTCCCTCATGTCCATGGTTCACATTGTTGGTGAAGCTAAAAGTCCAGTACAAAAAGACGTATGTGGAAAGAGTCTATCTGCCATTTAGCGAACATGACTGGTTTCCATGGAAAGGTCATCATCATTATATTTACAGTTAATCTTCAGGGGACAGCGATTACCCTCACTGTAACTATAGAGGCTGTTGGCAACAGCAGGATGCTCAGATTAAACCTACATTTAAACATATATAAACATTCAGTGATCCATAAAGCATGAGGAAAATATACTTGTACTGCATTTATTTTGAATTAGAGAGACTGAGAGAAATGATTCAATACGTATATATTGTTTGGCTCTGAGTCTCCAAGTGGGTCACAGAAAATCACCACTCCAGATGTGAAACATATCATATGTAATACAGTGTAGATCACAAAACAACTGTGTCAGTTTTGTGATCCTACAACGTTTTGCACATTCAGAGTTTTTATGGGAAATTCAATATGTAATTGATTGTAATGGCTTCTCGCAATAAAAAAAGGTTAAAACCCCAGTATCAACTGAAAAGAATCCCTGACACCAGGTGTGCTTCAGAATTTCACATTGTTAAAGTCAGAGGCTCGTATAGTGTGTTCCCTGACCCTCTCTGATCTCTGGAACAGCTCGATAGGTTCTTAAAAGCTGTTGGTTCCTCGAGGGCCTCGAGATTTCCCTGCTGGTTAACAGCTGATGGAGAAAGAGGCAGACATTTCTCATGAAGTATGAGAAAAGTGGAGAAACATTCCAGAGCAGACATGTAACAGCTCACAGGGGACACCAGGATCTGGGAGTTGCGAACACGGAGAGCAACATTTTCCACAACAAACTGGACAATAATATACAGCACCCACATTTTTGGCAAATGCACCTAATCTAATTATTGTATAGTCTGGTTTATGAGTGATGTCCTCCTCTGTTAACACCACCTCGGTTCATGACTCCAAAGCAATGTGGAAATTAGTGAAGCTGATTATCTCACATTTTTCTCAAGAACTTACGACCCAGCAACAAAGTCCAGTGATAATTACTTTGAGTTTGTCAGTGTTGTATTTAAGGAATTGCCTGTGTAACAGTCACCTTCACATGTAGCCCCAACGCAGACATCTTAATGACAACGCTTAACTGCCTTACATTATTATATGTGGGAAAAGAGACAAAGTTGAGGAATTACCACAGTCAAAGCAAATGGGAGCAGACTGGAGTGTTTCACTCACTCAGGGGTCAATGAGTCACCATGTTTAAACTAGAGGACTGGCACTATTTCAAACATTACAGTTTAGTATTTAGTCTTTAACAGAAGCTACTGGGGAAAAAAGAGATTATTACATTATGACCCTGTTTTCCTAATATAGACTGAGAGGAATCATCTCCGCTGCACAACTCGAAAACGACTGTAAAGATTTGTTTTTAAACATGATCTTCAACATCTCTCATTAGACTAATTTCTCTTTGATTCTCTTTGCTCACACATGGATGTAATGGACCCCGTCTTACTACTGCTCTGGTGGAAGGTGACAAAGTGTCTTTGATAGTTTGACCATATTTCTGGCCAGTGCCCACATTGTTCAAATGGCAAATGCTCTTGCACCCTGCTGAGCGATGTTAGGCTAGTTGCTCTTGAAGTAAGTTGTGGTCAGATGCATTGTTTGATGCACTGGTTTCTGGAGACAGTGAAAGCTTTTCACCAACAAAAACCTAGTCTGAAGGCGAAGGTGCAGTATTTCACTTTTTTAAGAGCACATTATTATGACGGGAAATGTTTTCTTTGCAGAGAAGTGTTCTCTCCTCCTACCAAACAAATCCACCGTGGTACAGGTGCACCTGGCTTCTAAAAGGACTGGGAGATAGCACTCTGGTTGGTCAGTTGCACGTTAAGCCTGACATACACCAGAGATGAAATATGTGATCCTATATTGACAAAGGTAATGAAAACTACTACATCACATGTGATGATACCTAGCGGTACAGTGACCCTCAAAGGACGAAGATAATGGATGGATGGTTGATGGATGGAAGGACGTTTGATGATACAACTGGAAAACTCATCATCTCCGCTGTTCCAGGTCCCAGAGGCAACAAATAAAATCCATTTGGATGTGACATGCAATTGTTGTAAGCTCTACCTGCTACATTACTCCATATGCTCTGGTATTGATCCAAACTTCAACTGGACTGGAATGTGACATTGCCAGGGAAATGGAAAACTAAAGAACAAAAAAAACTCTTCAAACTATTTTGGTCAGTAGATTTCTGCATGCAGTCAGCTGGGTATAGACTATTTAGCTGGCTACTGTCCAATCAGCGCCTGAGGGGCAGCTGGAGTCCGGACAGCTGGTTGTGAGGACACAGATGGTCAAATGGAGTTAGTGCAGATTAAATGGACTGCATGCTAAGGTAGTGCTTATGCACTGCTCACATCTTCCTTTTGATGTGGCGTCTCCGTAACTCAAACTAATGGCTAAGGGATGACTCCAGAAACTCAAAGTTTAGTACTGAGATTTATAAGACGATATCATATGTGCTGTCGCTCTTCACTGGGAAACACTGTCCATGTTGTTAGCAGTTCATAAATGAAGTTCTTGTGATTAATATATGTCCAATTATCTCTTTTACACTAATATACAACCTTAATTTAATATTTTGTACGTTTTTGAATTTCAATTTTGTAATAATTGGTAGTGGATGTTATATATTATTACATTACATTATATAATAGTACATGTAATATTTCAATGCTTGAAGTGCATTTAGAAAATTGCACTCCAAGCAGACATTAATGTTTCTGGTTTTGAGGGCCAACAGATGCTCATTATCTTCATTTTCCACTAAATGTGCAGTAGAGTAGAGTATACCAAGGTAAAGCATCTTTTAATAGCATACTTTCGAGTGCACTATTACTGACAATATCTGTGTACATCTACAATAAAAAAAAAGCAGCTTTATCAAATTAGTCTCATTACTGTCTGGGCTTTTGGTGAATGTGGTCAAGAAGCAGCAATGTCTCACAACCACAGGTCAACCAAGCAGAAGTTAACTCCATGAAATTAGAGAAACCAAATGATTCTTTATCTGGGTCATCATCATATTATATCACATATAACTCTGAGAGACTTATTCACATGGCGCATCATTTATCAGTTATTTTAGAAACCACAGCTTAATAGCCATCTATCACATTGCTCCTCATTGTCCCCTACGATGAGTGACTGATCCGCTTACTAATTCTGTCTGGATTGAGTTCATACATGTGTTTGTTTTTTAATAGAATCTTCTTTCAGAGACCCTGTTTGCAATTACCGCTTCGCTGGCCTTATTACCACACTGGGCACCATTACGCAAAAATGTCGAGGAGGATGAGGGAGCTGTGGTTAGCGCAGACAGGAGTGCAGCCTCAGTCTGATGAGTAGCTGGCTCGTACTGCTGTGCCCGTTGGCTACGAGTGAGCTCGTTATGAGGGCTCAGGTTTATCATCACACTTTAGGCTCCACTTAACCAAAACTAAACAGGAAAAGCCAAATAAACACGGCTGCTTGCTAAAGGGGATATCTTAAAGCTGGATTGGCTTGACTTTTACCAAACGCCACATTCAGGAACAGGAGTCCTGCAAGACCTGGATGTACCCAGAGCCTGTGGCTAAAGGAGCAGATATACAACCTCAAACTCAGCTACACAAAAGAACTGGATTGGACAGAGCATCCAAAACAAAGTCCAGCGTCATGTCGATGCTACTTACTCAACAATCTCTGGGTCTTCGTTTCTCCTTAAGTTCAGTGACTCATTAACTAAAACCTGCTGTGGCAAAACAACAAGATGATTTGACCAACTGCAGCTAGTCTGCAATGATCACTTGGTAAGTAATACATCTTAAACCCCTTTTAGGAGTACTTTATTTCACAAAGATTAACTCAGGTGTAGATTCGTAACCATTAATAGGATTACAATGTTAAGCAGCCCTTGATATTGCAAAAAATTTCAAAAAAAACAACACAAAAAATCGTAAGTGCAAAAAGCTTTGAAACCTGAAAGATCTCCTTCTGGCCCTGAGCTGCAGTCAAAACAACGTGACTGTAGAAATAAGTGTCCAGGTAGATGTATCTGATAGAAGACGTTTTGTTTCATATTGAGATGCTGTCATACGTGAAACCGACATTTTCGTAAACGTTGTGAATGAGAGTTAGTTACTCCAGAGAATAATGGTGAATGGTGTCTTCTCTGTTTACTCTGCAAACTTCTTGGGCCCTGGTCCCTGCTTCACATTCTACTAAGCATTATAGTATAGATTTAAAATCAGCAGCTTTTCATCAGCAGCAACTAACAGGTTTAATTTACTTTACTGTCTGATGTGCTTGGCTGACATGACTATACTGGGCCATTTGAATGACCTCCAAAGAAACTTCCTAAACAGATGCAATACCACTGATGACATTGTTTAGAAATAAGCCAGAGAGCTCTGGGACGTCAGACTGTTCACCACTTAGTCAAATCCAGAAATCAAGGATTTGTCATAACCCCACAGGCGACCTCAACAGGCATGCTGAAAATCAGCAGGACGACAATGTACTGCCCACATTCCAATCAAGAGAGATCACTCACTGTGCTCCTAGCACCTCATTTATCACAAACTCTTCCAGCTCAGAGTGACGGACTGTCACGTTTAATAGAGGTATGGAAATTATTATTGTTATTAGTACTTTATTATTCCCCACTCAATGTATTTGACCTAGTCTGAATACTGAGTATTAGCCTGTACCTAAAACCAAACACAGAGAGAGGAGATGCTTACTGCATATAGAGAGGCCATGGGTAAAGTTCACAACTGGCATATTTCTGCTGGGAGATAAGAAAAACAACCACTGAGCCATCAAACTGCTAAATGAAATCGTGAAGAGTTTCTCATCCAAATGCATTTCAGTCAATGTGTTTACTGCAGGCAAACTAGAAACGAGAACCAGAACGATTCAGGCCTCAAAATCTTGTCCCTCATCTACAGATTCTTTGTAATCACATGCAGATCCGTTTATAAAGATTAGAAATTTGGCAGAACCAGGGATGGAACAGGGATAGTTTACCCTAAAATGAAACTTCATTCTTTATCTACATACCACTATGCAAATAGGGGGTGACGTTTTTGAGTCCACAAAAACTTCTTGAGTCTCAGAAGTTAACTCTGTAGCAGCTGAATCCGATAAAATTGAAGTAACTGGTGACTGAAACTTAAGGCGTAATAAAACAACAGAAAAAAACAACAAGCCTCTGTTCTGTTCATGTGGTGTCATGTAAGTGTCCACAAGCCCTGACTTTCATATTGGATTCAACTATATTTTAAGTCTAAAAGTCCACTTCGGGAAGACGCTATACTAGCAGCCGTTGGTGCATCTGACGGTCCGTGAATGCACCTCTTGGGAAGATATCAGTGGTCAAATAGGCTGTAAACAAGGAATATGAATATGAATGTCGGAGCTTGAAGTTACATTTTTGGGTGAACTATCCCTTTAATGCAGTAGCCTCATTGTGTGGCCACATACTCTAAAAACAACATCTGTTAACATCCTAGAGAGAGACACAACAATACAATTGGCAGCACCACATATCTCAAATATATCATGATCCAATTTATATAACATTTTGTATTGTTTCGAGTGATGCACCACATCCTCATCGCACCATCTGGAGCCTTTAAAAAATTGCATTAAATCATTTCAATTCCAAAAAGCACACAAAAAGATAAATCTTGGTATAGTACCTCTCTTCATGTACTGCACTGCTCGTCCCCCATGGTAGGTGGAAATGGAGTCTGTGCTGCCTCCACTCGACAATGGCCGTGTTGTCACGCTCGAGGCACTCTGGTAAGCCAGGGCCTGGCCACTGGTGATGTTAGCAAGCTGAGCAGCAGCATCCTGGGCCTTTTTCTTCTCCTTCTTCAACATCTTAACCAGGATACCTGTAGGCCATCAGTTAAGGGTTCTACTTGTCTTTCAACTGCACATGTCAATTATCATGATGTACAAATAAATAATACTAAGCATTAATACTGGAGGGCGATTTTCTCAATTAGATGAGGTAGCACAAAAGTAAGTAAGAAGGTATATTGGCTTCCATAGAGATTTCCTACAAACAACAGGTTTCATTGAGGGCTGTTAATAATAGTGGGGTTCTGACACAGCGTTTGACCTTACAGGCTCACGGAGATGACATGGTCTGTGATGGATCAGTGGAATGAGGAGGAGCCAGGGTGGCTGCAGACACCGGGCCAAGATTCCAAGAAATCTTCTCCCACCCATGAAGTTGTATACTTGAGTCTGGCGCAGATTCGTGTCTGACAGAGAGTAACTGAGTGGCTACAGGAGAAGCCTGACAAGAACTGCAGCTCAAATACTGTTCACACTTTTATTGCCATGACACGTCTCACTTCTCCATGCGCGACGTCTCCATGCATTAGGACAATTTACTATAATCGTTTCCTCTGCTCCACATACTCTTTGCTTCCAGCTCCATACAGTAATATTTTGTTTGATCAACTGCCTCCTGTTCAAACTGCTTTCAGCTGGACTCTCTTACATATTTTTTGGGCAATAACACAAAAGACAGATCGCAGTTTCATTCAGCGCTTTCAAATTTGATTACCGAAAAGACGCATGGTAGCTATTCCTCAGCGCACCACTTGTAGAGTGACTTACCGGATAACAGAACACACTGCTGCTGCCAACACTGATAGACTGGATAAGTCATTGTTGGCAAAGATTTTTGGCTTAGGTGTTGAAGATTAACGTAAATTCAATAAGTTTATTCCTCCATTCTCTTTCACTCTCTTCACCTCATGTAATCAGCTGACTATTGGACGTTTACATTAATCAAATTTTTGCCATAATCTTGATCAGCCGATCAGGTCTTTGCTGTAAAACGTCCTCTTCACTCACCTCCAGCCTCAATATTAAGAGCCCAACTAATCCCACACATCTCATCAGATCCTCGACATGTCTAGTCTTTTGTCTTCTTATTCTTCTTCGGTTAATGGGCAGGTGGCAACCAACGTCAAGGTGCATTACCACAACTCAGGGTCATAACCCCATATAACCTATATGACATCATTAAGGATCTCTGCAGCAAATATCACATCACTCTCATCTCTTATTCTGTATGGTAATTTTTCAATGGAAGCCTCTCCTGATTTGAATAGCTACCAGAACTACTAAAAAGGGGGAAATAGAATTGTAAGAAATATAATTTGATGAAAAAACTGTACAAAGAAAAACATGACCAAACGCTTAGTTGAAGTTATTCCTATACGAACCAGGCCTTAGAAAACGTAGCCTTAAGTTTTGATCGTCATATACATGATATAAAACAATCCTCATACAATATTCATTCGGCTCCTGCCAGCTGTTTTTCCACTACGGATGGATGTGTGCTTAATGGCCTCATCATAACCCATAATTTAGAGTCAACACATTCGTCTGCTCATCGAGTATGGATCTATCATGAGACTAACAGACATTTGAGCAATGGCCAAAGAGAAACTTGGTGGTCAGCAGATAATTTGCTTAAAGAAAAAAGTCAGAGTCAGAATGTCATTATTTTGGATGATGAATGCATGTCGTTTTGAAGGAGCTGGAGAAGGTAATTTGTATTCCTGTTAGCCAGTACAAAGGAGATGTCAGTGGAAACAATAACATGAAGGAACCAGAGAATCCGCTTTCCACTATGCAGTCAACGCTGCCAAAATCTAAAACTAACACAGGTCCAAATAACCTACAGAGGCCAGGTCCTATGTCATTGTTTTATACAAGTCATTACTTCAGACTGTTGTCCAACAGGTTTTTCCATTATTGTCATTTCTGGCATCTGATATCTTCATTCATGTTGAACACAACCCTAGACTTGTATATGGTGACTATTTCGTTTGGGGAAGCATATTAGATCTGTAGACTGCTTCACATGCCATGTTCTCTACTGTTGTCGTCCAACTCATGTGCATTCAATCTCCCCTTCTCATCCGTCTCGTCACTCTCTGTGAAACTGTCCAATAAAGCAGACATCACAACCACAGAGAGAAAAGGTTGGTGAAATTATACAATGTCCAACGCAGTGGTGCCAGAAATGTCTCATTGTCCTCAATTTAAGATGTCAGATTACAAATTCAGCATAAGAGGCGAAATACAGTCTTAAAAACAAAAAAGAGGGGGAGGGGGGGTCTTCAGGAGTTGTGCAGTGTGGAGGTGGCTCAGTGAGCACCTCCAACTGAACCAGGCACAGGGGATTGGCACAACTGAGACTAGTTGGCCAATCCACTCTCCCTGGATAAAAAGGCAGCCGCAGAGCTGCCAGAGAGACACTGGGGACAAGAGCGACGCACACAGAGAAGCACGTGAGAGACAAATAGAGACACTCAAGACATTAAGCTGAACTGCAAAGCCAGGGCCCAGTTGAAATAGCTGGCACTTTAAGTTAGAGCGTATGAGTCTTGTTCTATATTAACCTGAATGGTTCTGTCTCTGGCTGCTGTGGTGAGAGACCCGTGGCATGGTCAATTGCCACATGCAGGTATCCATGGGAGGCTGGGCTTGAGGATGTTTGTATGTGAAACACTTAATGTTACACTTAATTTGTATGTAAAGTGCTGTGTATATAAAGTCTGATTGGCTGATTGATTGATTGATTGGAGTGAAGCTACTATAAGCAAAAGTTTTGAGTATTTATTTTATTACTAGTTATAAATAACTCCACCAGTGTGGATTGTAGGGTCTCAAGATTATTCCAAGGCATATTGTTCAGTGAGAGTTATAGTCTGACCAGGAGGAGAGTCTGAACCAGTATCTTTAAAGAGGGATTCTAGCCTCTGTTTATTGCTACATCTTTGCCTGTATTCTCAGGATTAAGGCTCTTGGCTGATCACTTAGTGCTGTTTTGACTATTTTTCCAACATTTTGGTTCAAAACAAGAAATCTCCAAAACCACAAGCCTGTGGACCAATCAAATTATCATCATTTGTCATTTCTGGAAAAAACTTTAAATATATATACATATAATAATGTGCAATAACATATATTTATGCTCAAAGTCCTCTATAGTGGTCGTAGGAATTGTGACCTAACAAGTTACATATGGACCCATCAACTTGACCTCAGTCCTATGGGCTCATGCTCCTTCTTCACCAAATGTTTACTTACATTCAACAAAAACCACAATCCTTCCCTGAAGGGAGTTTTTGTTAACCAAGCCAAGACGTAGCTATCAATGCAAATCCCTGTCTGTGGTGTGGCAGCCGTGCACTTTCTACACCCACCATACACCCCACCACCCCCATTGCCTCTGAAAACAACACTGAGTCGTACGTGCAGTTTTCTAGCTGTCCTCATCTCCAGCACTCCATTACGCTGGGCTTATCAACATGTCCACGTTTAACTGACAAGGCCATGAGGGCTGTAATCATTGATCTCTGGCCAGCATCAGTAGTGGGCTTTACAGAGGTGATTACAAAAAAACCTAATATTTTACAAGGACAGACGACAGAAGGCATTAACAAATCAACTGAATTTGAGAGCTCTATATTGTTTCCAAGAAAAAATCACCACACTTATTTGGATGAAATACACATACAACTCCAAGGCAGTTACTTGGACAATGCACAGAGATCTGAAAACACAAAACTAAAGCCAGTTGTAAAGACCACTTTGGCATTCAGTAGCACAGATACCACTGCCAAGCCCAACAATCCCCTTAAATTCAATCAAGCTGCACCAAGTTTCACACACTCTTTGATATAAATCCCCTAAACGTGTCTGAACTTTTCAAGATTGGCACATAATCAATCAGAGAAAACGTTGCCAAATGCCCTGTCTCCCAATGATGAAAGAAATCTCTTGATCTGACCCCTGATCCGAATCCACATCAACATTAAAAGGGTTCTTCCCTGTCCCATACCACATCCTTCCACCAAGATTCATGGCAATCTGTCCACCAGTGTTTGTTCACTGCCGCAAACTAACAAATGTCAATGAAACCATAATCTCTTTGGCTGAGGAAAGTAACAAATGCCAATGCTAATGTAACTGCTGTATCAACAGAGCACAAGCAGGTTTACAGCAGAAGTTATAATCGGTATTTTCAATCAAAACACTTCAAAACACACGTCTGCTAAAAGACAGATTTGGGAAGTTTCATTCAATCAACACTAATTTGCATACATGTAAACACTAATTGCAGCAGGCAGCAGACCTTAATTATTGCCTGCAGTTGTGTGCCAGCATAAAATTGTACAGATTTCTTCATGGATCCCTGGCTCACAATCTGGATGAGCTACAAAGCTGATTCAAGTGATTTGATGGTGGCATTGGGTGACAGAGCTGTAATTTCATGACTACTAGGTCTAGTGATGATGATTACATATCAAGTTTGTTGAATTCGTGTCGCATCAGACCGAGAGATGTATTAATGAATATTTTAAAGTTGTGAGGTTAGAAAGAGGACAGAAGATATGAAACATACTTAACATTTTATTTCTGCAAGAAATATTCTTTTTTTTTCTGTAGAGGAAACTGTGGCATCGTTAAGAAATATGTTTTATGGTGTACTTATAACTGAGTTGATTTTTTAAAGCATTTATTTCTCTACGTGAAAACCCACAATGAACAATGGTTTAAGTCATTAGGAGAACCCAGAAAACACTTTGCCAGTGTAGTACTCACACTCTGAGTTACCTTGTGCACCAAATCAACTCCGCAATTGTGACTTGGTATTTGCCAAATCGTTCTTGAATACTTTCAACAGCGTGTGCAGGCCAAGAGGACATAAAACTGAATAATTAGCTAGTTGTGAATATGACCATTCATATTCATATAGTTTTTATGTCCTTCTTCCATCACTGCCATAAGACAATATTTACATTTATGTTCTACTTCAGTCGTTAAATTAAATAAATGTACAGCTTAGTACAGTCGAGCCTCTTTATGTCACGACTGCAAAGCTAAGTCCAAGGTACTCAAATTGAAATGTATTCATTAAGACGTGAAATTTGGGCAAATCTTTTTTACATAGCGTTACTAATGCATATGCAATGTTACTCCTTGAAGTAAGTAGAACTCGTTAGTTCTCCGTGTTGTTCTACCATCCTGCGTGTGGATGTGCCATCACCCAAGCAGACTCCACTAAGTGTTACCAGCTGCCCCACTTCCGTGAGGAGTCAGCCATAAATGGGAACACACAGGGACAGGGGGTCGAGATACTCCCTTTTGTTTAACAGGGGACTCTCCCATAATTAACCCAGCGAGGACCCAGCGTCAGTCTGGCAGCAGCCGAACAGAAGCAGGGCTCCCAGTAAAGGTTTTAGCAGAGAGGAGATGATTTAGAGGTTATTTAACTTGCAGATACAAACTTCAGTTAAAAATTATGTGATGCAGTTGTCAGGGATCTGTGTGGAAATGATGTCAGCCCTGAGAGAGGCGGGGGGGGGGTCAACCAAAACTATAGTGTTACATACTATAGACAGACCACCTCCACCACCAGTTTAGGCTACTGCAACCTTATATACAAGCTTCACAGTGAAAGAACATAAAAGCGATGCGGTGACCATAGTGTTTGCATTACGAGCTGAAATATGTGCTTTTAAACACGCACTACAGCAATTTTGGTAATTATATTTACATCATGAAAACCAATGTATGACATTCTGAGAGGAAAAATCTACAACAAGCAGGATAATATTCAATTTATTTTGAAGAGCTGAGGTTTTTGTGGCTAAATAATCAACCAGACGTCTCAATTTACCAACTAATGTGCCCTGATCTAATGACAAGCCACAGCTAGATGGGCTGATCCCATAAAGCCATTAGAAATATAATATGCAAATGCAACAAACATAATTATGATTAATAATAATTATGATGTACTGCCATCATTAGAGGAAGACCTTGCACATTCAAATGAAATTTCATGTTTGCTTTGAATACAAGATTACTTGCACTTTCAAATGCATGTGTGTGATTTGCTGTAATCCATCCATGCAATAACACAGGCGCTTTAGAATTAATACCTTTCTCAGCAGTAAGTGTGATTAAAATGTGAGTGCAGATGCAAGTTTGAGGTGAACCATACCCCACTCCATTTATTTTTGTAAATTTTTCTCAAAATTTCCCATAATGCAGCATTTATTTCCCATGCACACTGCATTCCACGTCCCTGGTAACTCCACCATTCATCTGGGGAGGTTGAGGCCTGGCCTGTGCTTCCATTAGGAAACATGGCGTCTGTTGCTTCTTTAAAATGTACAAAAACTGATATTTCTTGTGATAAAAAAATAGACTAAACTATAAAAATGTATAAACTTCTCAGAAAAATACCTCAATTGGTGAGACACAACATTTTCCCAATTTAAATTGGCAATTTCGTTAATATTAGATTTTTTTTTATTAAAGTTGTTAAAATTATTCATTTGCGTGTTACCAATAAAAGTTGGTCCAACAATTTTAAAAAGAGAGCAAACCTCTACCAACCAAAATCTTACACTAAAAGATCAGATCAGTTTTTTTTGGGAAATTTATGAAATTGGTGAAAACTATATTCCATATATTCCAATGTTAGAGAAGGTTAAAATAAATCTTGGATCCACACCCTGATATGGATTCCACAACAATTTGTTGTACTGCCTCCCTTCACCATATTTTGTGGTTATCAGTCTTATAATCATTCTGACTAACTATATACTTTATAACCCATTATATCAGTATAAGCATGCAGACAAAGATTTTCATGCTAATTATCTCACCAAATCTTGTCTAATCTGACCAGCAGATTAAACCTAAGAAAACAAAGCAATGTCAGCTGTACTATATCATCAAAGTTGATGAAGTTGTTTGCATGATTTCAAAGGATACTGATTTCATTATCACGCTGAGTCAGCATCTCCTTCAATTTGGTCACCTGTGTTGAACTGATGGGGGGGTTGTCTTGAATTACTTCTTCACTCACTGTTGCTGCTGGGGACACTTTCCCATCACTGCGCTTGTTCCCTCCAAGCTGCTTGTCCAGAATCATTTCCTGTGTGAAAAATATAAAAGAAACTTTCACTCTTGGCCAGTCGCATACGCAAATGTATCAGAGGCGAACCTTGTCCTCTTGGTTCACTTCCAATCTGTTCATGTGGAAGGACAAATAAAACATTTGCTTCCTTTCCTAAAGCAAATTGCAGCTTGTCCTTGCATGAGTACAAGTGACGGTCGCTTCACATTCTTCTTTGATGACCAGATAGTAATATTTTAAAGAATTAAATTTGGCTAAATTCACATTTAGTCAAATGATGTACTTAATATTAACAAAGGTCTTTGCTCAATAACTTTTACAGGAAAAGAAAAGCCTGCTTGGAACTACAGGTGGGTTTGCTCTAGGGAAAAACATCCAAACAACCATCAAATCTCAAGTATGTGCAGAAGCTGGAAAATGCAGCATGGTACCACCCTGAAAAGTAATGCTCTGTGATATTCCATTAACATTCAATAAATCCCCCTCTTTTCCCTGTCTGCAATATAACTCAGTGATTTTCCATCTTTACACACAGGTGGGAAACGTTTTAAAGTCTTTTTTTTTCCACGTGGAGCAGATACCACGGAGAAGAACGATACCGCTGAGCAGAGAGGATGCTCTAAGAAGTTTAATGGGCATATATGGAAGCACTCTAACGCTCGAGTTTTGGGCTGACGTTTTCCAGGTTTGAAGATACATTTTCCGCTTCATGTCATCACTGCACCGTGACAACGTTTTGTACACACAGTGCTAAATGACGGAGGTCACACTACACATATAAGGTCACAGAAAGGAAAAGAAGCAACTGTCAGCGTGCACTCTGGTATTTGAACATCAGCCTGAAAAAAGGGACCAGCAGAGGACCGAGCGTGGAAGGACGAACCAGCACTGAGAACAATGAAGAGGGAAATCAAATTTAAACCAGATCCAAATTTCTACAGAATCAGTGGAGTGTGATTGGGGTGATGCTCAGAGGAATGTAAACTGAACAGGAGATCATAACAAACTGAAGGAGAGATAAACAGGCTTTCTAGTGGGATCTGGAACTGCTTCTGGTGGCGGCTCCAACCTCAACCGAACCGTAGCCCAGGAGCAGTGGGAGCGCTGCAGTGTTTTCCCTACGCTCATTTAGCAGCAGTGGGCCTTTGGCTGCTGCACGAGAAACGCTGAATAAAATCTATAACCAATCAGACTTTGTCAAATAAACACAAACTTTTATGACCAACATTCTGAAGACAACATGCAAAACACCAACACTATTAAATACACCTGGACAAAACACAAACACAATGACCTTAATCAGCAGCATGTAATAATGTGCTTAAAGGCCACAAAATAAATTACACAACACTTATTATTAGAGTATCCTTGCCAAATTATTACAAATTCTTAATCAGACAAACACTAAAAATGTGTCTAAACCCTTTATTCAAAACCAAAATACATGAATCTATGTATGTTTATCCACTCACCAATTCGTAATAGATGAAACAATCTGCTTACTTCCAGTATTATATATGCTGGGTTAACTACTATTTTTCTATTTATAAAACATTATTAACTCATCAATAAAGTTTAAACAATACACTCCACTGTTCAATGCCTCAGCCCAAAGTCAATAAACAGTTTGTTTCCTCCGACACAGGTAGACTTAACTTTTGACGCTGTCGTGCAAACTGTTGAGATCTGTTTAAAATACGTGCATCAACAATTACTGTCAACATTACACCTTGCATCTAATTAGATGACACATAACTGCAAAACAACAAGTGTCTAGACTTGAGTCAGGCCGTGGGAAAATCTACAGCACTGGACAAAGCTGGGAATCAGTGGATCTTAGAATATTTCATTTTGTAGCCAAGCTACAGAGTAACACATATCTCTGAGATTTTGTCTGGACAAAAGTATGTTTTCACTGACTGGTAATGAATAACATCACACATATGATTTACAGTCACTTTAAGCTTAGGCCTGAGGATACGATCATCAGCTTCTTCTGTGAATGTAAAGTAATACAAATGCATTACTATCTATGCAATCTGATAAGACAGCAACTGGACATATTAGGGTATAAGCACATTAAGAAAGAAAGTATAAGTTCATTCAAAAGGGAAGTATCTCTCTTGAGAGCACAGTAGGGGGAGCTATTTAGAAGAAGTGATTGGTCAGCTGGTCACTGCTGAGCTGATGGATGGAGGGAAAGGAAAATAAATCAGCTCTGACACCTCAGTGATCACATCTGTCTATTTACTTGACTTCTTGTGATGCTGTTTTACAGTAAGAACAATCATGAACTAACCAACAGAACTAAATATTTTTTAATAAGCTAGTTTAGCAACCTGTAGTGAACTTCGCTGTGATAGCATAGTTGAGCTTGTTATGAAGAGGTGAAGTAAGACCTGATATAAGGAAATATCTTCTAGATTGAGAGAATACGAGAAAAAGTGACACTGAATGTCTGTCTCTGTATGTTGACCCTATCCTAGGTGTTCCCATCCTCTCAACCAAGCTCAGCAAAAAAAAACAGCATCTTAGAATATGCAGTATGGAAAATGGATGGACAGACAGAGAGCATAGACACACAAAGAGTTATCTAGTGGGGGCCTCCACACAACCTCTGTATCAGGAAGACACTGGAGTGAATGTTACCTTCAGCAGGGAGAAACAGTATTGGATTTTCCTCATGTCTGGTCCCAGTAACAGAGGCACGTCTGGTTCAGGGTCACCCAGAAAGGCCTTAGCAAGCTCCTCCAACCTAAACACACAGGTATGTACACACACACGCACACGCACACGCACACACACAGTATAATAACACATCAAACCTTAAATGAATTACAAATTCTACGTGACAATCCTTCTCCATCACACTTAAAACAGGCTAAACAGGCACTCACTCACTAAGATCTATATTTGAGAAGTGCTTCTAATGTTTAAAATGTGGGTCTGGTCAGAGAAAACTATTTACAAAAACATGTGTTCCAGCTCCACACGGCCGGCCAGTTGATAAACTATCACTAGATGATAGTCCAAACATTGGTTCTTCACAATCTGGAACCAGCCACTGGAAAAGACCAGGAGGCACACATCCAAATGGATCCAATGCACGCACGACTACGTGCGGTTTTTATTTTCCGCTGTTACGTGTTGGTCGTAGAAACACGCTCGTTTCACATGACAAGGGGCAAAATACAAACATGGCATCTTGTTTCAAGCCACTGAAACATGTTTAAATGTAGAGAATGCTGTACAATGTCATGTAAAATATCTTCTAGGATTTTTTTTTAATAATAATTCCACGTAGTTTTTCCAAAGTAAAACAATATGTTATGTAACAAACCTATGAAACTAATATTTTAAACTTGAATTGACCTCAGCTCCTATAGTAACATATTGATCCAGCACCAAAGGCAGCAGGGTAATCTCCAGTAAAGAAAAAAATCTATATGCTCGAGGACATGCTGTATGTGCTTGGACCTGACACAATAAAATAAACCAGGATTTGGGCAATCACTCACTGGGGATGAGTCAAGACATAACATGGAGAGGAAACAGCAACAAAAAAATCAGCATGTCCAGCGAATGTGGTCACAACAGACATCATTAAAGGTTCCCTCCGGGAGTGTGACCACAAACCGGGGGGAGATCGAGGATAATCACGCGGGTAGAGAGGAAATAATAAAAAGGCGAACTGAGGGGGCTGAGGCGTTGTAAATTCGTCATGCCTGGATGTGCCAAGTCCTCAGTGGAACCAGCTCTGGCCTGAACTCTGGCCCTGCTTGACAAATAAAGCTGGCTGAAGAGTAGCCCCGGGAAACTCCATTAGATCTGGTTAGGCTTCAGTGAAGGAGGCTTCAGCTCAGCATCGACGCAAAACCCACAGCAGAAGTTATGGAGGCGCTTAAAGTAACAGCCAAATACAACATAAATCACAAAATATATGTGCTCAATAAGAAACTCGGGGTATGAATAATACAACGGGGAGTCCACAAACGACTGCTCCGTTCCTGGGTCTGAGGTTCATTTAAACGTCCTAAGGCTGAAAAGGCCGACACAGCACTTTACACATCTGCACTGACCTGAGGTGACTGGCTCACTGAGGTCACATTACTATACTCAAATAAACACACATACATACTATACAAATATACATGTTCCTGTGGCTTTGAGTTCCTCTAAAGCAGGGCTTCTTTGAGTCTGAAACTTGGGGCCTCCTCTCAAGCAAAGCTTGGAAAAGGCACACCCTCACACCAACTTAGTTCACTTTCCTTTTTTTGATAATTTCCCAAACCTATAGAATTCAGGCATGAAATAAACTCTCTTGATATTATCTGGAGGAACTGGATGTAAGAGCGCAAATGTCAGAGTGAGAGGCTCAAGAGGCTCCGGAGATCCTCTGGAGGATTCACCATGGGTGAGTTGGCATGTTGATGACATTTTTAACACAATGTTGCAAAACAGATGCAAAATTGAAAAAAACTAAAATAATACACATATCTCAAGATATGGCCATAGAATCTTCAGGTGCTTACTTCATATATGAAAAGAAAACTTGAAAACAGCTTATGTTATCATGATTTAGTTTGATCTCATAGACACTCAGTTGAGCGAGCTATTTAACTACATCAGATACATTTCACAGTTCTGAAGTATTTTTAAGGTTCTGTCTAATTTCCCAAACCTACTGTATCTGAACCATCGCAAACAAAAAAACTATTTTACTTGATCTCCTTTTGTAACCAATGATATATTTTAACACTCAAGTTTTCTGAGACTCCTCTCAAAAGAGTTTGAAATATTTTGATCTAGAACATTATGAAAAAGTGTTTTGCCTCCTCCTCATTCCTCTTTATCTTGTCTATAGCATCATAGACCATAATCTCCATGTGATAGTCAGAGGCTGACTGCACTGAAGGGATCAGGAAACAAAGTAGAAGAAGTGACGTACTTCTGAATCTCCTCCACAGTTAGCTGGCCATCTCTCTGCTGTCCTGTCACCATGGCCAGCTCCTCCTTCAGAGACTCGATTTCCCTTTTCAGACGTGCTATTAGCTGAAATAAACACACAACACAGGATTAGAGCTTCAACTCTTTGTACACACACATCATGTAAATATGCAAACATTTGAGCAGTGCCCGACAGACACTCAGCCCCAAGCACGTGCAGACCAACACTATTTGGCTACTGCCAACTGATGAGAGAATCCCTCCAAGAATGATTTGTGGCTTATCTTGCAGATGCATCTTGAAGACACATTTAAGTGGTTCCAGACAGCTGGATGCTCCAGTGAGAAAATGCAGGAAACAAAATATTAAATAGCATTAGCTACAGTGGCGGAAAAAAAAAGAGCACTTATAACCTTTCGCTGCTGTCTGTCCACACGTGTTTGGTTGCAGCCCTGCATACTGAGCCAACAGGCTGGGTGCTCTTGGTAACCGCTGTCCGGATCTGGTTACTGTATATATTTATACAAAAATGAAAATATCCCAACAAGTCCAGACGCTCCTTTTTAGTACTAAGATAGCTATATTTGCAGTAAGTAACATTAGCAACAGCAAGAGTCTCTATCAAAGTCAAAAATCATAATCATGATAATAACAGGCTAAAGTATCATCCCACTGAATAATGTGTGTAGATATATATATATATATATATATAAGCTAATCTTAAGAGGTTAAATTAGCCAGAGCAGTCAGGGGATTTGTTATGAATGATTATTATAATTAAACACTATAGCTTGATTTCTCTGCAGGTTGTTCGAGATGTTTACTGTGTATTTGCCAAATCCAAATCTTCTTGGAACACTTTCCTTTTCTCCAAGAAGGGAACAATAAATATAAAGAGAATTGTACAATTATATGTTAATGTCAGGGAAAAACTGGCCAATACCAAAATCAATGGTTGGTGTAGTTACTGAGAAGATGCCAGACCAGTTGTAATAAAATAAAATCACACCACAAAAAAAAACACACGCCACCATCAAGAAACAAGTGGCAATTGTTCTTTTTCTCACATGACCCACCTATTCCTTCAGCATAAATCCCACTTATCTATCACCACTCAATTTGACCACACTGCGAAATACTAATGCAGACTGATAGACTGGAACTGTCCCAGTAGGAAAGAGCAGATACAAAAGAAAATGGCGTCGGTGTGCTAGAGACACACAGTGACACTTCTGACACAAAGTTGCTAAGGAGCCAAAGGCCAGTGAAACCAAATCAAAGTCAACGTTGAGACCGAGTGACCTAACTGAGGAAAGAGCCGCCACTTCTAGCAGACAAATGGAAAGACAAAACCAGTCATACAGTCAGACATTGTCAACTCGAGATGCTCTTGAGAAGAACCAGAGCTACAGTGCGGTTTTGGGTGGGTGCCACTTAACTTAACAAAATGTCACCCTTAATCCGCCCTGTATCATATTTTTCAACATTGAGTATCATAGCTGACCATCCGTCACCAGAGCCGCTCCCTGTATCTCTTTTTTGGACGCCACGGTCTGATGTAAGTCTCCCAGCTGCATCCTCCAGAGCTGACCACTAGTTGTTGGTCAGCAGAATGGTGCAGTCTATTTCAGAGCGCCAAGCCCAGACTGGTACCACAGCACCGCAACAGTCTCCCGACACTCTGAATAAAAACTGACTCAGGACATGTGACTGATGATGTCAGCATGTCCTATATGGAAAGCTATGTCAGTGCAACAATGCAACATGCAGATTGTTATAGTGATGGAAAACCAACAATGCATGTTTGGTATGTAAACGGTCACTATAAACATATGACATCATTAACTCTGAAACATTGATCTAACTCAATGCGCTCAATGCAAAAAACAAGCTACAATAAACTGTATACACTGTACTAACCACAGATTGTACCGCACAAGCATACGGTACATATTATGTTGAATGCCATCGACAAACCAACTGCTCTCATGGAACCTTGAGTCTTATTTTTAAGGCATAATTTCCCTCTACCCCTTAACATATGGGCTGTGTTCAATGCACGGAGCATTGCACTACACTGCAATGCTTGCCAACTCCCTTCTGTCTTAAAGGGGACATATCGTGCTCCGGTTCGTAATTAGTTTGGGTTTTTAAATTGAAAAGGTTTACATTTTCTAACGTTCAGGAAACTTAATAATAATGTATTTGGCGTTGTTAGGGGGCATGCAAGCCTAGTCACTAGGTGTGCAGTAGGCAAATGTAGTTTAACTTGGCAGAACGTCTGCAATTCAAAATAAAATACTAGAGGAAAGCCCAATAGGTCTCCCTAAAAACACTTAGATGAGACATACAAAAGACCAAGTACACCCGCTTGCCGAACAGGTCTCACTGGTGGGCTTTAAGCAGGCTTCACTGGTTTGCACTAACCACTAATCAGAGTTGCCCAAGCTCAGCCTTCTATTACCCTCCGCTTAACTGCATATGATCTTAAAATCAACTTGTCTGATGACTTAAAGATAACAGAGACTTTGACAATAATTAAACTCAAATCAAAGTACGGTAAACTCCTGCACACAATCCTCAAGTTGATCAATTTGAAATAAATGCAAAAGCAAGGTGCTGAAAGTAAGGTGGAAGATACAGTATCTGTTGATAGTTCTCCTCTGACGACTGCAGCCTGCTCTCACGGGAGGATTAAGATTGACCTCAGCGCTCTCAGAGGAGCTAGGAGACAGAACCATAAATGGTGTGGTCACTGTAGCCGAATTCCTTATGATCACAGGTCAATTTCAACACCTCATTCTTGCCACGAGAGTCTTGTTAAACGTTTCGTCCGGTCTGGCCGCTTTCCCAACAGGTTTGAAGAATTGCCGTTTGTAGCCTGTAGGCTACAGCATTGGACCATTAAGTCAGTGTGTGGTCTGATTGATGTAGAAAACACTGACTGCACGATTGCGAGAACCCAATTCCAGATTTCAAATCAATTACCACAGTCGGCGTGTCCAATAGAGAGTGTGCCTTTAGATTGATAGGCACAAAAGAAGGAGTCTAAGAGTCACCCCAAGCCACAAAAAATGACATCATACTAATCTGTCGACTGCACTGCTGGCTTTGCTTTTTCTTAGCAAAGCAGGCATGATATAGAAGGAGAGACAGAGAGACAGGAGCAATGAACAAAATGAGAAACACACTCAAAAGCCGTATACAGAGACAAGAAGTTTGCCCACGGAGTTTGGGTTTTCCTGAAGCTGTAACCGTGCCGGACCCAAGTTGGAGCTACCAGACACTGTCACAATTACTGGGCCGGCCGCAGACTCTCTTAAAAATACCTCTGTGGGGTTTGCAAGTGGCCAGCCAAGTCTTAGTAGCAGTAATACAGTAGCAGTTGATCCTGAGGCAGATCTGGGTGTGAGGGGAGGAAGCGGATGTAAAGCTGTGATGGCTTATTACTGTATCTCTCCCCAAGGGGCTGTTACAACAACCACCAGGTCTGCTTTCTGGCTTGCTTCAATACAGGAAGGTGATGGAGTTTATTTCCTATCTTTATTAAAGTGTGTAGTCTTTCAATAGGAGATAAACTCCTTAGAGGATTTGACAAGAATTAAAGGCAGAAAGTGATGGAAGGAGGTTATTGTTAAGGGATAATGTGGCTTAACTGCTAAGACATGTGATTTATGATACTATATGTAATAAAGAGGTAGATATGGAAACAATAAAAATAAGACATAATGTAATTGGACAGATGTAAACAAGAAAGAGAACGCAAAGAAAACCGGTGAGCAATCTAAGTAGCTCAAGACGGACAGAGGTCCACATTTCACAAGGTTGAAAACTGCTTGTCGCAGATTGTCTGACACTGGAAAAACTAACTAGGCATCTGAAACCTAAAGAGGACACTTGAGCACATGGTGGGTTACACTTAGTTACATTTAGTAGCAGGATTCTAACTGCTATTCACTCGCTGATCAATTTACGGTCTGGAAGCTATGAGGAGGGTCTGGCTCTAATGAAACAGCACATTAAGTCATGCTCTTGTGGTGTGACTGTGGCTCAGCATTGGTATTTGTAGCCGTGTCTGGCTGTCTCACCAAGGCAGGATCCAGTTCTTCATTTAATATCGCCTCATTCTTAATGACAGCCACGCGCTGAGCAAAGCGGCATGTAGAGATGGACTCCTAAGAAAAGAGATTTAGTTATACATTTTCCCCAGGGAATCTACATTTTCATCAACTTCTAGCAAAATATACACAATAAAACAATATTTCATGTCTTGATAAATACCATTTAAATACTTGGTTTAAATAGCCACAAACTTCAGATGAGTTTTTGAAAAAGTACCTTCACTCCTGACAGAGGAATCTAGCAAGGCCAACCTACTAATAACCCTATTTCTTCTCAACCTTTGTCAATCTAAAATAAAAAATGTAACAGAACGTTTAATTTTTGGTATTCGCCCTTACATCGAGGTTCCTCCTGTCGACTGCCAGAGTGGCGATCATGGTGGTCATGCAGTTGCCCCCAAGGCTGTCCCTAAGCACAGACGTCAACATGGAGTTTCTGTAAGGGATGTGGGAGCGATTCTTCTCTGACAAAGCAATGATCACCTGATGAAGAGAGGAATTAGAAGAGCAATGCCATGTAACTGAAGACAAAGGTGGTAATAAAATGCATTTACGCTTTCTAATAGCATCATTGCTGTTCATACAGTAGTGGCAAGATGACCATTTATCAATGTCCTACATCTAAGTTAAAGGGAATTATGATTATCAAATAATGAGATGACGATATAAGGAAGCCTATATCAGCAGGGTATGCTTTAAATTCATTGTCAAATCATGCGGAGAAACATTCAGACATATCAAATTAAACATATTCAATAACAAAATGTATTTCAGAGTTGATATCAGTATAACAGTAGTTACCTGCTCCAAGTAGTGGAGGGACAGGTTGATGTACTTGGCCTCAGTGAGCTGCTGCCCATTCAGGCCAGTCTTGCTGACTCTATCTGATCCGGCCAGGTCCACCAGGTGGAGCTTGGAGCGGCGCACGGTGTCTGAGCCCGGCTCCCGTCTGCACACGTGCACAGTGAAAATACAGTGGGATCGTGTCGATGCCTGGTTCATGGGAGTCTAGGGACGACAGAAATAGAGTAGAGGAGTGAGGGAATAGTCTGCAGAACAGGACAATACTGCAGAATTGTTGGGAGGCAATAAGGTTTGTGTTAGAGTTGTCTGAAATCCCCTGAAATGATGATACCCAAAAATAGGAAACAGGAATTTTATTATCCAGCTGCAAACAAGCAAAACCATGTTTCCTCTTAATCTTTTATTTTTGTGCTGGTTTGAAGATCAAAGCTGCACCATGTGTAACTGATGAGCAGTAAACACGTGGGGGCGGCTGAAAGCTGAGGTTGATTTTGACATGGTCACTGAAACAGCAGAATTCAGGTTTGAGACCAGGATCTGACAGAATTAGAGCATGAGTCACTCTGCACAAACAAACGTTATTAGCTAGAGGAGGATGGATTGTTTACTCATTTGGTCCTCACTGAGAGAATAAACAGAGGAAATGACACTCAGTGAAAAAGCGCTGATCATGGACTTCTTTCTGTTTTCTTGCTTGTGCCACAGACATACACACAAATGGTCAAAAATAACAATTATCATGATGTTACAGTACATGTATATATAATAGGTTTTGGCGAGATTCTTTTCCCTGTTGTGGATTCGTAACTGATCAGATCTGGACATGTCTCACTTTTCCTCTCTGCATGAAAACATCATCATCATAGACATTCCTGGTCATTCATTCTACAAAGGTGCTCTGACCCTGACTTGTTGTTGGCATTCATATGCCAACACCTTCCTGTAAGGGTCATGACAGCTCTTGACAGATCTTTCACTATCTTAACCCACCGCTGTCATCTCTTTCCTCCATGTGTGCTCAACAGGGTATCTTAAAGTAATCTGAAGCAGCCCCCCTTAGACAGTAAAGGATCACATACCTAACAAGACTGCAAACAGGATCAAGTTTAGGAAAGATTCTATCCTATTAACACCAACTCAAACCAAACACCATGAGAAAAAACCTTTGTAAATATTTTGACATCTTTAACATTAATCTGCTTAAGTGTATTTAAACATTATGTAATCCAGGTTGTACGTGATTCAGAATCTATTGATGCAAATATTTGTGTTGATCTTCCAAGAAACATTTAGAAAATGAACTGTAAACTGTACCACTAATATGACCCTATGAGCCAAATCGAAGTCAAGTGGTATTTGAGAAATGTATACACTATGTACAGTCAGGAAAAGTGATACTAGTATATTGCTTGGTGGAAATACATGAACCAAGAAAATAAAGTCACATTTTACCATGACACTCTTTTCCCTGGGAAAATATAGGCCCTAGCTCACAAAGTTCAAAAGAGAAAACCCTGATAGAGATCTGCACCAAAATGTAATGGGTTCTTTCCTGACGATACCACATCCTTCCATGGTAATTTCATGGTAATGCATTCAGCAGTTTTGGCAAAATCATGATAACAAACAAACAAACAAACATACAAAACAACCAAGAAAGGGACAGGGGTGAAAGAATAACCTCCTTGGTGGCAGAAATCGTTGGGAATTAAAAGCAGCACCCATAGATAACATTCAAATACACAGGCACATAAATAAGGAGTGAAGGATTGGATTGGCTCTCATGTGTCACTGTGTCCTATATTCACTCATGTATTTTTCAAGACTGGGCCCCAGCTTTTATATATACTGAGAATATTCATATAGACCCTGTAGTTCCAGAGACATACTCTATTATTTTGATATAACCGCAATGATAAGGATCTTTTGGGGAGTCCTTGAATAACTGTAAGCACAAATAGACAAGAGCAGATAAAATACAGTATGTATATTTAAAAAGGTATACATACTGTGTGCATGTCCACAGAGGAAACCGTATCCACAAGGAGCATTAACATATGCCTTAGTTGTGGAAAAACAACAGAACAAAACAACCTCAATGGAGTCACTTCCTTCACTCTCATGTGTTTTACATCGACACAATGCTGACCACACACTGTGTTAAAGTGATGCAGCATAAAAGGGGCAATTTGTGCTACCGAAACCATTAGGGGTTTACTGATTCAAAAGATTCTTTGAGTGAATTTTCTGCCAAGAGGCTTTTAGGATGTAGAAGGAAGGGGAGAGGTCCAGGCTGTTCACCCGCAGATGTGAAGAGAAGAAACAAGGATGCAGACATTAAACCAGATGAGGGGAACGTTTTCCCAGCGAGGCAAAAGGAAGGGTGAAGAGTTGAGAAGGTGCATTTTATTTCCTGTCCAATAAAAGTGCAGAGGGGATTGCCAGGTCTCAGAGTGAGTGAGCTCATGGTCTGCAGAGTGTGGGGTGAATGGATGTGTCATGTTTTGTCCACATGGCTGTGAGCAGGAGAACAAAGAAAGTACTACTTTAGCTTTATCGGAGGTCCATGAGGAGCAGGGACTTCTGGGAGGATTCTGGTAATTGTAAATTATCCACCATGCTTCTTTGTTTGCTTCACGCTCAAGGGAAATCTACTTTTTTTGAGTTCACCAAAGTCTCTGAGTGGGTGGACTACGCTGGGGGCTCCCTGCTGAGCATCGCAACGCCTTGATAAACAAGTGTAAGATCCAGGAATGTGTTTCTACTAAAACATTTCCTTGGGATTTTACAACAGTGGACTCTGGTGTTAAAGTGTATCCTCAAGGAAAAACAAAACAACTGCAATGTTGTTTTGGTTTTGGCCTGTGTTCTACGGAATTACTTTGCACGTTTTCAAGCACTATAAGTACAGTTAAACGCTACTAGCTACTTAAACCATCTCCAAATTCCATCTTACATCCCTAAATCACTTCTTTTGCACTGATTTTGTTTAATGGAAGAATCCTGCAGCCACAACAGAAATCGACTTGTCAGAAGTGAAAAAGCGAATCTCGGACTGAAACCTGATTATCCCCGTTCACTTTTACTGTCTGCTATTTACATATAATCCGGCCACAAGAGTAAACAAGGTGAGCTCAGGCCTTTTCCTCCAAACCTCAGGTTGCAAAGCAAAAGCTGGCCCACCGCATGTCTCATCAGCATGGGGAGTCTGTGTGTCTGAGGGTAGAAAAAACCCAACATAAACAGAAATTACAGAGAGAATGCTTGGTTTTACTAGAAAACACATGGTAAAAGGGACCACAGGGGACCAAAATAATATTTTAGAAGGGTCCTAAGGTAGCTTTTAGAATGTCCATACATTCATGGCCAAAAAATAACCTTTATGCCATTTACCCTGGGAGTGGTTGCTGTTTAGAGTCCTGACCTAAACCACTGACGCATTGATGTAGCACGACTTACATGTTGAGGTCATATTAAACATTTCTGCAGTGTAGAGAAGAAATTCTTACTTCTGCAATCATGCGATTGGTGTCTCCCAGGAAAAGTAGATTCAGAGCCTCCTCCTCATTGGATGACTGCTGCAGCGACAGGTTCCTGAGATGAACATTCTGGTCTGAATCCTCCATAATCATTACTCTTCTGGGAAAAGTAAGAAAAAAAAACAACGAAACTTTACTACAGGAGATTCCAGCTTAATAAATTAACTTCAGATTACAAAAACAAAAAGATGACATATCAGGACAAATCCAGTCAAAACCCAAATAATCCAACACCGAGGCAATTACAAGACTATTACTAATTATGTCTGTTATGTCATCTATTTTCCTCAAATTGACTTGGCCTCGCTCGGCTCTAAATCCAAACAAACCACATCTGCAAGTCGGCGTGGGCTGCGACCCGGGCTGACACACGCTTTATCTGTCCGGGGGGTTCATAACGTGATAACAGACAGGGCTTGCTTTTAAAAACAAACAGGTGATTGAGTTGAAGCCGCAACAGGCCCCATGGAACACAGTGCGCTGGAGGAGTTGGCTATGAATAGACTCCTGTGATCTTACCACATCACTTCTATCATACCACCAGGGCTGTGACAGTTTGGCTACTGGATGGAGATGTCAGAGAGGGCGGAGTGACTCGGGAACACATGTAGATAATTGTGTCAACATGTGTAGGTAATTGAGGTCGTTTGATAAAGCAGTATTAGTCTCAGTGTGATTGAAGACTGTGTCCTAGGAGGGTTATTTTCCCAAACAGCCCCATAAATAGGATCTAATTGTTGTCCTTTTATACAAATGTAAAAGAAATGATACAGATCCATTTAAATGTATTTACCAAACAGACTTTTGAACATACAGAGGGTGGATTGCTGAACGCATAATGGTAATAGAGCACAGACGGAGACAATAAGTGAACCAGGGGGAAAAAATGAATGCAAGAATATCAAAAAGAAGAGAATAGATTCTGAAGGCAGTGAAAGAGAGAAACTTTGTAACTGCCTCGGCTTCTCCTTGAATCAGCAAGTGTGGCCACAGTATGGTTAACAACGGGCACTGTCTATTTGCAGCAGACTGTGATTTGTGGGCATCTAAACCTTGAGCTGGATTTTCTGTAAGAAGAGAGAGAAAACTTAAATGGAACTGGTCCAAGAAACAGCAAACACCAAAAGTGATGTACTGGAAGTCCAAAGTCCAATTCGAGATGAAAAAGCAATGAGTATGGCAACAGATAAGATATGAATGACATCAAGATAATGGACTGACACACCACCGGATATATGCAATTTGTGGTTGCAAAGATAGATTGATAAAAACAAATAAAAAGCTTGAAATATAGAAGGATGACACAGAGTGAACAGACGGACAGAGAAAGTGAAACAGACATGGGAAAGGCAAAGAGAGACTGAGAAAGAATGGCATGACATTAGTGAAATAAGAGGTAGATGGATATAAAGTTGAATTTCCCTCGGAGCAGCTGCAGCGGTGAGCGGCCATAATATAAGCTATTTCTCCACATGACCCTCTTGCCCTCCACTCCAATGGTCTAGTCTGCCACCAGGTTGACCACATCCATTGCTGTCCCACAGTCCCATTATGTCAGTTGGCAGTTCATAGTGGGCTGGTAAATACAAGAGTCTCCACATTTCACCACACAGTGACTCTGGGCCAGGTTGACAAATGGCTGCGGAGGAAAAAGGCTCAACTAAACCCAACGCTCCTGTGCATGAAATTATCCGAAGCGAAATATACACTGCAATGTAAGACAGTCGACATTTTCTGAGCTGACAGCATTCCTGAAGCGTCGGTAGCAAAAAAGCAAAGAGAAGGAACACTGACGGTAGGTCTTCCAGTCGTGAGGCCTCCTGTCTGGAGTCCAGAAGGTCATATCCTGTGTCGTTGTAGATCTCCAGGTAGGAGATGTGTACGGTATAAACCATGCTGCTGTCCTGTGGAGCAATACACGCACATACGGATCAGATCAGGCATAAGAAAATGTTTAAAAGAAAAATAAATTATGGTAGAAAGAATCCAGACAGATACTAATGTACAATTTGCTTGATTCAATGTATGTGGTGTCTGTTAATCAGTTATACTGAAACATTAATTTTAAAACAACAGTCATGTTGCTGCAGGTGCTGACCTGGCAGAAGCATTGATACAGGTAGGATAGGGTGCGTGGAATAATGCCTCGATCATTATACCGCTCGGCCCCTCCTGTGATGGTGAAGGTCTTCCCACTGCCCGTCTGCCCGTAGGCAAATATGGTGCCATTATAACCACTCAATACACTGTAGACCCACAAACACACACACACACAGAGAGAGATAGACACAAATAAACACATTAACACCTGATCTTTTTGTTCCGGCGAATAATCCCATTAGTCGATTATGTTGATGTGAGTTTTTCTGTATTTAAAACGAACAAACCAATTACAAAGATCTACATTTGTATGTACCTGGAACCGAGCACTGTATCACCACTGGTATTTAAAAGAAGACTCAATATATGGAACCAGACAACAGTGGGCTTATAGATAAAAATCACTATCAAGAGTTCTAAGTAAAGCCTAGGCTAAAATACAGATTCAATATGTTATGACTTGCTCAGACAAAAATGCATCTGTCTGTAAATAAAACCGTTGCTTGTTTGTATCATGTGCCTCCAATGACATCACTGTAATATAATTTGCCCCAGTGCTCATGAGTGTCAAGTGTATCCCTTCGAGGGTCTGAGTGAATTGAATCTGACACTTCAAATCCACAGGAATAGATGGCAGAGAGCGGAGAGCTGCTATGGCGACAGACGATCTGCCAGGGAGGAAGAAATGTCTCGGTGTGAAGGAAGGAGCCCAAACCCGCTCAAGTGGACAGGGGCCCGCTAAATGTTGGTTTGGCAGTGGGCTAACTTTCTGCACGTGCACCAGTCAATGGAAACCAATGGTATCTCGCTACGTTTGAGCTTAAATCTAAAATGACAGTATTCCCAAGAGGCAGATTAAATTGGCATAGAAAAGCCCCTCTGTTGTGTAGCATTGGAAACAAACCAGGGAGAAATATTAAAATAGTCTCACAGCCAAAATCTCCACAGGGCTGGAGTAGGTTCTCTGACACCCAAGCTTGGATAAAAGGTAATAATAAAACTGAGCTGCCAACTGCCAGGAAAAGGATATCTCAACACCATATTTTTTAAGATGAATTATAAACAAATTTAAGCCTCTTACTTATTCTAACGGAGCTGCCGACCCAGTATTTGAGCGGTGTGTGGGTTTGCCTTCCTGTGTGCTGTGCAGCTCCACACCCTGCATGAGAAAAAATCGACTTGTCCGTTTTTTTAAAGCACTACATCCACTCATGAGAACAGTGGTCAGTTAGCTTGCCATTGGCTGACCAGTTAATGTAGCATGAGTCATGGTAATGATTGGCAGCAGGGGGAGAGGACACAGGCTCAGTGTTCGGTTTAAAATGTGTGCTAATGATGCGGGCTGGGCCTTTCCACCGAGGCTTGGGTGTTCCCCAGTGCTTGTTCCTGTTTACGCCTCAATTTTCCTGGAGATTGGCAAGTTGTCATCCAGAGGATCATTGGTCTCTGGGTCTTTCTGAGGTAACACTGCTACAGATCAAACTAAACGGACCCAGTTTCTTCTTTCAAATTTGGGCTGCAGGTTTCACAGCCTGGTGAAATGGAATTACACTGAAGATAGAGGGGTTGCTCTGCCAGGCCGACATCATTAAATTGGCTCTTAGTCTCCTGGCGACATTAATGCTGGTTTGTTTTTGAACTACTGTTTTGGGGTAGAAATGACTGGTTTGGGTTACACCACAGCAGAGACAGAGACTAGTGCGTAAGTAAACGAGTTAGAGCTTTTGGCTAAACTGTGCATAAAGTATGACTGAGTCCCAACCAAAACAACAACCTGACAGTTATTGGTAGTTGAGAAGATAGGCGCCTGTGTGCATGAAGCGGAGTCTTGGTGCGGTGACTGCTGCGATCCAGAGTCACTCTTGACTAAACCTGAATAAATGTTTCTCGAGTACAGGAGCTTGAGGAAAAACATTGTGTCAGTCCACATTTAATTCTGTTCATGAACCCTAACCCTAACTTCAGTGACTGAACAGGGATCGAGCAAAACTGAGGACCTGAGGTTTCATTAAGAAATGTCTGATAGGGACAACAGACAGGCCATGGCTACATTGGAATAGTGTCCTTAAGGCTGCAGACATTAAGGTCATATCAAAGACCATAAGACGCCAAGCTCAAATTGATATGCTAAGGTATAACCTGGTTGTTGCTGAAACTTTTCAAACTGATGTGTACCATCTGTCACAACAAAGGGGGGAACTGTTGGCTGGAGAGGGCAACCGAATACCTAAGTCAGTGAACCTGTGTGAGCCTGTGTGAGTCAGGTCAATTCCAGACGTCTCACCATGTTGTTTATATGTCTCCTAACAACACTGATAATGCAAAGCACTTGTGAGGCTGCACAAATAGGCCGTAGTGTGACTAAGAAGCCTGGAGTGGAATGCTGTGAAGATGGTGGGGTGAACCTGAGACATGGGGACAGCATGGAGGCAGCGAGAGGAAGAACCTGGGTTACGTGACTCAATCAACATATGAAATTCCCAGTAAATCCTGCTCTGTTTGCTGTTTTCTCTTTTGGATGTCAGTCCTGATTTAGACTAGATGTTCAGGCAGGGTGGGAAGATATCCCTAGAGACATTAAGAGTTTGCTTCTGTTGAAATGCATTAAATGTTGTATTTCCAAGTTTCAGGGGTGAAGCAGCATTGAATTGAATTTCACCACTGAGGTACAATTATGCTAATTGGGTGATGGAAAACATGAAATGCAAATGCAAAACATATTACAGTAAGGGGTCCATAGTAAACATTTTTTTCGATTTAACAGAAGTGAGAGTTATCGATACACATCTGGTAGAAATGGATGACATGGAAATTTCTGCTTTATTCAATTAAACATCAAATAACTCGATCTATTGGCTATAGTGACCATTAGATAATCAGTACGAAAATGTGCTTAGTTTACCTGCAAATCAAATCAGTCCAATATATTGGTTGAATCCATTCATAGACATATTTAAGATTCTAAATTTAATTGAGACCCTTGTGTTCTACTCAGTTTCAATAAATTCAGTGGTATTAACAAATTACTTTACACAGTTGATCTGACGGCCTGATGTTTCTGTAGGTTTATCTAATGAATCCATGACTAATTAAACAGCTCAAAATGAGTAAGCAGCTACAGCATCTTGTACAGCTCTGTGTTGTGGCTGGTAAATGTTCTCACACTCACAATGGCACAGCGTGCCATCTTGCCTGCCAGCTCAGTCCACTTAGTGGTTTAAGTATGTAAAACATGCCAAAAATCACTGACACCCTCCATTTCCATCTTAAAGAAAGCTGAGCTTTACTGACTTCCTGTCAACAGGGCTTGGTAAAGCCTGTGTGGCCCGACCACAACATGGAAAGATGAGCACTGCTGGGCACAAGAGGTCAGTGATCATTTCTCATTTATAAACAGGATAATGTGTTGACGTTGTGAGGGTTCACAAATGGTTCATTATATATTACTTGGCATTCTAACCAATCACGGGTGTTACATCTTTCAGTTTGAATAGTACCATGTCATTAAGATCTTACCTGTCTGCAACTGGTTTGGCAATGTTTTGAAATATCTCTTCTTGTTTGACCGCTTGATCAAACACTTTTTGGTATCTGGACAAAAGAGAAAAGAACAAACACAGGATCAACATTACACCTTTGACAGAACACAACAAGGAGGAGCATACATCTTTTACCTCATTTACTACCATATAACATATATTCAAATATATGTTGCTGGTTTATCGCAAACATCCGAGGCTCACCACAGTTACATGCAGCCATACTGAATAGGCACAAAAAGAGTCAATTTCATTTCCCAAGTGAACAAGGAGGAGTTTAGTCATTCGGTTTTCTAAAGCAGTCTCAACCCCGCCGTGCTTTAATCCCACAGAAAAAGATGAGAGAGATGCAAGAGAAATCCGCCCATGGAGATTGTTAAAAGTGGAAATTTTATTTCTACAAGGGCACAAGGGAACCTCCATCGGCTATTATAAGACTCTGTGGTTTTCAAAGGCTCTCTGTGTCCGCTGCCGTCTGACTCCCTAACTGTGAATTTAGGGCTTGGAAGCGTGGCATGGGCCCTGCCAAGAGTGTATATAAGGCTGCAGCTTTCACCAACAGCGTTAAACAGATGTTCTGGCTCTGCACTGACAGAACTGCTGGATGAATTATTCATGGGAAAAAGTTTTTATGCAACCCTCAAATTCTGGTGGATGACATACCTTGCATTATCTGTATTTGTTCTTTTTCCACATTCACATTACTCCTGTGGACTAAAACTTAACCATAGGTGAAATCTAATGCCATTCATTGCTCTGGTGCTGTGCATTCATTTAAGACTGTGGCTAATTATACAGATATAAAGACACTACATGTGGAACTGTAGTTATATTTTTATTTATCTATAATTAATCTGGGGCTGTTGTTTTTATAACATAAACGAGCATACAGATACCCCTCTAAGGTATGTAGAAAAGCAGATATAACAGTTTGCACTTCAATCACTACTAAGTATAGCCAGATATGAAAAACAATGTAAATCAGTATGGTGTACTTCAAAGACCCAAACAGTTAAATATAGATGGAACCAATGATTCGGGAAATTAATCAAATGTAAAAATTTTACTCTCAGTCTCAGTCTCTACCTGAACTTGTAGCACTCCCTCTTGTTGTTAACAAAGCCATCAGCTAAGTCTCTTGGCACCGTGAACTCCAGAGAGGCTCCTGTCTTCTCCTCATTGTCCACAGAGTACACCTGAGGGAGCCAGAGACAACAGTACAGTCAAAACCACAGCGGGAGAACGCCTGTCAATAAAACAGGACAACATTGATGGCAACAAGCATCCATCCACAGAGCTCTATTTAAAGACTAGTCTACTACATGATCTATGATTTGTGTGTTGATATGTATGTGGTACCATAGACGTAGTCCGAATTAAACACAGAGACGATACATGTCAGGTTTTAAATATGACTTGGTCACTTCTGGTATGTGTAGTGCAGGCTCCAAAATATAAAATAAGAAACTTGTATAGTTTTATGATCATAAATCTTATGGCAAGAAAAATAACTGAACATCCAAAAATGCTCATTGAACAATGTAGACAAGCGCTGCACATTCACCTCCGCTTACCAAAGCCAAACCCAAACCCACAACCATGGCCTCAGGGTAGACAGTAGAAACTGTAAACCAACATAGATTTCCCTGTGGCAGGGAAGGACATTTAAAGTAAGGTTGGGTGGTTCAAATTAAACACCCCCCCGCCTCGGGGCCTAGACGCACAGTATGTTGTGACATACGTTTTCAATGGACATTGATGCAATTACAAGCCCCTGGGTAAGAGCAGTAAAAGATACAATGAGACCTAAATGATCAGATTGTTTTTCATTGTCGGCCTATCTGCAGTATCGATTTCTCACCACCTCTGCACTGCTTTCTTCACATCAAACATCAAACAGCCCCAAAAAAACTTCGAAAAGCCCGGAGGAGGAGGTGGTAGCTTATTACATTTGTTGTAATCTGTCAGCTGAAGCTAGAGTGCAACTGAAACCCTCAGTGTAATTGAATTATTGCTTCCATCAGCTGCTGTGCTCAGACAATAAACAGAGCTTTAGTGAGAGGAACGTACTTTTGCCAGTGGTGTTTCTGTTTGGAAAATTAGCTTTTTGACATATGTGCCCAATGAGGAAATCTCATATCTGATCACAAGTAAAAAAAGAGTAGGCTTGTGAGTATGTTAACAGAACAATAACTACTAGTCAATTGGATTGACACTCCAGAACAGTGAATTTATCACCGGGTCAGCCAGACACACCTTAATGACTTTAATACAGTTACACGCTGTGATGATTTAATGGATGGTACCACACTATCTGTCAACAAGAGGCGCTTACTTGAAACGGTTCTAATAGTAGACTGTATACAAAGATGGACGACATGACTGCTGGCCAAAAGCCACCTTGCGGCTAAATTCAGTAGGTGGAAGTGGTCAATAGAAACAGAGCTGTGTTCAAAAGTTGCATTTCAGCTGCGAACTCACCGCTGTCGTTCTCTTTGTGGGTTTAATGCGACCGAATATCTGTATCGTCTGTTTCACCATTTCTCGCTCAAATTAGGGAAACTGTTTTCAGCCTGGTTCCTTCCTCACATCCTGAGTTAGCCGCTAAGCTAACGTTAGCATCGATGTCGGTGCTGAGTTCTGTGCAGTTTGTTGTAGCTGGTTGCTGGGCGACGGCTCCTTTCGAAGATCGTCTAGGGGTGTGAAGATGATTCCTCGGTGTCGAATAACTTCAGCTTTCCATAAAATGCCCGATGGGATGAGATAATAAGAGACAGTTTGTGTGTGAGTGAGTGTGTGTGTGTGTGTGTGTGTGTGTGTGTGTGTGTGTGTGTGTGTGTGTGTGTGTGTGTGTGTGTGTGTGTGTGTGTGTGTGTGAAGCAGGGATTATAATAACATTAAACACATTGTCAGGCCCAAGAATAAAACAGGGATTTTCTCCCGGTGTTTTCATTCTCATTGCCTCAGCAGGTGATTTGTAAATTAAAGACAAAAGAGCACAGTAGGTTCAGTGACTCACATATTGACAGAGGGTTATTCTCAGTGCTGTAGAACACTCCCTGCACAGTAGACCCATGGCACTTACTCACAATGCAAATAGGTGCAACCAACTGCCAGATCTGGCAATATTTAAAAAAATTAAATTGTAGGTCAAAATCATCTTCTTCTTCTTCTTCTTCTTCTTCTTCTTCTTCTTCTTCTTCTTCTTCTTCTTCTTCTTCTTCTTCTTCTACTTCTTCTTCTTCTTCTTTATTTGCGGGTGGCAACCAATGTCATGGTGCATTGCCAACCATTCTATTGATCTTGATAAAAATGTTGAATTATATACAAAATGTGACCAAATGTAGCAAAGAGTATAACCAAGAGTTTAACCAATGCCCTAAATTCTATGTTTTTAGAAATGACGGATCAGAGAAGCCAGAGTGTGTTAAAATGAGAAATGATAGAGTCCAAACCAGACCTGCATTTTTCTTCTATGTGTGTTTGTTTTGCCTGTGATGTGGGGTAAAGACGGGGTAAATATATACTCAGTGGAAGAATCCTCAGGGCACATGCCACTTTGCATTCAACCACAAGCTCTCACACATGCACACGGTGCAAAAAGGCATCACATTGCACCTGTTGCATCTGTAGTTTTTAGGCAACCGTTGTTGTTGTTGTGTTTGCAGTTTTATTTATACCACTTTATATCTGCACCGTACAATATACATTTCTATGGAAGTTTTTGTGTAAGAATACATAAGTGATCGATCACAAGAAATTACCCAAATCTATGCATCTCATTGAAACCCATGAGGAACACAAATTCACTATCAGCTGATTTACGCAGATCCATATGTGTTTGTGTTTGAGAGGGTCAGGGTGAGGTGGGGGCTGGTGGCTTTGACCCCATCTCCAATTTCAGCTTATGTGTCACTTGAGTGTCACGCTGTTTCTGGTATTTCAACTGAACCCTGAAGGCCCCTTCAAATATAGCCTATACCAGGAGGCCTACATCCCCAAAGCAGCTCAGACAGAGAAACAAGAAGGCCAACTGGTTTCATGGTGGCCTTTCAGGAGAATGTATCAAGTTGGTTCCAGTGCATTCCTTGATGCCACGGAAAATACTGGTTACTTGTTTGGAGTTGCACGTATGTGTGTGGTGAGCATGATTATGCGTGCTGCCTCAAGAGGGTGGTTAGGTTTGAATTGAAGACTGAGTGGCATTATACAGTACCGTGGATGTTCTGAATGGAAAAAAAAGCTCAAAAAACAAGCAATGAGGTTGTCAACATCAAAATGTCACTTGAAATCTAGCCAAGCAAAAAAGCCCCATAAAAATTAGCCCCACATCTTAATACTCCCCCTGATACCCACTAGTCCTTGTTTACCCAGCAAACATTTTCACAACTTGTAAAATTCCATGCATAATAATATTAGGAGAGCCTCAACAGTTAGTCCACTCATACAGACACAAGCATTCACGAAAGGATCGTGTGAGGGTTTGGAAAGCATGTGTTTCAAATGGTATCCAAATGGTGTAACATGCAACCATGCCTTCCGTCAAGTTAGACTGTTTGTGTGTGTGTGTGTGTGTGTGTGTGTGTGTGTGTGTGTGTGTGTGTGTGTGTGTGTGTGTGTGTGTGTGTGTGTGTGTGTGTGTGTGCGTGCGTGCGTGTGTGTGTGTGTGTGTGTGTGTGTGTGTGTGTGTGTGTGTGTGTGTGTGTGTGTGTGTGTGTGTGTGTGTGTGTGTGTGCGTGTGTGTGTGTGTTTGGGATTTTAGTGTTACACAATGTACAGGGGCTCTGTGAGAAGGAAACACATCCTTTCAGACGATCGGTGCTGACAAGTTGGCGTTGGCGCTGTGCAACGAGCCACCAATCATTGGGTTCAAGCCGCCGTCAGGCAGGTACACTCCCAGGCATGCATGGTTGAGCGTAAGCTGCAGAACCCCTGCAGGATTTAGAGAACTTCAAAGAGGAAGCTTTTTTTTTCCTTTAACGTAGGATTCAGGTGGTGTAACCTGCTCTCCAGCAGCCATATTGGAGGGTCGCAGCTCGTGGGCATTAAAATGATAGAAACTATAAGCTGTCTCAACAGAATTCAGCCCATCTCTGTTGCAAAAAAAAAGGGAAGCAGTCTTTTGCACAAGCTTGAGCACCAGTTGTTATGTGTTGCATGTTAAGACAAATACACTGTAGGTCATTTGACTCAATTAGTCCAGACAATAGAAGAAGAGCAGTTAAAGCTGCTCGGTCATGTTGCCTGTGAGGACTTATCAAGCTGCAACTGGCAGCACTTTGAAGCCAAGAGCAAAGGTTGTACAGAAACCAACATCTTTCTGTGCCACATATTTAGAATGAGGAAATGCTTTTCACTTGTATTTCCTAGACCATACACACATTAAACACTCATGAGCTGACATTTGTCCAATATCTCCTCCTCTTTTCTGTTTATGATATTTTGATTCTGTTATTGGTTTATTTCTAAATGCCAAAAAGTCCATAGCAACTAGAAATGCTGTCATTATATACTGACCAGAGGATTTATATAGTTATGTGGTTTGTTTGGTTGTCTATATCTAACAGTATAAACACACGCACTCTATCGAGGACTCTGGAGCTGGCAACAGTATGACAAATGGAATATTTCACATGGGTTAACAGTAACAGAAACCTATGTTCATGATATCACATCCCTTTTCTTCTCTCAAAGGCAGGGACATTATCCAATTGTAATCTTTCTTTCTTTTTTTATTTTATTGCATGGTATATGACACATAACAGTCATTGAAACTGAAATCATGTTTGCTACTTCTGTTTCCCCCTCTCAAACTTTACAATGGAAATGCGGAGGAAACTTTTTCCCTTGAAGGCAATAACAACCATTAATCTGTGAGGCGGAAACACATGCTTTCTGACGACTGCTTGTGGCGATCTTTCACATTCTCATCTATTAGAGAAGCAGCCACGTCTTCTTTCAAACAAAACAGTTACGGTGCAGGTGAAACAGTTTCCTTGACAGAAAAGTATTTTCAGTAAACATAAACCAACGGCTGGACTGCATGGGCTTGTTTGGGAGCTGTGAACTCTTTCTTTCTTGAAAGCACTGTTTTGGTCCATGTGTTGTCTTCAGCTCTAACTGACATAGCTGTGGTTTCAACCCGAAGGAAGCAACCGACTGTACTGCAGGAGTCCGACACATGGGAATGGACTTAAGATCTGCATGCAAGACATTTAAATTCTCAACAGTGAAGTCACAAACACTCTTTTTTTCCCTCTCGCTATTTTTTCAACATTTTGCATGCATGCAAACCTCATTGCATTCCTCCTTTTTTGCAAAGTGATGCGTTTAAAAGCGGTTCCTCAGGCTCCTGTCAATGATTTTGCCATAATTCTGTCACCACTGTCCTCTTTCATCTTGGATCGGTTCACAAGATCAGGTATGAATGAAAAAAAAGTGTCACAGTGGAATTGTCATTTGCCGCGGTTAATGATGACACTTGCTGACATGTGCATGCATGCGCACACTCACACACACACACACACACACGCTTCATCAACTCTGAAAGCAGTGAGGTACAGTAAAGTCCTGCTGTTTTGATACAGATAATTTTGCGGCAGACAAGCACATTTCAAAACGTGTAGAGTCAAAAAGGCAAACACAAATAGTGCTCCAGCGGCAAAGCACAGAAACCTGTTTTTTCGGTAGTCTTTGCCAGCATTTGACACCTTTGTCTCTAAGCGCCGGCCTGGCAGTTAATCAAAAAGGTGTGCCCTGTGTCAGAGGAGTTCAGCCTAGATGCGGGTGGGTGCAGCGTTCTCCCTTGCAAACCTTTTTGGCTTGTGGTTGTAACTTTGTATGAATGTTTGCAAGATGGACCGGTACCCACCTCAATGCATGTCTTATTAGGACAGAATCAAACGTGGTGCAAAATCCCAAAGTGTGTCAGTTATTGAAGACGCAAAACAGAGAAGTAGACAGAGGGAGAAGTTATTCCATATAATGCATACAAAATTATAATGTAGCTTATGCATTGAAAACATAAATAAAAATGCCCCTCCTCAACGTGGAACACTGGTCCTGACCAGGGTGACTAACTGCATTACCTTTTATAAGCTAATCTACAACATGCAACTTCTCACCTTGAAAAACCTGAACTACAGCACATTGAAAAAAAGACATCATGATGTAAGAATATTATGATGATTTAAAGTTGTGTCTAGCAACAGAGTCCTTGTTATGAAGTCCGGCCCTATCTGATGAATGTAAAGAGGTGGATGAGGCATCAACAGTATTTACCATTGCAAAAGAAAGCCTGACAATCAAGCTCAAGTAGAACACATGTCTATAGGGGGTATATGTGCTTTCCTGCATCTCTGTGTGCGATCATTTATTTGTATGCATGGATATGGACTGTGTATATGAGCATTATTTGTGAGTGCACATCCCCAGCTCATGCACTGGGGCTGTAAACACTGTGCCCTCCACAGCTCCTGGCTAATCATTCCAGTGCGATGGCATCTTGGCATTCATTTCAAACAGAGTGGTTTCGACTCTGCCAGGCCCTTATTACAGACTAGAGGGAAGATGATGCTTCACTTAAGTAGCTGCTACTCAGTGGGTTAGTGTTTGGGGGAAGATAGATTCCATAGGATGATGTGTTTTCCTGTGACCGTGTGCGTTCGTGTGTGTGTTTGTGGGTTGGCGGTAACAAGCCGAGATGTTCCTTAAACTGAAGCGACAATTAGAGACAAGCTGCAGCTGCTGTGGTGCCTTGCTTTAACGGTGGGTCGCTGAATATCATCACACATACATGAAAGAAGAGCAAACATGTTTACATGCACTGAGAACATGGTGATCATGGTTATTATGTGGAAAACTAACAAACACAGAGATGGCATCAAAAAGATCTACGCATAAGGCCACATTCAGAGTTCTTACTGTCAAAAAAAATCAAATAAGTCATAATTACTACAGTAATATTCAGGGACTGAGTAGCATCAGCATTTATTCATGGTTGGGTGTCTGGAGTCTGATATATTCAGTCTCACTGTTTCAATCTTCTTTTAGCTCTGATTTGGTCTCCACTCACGCCTCAGGGAAATGTCTATCTCTTCTGCAGCCAGCTATATTCACCAGCTAGTTACTAACTTTGTCTGTTTGCTGTCTGGTGAAGGGCTGGCACTGCACAGTGGGCACACTGGAAATAGCTGCCTGTTGCAGCTGGAAACTTTTATGGTACTAAGTGCAGCACCTACCCCCACCAAGGCCCAACAGTCCCCTTAAATCGAATCAAGCTGCACCGTAATTGCACACACTCATAGAAATTCGTCCCTTAAATATGCCTGATTCTTTATTTTTAAGATCCATGCATTATCTCAAGAGAAATCTACCAAAATGTCCAAAAACTAAATGTTAAAGAAAGTGAAAAATATGACGAAATCCTGAATCTATTGAATCTGTTATTATTTTTGTAGAATCCTGCTAACAGAGACAAACAGTAATATAAGCACAACCTCTTTGGTGGAAGTAATGAAGTAAATGAGTTTGATGGGAGCGGACCAAAGCAGGAAAGCCACCAAACCAAAACAATACACAATGTACAGCAGTGTCAGGTGATAGCACTCTCACTGTATGAGTCCTCTTCACATGGTACATGGTCATTTAATTCATTGTTTATACAAAATTATTGACTGGTGCAGCTTTAATCTACAAAATTATTGGCAAGTCTACTTTTAAATCATCCTACTACATAGAGACATCCCATACAGAGACTGCGCGAGTGAGTTATGCTAAAAAATAAAGAATCTTTCACATCTCTTTCATTATGAGGATGTTTTCTATATGTATATTTCAGTCTATGGTCAGAAGTAGCACAAAGGAGAGTGCTGAGTGTCAAACTAATTGTGTCACCAGCAGCAGAGTCCATGCTATTTCAGTCAGGGCTTTCAGCAGCTCCCCTGTCTTCCCCTCCGCTGCACAGTTTTCTGGTCAGTAGCTTTGTCCAAGGGAATTCTTTAGGACTTTGGTTATGTGTTATTCTCTGAGGCTTTTGCCCTCTGTTATGCTTGCTAGGCCCAAGCATATCAGGCTTCAGTCTGCATTCCTGAAATACTGTATACAGATCTCTAAGACTCAAAGACCAGCAATATTGTTGGGGTGAATTTGGGGATGAGCAACAAGTCACGGTTCCTCCAGCATGTTTGTTTCTCTGTCAGAATGAGGAACAGCCGAGCAAATATAACAGAGTATGTGCTTCTGATTGATTTGTTTAGGAATGTTTTGCTGAGTTCAGTTTCTCTGCAGGCAGAATATTGTGTACTTTTTCCATGAGGCAATCTGTATGTATAAATGCAATCCAGAGTAGGGAGAGACAGGTTTATTTAATATTTGAGAACATCGCATATCATGAAAATGCATCTGCCAAACATTTTTTTTTGTCATACTTTGGTTATTCAAAGAAAGATGAAATATAAGTGCAAAGAACAACTCCTGAAGAATATATTTGTTTGATATGAAAATTGACATGTCTCAATATGAGCAAAATTCAATTAGAGGATATTTTAACATTGTATTCTGTTCAGTATTTTTGGTTTGCAATAAATAAGCCAGTCTGTTCTTCCCTCACAAGCATTTGCTCCCGTTCATAATATTTTGTTATCACACAACTCACAGGGCACGGTCACACATATTTGAAAGCAGGAGAATGCCGTGGGTCAAAGTTGAAATCCAGACAAAGCCACGCTGCAGATTAACTTCACCACAGGAAGCAAATGTTTCAATTGCTCGATTGGAAGTGGATGGGAGGGAAAATGTTCACCACTGATGTGTCACTGTGCCCTTAAAGTGTGTAAAAGAGATTTTTAGATGTAAAATTTGTGTCACTCGGACCGGGTTATGCTAATGATGCATCACGATAGATGAGAAGACGCAAAATTCATGCCATTTGCTAAATCCGCTCGACTTGAACTATTTCTACTCAAGTAATCATACTAGCCACGGGTGAGCCTCAGGAGGTTAAATTGTTAAAACGGGTTATGTTTACTCACTTTAAAGGCGAATGAAGGCACATTCATACATTTGTTTCCTGTGGCAAAGCTAATGTGTGACATGGCTTCCTGAGGTCTTTGGGTGTCAATGTTCTTGAAATCCTGTGGCCAGACATTGGTGTGAACGCAGCATTATTGATGGCCTCCTGGTGAAAGCTTGATAAATACTCATTGCAGCAGTTTTTAACCTAATCCTGGCATGTATAATAAATTATTTTTCCTGGAAATTCTGATGCATACCCTTTATTTCGAGCCCTTGTTTGTAATACCGGACTTTGTGTCAAAAGCTTTCATTGATTGGGGCCCAAAAACATCTCTCTCGTCTCTTACCCTAGAGCCTTGGAATCCGTCTGGAGCCATCTGTGTAAATAGCGACGGAACACTCGTTATTTTCTCAACTGCTCCGACATTTGTGTACATATTTCTAGAAATATCCCTCTGAGAGGATGTTTCTCAACTTAATTTCATGGAAAAGGCTCTGATTCACCCCCAGGTACACGCCAGGTTTTGCTGTTTGTCCTACAGCTTTTCATCAGATCAAACAGTACATGCTTGTCCGGTGACTCTCCCTCCCCTCTCCTCCCTCCTTGCCCATTCATTCCATCCGCTCCATCACTCCAGCCCAGCTGCATGTGGTCGGGAGTTTGGACAGTGGGCAGGAATGGGGCTGGGCGGTCGGTCGTTCGGTCGGTCGGTCGGTCGGTGCTGCTGGCCTGGCGGTGCTCGACGGTGGGGAAAGAAGGTGGATTAGGCCCTCCCTGCCTCCAAGGCAGTGCTAACCGCCCGTAACTGCACTATATAAATAGAACAAACTTGGGTTTCCTGAGAGCCCACAGATTCACGTTTCAACTGTCAAGCTGATAGGAGGCAGCAAGAGCATGGAGAGGACAGGAAAGAAGCAGGGACAGTATGCGTCTGTTTAACAAAGACGTAAAGTTACAGAGGAGTGGAATTTCCTCGTCAACTTCTGTAAGTAGCAGGAAAAGAAAGATGGAGAGAGCAGAAATGGAGAGAAAAATAAAAGGATATGAAATGAGAGACAGGGTTGAAAGAGCACGAGAGGAATATCTGTAGCTGGAATGACAAATGTATCCGCTAACAGAACTGTAATGCATTGGAACTATTGGCTGGATTTCGACAGTAAATCCATTTTCTCCAGGACCAGCCACAGCCAGAAACTTTTTGTCCAATTCCCCACTTCCAAACACCGGCCAAGTGCAGGTGATGGTTCAGCTCACATACAGTGTTATGTAAGAATTGCGGGGACGCTTTCCGGCCAACTGTAATGAGCTGAGGGGGAATTCGGCGAGAGAGTCCCTGCAGGTCCGCTGGATTCCTGCTGCCACAGAGGATTCTAGCATCCAAATTCCTCCCCTCCGCAGTGTGGTAGAGTTACAATGAAATACCTTGCGGTGCTGAACTCGACTCTCTTTGAAGTCCTATTCACGGCTGCGCATCGGCGCTACCGCCATCGCATGCCATTCCTCACACAATAAGCCGTGTTATGTCACTGTTACCCCTGGCCAACCCCATGATGTGTCACACCAGACAAGGCCAATCCAGTTTTGAAAAAAAGGAAAGTGCTGGAAAGTCAGATTGGATGCATGCGGCGAAAAACCCACAAAGTGGTCATGAATGCTTTACCATGCAGATAATGTGTTTTGGTGGAAATATTACTGCAATGCATTATTGACCACTTGGTTACACAATGGTTTGTGACTCCAGCAGACATCATGTCTCACTGTGTCATTTAGCGTCAGTTGCGCAAATAGGAACAGCGACAGATATTTCTGTGGCAACAATGGGTTTGTGTATTGATTACTTGGAATGTGTCACAGTCTAGTAGGCCATGCCAGTGAGATCAGTGTACTCATTGTTTTACTTCTTCAGAACCCTTTCCAGCATCTACACTGACCCTGTGGGAACCAGTTCACCTCATAGCCACCAGAGCCTGGTCCTAATGAAACAAAGGTAATTTCTGAGCTGCTGGTTAAAGTTAGGGCTAAGATGTAAATAGTGGTTGGTTTAGGTTTGGGTTAGTCATTAATTGGTCTTGGTTAAGGTTAGGGATAAGGTTTTGGTTAGGCTGTCCACAATGAATGGAGGTCAATGATGAGTACTAATAAGGACAGCTATGCAAATCTGTGTTTGTCATGTTGTATATTTCCAGTCACCCAGAGGGCCTATTCAAATCCCATTTCTTCTTTACTCTAGTTGTTAGGAATCAATATGTCTGCCAACATGTAATGGCTTTGCTCACACACAGACAAGTTCACACACACACACACACACACACACACACACACACACACACACACACACACACAGACACACAGAGTCTATTGGACCGTAAATAGATCCACTGCTGTGCCACAAAGACAAATGTAAAGAGATGGCTGCAGGAAATGAAAGGGAACGTAACACCACGTGGGACAGAAATAGAACAGAATAGAACAGTGTGTTGTCTCATTGATTGGCAGATTTTGTACCATAGTCATCAGAATGCGTAGAGGGCAGAGAGGAAGGGGCCAGAGGGCGAGGACGACCACATTCATATGACTTTGCATCCTTTCAACGTGAACCCTAATGTGCAATTTTTTTTTAATGGGGTAACTGGGAGCTGCGCTTTCTCGGTCAGTGTTTCAGCCTCCATCAGAGTTACAGACACTTCACTATGTGTAAGGGTGTGCGTGTGTTTGTGTGTCAGTGAAGAGCACACAAAAAGAAGCAGAGCATGCAGTTTAGTGGACAATAGAGGGTGTTTGTGTTGTGTTCGACGGGACAACCAGGTCAACCGCTCCGAACAGGTCAGGTTAGGAGGAACAGGAAGCTTTCTCCACGTCGGGATCAGTGATTTCCCGAATATTCAGTGTTTGAATTTGTTCTTCTGCCTTTTCTGTACTGAGTCATATTAAATCACCAGCAGTACCTTGCAAAGGTCTGTCACTTTATATCCATATATATACATTCTATGTAACACAACTCCTTCTGGGTCACTTATAGTGTACTTCATTGATTATAAGATTCATCTGTTGATTATATGTTTGTTTAAACCATCTCCATGTAACGACACAGTGGATACGGATGCTGCCATTATTCCAAAATCAATATCAGTTTTATATTAACTACTGAAGCATGTACAACCACAGCCACTATCATACATTTCAGCTGGAAATAAAGGGAATGGTAATTTTAATGTATTAAAAGAATATTGGATTATCTAATAAGAAATCCAGCAACCTACCTCTGCTCTTTCACAGTAGACAACAGGAACTATATGGGGGAGCAGTGCAGGTAACATATCAACACTTAACTTGTGTGTTAAATTCTCTATTAGTATGCCTCTACATTATATAGCATATTTGGAGTCCTTTATCCATCCAGGGAAGTTACAGCGAGAACCAATCCATACTCTGGTGGGACACCTTGCTCAAATTGAAACAGTTGCAGCCATTCACTCCTGCCTGGGGCCTGGTACAACCCCAGTCTGATCGGTGGGCCACTGAGCAGCTACTCAGTTAGGGTTGTGTACAGTAACATGCATCTGCAGTGGTAATTATAGGGAGGGGCTGGGACTCTTTCACTTTCCCTGCCTATATTGGTGTCATTAAAAAGCCACCAATAAGTGGTGATCTTTAATGTGGATGTGGACAAACTACTTTGGAGTCAAGGGTAGGATCTACAGATGTAGTCTCAGCCACAGCAATACCACATGGGGGCCACAAGAACTAGAATAGACAAGAATCTGTAAACAAGAGAACTCCAATATCCAAGAGTAAAAGCAAACTACAGGTTTTGGATTGGATTCAATTGTATTGTCATTACACAGAGTACAAGTACAGAGGCAACGAAATGGAAATTTTGTTCTTGGTTCTTTGTTGTTTTGTCTGTTTGTTTTAGGATTTTTAACGAAATTAGTAGAATTGACATTCTCTAAATAATACAGTGGGCATTGAAGCTGCTTTCACAATGAGCATGTTTAAAACTGAATGGGGTCCATTTGCCCTCAATGTTGTATACAACACAAACTGATCCGAACTGATGAGCATTCAGACTCGCTCCCCACAATACATACAGTCCAATAATTACAGTAAATGAAAGTTGGGACTGGCTCTTATATCTGTTGGCCAACATCATGACACATGACATCATAACACAATTCATCCTTTATTCTGAAGTGATCTACCGCATATCTTCATGCTATTAGTCTTTGTGTTAAATCCTAAGCAGACCTCTTTGTCAAACAACTGTGCATAAACACATTCGACGAAATCCTGCTCAAGACACATATTTGTCATTTGGATTGCATGAAGTCATTCCCCCCCCTCGCTGCAGCTCCCTTGTGTTTTCCATCATCACTCACATGGCTGAGTGGACACACTTACAGGAGTAATTTTCACCATTTGCATTAAACGTTTCAGTCATTTATTCAGCCGGCTCGTTATTCAGGCTATTTGAAGTAAGTGGCATCGTTCCTCGGTCAAGGGCACCGAAATACTTCCATCCCAGGAGGTAGATCTGACAAGGAGTCCTGTAGCTGCAACCCATAGTGTGAATGAGATAAGGTTTCTTTAGCACTTTGTGAAGTTTGATTTACCAACATCTGATGGTAACAATCTGCTGGTTTTATGTTGACAACTGATTTATATACATAGGATCTCTGTTGATATTATCTGTACTATCTTGCAACTTTGATATTATATGGAGTTCTGCTAAGTCTTAAGAGAAACCTTATGACCTAATTTATCTGGATCTACACCAAGTTTCATAAATATCAGTCCTATGCCTATTTTTTGGGTCACAATCAATGAATAATTATCAGAAAAAATCCAAACTACAGCAAAATGCCTAATCTCGCAATATTAAAGGAGGTGAAAAGAAATCCTGGATCTGCACCAACATTTTATGGATTCTAATCTGACCCCTACTTCATTCATAAAAATATAAATCCTTTGGGCGGAGATAAGATTTTATGTGAAATCTAAGATCGTTACCCTGTAGTTAACAAAATAAGTGGTGCCATGTTTAGAAAAGTCTACTCCAGCTATCGAATATTGCACTTTAATTAGGTTAAGGGAATCGTCAGTTAAAGTAGAACATTTTGGATTGAAACCAGCCTGAGATATTCTGATCACAAATCCCTACACTTCACTGTTCCATGTGCATCTGTTCCGTGTGTATGTGCACACTAAGTGGACATGTGTGAATTCAGTTAGCACCACTTCTATTCTCCCAGACACCCCTGAGATCCTGAGGTGTTGACTGGACCTTTTCACATCCGCAGCTCCGTCAAATCAAGCCTGTCTACAAACAACCCGGCTCCTGTGTGATAGAGGCTGCAAGAGCCCTCCTGTAACCGGATCTGTTACTGTTGGCCCGGACTTGAGCCTGGATATGAAGACAGCTATATGGTGTCAATTTAGTTTAAATGGTTTAAGGTGTGCTTGATTTGTCTGCCTGCACACGAGAGCAGCATGTCCCAGAAGCCTTTCCCTTTACAAGATTTCAAAATCCAAGATTTAAGAACCGGAGCAACTAATTCTGAGCCATGGATAGACATCCGCACTCACTGGTTTCACTGGAAAAATACTTTGTGGTAGCATCAAACACTGTTTACTATGACATGGTGTGCTAGATATATTATGTAACTTTAGGATTTTGGACCCCTGCCAATATGTCTATTTGTCCCCCAACAACACAAGGGTTAAAATAAGTGATCCAGGTAATACTCATGTTGTTAAATCTGTTTATACAGTCACTTTATGGGGACTTGTCTTCCTCATGGGGAAAAAGCAAGTGCCTATAAAGGAAATCATTAAGTTTAAAGTTTACACGTTTTAAGGTAATATTAGGTTAAAGTTAAGGATAGGGTTAGGGTTAGGATTAGGTTGAGGTGTGTTAGTTTTAAATTAGTCAAGTAGTAACTTTGGTTCAGGCTAGACCAAATGTCCAAGAAATGTTTGTAAATTGGAGTCATAGAGACCCAACTTTTTGTGTGTGCATGGGTGTGTGTGTTTGTGTGAGAGTTTGTGTGTCTATAAGCTGACTGTGTGTTTTGGTGGTCAGGCTAAAAGTCTCAGGTTAAAGTTACTGACTGAGGATCATTATCTGACATATATCTACCTCCCCTATGATATAGTATCTGCTGTGGATTATAGATTTGACCTCCCGTCAGTTTTGCCAAATTGTGAAGATTAATAGAGGCCTGCGTCTTGGTTTTTCTCCCATGGGCTGAATCACTGGCTTCCACTGGATAATATCATTCCGGCTTTGACAGGTCGAGCCGCCATCACTCCCAACATCTCAACTCTGTCTGAACTGCTTTTAATGTGTGCTTATGGTGTGTAGCTTATATCTTAATGTGAGACCATGATGAGTATTTTATATTTTAGCTATTAACTTTTATTTGCTTCCTGTTTTTTACACTATGCAAAGTGTCTTTAGGCACTGCTAGAAGTGCACACACACACACACACACACACACACACACACAAACACACACACTCTCACAAACACACACACACACACACACAATCTACTCAATGAAGAATCCTGAAATCACAAACTATCTTTCAGTTTTATAAGTCACAATACAATCTGTTTCAGAATATCCATGTTGATTTGCAGGTCAATGGAACCCTCACCACACTATTCCGTATGACAGTGTTAACGTGTCAGGTTCAAAACTGTGGAAATGCTGTTGGACCAACAGGTTAAAAGAATTTAAGGAATGTCAAACCATGCAGGTACAGCAGCAATGTGTCTGCTTTTATTTTGACACCTCGTAAATGCAACATTGCTACAGGCTCTTATCAACATCTCAAATCAGTGCCCACAAATTTGTATTCAATTAAAACTTTAATAACTATATTTACAAAAAATCTATGATGTTTCATAATCAAAGATTTAAAAAAACCTGAGCAGGGTTGACCTCTCAGGCCGGTTTCTACCGATATTTATGAAACAAGCTCCAAGAATTCTGGACCCTCCAGAACCACAGATGTTATAAACAGTTTTCACAGGCTGTGTAGTGAAGGGAAGTCTGCTTGAACAGCTTCTGTTGCCAGTTTAGATTGTCGTTGCTTGTTGTTAAAGTAAATTATGAAGTCATCATTTTCTTCTGTTGACAGGAAACATTGCTGCGTTTATGCCTTGGTGGCCTGCCATGCTCTAAACATTATTATTTTGTGACGTTAACTCGTTTAACTGGCACACATCTGTCTTACAATCTGTGGCCCCATTCCATTGACGGCAGAAGTCTCCTGGGTGGAAATGATTCTGCACCTTCTCGGTTCGAGTGACGGATTGGGACAGGGTTCAGTTCAGGCCACCAGGTTCTCTCCTTCGACACTCAACGTCCTGTTTACTGAACTTCGGAAAAGCAATTTCTAGATGAGGAATTATCTCGCACACTCCCGCCCCACACATCACAGCAGGGCTTGTTTCACTCTCAAACACATGTGATTAGTATTGATGTCCGTGTTTGAGACCAGGTCAAAGTGGATGCCCAGAATTCGCAATTAATGAAGGATTATGGGCTGCGGAGAGATCAAAACACAGCCAGTCATACTGTTTCTTCATATTTCAGAGGATTAAATGCTAAGCAGCTGGGCCTTCCAGACCTTCACTTTATGTTTGAGAAAACTTTATTGAACCTTATTTCAGAGGCAAACATGAAACCTGCAGTTCATTTAACCTGATCAAAACTAAATTAAACTGAAACTAAAAGTATAAAGTAAATAGTCAAATGTGTATTTATGGCTGTGGCAGGATTTGTGGACATTATTTGACATGGTTGTTTACTGTAATAATACAATACTAATCAAAAATGCATTGCAAAATAATATTCTGCCCTATAGGGAGCTTTTCTTAGTAGATAGACAGACAGATAGATAGATAGATAGATAGATAGATAGATAGATAGATAAATAGATAGATAGATAGATAGATAGATAGATAGATAGATAGATAGATAGATAGATAGTAGATAGATAGATAGATAGATAGATAGATAGATAGATAGATAGATAGATAGTAGATAGATAGATAGATAGATAGATAGATAGATAGATAGATGGATGGAAGGACAGAGACAGACAGAGAGACAGACAGACAGACAGACAGACAGACAGACAGACAGATAGATAGATAGTAGACCAGTAGACCAGTAAAAAATAAGTAAAACAATATATATTTATACAACAATAACTATCATGAAATGGGGCTGTCATGTCTGAGGTATATATGATTCTGGTCAACCTCACCTCACCAGGCACGCTCACGCGCACACACGCACAGTGCACAGTGAGTGAGTGCGGCAGCTTTAAGAGGGGAGGCGTGGTGCTGCTGTTGTGACCGACTTGTCAGTTCCTCCTCTCTCCACTATCACTCAGCTGAATGAGGAGCCTCGCGCAGCCACCGTGGGCCATCGGCTCTGTTTATCCAGCGACTCCGTCAACGCACGCCCGGTGACAGCGACAAGGGATTATCATCTTTATCACCGCCGCCGTCCCCGCCGCGCGCCGGAGCCGTTTCTCTGTGACGAAGCCGGGAGGTGAGTGCACTGTGTGTGTGTGTGTGTGTGTGTGTGTCCGCAGCAGATCCGATCAGGAGCGAGCGGTGGCGTGTGATGGTGCTCACCGGGTTTCTCCCTCAGCACCCGTAGATGCGGAGGGAGACACCGACTGGATGTTATAACACTGAGATCAGACAGAATAGAACTGTTCATCATCGAAATGAATGTAAGGGCTGTTGGTGTCGGTGTCAATTTTAGAATAACACATTTTAGGGCGAAACTGTGATGAGTGTGGCTGCTGCGTTTTTTTAACCTCTCAGCGAGCCAATTAACAGCCAGCACCTGAGACGAAGCCTGACAGTGCTCCGAACGTGTTCACATCATAGGAGGAAATGATCAGGGACCCAGTATCATCTAATATAACGTGATATTCACCGACATGTGATCCATATGCCGTGATTTACACGCGGCTTTGCGCATGTCTGTGTGCCTCCATCTGTTCTGTGGATTCGACGCTTGATGACAAGAGGAATCTAGGTTTTGGTTATTTCCACTTAGTATTTTTCGGATGTTGACGGACCGCGTTCAGCCTTCACATGGTGCGCAATGCATTTGACCTCGGTGTCGGGCTGAAGGGAAAGACAGTAGTTCCTGCAGTTGTCCAAAGAGGGCGCTGCGTCACCTCCGCAGCCCTGTTTTCAGTGGCTGCTTCACGCACGCTGCAAACAACGAGAGAAGGAAAAAAAAAGCTCTGTAGTCTTACAATTAAAATCTTTTTTCAAGTCAAAGTTTTTTCAGTTGTATTGAGCTGCTGTCCAAGTAGTTTATCCTGTTTCCATGTTTTTTTTTAGGTAAAAGTTGAAAAAATAGATTTATGAACAAAAATGTCAGAATCAGGAGGAATTGTATATGTGTAATTGTATGATCTATATGTTCATGTTAACACAATATTTCAAATAAAATGAACACGTGTTTATTTATAAGGCTTGGGCGGCTGTGGCTCAGGAGGTAGATTGGGTCGTCCAGAATCCATTAAGTTGGTGTGTTCCCAGTCCAATTTCACTTGCTGTAATGTCCATGGGCAAAACCCCAAAGTGCCCCTGACGGCTGGGCGGGCCGTGTGTGATAGAGAAAGTGCTGCACATTGATGCCCTGTGTGATTGATTGAATGGCAAAAGCTGTTAAGTGCTACAAATGGTCATGAAGACTAGAAAAGCGCTATGCAAATATAGACTGTCAGCACAAGATTAAACTACTCATGATGGTTGATACTTCTTGCAGTGGGCAGATATTCCTATTCTCTTGTGCTAAATCTTGCTGGAACAAATTTTCATGTTGTGCTTTACATCCAATCATAAACGTGTCAAAGTCTTTTCTCTGTGTAACAGGAGAGCACGTCTCTTCACAACTCGGCTGTCTAAACACCAGAGAAAAATGTGGACAGCGCTGCCTGGTGAAGGCTGAGCTCTCACGTCAGTTTCCCAAATTGTTCTGTTCCACATAAAACACAATATTCCACATTTCTAATCAGGAGAATTGAGGTAAACGCTTGTAGTCTTCAGGGCATCCATAGCTCTTAAAACCCACGCTGCTGGGAAGGCATCAAGAGCTATTTAGCTCAACATCTGGCAGGGATGCGGTATTGGGTCCTCTTGGCCAGTTGTTGAGGCTTTACAAGCACAGCACCATGCTAAGCACAAAATCATCCCCTCCTCCTCACCCACACAGCTTTGCCCAAAGGAGGACTCTGCATCTGCTACATTCCTCCTACTGGATCAAGACTGTGCTGCTTGGGAGCATCAAGTAAAGCCACAGTGATCCTGGGCTATTTGGCCGCGGTTCAGAGAAGTAAGAAAAAATAAAAGCGACGATTATGGGTGAAAGGATTGGAATGGAATAGAAATGACACTTTAATCATGCTAATCCATTGGGAGTAAGTGGCTTGCAGGATTTGTCCATGTAAGGCCGCTGGAGGAATTTTGAACAATGTGTAATGCACATACTTTACATGCTGCCCACTGAACCCCAGACTGGTGTTAATGGATGTCAGCGTTGGATGGATTTATTGAAAAGCCCCCCCACTAGAGTCAGCTGTATGTCTCTAAGCGGAGCTGCACTCCACTGAGCTTTTAATACCATTTAATCTTTTTCACAGACTCAGCTTCTAGCATGTAAAATCATAAATATAAAACAGTGTTATTTGTCTGTTGAAGCTCAGGTCTGACCAGAGCAGCTGCTCCAGCAATTTGGCTGGAGTATTTTTAGGCCCCCTGTTTTGACTATAGTGCATAATCCTTGTCCAGCTACCTGTGTGTTTTCAGAGGGGAGGTGGGATAAAAAAATAAGTCTGGTATCCAAGAGCTACAAGGCCACTGGGTTGAGGTGTTCGGCTCCTGGCTGTGGCCCTGCTGACTGGGCGGAAGGTAAAGAACTGCTGGTTGTGTGCCCGGGGGCGGAAGGATGACTGGAAACCCTGCTCAGCTCAGGGTGGCTGCGTGTGTGAGACCAGGTAGCCGAGTGGCCACACATGGTTTTGGTCTGTGCCCAGTCAAAGGTTTATGAGGGTTTGCCAGCAGGGGGAAAGACGGGAGCCATTGTTCTTGACCAGTCACCGAGGCAGAGGTTTACTGACTTCCAGCAAGTTCAGATGTTTTGGTTGGCAGAGGCCTCTGTCTGCTGGGGCCACAAGGTGAGAATGCTGTGGGCAGTACTTGGCAGGAACTGAGGCAGGCCAGAGGCATGTGGTTGCTGCAGGGACAACATGTTGCTCAGTTTTTTATTTTTTGCTGCCTTTAATGCTAATGCGTATCTGCAGCCAAGTCAGAGATTCTGTGCATGATTTGCCAGAGGCTCTTTGGACTCAGATTTACATTGTATGTGGTCCAAATGTGACTTTTAAAACCCTAGCCAAGTAATCATCACATCGTCTTGACGCCACAGTGTGCAGCCCTTGCACCCTTACAGTTCACCTAATAACGTTCCAAGTCACTGGCTTTGTCCCAGTCTCCCCTAATAAAACGTGCCTAGTTTGCCAGCCGCTGGCTCTTCTGTTTCTTCTTCCTTCTTCTCTGAAGCCATCACTGACACGCAGAGTGGCCACAGCACAGGCACACCGCCTCCTGCCTGTCTCCGCTGCAGCCCGCTCTTCCCTTCGTGCCGTGGATAGGCAGGCAGCGTGCTGACTTACTGTATCTGTGCAGGGCTTCTGGCACAGAGCAAAGGCGTCTGGGAGTAATTAGCTGTGTGAGGGTATAATCCTATACCAGACACAGTGTTGCATCTGTTAAAAGTCCCCCTCCTCCTCCTTGCATCCCAAGTCCTCAGTCACAAGTGGTCACGCAGCACTTTAATAGCACTTTCATTTATGAGTACAGTATGTCAAAAGAAGTGTAACCAGTGTGGTGTGCATATTTGTTTTTGCAGCAGGAGGCAACTGTATTTTTGAGCCATGAATTGCACTTATGCTGCGTGCATATGCAGAGCCGTATCTCAGAAAAGAAAGGTTTAAAATGGAACATAAACAGTGTGTTTACTGCTGCCTGTCGTTCTCTGGAACTATAAACTGTACATGTGCACAGAAGCACCCTAAAAACTGCAAGGATAGTTAGGGGGTCATCCAGTGCCCGAAAAGAGTCACTGTGAAACAACTCGGATCATAAACTTGATTTATATATTTGAATAACTAGCTTTTTCTAGAAGAATGGAAAGGTTTTAGAGTTTGGACTCTAAAGTAGGAAAATACACAAAGATCTTAATACTGCACCGCATGTTCTCCTCTGTAACATTCCTGGAGAGTATGATATGGTTGATTTTATGGGAAGGTGGTTAAAGACAGATTTGGCCATGCTTATTTCAGGTTTAATCGAAATACCTCAAACGTTTAACATATATTCTATTTTGTCCGAAAGTGAAACAATAATTATAATGAAACCTTTCTAACCCCATACAGTGGCCTGAAGTCAACTTCTGTAGAACACGTCCTGTTTACAGGTGTTCATTGAGCAGGACTTGCTGATGAGTGGTTGCAAGGTTCTGCTTGGTTTCTTCTATATAGACATGGGGTTGTTGTCTGCTGTGAAGAACCTGAGTTGGAGAGGAAGTGCAGCGTGGCAGGAATGCCCAGGATTGCTGGAACCCATTTGCATCAGATCAGCATGGGCTTTACCCAGGTATGAAGATGTCAGTGATATCATCTGAGTGTACATGTGCTGGCACCTCATCCTAGTAATCTGAATATCTGCAAGGTTTTGATTTGTTTTCTCTGCCGCTTCACGTAGCTCTTGCTTCGTATGCTGGGGCCATAGGATGTGTGGTGTAGGCAACACGTTCGCAGAGCAGCAGCGTAGGAGTTCCATTTGTGTTTACACAGGACGCGTTCAGATTCATGTTGTAGGTCACCTGCTGCGGAAGCAAATACGGATGTATACTTTGAGTAAAACATCAACTGTTGCTTGGCCTGGGTCGACCTCTGGACAGATGGATAGAAGCATAAACTTTCATGAGATGAACGACCCCTAGTGGTAGCACACATGTTAGTGTGGCTATTGTACAGTGCAAGACACTTTCCATTCATCCACCATCCCTGCTTCTTTTTCCTCCCTGTTATCGAATTTCCTCTCACCACACAGGCACTGTTTAAAAAAAACACACAGTCATTCGGTTAATTAACATCTCATCGACCTCAGATACTTAATCATAGAATTGACACCTCAAGTTCAGTTCTGCACAATATATCATTGTTAAGTGGGCTTTGACAATGGCTCCATGCCGTTGTAGTGTTTTTGGAAACAGTAGCTCAGTGCCTTCCTGATTAGGCTTGCGTGTTTCCAACACTGGTATGAATTATGAAGTAAATTCACCATGCGTTGTTCTCATTCTACTGTATTAGGGAGGCTGGTGGTGTTTGCATTGTATGTATCTCTTCCATCACTGCAAGAGATTGTTGCCCAGGGAGGGTCAATGGAGGTAGAGAGTATCACAATGTGTCTTCACCTCCTGACAGCTCGCTCCCCCCTACATCACCCTGCTTTCCCCAATCTTGTCCCTTTTACCCTCATCCCTCCTCTAACCTCCAGACATCTAACTCAATGCAGTGGTTGTTTCAGGCCCACGTTTCCATGAAGTCACAGGCAATTAGCTCCCGTCAAAATAGGCTGCAGGATGGAGGGTTGGGACTCGGGCATCCAAACCCCTTACTCTTGCCCCCTACACTTGGCCAGTATTATCCCGAGCTACTGAGAAAAGGCCAGATAGGTTTTTGTTAATAGATGGAAGGGAAAGGGAAAGAGGGGGTGCACTTGGGACTTGGGAGTGTGCTACCTCGCTGAGCACAAAGCGGCTCTTTCACTTGGGATGTAGAGCGCATATGGAATCGTTTATCAAATCTCCAGTGCGTCAGTCCCCTGTGTTCTCTCGGCTGCAGGTTTCCCCCTCACCTCCGCATCTCAGATTCACTTTGCGTCTGACTTAATGTTGGAAAGCTGAACCTGGAGATGTTCCTCCGTCAGTCCTCGCTCAAACCATAAATAAACCTTGAGGTCTACTGATTTAAGCACCCTTGAAAATGTCTGTCAATTTCTTAGATGTTCTGTTTGGACCTTGTGGCCTGTCTACACCATTCCAGTGGACATGACTGACCACTGTGACTGAACCTCAAATTACCAGCTAGACACGTCTATGTAGGTAGATCATTCCCTGGATATGCCTGTAGTCACAGTGGGCCAGTTGAGTTTGCTATGGATCCACTTGATACTCTCACCACGGGACAGTTGGCATTCATTGCATTTAGTGCTTTGAAGGTTATGTGACCTTTATTCAAAAGCTGTATTTACTAGAGTCTGCTTGCCATTCACTGAATGAATTACAGAAATTATAGGAAAACTATTTTAACAGTAAAGCAATGCCAGCATGACATCATCTCCAAGGATTGGCCCCTGAACTGCACAGCTGGGTGCAGATAAAGGAGCAGCTCGGATGTTTATTTTTTTCCCCTTCTGCATTCCAGCTTCTTATTTATAATGGCTATGATATCCAGCTTAGAGGGGGTTACTTCTATAAAAGGAAGTTTGAAGACTTTTGCCGACCCACTCAAAAGGAGGCTCGCATGCCACATTTTCTCAAGATGTAACCTTTAGATTTCCAGTGGAGGGACATCAATCACACAGCAAAACACTGAGCAATTTTGGCTCGGGTTTAAGACAGTTAAATATGTGATTGAACACTTGACTGCAGACACGGCACAATCCAAATGGGACGCCATCAGATCCCTCTGCGGGATTCTGCTTTTGGATAAACCAGTTGTGTTAAAGATTTGAGTGTCCTAGTGTATGAAGTTTTAGTTTTTTCTGTGCTCTAAATTGCCAAAACTCCAACAAGGAATTGTGAAAATAAGCTGTGTAAAATGTAAAGCCATTTTTAAACACGAAAATGTGCGGAATATCAGGGCCAGAGTTTGACTTTCACTTATGAAGAACATAGCAGGATATTGTCTGAGTCAGACGTGTTCAAAACAACAGAATATTTTCTGAAACATTTAGGCGAGGGGTGCCAAGGGTTAAAATGCTGCTGCTGAAAGCAATGTTTATTTTCCTGCTGTATTCTCAGGTCGGCTCACTGAAAGCAGGCTTATAGATGTAGCTCTGTATCAGACGATGTTTTTGTTAAGATTAGACTCACATATCGTTAACTGTGGTGAAAGGTGACCTTTGACCTGCGACCGTAATCAACTGCCCCGCTGACCCTCCAGGAAATAGATTTTGTTTACAAAGAGCTCCTCATTATGCTTTAGATTGAATTATCTTGACATGTTGGGTTGGGCAGCTAGCGGTTTTCAATAGCTATGTCTGGAGTCAGGGGTCTTTGTTTTGATAAATTTCACCCATCTTCTCTTTAACCAGAGAAACTCTCTTGCTTGCAATCTGAACTGAATTTGTCCCCATTGCCAAAGTGAGGACAAATCTCTTGGCTTTTTTCCATTTAATTCTTTATCTTTACTTTTTTGGTCTCCAAAAGGATCAAGTTCTCAGGAAATTATGCTAACTTCTTCTACGCTTAAAGAGAAGTGTTTATCGATAGAGTGCATTCACCATAAGGGGCCTCCTCGCTAGAGATATGGCAACATTTACTTGTTTGGCTGTGTTATTGTAACTATCAGATCTTCCTCCTCTTTCCCTCCCTCCCTCCCTCAGTCTCCGTGGTGGACAGGGGTCCCTTTCGCTGCCCTGTGTGACTCTGTTTGTGTGTTTGATTGTGGGAAAGTTTCTCGACTGTCCGTGAGAGTCCCCCGCTCTCTGGAATGGCTTTTCCCTGGGGGTCCTCCAGGCTCATGGAGGCTGAGCCCCACCACTGCACTGGGCCCACTTCTCATGCCAGCAACCCCTAGTGGTAGTAGAATTTCTCTACCATGTCTTTGATTCCCAAAACCACTTGTCTACACCATTGGTGTCCCTTCTTTAATAGTCTCAATAATACAGTTGATCTTTTCAGAGGAGGGAGATCCTCAGGGTTTTCTGTACACCGATGAAGTCACCTCAGACGGGATGAGATTGAGATCTTGATGGGACACAGACTTTTAGAATGGGGTGTGTGTTTACTTTAGCTACTTCAGAAAATGTTTATACGCCAAAGCTGGACATTGAACCTACATTTGTAAAGTGTATAACTTTAAGTTTGTTTTTCTGCTAATGAGACATGTTCTGGTTCAGTACTGTGTCATTCGGCAGAGGAAACTACTTCATTACACAGAGCTTGTGGCTTTGTATATCGGGTCCAGTTTTCCCTTTAATGCATTTAGTTGCCACTGCATTGATTTGTCACCATTTCCAGGTTTGGATTACAGCTGGATACTGTTTCACATTTGTTTCATGGGATTCCCCTGAAATACAGGTTTTGTGTCATTCCCACAGCACAGTCAACAGTTCAGTATGTGATCCACTTTGTTTTATGACTGTTCTTTTTGTAATCCTGTACTAAATATACAGTATGACAGGCTTTCAAATAACTAAGCCTCCAAGCAACAAGCACCTGTAATTCATTTGAGTGGTATGACAAATGGGTGTGTTTTACTATTTATTATTATGCTGTAAACTTAATGAAATAAAAAATTGATAATCTCTGATGTGCTGTGGCATTCCTCTTAGCTCTCGTCGTTGCAGTCCATGCGTAAAAAGTTACATTTATTGGGAATCCTTTGAAAAGGTGAACCTCTGTGATAAACATAGTTTGCGAGGCAAAGATCAGTGTAAAGGTATAAAACCATTTCTAAATCTTTACATTTTCTCTGGAGCACAGTGGCCTCTATCATTTTGTCATGGAAGAAGTTTGGAACAACCAGGTCCTTCTGTCTCACTGTCTGTTCCAACAGTCCTCTGCAGAAATGGGAGAACTTGCCAAAAGGACGACCATCGTAGCAGCGCTGCATCAATCAGGCCTTTATGGTAGATTGCCACTTTGAGTGAAAGGCATATGACGGGTTGCCTGGTGGTTTCCAAATGGCCTTTAAAGGAATCTTGAGATCATGAGGGGAAGAAGGATCCTCTGGTCGGATGACAAAAACTGAAATTTTTTTAGGGAGCTTCTCATCAGGGCGAATTGAGGGAAGGATGAGTGTACTCAAATACAGTGAGGTCCTTGAATATAACTGTTCCAGCTTGCATGCAACATGAGACAGTATGACAGTGACTCAAAGGTCAGAGCCAAGACAACAGCAGACAGCAGTTCACAAACTCTCCCCATCCAATCTGATCTCATTTAAGTTGATCTGCCAGGAAGAATGGAATAAAGTGCTTGAATCCAGGTGTGCAAAGCTCGCAGAGACTTTACCAGAGAAGAATCACAGGTGTGCCAAAGTATATCTATTCTATAAACTTCAGTTTTTGACTTTCAACAAATTTGCAAACATTTCAGAAAATACATTTTCACATGTCGGTATTTACCATTTAGTGTAAATTGATAGTCAAAATGGCAATTTATCTATTTACCTGAATATTCTTTAATATAATTCACCTTGTTTTCACCAATAATCCATCATAAAGTTATTCTATACTCCCCTGCAGGGTTTGGAAACCATAGGACCAAAAATTGTTAGACCTAAAGAATATATATTTTTTTTTAAAAACGTACAGGGTCATACAAAACATCTCTAGTGATCGTGCTATGTTTGAAACCAAATGCCCTTACTAAACAGTAAAACATTCTGTGAGATAAACACTATCATAACTCTTGTCCAGACATTGGGATTACAAAGTTTGGCATCTGTAGCTTCTCTTGCATTTCTTTGCAATCATGTCACGACTTTATGGGGCTCATAAGTAGATCAGAAAGCTGTGACAGGCACTTTTACTGTACTCTGCAGGGCTCTAATGCATCTTCTGAGCTAACGGCCCTCTCATTCTGTTTGAGCTCTGAGATGGATGAGTGAGCTGCAGTTAAGCATCCAGGAATGATGACGACCAGTTTTGTCTCTTTGCTATCAAGTGGCTAAACAGATGAACACCATCCGTACAGTGGAGTCGAGCCATAATTCCTTCATCCCTTGCAACTTCTTTTAAAAAACTCCCTTTTCACGGAGTGACAGACCGCATGTTGGCAACAACCAAAGCATTCAGTGGTCCCATGAATAGGGGTCTGTCCCTGGAGAGGCTTGTTGAAATGGGGCCTTTTGCTTTTATCCCTCCGGAGAGGCAGATTGATCTTGCGCAGGTTTGCACTGGCAGTGAACTTCAAATGGACTGTTGAAAGGCGAGGCGTTTATTTGTGCTACATTATAAACTGTGTCCTCTTTTCCAGATTTAGCCTCTGTTAATGCTTTCCATCATAAGTAAACTCGAACTTTCTCCTCTCTACGTCTGTTATTCTTACATTCAACTTCAACGGTAGCCCCAACTTTCCCTCTTCACCTGCTCTTTGGTGTTCTCCTGTGTGCATGCCACGATCAATACTGATGTGAAACACAGGTACTGGTGTAGAGTCAAGCTTTCCTTTGGAGAGGGGGTGGGGAGGAAGCCTGCTAAAATAGTCGTCATCCTCCTCCGACATGCGCTCCATCACTCCCTCGTGGCGTATATCACATGTGGACATCAGGTGACTCCCTTTGTGCTGTTCCCTTGGTTACCAAAATACTGCCCGGCGTCCGATCCTCCTCCTCCTCTTCATCCTCCTTCGCATCGTACGGTAGCCTCTTGGAGCACTGTGCTGTTTTCCTTCTCCTTCAGCTTGTATAAACCAGAAGGCTATCTGCCATCAGCATTCAGGAAGTGTGGGGGTAAACAAATCACAGAAGCCAGCAGGAGAAACTCAGATGACCCGAGCATTTCCTAGCAACCATGGAGAGCAGGTTATTTTTGGATGATGTCTGTAGAAGTCTGCAATGTGTTTGAGGATTATTTATGTTTGTGTGTTAGAGAAGACTTGCTTGTGCAAAATGTGAGATTGCATTGTTTGGAAAAATCAAGCAAGGCCTCATCTTTCTTTTGATTTTAAACACCATATAATCACTAACTCGACTCCAATTATGCTTTTGACTAATTAGTCATTGAGTTAGATATAGCGCCAATGTGCTGGGGTTTGTAAGGTGCTGCAGTGGTCAGCAATGTCTCCTCAAAGCAAGGTTTCTGGTTCAAATCCCAGTTATGCAGGGGTCTTTCCCTGTTTGCATGTTCTCCCAATGGAACTTTCCCTGGGAACTCCAGCTTCCTTGGGGTTAGGTTAATTTACCTTAAGTGTGAGAGTTAATGGTTTTGTTTCTGTATGTTGGCCCAGACCAGGTGCACCCCGCCTCCTGCCTAATGTCAGATGGAATGGACTCCAGCTACCCTCAAAAGATAAATGTTTTAGATAATTGAGAGATGAACTAATGTGCTTCTTGCACCGGTTTCTGAGACCTGTATTTTCCTTTATAAGACAGTTCTCAAGAGGAAATGCCAGGAATACAGAAACAATAATCACTGCACAATATCCGTTTGCACGTGTGCTGATGGGTCTTCAGCCTGTCAGCAATGGAGTGATGGAGAGAGATACTAAAGGCCATTGACCTGTGCACCAAATCATCTGACTCTTTCAGGCACACGCTGAATGCAGGGAACGACATCCTCATTGTCTTCAAAAGCCCCTTTTCATGCCGTATTGGAGCCCTTAGGCTGTGATCCATCTCAGAAATGGCTTCTTAATGTCCCGTCTACCTCCATCATCACAGTTCAGCCCCCTCTTTCTTTACCCCCTACTGTCCCATTGTCCAGCAGCCAGAGGAATTAGCTGCGCCGTGCAGGAGACCGATCACCAGGGGAAGGGGAACAACAACACAGTGGCAGAGTGTAACCATGCTCTTGACCACATCTACACAAGCAGCAGGGGGTGGATTAGAGGTATTAGACAGAGAGACTAGACCCTCGGTGCAGACATTAATGCTGCTTTATCAACTGATGCACACTTCACCGTCAAGCCACCCCCACACAAAATCCCTGAAATGCACAATTAACTGCTTGAGTGATCTGGGCTATTACACTCAGCTTTATTATGGACAGTGTGGACGTGATTTAATTATTTTATTTTTTATATAGTGGTTCTGGAATTTCAGGAGGCAGAGGAAGTGACAGAAGTTAATTTGTTTATATCACTGAGGGCCTATGTGAACTATTGTGGGAATAATGACTCAAATCCAATTAGTCAATGAGAATTAAATGAGATTTTCCTGTTAAGTCAATTAAAAGACAAAGCTTGGACTTAAGCAGCAGTGCATCACCATGATTGAGAGAAAACACAGGGAAAGAATGATGCAGCTCCAAATCCAAACGTTAATATATTTCAAAGTGTGAAATACTTTCCTTTTAAAAATCGCTTTTTCAAAAATTACACCAGGTCTGTTTCTAAAACTGCCTGAGCTCCTTCTCTCTCTGTCTCTCTCTCTCTCTCCCACTCTCTTGGATCGCCACCACTCTTGCACTGCGCCCCGATTCGCTGCCAGGTTACCTTGGCGACAGGCCGCAGTACATAAACCGGGCGATGCTCGGGGAGGACTGTGCCGCGAGGCAGGAAATCTAGTGCATTCTTTATCTCTCACCCTTTGGATGGCGCTCCTGTTGTTCCTCAGTAGGGCACAGGAGCCACATAAGCAAGGGGGAGCTATATTTTTCTATCCGGTCCATTTTTCCACCTTTTCAGCCAGAGACAAGCACAACCGTTGAGGTCTGTGAGCAACCCACACAAGTGTCGGTTAAAACAAAAGAAAAGAGGAAAGAGGTAAAAGCAGAAATATGGAGCAGTAATGCTACGGAAACACTGAGATCCAATGAATTTTGTCAACATTGGCTGAATCATCTCCAGAAATCAGTCATCTTACACTGTTACATGAACACACGTCCTCCACTTCCTCAAGTCTGACACTGGGTTCCCGCTGGTGTCAGACTTTTGAACCCCAGTATGAATGGATACACTCGCGTTTAGAACAAATGAATGAAAAGGATCACACACACACAAATACACACCCTATCCGTCATTACCTTGCCTTCCTGACATTCCATCCAGGATCCTGAGGAAGAGGAAAATCGCTGTTCTGATCAGAGGCCCGGCCCGGGAAAGAACGGAGGAAGCAAAGAAACCCCCGCTGTGATTCATTTGTGTCTTGCATAGATTTGAACTCACACGTACGTCGCAAACTCACTTGGAGCACAGTTGACAAAGTATTAAAACAGATGCCGGTCATAAATCTGTCTCGGGCTTTTGGCCACTGGTCAGCAATGTGCAGTACATTTCCCAGACTCATCTTCGCCCTCCTTTTTCTCATTAGATTTCACTTCTACTTAAAATCTTCAAACGTAGTGGCCTATCAACTGTCAGAGCTCCTACTGTAGTGTATTTTTAGCTGCAGTGTTTGGATGAACAGTTGCAGACACCTCTCCAGCTCGGCTTTGCTTCCCTTTTCTTCACAGTTGCCTCAGATGAAAGTATAACACTATGCCAAGGCTGAGTTAGCCGGTTTGTCTCCCTTGAAGATCAGTGCCATTCAAAAGCAGAGGCTGCTGACGGCAGAAGACCATCGAGTTGATTTTGAGCCCCTTTTTCCTGTTCGTCATCGATCAGCTCCCTCCTTCCTTCCAATCAATGCTCATGGTTATTGAAATGGCTGCTTTAAGTGGTGTATAAAAGGAAGACATGGGGGTTATGAAGCGAGGTCAGTGAGTTCCAGACTTCATATCAACACCATACATCTTGGAGGGCGGGTGCGTTATAACTGACTGCGTGCACCACAGTGACCATTGTGGTCATAATAATGCCAGCTCTCACTACAGCTCTTTCGGTCTCGGGAGGTAAAAAAAAATATGTCAGACTCATTGTTCTACGAAGGAAATTAAGATGCAGGGAGAGGAAAAGCAACAGAGGGGAAACAAATTTGCTGACCCACATTTTTGTTGCAGCGTGCAATGGGACAACAATTTAGAGGCCCAACCTGACCATTTAACTTAAATAGCATGTAATCGAAACAATGTGTGTTGATTGTGCGTCGCCAGAGCAGATGTGATTAAGCCAGATTTGTACTACGGAGGTCAAGGCTTTCAATTTGTTTTATTTTTCCGGGCAGGTTTTCATCCTGTTTAGGATTTACAAATGGGACAGCTGCTCATAGTGTGACAGCGTTTCTTTGCCCTCAACCTGCACTCGTATTTCTGCACCGCTCTGCATTTTGGAATCATTGGTAGGAAAACATCTGCACTGCATTTAAATGAATAAAGTATATAGTGACTACATGATGTCTATAGGATTGGCCTGGACGATGCTGGATGCTACACATGGATGCAGTTAAAACGTCCCTGAGAATACAGTGCTCACGGAGGTCAGCAGAGGTTGTACTACGAGTACTCCTGATCCAATACAAATATGTGTGTGTTTGTGTTGTAGTTGTGAGGACCAGATTAACACAGAGCTAAATCTGAAGACGTGTTGTTACTCCTTAAGGGCCTTTTAGACTGGGGTATGTTGCGTAAAGTGTGGTCTGACCACGTCTGAAGTAAAAAGTGTAAGGAGGCGTCCCGTCCTAATTCCCAACAGCACATATTTATGCATTTGGCAAGTCAAAAATATGTTGATGCCAACTGCGTCAGTGAAACGTTCACAGAGTACTTACTTTCTGCCAAAATATTAGATTTTCCAATACATTATCCATATGTAGTTGCTACGGCAGTATTTAAGTTTATAATGTTCATGTTTAGGCTCTCACAGCACGTGGTTAATGTTCGGGATAGGCTGTGGTCTAGTTTGACACAGAGAAAGTTCTTAATGTCTTCATGCTCATGTTTATACACAATACTTACCTGACCTCAACCAGGCTGCTTTTGTTGCCATACAACCACAGAAGAACAGTCAATCAGCAAAGATGGATGCCTTGTGTAATGTACTGGTACGACACGCATGCAAGTGTTGAATCATGATCCATGAAGTCCAGGCACAGATTAATTTGATGAAAGGATTATCAGATGCCACAACACTGGGCAAGGTATTGCATCTCTCACTGAAAGGATTTTAATCACACGCTGAGCTACTGGTCTGTCTGAAAGCAGCCTTACTTTGTCAAGAGACAAAAGGATCGGCCTCTGGTTTACAGGAATAATATAAGTCAGTGGAAAGTAGTGTTAGGAGAGGTAAGATTTTAGTTAATGAGCATTAGCCTAACCACACTGAGGAGAGACTTGTTTGTGAGCCTGGCTGCACAAGCTTTGTAGGTGTGTGTTTATCAGCAGAAAAGGCTGAGAGAATGGAGTATGCAGGAGCGGCCTGTCAGCTTGTGTCATCGAGAGGTCAGATGCATTTCAGCGGCACGTGTGCCTGCCGCTCCAGGAGCCTGCCCTGGGCTCAGCTGGATTTAATCAACACCATCATTTACCCCTCTTGCGGGTAATCAGCGCACAATGGCCGCCCTCAGCAGTGCTCCCCGCCACCTCTGCCGGCCTGGCATGCCTCCACGCAGCATGAAGTTATATGTATTCACACTGTCACTCAAAGCAGACATGGGTGATGATGATACATGTGTGCTCCCAAAGTCGCATCGTTCATTCACTCACTCACTGACACATAAACACAAACCTCACACCATGTTGAAGACCCACTGCAAATTACATGTTAATAAAAGGTTTATTACAACTCATGTTAATTTTCATAGTTTGCCGCTTAACTATCGGTCATAATGACAATATCCTTGCCAGAATATTAGCTTATTCATTTGGAGGTAAAAGTAAAGGTGTATTTAAGTAAGGAGTAATACTTTTGCACAGATGATCAGAACAACCTAAATTGACAGAAACCATATTGGAGAAAAAACTATTTTGCGTGTTCTTTGACTTTTTAGTTTGGGCCACATCTCATCCACTAACATGGAGGAGGCAGGGTTTATAACCTATAAGGTTTGGCTTCACTTTTGGGGAGCAGTCATGTCGTCCATCTAGTTGTAGTATCCAAGTATCTAATAGTACTAGTTGTTCTTCTAATGTTTTATCTACATACGGTTTAGACAGTTAAACAGTGCAGAACAGGAGCAGGTGTGAGGGACAAGTTGTTCTACAGATGTGATATCTCTTTGTGCACTCTTAGATGGATGGGGAAAGAATGAAGGGAAAAATGAAGATCAGGTTCTTATCAATTATTGGGTGTAATCTCCCCTTGCAAAGTGTGTCGACATATGTTCTTACAGCTTCCTGCAGACAGAGCCGAGTGTTGCTTATCAGCATCTCAAGGACCCTTCAGTTCCTCTCAAGCTACTGAGGGGGCATGTTGACCCAGCGGACAGCGGCATAGTCAATGGAACTGTCTACTGTAGTATAACTTTTTAGGGAGCCCCCCCCTCTCAGCTGGGGAACAGAATTTGGCAAAGAGTTACTTAACTTAGGGTGATGGTAAATCAGTGTAGCAGCATGTCTGTATCTTCCCACCAAATAAGAGGCAGCTGGACACACAAACAAACTCGCTGTGTGGTTGGACGGGACACGAGGCATGTTTGCTTAGCGAGGCTGTCGGGTCAAAGGTCGACTGTTACCTTGGTGTTGCTTAAATTAGCAGTATGTCCCTGTTGCTGTCAGAATTGGTGCATGCTCCTTACAACGTTAAGGTACTTGATAACCAGTGGATTTTTTGCTTTGGAAGGAGCAGCGGCTCTGGACAGACTGTTCTGACCCACTGTTGAGATAAACAGGAAGCGTTTGTTATTATTCTGTCATCTCTGGAGAGCTCATGAGACAGTTTCGGTGCAGTTCAGTGCAACACCCAGCGAGGTCATCATTCCAAGCATTTCATGTACCAAGCAAAAGAAACAGAGGGATTAAGTTTGATATATGTTTTCAGCGGCGGAGCTCGGAGTAAAGTGTGGCTTTAGCCGGGGCGGTTGCTCCCATTATGGTCGAGCTGGAGCACAGCATCTTTGAGCAGAATTGGTGGTCTATTTTTAGAGAATCCACTTCCTCTGGTTTGTGATAAAAATCTTTTGAAAGAGGACAGAAAAGTTTTTTTTTGTTACACTGGATTCAAAGGTTAGCTTGCCTTTTGCTTGCACTGCCTTATAAATACATGATTATAACTCTGTTTTGTTTATTTCTGCACGTCATGACATCAGCTAATCCTCGTAGCTCCATGGCCACGGCCTATCATTACCTGATCAAAAAACAGAGCGCATGTTTGTTTGAAGCTGTAATTAGGGAGCAGCGAATACACCCCCAGATGACCACCAACCATCAGTCTAACGTTACATGACCTTGGTTGTTCAGACAGAACCGTCTGTGTCCAATGGAGCCACTGGGTTCAGAGAGTTCCCCAACCATAGCAAGAGGTCAAGGGTCAAGTCAAAGGGCCATAGGGCCAGGGATGCAGACACGCACCTGTTCAAAGGGGGGCCTCCTTTAGCACCACAGATGTTTTCATAGAGACATCAAAACCACCGTGTGTGTGTGTGTGTGTGTGTGTGTGTGTGACCCTGACACACTTCACCATACATGGGCATGTGCAATGCTTCCGAGGGACGTAAAAGTTTGATTTACTTTGTTATGAATGGACTTTAAGAAGGTACATTCTTACACCTGGATGGGGCTCAGCTTGAGAACTCGGCCCGGGGTTGAGTCTGTGTTTGCCAAAGACGGATCTCGCTGTGAAAAGTCAGTCCAGGTTCTTTTGAGCAGCTTCTTTTGAATGGCAGGATAGAAGCGGTGATAAATCTTACCGTCAGCTGTACAGCTGAAGTTGCACTCTGTGGAGAGCAGTCCCCATGTCGTCAGTGTAATAACAACTGGAATATATAGACCTCGCTTTTGAATGGGAACGTTTGGGAAAAGAGCAATGCCCTTCCATTTCAGTTTTCTTTTTTTTCCCAGGAGTATTCTCTGTCTGTCTCTGTTCTCCCTTTCACAGTTTATACACCTGGACTCACTGTAGCTTAAAAACAGAGCTGAGAAGTGACGTGTTGTACTGAAAGCATGGTTTTCATCTAGGCCCTTTCCTTTACTTAGGATTTCATATTTCCAAAATCTGAAGGTGTCTGTTGTCAGGGCAAAGCTGAGCGTTTGCAAAGTTATTCTGACATTATTCTGACCAAGTAGCAACAGCGTTAATGCCCAAAGATCAATGCCATTACATCATTGGTCAACATGATGAAGCTGTCATGAGTCAGTCAGCAGAAAGTTGGACCATTGTCCAAACATGACAGCATTTAGATGGCACATATCCAGGCAGACAGCAGAGGTACTGTGGGAGCAGGCTGGTAGGTGACCTCTGACCCTGCCCAGTCTGCCTTGAGGACAAAAGAACCATTCAGATACCCAGTACTTCTGCAGCACACCCCAAAAGCTCTTCCCACTCAGCACAAATTACTGGTAATCCTGTTAAAGCACTTGTTTCTGAAAACACTGTTGGGCTGACGCATAGTTATTGAAGTAATAGTGGATTCTAGAAGTAGAAAGTAGAAATTATAAGGCAAGTAAGTAAATCGGAGGCTGTAAGGAATGTCCTGATCAGATCTAGATTTATGGTTCATTGCTTTACTGTCATTGGGTTATTTTTCTGCTGCACGCCTCTGAAAAATGGATAGTATACCTCACTATCATGATATGTAGCTAACATACAATTAGAGTGTGTATAAAAAAAATATGCCCTCGTGTTTATGCTGTCAAGAGTTCAGGCTTTGTATGGTGGCGGTGTTTTTCTCAGTGGCAATTTATCTCTGTGCGGGCGTGAAAGAAATGCTTGTGTGCAAAGTGCTGTCACAAGGAATTCCTCTTCTAAACAAAACAAACTTAAATAAGAGCTGCCTGGTCAGAAGAAACCCCTAAATAATACAGTATGGAACAACATGTCGTAAAACATGACTGTTTGCCATGTTAGCTCTGGCAGCTGCCGGTTCTGAGGAGGACTTCTCTTCAGTCACAACACTGGAAAGACCGATTCAGATGCCAATATCTGGAGATCTAAACGCTTCTTTACGGCCTCGCCTCCAGCTGTTTGTCTGTCTGTTATCACCTCCACTGTATATGAGAGGTCTGGAGGAGAAAGTGTTCTTCATGAACCTGAAGGAGACCACCTTGGGTGTCCCACTTCTTCTAGTCCAGTATTCCATTCGCCTTTTGTCCAACTCCGCACCAAGTGCCAAGTTCCTTTCTGCTGCTCCCCCTTGACTAAACTTAGCTCTTGTTATCCACACGGTTGTTGTTCCTTTACGTTTTCCTGTCGAGGTGAATTTTGGTATTGTTTTTGAAAGATCACTGCCAAGAGTTCTCAACAGATTCTTTAATCTGCTTCCTCTGTGGATAAATGAGGTTTTGGAGAGCAGCTCAGTGAGCTTCACCCAGCTGACTGACAAGTGCCTGGGAGGTACTCTGAAGCCTCATGTCTATCGTGCACGGCTCTGTGAGAAAAGGGAAAGCACACTACCAAGAGTGTCTACCTCACTTAACGTGCTCTGCAGATGGTTTATCAGACATGACATCTGCCATCCAGTGTGATTCACCGTGGGTAAATACCAGCCTCACTGTTTTAAAGGAATTACCCGAGGGCAGTGGGAGTTCACCGAAACAAGTCTGTGAAGGCCGTGACCCACGGTCCTCTCCTTGGCATACTGAGTGATAATGTGGAGTTGCAAATGAGTGTCTAACCTCTTGCTTTCTCTCAATAAAAATGCATGTTGTCAAAGACAAGTGAAAACAAACATACCCTCTGAATCCTTTCCCCCCCCCTTTTTTAAAAGGAGGCATGATGTTTATCCCAAGCACGCCTAGCCCACTCAATTTGCGTCAGTTAGCCGTAATTACCAGGCTGGGATTGAAGATACAGGGGTAGCTGAAGAGCACTTTGCTCCACTGGAGCATGAGCTCAGCCCATTTCTCAGGAATCCTTCCTTTTTTGTTTTAGAGATGAAGATATCACACAAGAGAAGGAGAAAGAGGTGACGCAAACTTTACTGTGATGCTGTACAGAAAGAGAAAGAAAGAGGCTGTAAGGAGATAAGGTGGTTTCGGGCTAAATGTATTTGTCCCGAGGGTTTCGCTCAGGAATGCACCGGGGCATTACCGCCAGCGACATGGTGTCATCTGTCTTCTGTCCCTAGAGAAAAATGACAAATGTTATTATGACTCCTCCTTTCTCCACTCTTTGACATATCAGTGGCTGCAGTTCTTTGTGTGTGAGTTGAAATGCCTGAGAATGGATGGTGGTTTGGGTCCTCGTTTATGGGCTATGTTTTTATGAATGTGGTATTTTCATGGACCTGAAGCTCCATTAAAATGTGCGTATACAACCATTTTTGAGAATGTGTTAGGTAAACTCAGATGGTCGCATTCATGTGAGTGCATTTAGATCCTTATGCTGTTTTGGTGCCCTTTTCCGTATGGGGACTTGCTCAGTCGGTCTCTCCATACCTGCACTTTTCATGTGATATGATGCTGGTCAAACAATCTGTTTAGCTGCTACCATCTTCCAAAGCTGCCTATACCCAATTATTTAAAAAGAAATGAGGAGACAGAGCAGGAGACTGGTGGAAGGGGAAAGCCACCAAGAGCTCCAGACTCGCACACAACTGATGACCCACTGACTTGAGTCGGTGGAGAAGGACAAAAATAGCCTTGTACCATTTGTTACCATTAGCTAAAACAGCACCGTCATAGTTGTAGATTGGTGATAAAATGACCTTTGCCCACTAACACATTTTTATGATAGATGGTGCCTCCAATGTATCCATCAAAAAATATACATATAATTATAATTTCCTGGCCATATTGATTAACAAGTGCATGCAGAAGATAAGGTGTGTTGGTTTGTCTGCTTTCTGTGTAATGTATTATGCAATTTCAGTTTTACAGCAGCTCTATTAACACAAGTGTGTGTGTGTGTGTGACAACAGAGAATGTTGCCAAAGCTCTGCCAGAGGAAAAGTGAGTCTGGAGCCTTGGTTTTGTTGGAGAGTTTGGACATTATTCATTGTGGAAAGTATGCATTAAATATGCATTATGACATCATTTTTAACCACCATCATTACATATTTATAAAAACACAACTTTTGTTTTTTGTCACAGAAATACTCAGACATTAGTGAGAGGAAAGTGAACCAAATACACTTACTGATGAATGAGTGCTTTTTGTGAGTGATCACACTGATTTCTTTCTCTCTCACAACCATCTGACAGTGTAACAGCATTTGGCTGTTTTCTAAAGTCTTTGTTTGAGTTGAACGTCTGTCGACAGCTCACTCTCCCGGTGGCTGAATCTCTGTACGGAGCCGATCAATCTGTCATTCACATTCCTAATTATTTTCCGCGACAGTCAACAGTCTTGACACTTCAGTGTTCTTGAGCTCATTATCTGAGACCGGCATCATTCTTGGCCGTCTGACAGATTTCCTGTGAAGTTTCTGATTCATCAAGAGAAGCTAAAAACTTGTTTTCACTCGTCATTAATTTATTTCCTCGGAAGCAGCACATGTTACTGCAGAACTTCAGAAACTCCTGCAGGTTAAACTGGACTAACCATATACTTTAAAGGCTGATTTACTCTGAAAAGCTCTCTTGAGGCAGACTAGTAAACACTTGCAAACATATGGAGACTTCAAAAAACGCAACATTCTTTCTTATTGCAACCAGGGCAGTTGCCCTCTGCTGGTCATTTGCGAGAATACAGGTTTCAACCAATTCTGTATTGGCTTCACTTTCTGGACTTAATTCTAAAAATATTTTGTCATTATCAATAAACACCTTTATGTTTAATTCGAAAAAAGATGACCACCCCCATTTTTATTATCTTAATTAAGGGTCCTATCTTAGCATAGTAAATGTCCATTAATTTGTTTTATGTGCTAATCAGAAATGTGTAGACACTGTGCCTAAGTCTTATAATGATGGGGGAAACCCTGCAGACAACGGAGAGGAATCTATAACTTTATTGTGATCAACGATATTGTCCTTCAGGTTAAATTCCATAGCTAAAATATGATCTGGAGCTCCTTACCTACAGCAAATGCACATTATAAAAGCAAAGCAGGAATCCATAGTGTAGCTTGAGGTCACCACTAGATGAGCCGTCACCTCAGCCAGCCTGTGTCTAGAGACAGATAAGATCCCTCTTTGAAATCAATTCACATTTGACCCTTGTCTTCAAAGTGTTGGACAGTAAAGGGAAAATTAAAGCGTCATGGAATTTGCATTGATCCTTCAGCTTTGGGTCCAGAGTTTGGGGGTGATGTCTTAAGCTCTCAGTGTTTGACGTGTAGACCTTTTGTCCACACACAGTGATGTAAGTTAAAAAAGCTGCAGGTGTTTAAATTCCTCAATAACCTTTGGGTAGTGCAGTGCTCGGAAATGTTGCACTTCCGTTTTTCTTCACATTGTCTTGTTTTTCAACTCACCGTGTTGATTTTCTCATCTGTTTGGAGCTGTATGGGGTCAGAGGTCATATCTGCGTCCAGGTCAGTGCAGCAGGACTCTTGACATTATGATGCTAATGTTTGCACTTGAAGACCCCTCATTATGTCATGGTAACATACTTGAATTCCACTTCACAGATCCTGTGGTCTGGCCTTTGCAGCTGACCACCCCCCAAACGCAACACACACACAAACACACACAGCTCATGGTGTGAAGTTGACAAGGCCATCAGAACTTTATACAATCGAGCATCCCGTCTCAACCTCTTCTCAATGAAAACTGATTGGACTTCAGGGAAATCCTTTTCCTGTGTGGGTCACAGGGTAATTCATAATGGAGGAACCCATATTTGGTTTGTGTGCGCTTGTATGGGCGTGTGTGCTTTTATGCATGTTGGCGATGAAAAGGCATGACAGGAAAAGGGGTTTCCTTTTTGGGCGTTGTGTCTGATATCAACCTCATGAACAGTCTGCCCAGTGAGGGAATGCATTGGGTGGAGTAGGGATTGCAGACAGGGGTGTGAGGCACAGGTTGCTGTGGGTCACTTCCTTTCATCGTGCCCTCTTCCATGGTCCTGACGCAGCAGGCAGACACACATATGCACTGTACACATGCGTGTATTTCCACATTAAAATCCATCGCTCTCTCTTTGGAATCCAGAACGGGAGGGTGAGCAGGCAAGTGATCTAAAGACAGAACATGAGAGAGGGAGAGTGAGCACGAGAGGGACGGGGCAAGAGAGAGTGGGGGAGAGCGAGAGAGAGAGAGAGAGAGCCAGAGCCAGAGCCAGAGAGAGAGAGAGCTGTGACAGTGTCAACAGCTCAGCTCCCAGCACAGTCAGCTGAAATCCTGAGCACGGCTCAGAAGCTCAGAGAGGGGAAGCAGAAAAAATGCAGCAGCTTTAGCCGGGAAACATCAGACTTGCGTGTTTTTAAACGGCCAAATGAGAGGTTAAAATCCAGAGGATGTAGGAACACTTTTTAACAAACATTTTTTTAAACCTGCTTTACTGAGAGAATCCTTATTTTTCCATCGCTGGTGACGTTTCTCGGGGACAATCCATTTCTCAGGGCAGCCCGTCTGAAGTGGGTAAGTAGAGAGATATTTGATCTTGCTACTGATACGGCAGTGCACTGTTCACCTGGCAGGAGCTCACTCCACACAGCAGGCTACAGATGTTTATGTGTGAACGCAGTTTGCCCATGCGCCGCGTCCTCCTGCTCTGCTCAGCCAGGAAAACACAGACTACTGCAGCCAATAAAATAAACATTAGTCAGTAGACTCTGTAGAAAGCTGTGCAAGAGAGGAGCTGGTGGGCAACAGGGGACACTAATCCCACAAAAATTATAAAGTTTCCACACTTTTCTGCGGTTGTAATTGGTGTGAACGTCTGTATTTTATTGTCTACTACGGTGGCTTTATAGGTCATAAACAGAATGTGTGCAGTCTTTATATTTGGGCTGTTGCTCCGGCGGTGTTGACAGCGTGCCTTGCTTTACCCCTGTGTGTGCTGGTGCATTATATGAGCAGAGCTTTTTTGCATATTGGTGCTAGTCCTGGATACGGTTTTAGCTGAGGCTGTTCAGAGGTTCATTTTCTTTGGAAGAGATTGTGATTTCATGATCCATCCATGAGTTCAAGGATGGATCAGGGTTTGGCAGTGCCAGAGGAGGGGGTTAGAGGCGGGTGAAATCCACATTTGGTTTACACCCAAAAAAACTGATGTCTTGGACCAAACCTTAAGGAAATGCATGGCATGTCAGGAATTGAAGGCGTCAAGCCTATTTAGTTACTTCGTCATGGGCCAATCATACACGTTCATCAATCACACAGAAGGCCCACTGGTCTAAGCTGTGGTCCGGCAGCCAGACATTCCATATATGCTTTACATTTCCTCCCAGCAACAACTCAACCCTATAAGGAACTGGGGAAAGCAGACTTAAACTTACCCCTAAATATAGTCTGCGTTTGCTCGGCTTGCTGGCAGCACTTTTTTTTTAAATAGACCTTCCACATTTTCCTCAAGGAAAGCCAATACTCAGCGGCAGCTCAGACCAACATAAACACCCTGCTCTTATCTCCTTGGCTTCCTCATTTTAAGAAATAATGAAGCCCTCCTTTCCTGTGTGGAAGCATTGCCTATATCCTGGTCTGTCATCCAAACTGTAAATCCTCTGCGTGTGTTGAAACCATGGTGGAGAAAGTTCAAGCACCACCCCTCCAAATTTCCACCTGTGAAATTGGTTTTGGGTGCCTGCTTAAGGGTTTGCCTGATGGTTCATGGTTGGAAAATGTTCCAAAGGGGTGCCTCATCTTTTGTGAAAATTTCCCTACAGTCATGGTGCTGTGTAGTTTCTTTTGATGTCTTTTTGTGATGTGAACAAGATAGTATCCATTTCCGCCACATTAAAGGCTTACCCTCCGGTCTGCTGGAAATCCTCAAACATTCACGTGCACTAGGGGTCAAGCAGAGTGACATTGCTAAATTTGAGTGTGCTGGGAAGGCATCAACAAAAGCTGTGGACTCACAGGCACAAACTGTGTGTGAGTCCACACACACCCACCCTCTCCTGCGTCAGCGCTCTCAGGGCTTTTCATATTTTATCGACCATTACGGATGCATGAACTGCTCTCTCAGGATTAGAGGGAGTGCGAGGCAGAGTTGGTGAGCGACGCTCGGCCTTTTATCGCTTCAGTCCTGCTGCTGACTGGCAGCTCAAATGCTTCCTCATTAGAATAGGGACAGAGAGGGAAAAAAAGGAGATGAGGTCTGTAAAGCTGCTTAAATTCAACTATCTGATCTTCTTGATGGGATTATCATCATGTAGTATTTTGTCAGTAGAGTAGTTACAGTGTCTGACAGACACAACTCGGGGAGACTCTGGGAGAGAAGCCGCTGTTCCTCCCCTTTACTGGAGGTCCACACACTGAGCTAGTGTCAAATGGCACCATTGTATTTGTGCCAGTGACACACTTTCTGGGCTTATGATGTGTAAGCATATCTTTTTTTTTCTTTTTTACAGTGCCTCAGTTCAATGCAGTATCACTGGAGGCTATTTAGAAAAAAACCTTGGTCACGTCACAGGGCTGTCCCTATCCGAGTTGCTATAACTGTCCCAGTAGAGCATTCCAGACATTACCCAGAAGCCCTCTGTCCTCTCTGCTGCAGCTGTTGACCTCTCACCCAGGCAAGATTAATAGCTTAACAATGCACAATATGGAGCGCCCCGGTCGGCTTGCTGACATTGATGGACATATTCAAACCTTGGTGCAGAGCATGTGAAGCCAAACAATAGCGAGCTGACAAACACATCTCCCGCTGAACTGCTGAGCTAACCAGTGAGTTTTGTTGTGAGCACCAGTGCGTATGGAAGCGCAGCCGTGAGTCAGTGTTTTTGTTTTTAATGTGCAGAAGTTGCCACTTTCACCACTCAGAAGAGCTCGATTATCCAGTGTAAGTGTACTGCACTAATGGAGAAGGTCTATCCCCTCCATGGGACAGCTTTCAAAGGTGATATAAAGAATGTGGAGTCTCTGGGAAGTCCAGCATCACTTCCCTCTCGAGAGTCGTTGTATTAGACTCTGAGGTTGTACTCGTGCCAGTTTTTTTTCTACACATATAATAACATGTCTTTCGTTAGACTAAGAGCTTGCGACTCTGGCACGACCCTCCCATATGAAATAAGAACAAGATTTGACACGGCAGGGTAGCGTTTTTGGGTTTGAGCAAAAGGGATGCCAAGTATTGGATTTCGTTCCAAGGCCCTGTTAATATGTGGGAATTTTGGGGCCTGTGGAATGTGGCATCGCCGACTTTCTTCTTATTCCCAGTATTAATAGCGTAGTTATCCCAGTGATCCGGTCTGTTTGATGAGCCGAGATGTGACTCGTGGAGATGCGCCTCTTGGCCAGTGGGAAAGTGGGTCAGCAGTGGGTCTGTGCTTCTGATGTTATGGTCTCTCTACTTGATACGACCTCCTTCCTGAGCCAACATTAACACCTTTATTGTTGAGGTCCCACACAGCAACATGTGGATGACCTATACTGAGTACTACTGAAAAAAACAAAATGAAATGAAAACACAGAAGAGTCTCACAAACAGCTTTTTACCGCACCAGGCCTCCCAAATGGTTCCCGGCAAACTTTTGCTAATCCACCTAAGTCGTCTGCTTCTGCTCAGGTTCTTATTTCAACCATTGTTCATGCAACTCGTGTCTGTGGTCCGTGGCTTGTATGAAGGGGTTTAACATGTTTATAATAGTTTGCTTCAAACTGCAGCTGTGCATGGATGGCTACTTGGGGCTTTCGCTGCAGTGTTGAACTGCTGCATGTGTTTGATCACAGCAAAATAACACTGTGAAAGCAGAGTTGTAACAACCCCTGGGTTCTTCATATGGACTGTGCCATTATGAATGTTCCTCGCATCAGGAAGTGGCTTATTGTAATGAATCAAACTAAATGAAATGGCTATTAATGACATCCCCAGAGGATTGGAAACACCACCCCCCCTCCTCTTTTTCCAGTGGTTTAGTCGAGGCATTTCCCCCTTTATGGGTGAGGTGGGTTTCTATGCCTCATGGTCCCATTAAAACCAATAGTGCTTATATGTTTGCTTTGAATGAAGCTATAAGCCTATAAGATTTCTGAGAATTCTCAAATGTTGGCTTTGCGAGAGTTGACGGTTTAAAAGGTTTTAGTGTGATATTGAGAGACTGACATTTATAGCTGGTGGAGATCTGGCAGCTCTGTGTTATTTAAACAAAAGTTGATTTGTAAGAATTTACACAATCTGGACATCTTAGACAGTTTGAAGAGATTGTCTAGAATTACTGATGCATTGCAAGTGAGTCCCCAGTGGTGGAATAACAACAGACGCGAGACGGATATGAAGAGCATTTAACAACCTGAGCCCTTTTTGTTCTGAAGAGAATATCTGTGTTCTTCCTTTGCTAGATCAGTAACCATGGTGCAAACCCAGGGCGCCGTGACCGTCCGTGCATTTACTAATCTGTTTGTAAACAAAAGAAAATGGAAAATACTTCTTTGTCCAAATGTGATTGCATTTGCCTCGGAGAAAGTCGAGAAATATTTAAGCAAGCGTATTAACCATGAACTATTAAAGCAATTAATAGTAATTTTTGCGGTGGTCATTTTAATTGAGGTGGGCTGACTTACTCATTTCTTTCTTATGATATGCAAAGTGCTGGATCTATATTATATGGCAGCCTAATGGAATAACTCAGCAACACATCTTTCACATTGTTTAGTTAAAGCTTGTTATAAACAGCAACAAGAAATGTGAGGTTATTTTTGAAACATGTACTTAATAGTCCTTCTCATGTTTTAAAAGTATCATTACACTTACTTGTTTCCTATCATATGTTTCACCGAGTCAGCAAGAGTTTGAATAGATTGTGTGTCCTATAGCAACGTAACTGACCCTATGGGATCCCACAGGTTTATATGGTAGTAGACCTTTGTCAACATTAGGAGTGTCACCTGTTATTCGAAATTTGATCATTCTAAAGTGTAAGTTGGTGTAATGACTTGTTTGAATTCAAATTATACAGTCTACATGCATAACTGACTGTCTGGAGTTGTTTGCAGTTTGATCCAGCAGTTGATGCTTTCTATCAGCTTGACCAGTTGTATGCCCGCTTGACCTATCAGTAAAGAAATTCTGTAATGTTGCATTGTTTTGATACAAAAAGTTGGCTGTCAAATATGTTCAAACTAATTCAGTGACTAATTCATTCAAACTTTTTTTTTAAAGGGTAAGAAGCCCTGGTTTTATGATAACAATGGATAACACATGGTTAGGCTTATGTAGCAGTCATGGTTTGGGTTGACACGGAACTGAAGAAGCCTATTGGATGAGATGAAACGTCTTGTTTCTACAACCAAGTCCAGTTGCCCATGATTCAACTTGAGCAGGATGACTAAGAGTCTTCACAGACATTAAACTAAGTTATTCCTAATGGTTAGAGGACGGGGTTGGCCTGGCTACAGTAATAAACACACAGTTAAGGTTATGGAGAGGTCAAAGAAACTGTTGGTTTCAGATAGGAAACAGTGTGGTCTCTCTTGTGATGGTCCTGTGCTTTATGGAACCATCCTTCCACCGCCTCTGAATGAGGACTTTGATGCTTGCTATACTATGGCACTTTATTTCCTTCTTTGATAACATCACAATTATAACAGCCTCTAGAGGTCACCTAAAAATGTAACCATGGTCGTAATGAGCTGTTTGCACTGACGACCTTTGGCAGACAGTCTAGCTCCTCATTACACCAACTGAAGGCATGCTCCTAGAGCACCAGTTGAATACTTTTTGGCTGTTTCCTCTTCAAAGCTTCCCCTATCTGATTTCAGGACAGCAAGAAAGGGATTCAGGGTGAACACAAGCAAAGGAATGAGGGAGGACTGGCTGAATGGTAGAGAGGGCAAGGGTGGGTTTCCGATCTTCTGATTCTGGGCTCTTTTGATTCATTTCCTGGAAGATGCGTGTAGGCATACAAGCACAGACAACTTCTTTATCTTTGTTACTCATCCATAACTTGTGAGTCGACATCAATATTGTAGAAATGGCACACAACGAAAATAATTATTTCTTTGTCTCTAAAATAAATCTACTCCTGCTCCTATGACAATCGAATAAATCATGCATATTTTGAAGTGACCATGCTGTCATAGCTAAAAATAACCCTACCCTTGAAGATCAGATGCACATGGTGTCCAGTGCTGGGGGAAGAGCTACAGCATTGCAGGGACTGAAAGGACTATCCTAGCCTGCATTGGCCAACCCTCTCAGGCCATAGCAGAATTGTCCAAGCCAAATCCTCTGGCCCATTGTCCAGGTCTGCACAGGAAAGCCAGTAGGCCATGTTGGGAAGACAGACAGTTTCTCATGAAATCTCCCGACCGGAGTGTGTGTGCTTTAGAAGGAGTGCAGGAATGCATCACATGCAAATGTAGCGTGAAATGATATCAGTTCTGGTCATTTGTCAGTTAAGGTTGTAACTCACTGTTAACCACGGAGAACTGTGCTGGAATAGATGGGTGATGTCATCGGTTAGGATTCCATGTGAGTGTGTGTGTGGTGCACTCTACTGTGTGTTTCTATTGCACAGTGCGTTTATCGTTGTTTATATCAATATGATTGTGGATGTGATTTGTCTATTAGTCATGTCTGTTGTTTCAGACCAATCACATATTGTAATTTATTTACCTCAATCTCGTAACATGACCGCCCATGGTGCTAGCCCTGGTGACTGAGGAAGTAATGCATGAAAACAATAATTTAATTAGTGTGAGACAAACAATTACGTGTGTTTGTACCACTGGGTGTGTGTGTCAGAGTAACTGATTAGCTCTCCAGTGTGGCCTCTGACCCTAACAGGGTAAGATGTATGATGTGTACATGGCCTCCCCAATGAAGAAGCATGATTGTGGGTGGGCCAAGGATCCTATGGGATCCATGAGAGAATGTTTCTTTTTCAGGGTCCCAGGTGATTGGCCCAAAGCCAGTGGTTCTGCAGGGAGGAAAAAGAATTGAAGAGAAGGTCCATTATTCATTGGACAGACAGGCAGGCAGGCAGTAGAAAGGGAGGGCATGTTGGAGAGGGCATGTCTGGGGCAACACTATCCAAAGGCTGGCATGTCTCCAGTGTGTCCAATGGCTGGGTTGAATAGCAACTTTATGTCAAATTAATGAGTGCGAGTAGTTCACTTCCCAGTCAAAGGACACATGAGATCTTTACATTCCAGTACGCAACCATGGCTACCTAAAATATGGGGAGATGTGCCAAAACAAGACAGTTAAGATATTTTTCGGGTAAGTTTATCCTGAATGTTGGCATCTCCAGAGGACATTTGTCTTCAGTTCCCAGAAATCCTGTACAGGGACTCATGTTTGCCAGTAAAGGAGGTTTTTGGTCCAAAAAACAGTCAAGGTATTACTATTATATTAAGTTTTCTTATCCAGTGTTACCTGTTATTTGAGGAAATGAGGATTGAGGATCCTACTCACGACTTGCCTTAATGGAGAGTTTATTTGAGGATACACACAATAAACTGAATTGCAATTTGCTCTTGGCAGTGTTTTCGAATTCCCCTGAATTACACTAGTAACGCTATAATTACATTACATGTAATGTATAATTAAATGTATAATTAAAATGCACCTGCTGTTCCAATGTAGTCATAGGTGTTACCATATCAACAAAGCCTGATATCTTAAGGATTATTGTGGTCTGGTGCTTGTTTTGACATTCAACACTGGTATTGGCTCAACCCTCACCATTCGCATACCAAGAGTGGGCCAAAACAATGTCAATCCCCAAATCTGCACTCTGGCAGTCAGTGTAGCACTGCTGCCCCATCTCAGTTGCCAGGTGGTTATGTTAGCCTGCCTGTGCCCTCATCCATGATCCAGCACCATTGAGAATGGTTCCCACTGGTGGGACCCTGAAACTAAAAATAATTGTCCTAAAGGATCTAATTTTTTATCCGGTGCCTCTTGTCTATGTTTTCTACTTTTTTTTATAATTGCTTCCTATTTTTCTTGACTTCCTTTCTTTCCATGTCTGAATCCAGCTGGCAGCATTTGGTCAAAAAGAGCCAGGATGCATTTAGCCATCCGTGTATTATTAAAAGATGAGAAAAGTAGTTTGAATGGTGGAGGTAAGGCAGGGAGGATGGATTGAAAGGTGGGCTAGAGCAGAAACCAAGCGAGCTGTAGTTTGAGGAGAAACAAGGAGGATAGTGCACTGGATAGAAGAGTAGTGGAGAGATGGTGGATGGATGATGTCGGGTTTATTTTTATACCATGTGTGCGTGTATTGTGTTTAAAGTGTAGTGCGTGTATTCAAGAGGGATTGGGGAAAGACAGGCGCTCAATTTCTATCCGATTCTGAATTTGGTTCTAAAAGCATTGCGTTCTTTTGGCAGATGTTGGGGAGAGTATTGAAATTTCACAGGCAACGATGTTTGAGAGGCTGATCTGCACATTGCTGTATTATTCCTTTATTATATTCTGCTGTCTTTTGCCTGTACACACTCACATACACACATCAGCAGCAGCAGCAGCAGCCGCCTTCCCTCCCCACTGCCGCCCCCACCTCCTCCTCCTCCTCCACTGACCTACTTCCCGGCGCTGGGGATGAGGCGATGAGGTAGTGGGCTGAATGAGAAGTGGCATCAGTATCTCCTTGTATCCCTGCCTCCCTCCCTTGCCTCCTTCTCATTTCCCTGTCTCTCTTTCTGTGCTCGGCTGCTCTTCACACCCTTCAAACACAGAGCAGTCAGCAGGCTCCTCTCTCTGCTTCAGGGCTCTTGAGTAAGTTTGAGCCTGACAACACTGGTGTGTGCATGTACTCACATCTGACTGTTGGTGTGTCCGAATCTTGAAACCTGTGAGCATGCGACTGTGGCTGTGCGCACACAATGCAGTGTGTTTGTGGCGCCTGCATGTCACCAGGGACTTATCTGAAATTGTGCGTTCACAGAGAATCTCGTTTGTCATTATGAGCAGTTAGCGGTGACAAATGTCTGCCTGCTTCCTCCTGCATCTCCCAGTGGGACACACTCGAGGATGGTTTTAATAAGCGTTAGCCCATAGAAGTCTGCGAATTCTCACTCCTTCAGTGATGGTCCCTTTTCCTGCGGCTGATAACGTCATCATACGTACATCTGTTACCCAGTGATGAGCATGGGGAAAATAAGTCTGTGTGTGTCTGTGAGTGTGCATGTGTTCAGCAAATCATGTGTGTTGACTGAAAACATGCTTTACCAGAACCTTTTGATGCAGTCTTCTTCACAGAATGTATTTTAATTGATAGCCCCAGTATGACTCGTGCAATTACGTCTAGAATGCCATGACATTGGATGTTTTACAATACCATTTTTTCATTCTAATATTGCAAAAGGTACAACTTCTTTTGAATTTTCCTTCCTGATTCTACCATGTGTCACGGCATTCATCCAAATAGGGCAAAAGATACTTCACATCTCTTAATGGCGTATTCCGAGCAGTTTCTTTACCTTATTCAATATCCCAGTGTTTAAGTGTAAGATTTATAGCTCTAGTGCTACTTTAGTGATGGGGCTGTTTAGCACAGGTTTGGGGTTGGTTCTGTTTTATTGCAAGATTGCACTTAACCTAGCACCGACTGTGATGACAAGAAGGAGGCTGTGCTGAGTTACTAGGCCAGGCCATTGCCAGCTAAGAAATGGTTCTCGCACCTATTTGTGACATTATATTTTTGTTTATTTAAAGTTAAGTTTAGATTTCATTTTTTGAATCTCTTCTTTCCATTAATGAAGACGACAGAAAGGAAGTACAATATCTTGACCACGAAAACCATGAGTGCCCTTAGGGAAGGGAGAAGAAGAATTAGAAAATGGGGAATGAAGATCATGGGGGGAGGTGGCAAGTTGAATGACAGATGTTACTGTCAGAGGGGGGTTGATGGAGAAAAGAAAGAGGAATAATGAGGGATGACAGTAAATCGGAGAGAGGGGGGGATGACAGGAGGACAGATAAGAGCGGCCACATATGGCAGGGGACATGGTCCTTTGTGGTTGTGACTCCACCACAAAGAGAATGATAAAGGTTACATGTGCACAAACTTAATACTGTTCTTCCTTCCTCTTATTTCCCTGTATACACTATATTACTATATTTCAGTGTTTATACTTCTTAGTTCTTTGGCCTACTTTCCATTGGCATTTACTGGACGCAGGCCACCAGAGGTGGTGTTGAGTGAGGACTGGCCGCATGTGGGGCTCTGTGGGAGAGTGAAGATAGAAGCGCACACACACACACACACATACACACACTCAGGCGTATATACACACACTGGACAGGAGGTTTAGGTTGTATATTCTGCTGAATAGCTTTAAAACCCCTGCAGAGCGGCCTCTTTTCCATTAGGCTGCACCAGCTGTCCACAAAGAAATCACCAGCATAAAGATTTGGCACCAGCTCATACTTTATCTTATAGCAATATAGATGATGAACACTGTCACTGTTAATGGCACGAGTACAGAACTTTTTTCAAGTGTAAATGTATGTCGGGGGACATATCCATAATTTACCTTCCTATGGAGTAAGCTTCATCTATTCTGTCATCTCGTTCTTTTACAGTGCTTTACTGTTTCTTCTCTCCCACTGACCCACCACAGTGAATTCTCATCCGTGCACCGCTCTGGAACATCTGGTTTTATATAAGTTAATGCAGAATCTCTACAACTTGTTGAGCACAACACCCCATAAACACCCCAGGAGAGCCATCTTTGATTGTTAGCGCTATATGCCTTTTGTAAGGGAACAAACTGGATAGGCTATTGAAAATCTGAATATTTTGGCAAAATCTTAAGACTGTGACTTTGCTTCAATTTCAATATTGCTGTAGGAGTAGATGACAGAGGATAAGGACACTGTCGGTGGTTGATTGCCTTTTGATAGATTAAGATAAGATTGATGCATCTATCCATTTCAGTACTTTTCTTTTACCCCAAGAACCGGATTTTAGAATTTAGAATAGATTTTAATTATTTATTTAAAAGTGACCAGCTCTACACATTTCTTTTGGTACTCCACTAGAGAAGCTCTGGATGATTCACAGCCCCTTGAATGAGCACAATATTAGCTGGTCTTTGACTGAACATCTGGGAGCTGGCCATGTGCACCCTGCACTTGTTGGCAGCACCTTGACCAGAATCTGGATCCGGAAGCAAACTCTAAATCTAAGAAGCAGGTGACTGTATTTATAATTCCATGACAAGGAACTTGAGGTTGAAAGCAGTTTGAATGTTTAAGTCTTTCTTGGACTATTTACTACATTATTTCAACCTTTAGTATAAATATCTGATAGTGTAACTTCTTATATATTACAGAAAATATAGAAAGCATGATATAGGAATGCACGGCAGACGTACTTCCTCAGTGTGGAAACAGTGTTACAACCATGCACTGGTGACTGATATGAAATAAAGAAATGCAACAATGTCACAAACAACTTATCCACAGTATTCATTGAAAGAGTGTTTAAAGCTTCATGTTGTCGAACCACGTAACACTAGGTGAGAAATGATTGTATCAGAAATAAGTCAATGAGAAACAAGTGCAAACTTGTTGGGTAAGATAACCGCACACCCAATATAACACACCACATTGCTGCAGAATAGTCCGTCTTAAGTCACCCCTTACACATGTTCATATAGCAGCAGATAGTGGACTAGATTTTCAATCCTCATTCTTAACAAAAATACATTCCTATGTTCACCCAAACCTTATATGAGGTCTATTGCAGCCAATTCGAGACTCAGACTTTTCACAGGAAATGGGGGCGCACAGTTCTCTTTTCATCCCGCTTTATTCAGGGATTGTCACCTCGGCTATTAAGACACACGCTGGTGCAGTATCGAATAACCGCCACACTTATATACAAGATGCCTCACAAGCTATAAGGGACATTCAGCCCACTGATGCAATGCCTATGAAACAGTAACCATTTTTGAAGGTGATTATACAGAATAATTTAAGTTTGAATACAAAAAGTTCACTGGTAGTTGCACAAGAATTTCACTTATTCCAAAACTGTGGTTGCTTTTCATTTAACATAGCCTCCAGTTGGTTTGTAGCTGTGCGTCTATACCGCCTTAAGTGGGATGGCAGATTCAAGGAAGCGGAAAAAGCAAATGAGCAAAAGAAGAGAGGGCAAAATGGAAATGTGGTGTTTTCTCTCTTCACTTTCCCCCCCCCCTTTAAGCTGCTTCTGTGGGCCCGGCTCGTTCATAAAGAATTTAACATCCGGCTATTTTTAGACGGCGTAGTGAGAACTCCTACGCTGAACAAGCGTGTGACAGAGCGATGGCGGAGAGCTGTGCTCAGTCAAGATGTAGTAGATTGTGGCTTCATGTGGAAACTGAAGTCGTAAACCTTTGCAGTCTCATTAAGCTGACGAGTGCAAAGCTCCAGCCATTACTTAATGTTCGTTTGATTATGTCCCCATATCAAATGAGGCACAACATTTTGCATTTGCTGTTTTTAAAATCTATACGTGCTTTTATTCTATCATTGTATCAAACATGAACTGATCCAAAATTGATTTCTTGGTGAAATATTTCTACTTGATGTTCCACGTCCGTGGTATTAGCATAACCGGCTTGAAGTCCATTCATTCACAAATGCGGAAATCTGTTGCATAAAGAAGAGCTTTGGCATCTGTGCCAGCGACTGTGGGTATACGGTCACATTCTCTAAATGGGTGTATGCCTGATAGGACGTAATCTAGTGTAGAGGGTGTATTGTTCATACAGTGAAGACCACCCATATCCCTTCGGTAGCACCGAGGAAATCCTCCTGGGTGTCTTGGCCCATTCAGCTGTTGCAGTGGGTGTCATTCATTACACAAACACATATACGGCTACTGCACCATTGAAGGAGTGAGGACACTGGTGGGGCAGCTCTCACAACGTTTCTGCATAAACAACAGACACAGACACACACACACTGCAGGGGCACCATTGTACCTCACGGACAAGAGGTTTCTTTGTCGCGGCACAAGAGCGACCAATGTCAAGACAAGGATATGATGGCAGCCCCTGCCGCCTCTGTGCTCTCTGGTCTCACAGCAAGAACATCTCTACCCTGGCACATACATATGGACACAATATAAGAGGACAAAGGACCAGAAGAGACCAGGTGTTAACAGTCTTGCACTTGCTACCTACTTCCTGTAGAATTTAGTGTCATCTGTATTGGTAGGCCCTCATTGATTTTTGCTGCGCACTTTCCATTTTCCAGTGCTGTAACGTCTTGCTGCTTGTTATTTTCTGTTCTTGAAGATTCTTGAGGGAGCAGTTTTCCTTTGTTTGGCCTTGTTGGCTGTTGCTGCTCATGTTCCTGTATTTCTTCCAAACAAACTGTGGGTGCTGGAAACATAAATTGCTCTGCTTCCTGTGCACTACAAATAATTCATTCCAAGGAATCATCGACCTGACTTTGAATCTCTGTTGTGCTGCGCATGGAAGTGTAATGCATTCTGACATTAAACATTCATGTCTAAATCATTGCAAGTAATTCTTAATAATACTTGGCAAATCAATCATAGGTCCGATTGCGTTTCCTCTGTGTAACATGTTTCTCTCTTTCTCCTCTCTGTTCCAGATCATGCCCCCTAGATAGCAGCCTCGTCCTCCTCTCCACTCCCCATCCCTGCCCTTGGCCCCTTCCTTTACCATCCTGGTCCAGCGCCACCACTGCCACGTGTGCCACCACAGCCATCATGCCCCCCAGGAAGAGGACGCGGCCGGGCCTGGGCTTCCTGTGCTGCTTCGGCAGCAGCGAACCCCCAGAGATCAACTTGAAGGACACTGTTCCCTTACAGCTGCTGGAGTTCAGCGCGCCCATGCCACTCGCTGAGGAGCTGCATGCACGTTTTTCGGAATTGGTGGTGAGTAGACACGACATGATCTAAATGCATAGCTAGAACCGCTAGGCCGGGACTTCAATCGTCTTAAAGGGATAGTTCACCCAGAAATGGAATTTAACTCATTATCTACTCACCCCTGTGCTGAAGGAGGGGCAGGTTACGTGTTCCAAAAAACACTTTTGGAGTTTCTGATGTTTCTTTACGGCTGAAGATTTTTCACTTATTTCTTCAACTGAATTGGATTTGGCTGCAGCTCTGTTTACCCTTGAATCTCCAGCAGTTTTTTGTGCATTCGATCACTGCCCCCATTGGCATAGGGGTGAGGAGATAATGAGTGAATTTTCCTTTCTGGTTGAACTACCCCTTTAAATCAAAACATTTCGGGATTGGATTTGTAATGACGCTGTGTCTTATTGGTTTTAAGCTTTGGACCCATAAACCCTTCAGTTATTTCAGTAATGGATCAGAATCAAATCAAACAAATGTATCACTTTTCAAACAACTAGGCTCCCTCTTCATGCAATAGAAACCAGAGAGCGATTCCCTCTGCCAAGGCTAACACCCTATCTCGCAATCCACTTCAAAAGTTAATGGGTTCTTCCTGGGCTTATAACCCATCCTTCACCAAGTTTCAAGAAGGTTGGTTCAATGGTTTTTGCATAATCGTGCAAACAGTCTAACTCCAATGTAAACAGGTAACCAGATAAAGTTCTTTGTTTGTATAATGTCTAGATATACTGCACCTGTCCCCATTGTAATTTAAATTAACCTTTTATTTAAGGAACTAATTTAGGTGACTCATTTCATAAAAAAGGGAAAACATGAGGAGAAATATATGAGGTTGGATCATAGCCGTGTATTGGCACATTATAGTTCCTGAAGTTTTTTCTACTTTTCTTTCTACACTAATGCAGAGTAGCCCAACTATTTTCCTTTGCGTGTCACTCATTGTACCGACTAAACAGGATTAGCAACAGGAATTGGAAGGGATTGGGTAATGCAGACAGCGTCTTGATGGTTGGGTGAGGCCAATCCCCCCAAACCCCACCACTTACACTCCATTAAACAAATTCAGGAGCTCATCTATCGCCCTACAAGCAGCCCACCCTTTTCATACGGTTCCCATCTCGTGCACAGAACACACTTGTTAGCAGAGGTTGTTGGTCTGCTGTGGTGCCCAACTGGCTTGTCTGTGTTGGCATGTGTCCATGGTGTGCCGAGGGATCAGGGCACAGCTGTCAGAACGGAGAAGTCCTCTGTGGGTTTCAGCTGCCATGCAAGCTGGTTCTGGGTCTGCTGGAAGAACAGGGCTTTGCTGTTCCTGTCTCTCTTTTTTCAGTGTCTGTCTCTTGGTGTTTTTCAGACCTGTCCGTCTGCATCACAGTGTTTCGGTCTTTTTCCCTCAAGCTCAGATTTCCGGATTCTTTCTCTCTCCGTCTCTCTCAACATTATTTTCAGCAGCACTGTAACAGGACAGCCTCTGACGCATTTGAGTTTAAGTCCCTGTGGATGTTGAACCTCACTCCCTGCAGAATACATAACTCTAAAAACTGTCAATGTCAACTCAAGAGATTACGTGAAATTCCATCTATACTGGGAAATGATTTATTCTTATCAATGCAGATTTTTCCCGAATGAGCATTTCCCCCTTTCCATTTAAATAACCTAATTTGACCCTAAATTTGCTTTTTGCCTTCTTGTTATAGTCACTGCTAACACACAATCCATTAAGCATAGGACATTCCAGCATATTTATAGGCTTGATTAGAGATAATTAAATGGAAGGATTGTAGCAATCAAACATTGATTGCCTTAATCAGTACTCTTTGACTGGAATGACCTAATGCTCCTTCAGCTGTTCCAAAGCTTAGGTCTGAAGGACCTGCAGGTTGCTATTTTACCCACTTGATGCCCTTTTGTGTCTGTGCAGAGATGAACTTACATTAATCTGGTTTTGACATGGAGAAAACTTTCAGAAAGCTCACAGAGTCAGTGTATTGCTGAAATAAACAGAAACAGGTTTTTCATATGGAAGCGCTTACACAAATTACGGCAGTCCTCACGATTGAGAGGACCAAATGACCCACAGCTTATTCTGAGGTAAATATCGGAGCATGAGATGGAGTTTACACAGATGCATGAGCTGAGGAAGAACCAGAGCAGAAAGGATTCGTCCCTGATTTCAAAATGTCCTGACTTGCAGCTTTTCGGCCCTGGAGAGAAAGAGGATTTGGCATTTTCTTGCTGGATCTGGGCCCTTCCACATGTTGTGAATAGATTATTCTGAAGATGGCTGTTGGACGGCTGCATCTGACAGCGTCGCTCTCAAGCTTAGAGAGTTTGTCTTTGGAGCAATGTCTTGGTTGGGCTCTGCTTCATCTTGTGTTTGCTCAACTGTGGAATTTCGTCATTAAATGTAACATTTAAAAGTAAAAATTAGAGCTTGACAATTATATCGCTGGCCAGTTTTATTGGCAGATAGTTGTCGATCATTGAATCGTTGTATGTGATATAATTTTGCGAACACAATGCAGAAAAAGATTCATCCATCCATTATCTATAACGCTTATCCTTTGAGCTGAAGCCAATCCCAGCTGACATTGGGGCGAGAGGCTGGGTACACCCTGGAACGGTTGAAGAAAATTATGCTTGGGGTCCCTTTTGAAATGGTTAAAAATACATTACATCAAAACCTATCCTCTTCCACTTCAAATCGACCAACAACCAATATAGAAGAATAAATTAGACTTTATTACGACCTTAAATCAGTTTAGCCATCGGCCCCAAAAATCCAGTATTGGTCAGGCTCTAGTTAAAATCTCCTGCTAGAAAGTTGGAAAAATAAATTGTGATGTTCCAGTGAGATGATCACTCAACCTGTGACAGTTTGATTCATGTCTGCTTTGATTGGACGACCGAACAACTTCTACCTAACGATGGTCATCTGGCCAAGCCATTGGTTCTCCACATCTGTTTTATTGATCCTCCAGCCGACATGCTGACATATTTGACCATGTGTCCAAGTATCTGTACATGCAGACCTCGCGCAGTCACTCAGTCTGGACACACTGCTTGTAATGCAAGCAGAGTCAATGAAGGGAGGCAAGGACCTGCACCACAGGGGAGGAAATTAAGAAAAAAATAGGAAATAACATAACACATGGTGCGTTTCCATGGCGATGGCGGATGGGAATTATTGTTATGAAAGCCTTTCTGAAGAGGAGAATGAGACTCAATGGAGCCTCTGTTGTGGGAACGACAGATCTGGGCCAGACGGAGGAGTAAACCACCTCCACGTGTCCTCAGGTCCATAATGGGGTCTTCCACGGTGTCTAGAGACTCCACAGAGCGCACTCATCTTACAGTGTTTGTGGAGGAAAAGACTTGTCTCAGGAATATAACATGTAAATTTTGAGCCAGAAAATCCTCAGCTGTAACTTCCCTCCCTGCTCTTTGCTGTTGCTTGGAATATTAAATGGAACATGTGATTTGATGCGTCTCTCCCTTGCGCTTGTTTGGCGGATAACCTACTTTGGATTATATAGAGGTGAACATAACACAGGCATATTGCCATGGCGATGAATATATAAGCATTATATAACAAATGTAATAATGCAAAAGAGATTACTTGTTGTCCTTGGTCTTTAACTTGCATATATAACCTAATATTCCAGTATAAGCATCTCATCCTAGAGAACGTCTGAGGAATAAACACGCTTCCAAGTCTTTCAGAAACCATATGAAAGCCTTCTGCCTGGTAATGAACTCCACAAACCCATGGAAATGAACCTGGAAGCAATCGCCCCTGATTTGGACACAATGAAGAATCACCACATCAGAGGGGCTAATGGATCATATCAATTAAACTACACATTTGCTATCAGGAAATTCTGCGGTCAGATGCAAATGTGCCGCAGTTCGGGAGTCTGTTCCTTAGATCTGGGAGCTGCAGTTTCTTTCCATCCATGTTTCGAGGCTTGCACGCACAGTTGATATTTATATATACACCATGTGTGAAGTTTGGCTGTGCTTCAAGAACAATGACAGCTTTATCTTGTTAGTCAAAGCAATACCCTGCTAATAACATTTCATCATCAGATGTGGAGTCCCTCTCATATGTTGGTAATTAAAAAATGGGTTCTGCTCAGTTACTTGGCAACGTATTGCACTGGTGGCAGTTTGGTAAACCAAATGCAGTATTTGTTTCTCAAAGAGAAACAAAAGCTTGAGGTTGTTTGGGGACAACTAGATGAGCATTTACTAGTTTCAACTCATGGCAATAAACAAGCTTCCATGGAAAGATCGACATACCGTCGAATACACAAATATGTGTTCTAACCACTTTATATAAACGACAAGCTCCCAAAAGTGAAAACAAAGCGTCCTTTTGGTTTGCTGCGGGTGAGATCATAAACCCAACCTCCACCATGTCTGCAGATGGGACATCGACCAAACAAAAAAGTGAAAGCACTAGTAAAATGTTATTGTTTCTTTATTTATTTGATGCTAAGTAAACAGTGATGATGTAATGATTGACAGACAAGACTCATGATTGGTCGGCACTTTCATACCACTGATCCCTCCCCTCATCACTACTCCACAGACTCTGGCTCCAAATGCGCAGGATGTCAGCTTTCGTATCCAGGACATTTGGCTTAATTTCTGGAAGTAGAGAGGCATTGTCCATCTTTATGTCTGTGTTGTCAACACATTTGAAACAGGGGTCGGAACTCAACTAAACAGTGCCTCTGAAGAAAAGCAAATGCATAAGAAGACAAAATGCAACAGATAAAGAAGCCTAGTGGCTAAGTTTAGATTGTAGTTTTAAATGGAAATATGCTGAGCTTGACTCAGCATCTGTATGGCATTATTTGTTTGCATGCAGTAAAATGCAGCAAATGGATCCATGTGTTTCTCTTATTAGTAAAAGGGAAGACCCGGTATTTTACCCTCTGCACCAAGTTGAAAGGAGAGAAGTTATAATGTACAGCATATGAAGCCAAATTGGCACAACTGAGTCGGGTCTATTGAGCCAACATTAGGCAAGTAAAATACTGGCAGATATCATATGACTGTGTGTTGCTCTGCCCTCTTTTTCTATCTGCTTCATATATTTCTCTATGTGGGAGCTTCGTTCTTCTTTTCTCTGTCTCGTTATTTGGGACAGTTTTAATCCAACCACTCTGGGCCATGGTCCAGCTGTCCGGTGTCAGGCACTGCATCTGTGCGCCACAACCTCTCATAGCTTCCACTCCATATAACTCCCCGTCGCTGTTTTTAGAAGCATGTAAATTACGATCTCAAAGTTGCGAAGGTAAAATTATCCTTTCTCATTTGAAACCTCCACTTGTGTTTCCAGGAAAACTGGACTCTTTAAAACATAAATCTCATACTAATGTTCCCTTCAGTGTGACTCTCAAGCCAGACGCAAATCAATGTGTTGCAAGGGAATGGAAATGTTCTCCACCCTCTGCCTCATTGGGAGTGGGTTTCCTCCAGTGTACACCCTGGGGTGCACCCTCTCTTTCTTGTTCCCACCTCCCTCCTTTCCATTTGTAATATTCTTGTCTGAACCTCTGTCACTGTCCTGAATGTAACTTACAGTCAGACCTTATTTGATGGGAGGAAGAGGGAGTAGGTTAGCAGCGGCTAATGGCTGACTCATCAAAGAGAGGATACTCTGACTCATCTGAATGCTGCAAAGTAGTTTGAGAGCAGCCCCGGCGCGTTTGATGGTGATTTGTCGGGTGATGTTAAGTAGCTAAATATGTTCTCACCATATCGTCAGAATAAGAAGTCGGTCTTTTTTTGGTTGTGGACAATGATTCAGAGCCTGACTTCGGCAAACATACACTGATTGAATCTTGTTTGGGTTCAATAATGGCAGCTACAGCTTCCTGTGGGTCCCCTTGAGGCCTCATATGACTTCCTGCCAACTTGCCTGACTTTCCTCTGCCTTCCTGTCCCATCAAGAGACTATATTCGTATATATGTGTCTGTGTGTGTATATATAGTATAGTGTGTGCCACACTGACCCTCTCAGCTAGGGCTGTGACACTTCACAGAATTTATTGACATTCATATCCTGTGTGGAAACGCCACATCATAGTTGCACATGCATGCTAAAGGCTGTCAGTCATGGACCACACACTTCACATTCAGCGATGGAGACGCTCAGCATTCACACCTTTAGTCATTCGGTGACAGCCTGTTTATCTAGTGCATATTTTTGTCAGCCTCCAAGGAAAAATTGTCCTTCCTGAAAAAATGTATTGAGTGCAAATATCTTGTTACGACCAATAGTGATGTCGGGCCATGTGACAAAGTCAAAGTTGGGAGGTGGACGGATGGCTGGGTCCATCTCAAATCCCACGAGTTTAATATGATCAGGGTTTGGTTTACCCATGACTGGTCCACAACCTTAACTCCTAGAAGAACCTGTTATTCTTGTAACCATGACAACAAAGTTCCCTTAAACTTGAAGTACCATCCGTCGAAACAGATCTGGAGTAGATGTGTAGTCTGAACAGCAGTGACTGGTATTGCACTCCAATGGTTCATTGTAACTCAACACTTTTTACCATAACAATCTTTGCATGAGATGTTGTGTCATCGACTCATGTTATGTCGACCTAAACTATTTAGCCATATAAGCTATGATTCATAGCATACTCCGTTAGGGGTGATACACTTCATTATGTTCATACATTTTTTAAATACACTAACTTTCACCTGTAAGATCTCAGGTCAAATATAAATGCTGGTATGTGGAGGATTAAAATATAGCTTTCGCCAATTCACATATTTTCTGTGATTCCAAGAGCAACTAAAGAAGATGGATCAGTATCTTCACTGTGCATGAATTACAGATGTTGTGTAGTGTTTTCAGGAATTCATATGGAAAGAACTCAAGTGGGCCCAAATTCAGAATGTGGGCTTTTGCTTGGAATCTAGGAATCTATTTAATAAACAGAGATGACGCCAAAGAGGAGAGACTGGGGGAAATGAATGGTTGGGTATTAAGTAGTTTTCTGGGATTATTCAGTTACAGTTCATGCATGAGCAGTTAAAGTGCCATATAAATGCTAAGTACACAAAGATCCCAGTGAGCAAGAGGGGGCAAATAGGAATACATATATCAGAAATTACAATTTCTAATAAGCACAGGTCCAATATGTACCAATCAATGTAATGAATGACAATACATTCCAATTCTGTGTCCCTTACATTGTATTAATTCATTAAATCTTCTCACACAAAACTAAACTTGAGTTTAAATCTATATGTATTGTTTTCCGAGCTCCATCTCTCTCCACCACATCTTTTCTATTATCCCAGCTCAGCTGATGTAGCCCGCCCGTCTTCAGAAACAGGAAATTGAGTAACGGAGAAGGTCAGTCAGTCTGGAGCGGACGTGACAGTCAAACACTCACAGCCACGACACCCTTTTTAATTTGTAATATTATTTGATAGGCAGTGCTGTATGAAATATGAAAGAAACGGGTTCAGGAGCCTTAGGTATGTGTGTTTTTTCCCCCTCTGGAGCAGCAGGTGAAACAATATTAGCTTTGACATGAATTCCCAACTGGAGCGTGCTGCTGTAGGAGGACGGGGGCACATCAAGGGAAGGATTTTACGCAGCAAAGTGGTTTTGTTTTGTTTTGGAAAACAAAGAGGGAGCGGGTGTTTTTTTGGGTGTTGCTATGCTCATGAAGACAGGCCATGTGACGCGGATGTGGTATTGGAGCAAGGATTTTATGGCGTGGGGGGCTGGGGGGGGGGAGCAGGGATAGAAGGTGGAAGATGTTGCATAACTGGAAAAGTGAAAAGTCCTCTGGCTGGCATGACAGGAGCATTCCTCCAACCACCCACCCAATGTCCTCATCCCCGACTTCATCTCTCTTTTCCATCTTCTCTGATTCAAACTGGTGCCTCTTCTTTTTGAAAATAACTAAGTGAAACAGGCAGTCCTCATTTTAAGCCTTCAACATGCATTAGGCCCTAGTCCACCCTGCCACTCCTTTCCGGTTTTCTTCTCTTTGCTCTTGTTCTTGTTTGTGACAACATTCTATTAAAACAACTTATGTATTTATTTATCCATTTCTTAATGGAATTCCTTCATAAAAACATCCTAAATCCTCATTTCATTGCTGTAGTGTGTTGCCTCCTCACATAACTCCCCCACCATATAAGACCTTAAATTGAGAGGCTTGAGGGGTTGTTGGGGGGGTTGGACTGAAAGAACGTGGAGATCAGCAACCGGGCTCAGCTCCCATCTGGTTCAAATCCAGAGGGTCTCAATCTCACTGATTTCCCCACCAGCTCTCAGTATCAGCTCCTCCAAACAGCAGCAGCTTATATGGGAGGGCTTTGACCCAGCGAGCAGGCCACAGGCCAGAGACGAGCTCGCTTTGAGTCCTCTGTTTCCAAGCTGGAGGATGTGGAGAAAGGATCGAGATCCAAGCAAAAGCTGAAATCTGTAATGATTGAAGTGTAGAGTGATGATGTTCAGTTGGCACGTGGCGACTGGTTTCCTTCTTGACAGTCAAGGACATATAGACTGTATATAAAGATGGATGACGTTTCTCCACTGCCTCCCAGTATCCAGAAATGAAGACAAAATATCCCCAAACGAATGCGGCCATTTTTCTCATTTGGAGCCAGACTCTGCAGGGGAATATTTGGGGGATACAGTAGAGAGTGCCCGCCCGTACACACACACACACACACAACAAATCATGTGTAAGTCTCAGCTGTCTATCATGAGGTTTCACCCCATTTTTACTGCATCAAATGATTAACACTAAACTTCTAAAACATACACCAGACACCATCTTTGAGACAATTCATTTTTTTAGTGATTTATTAGAATCCTTGTTGATTCCTCTAGCATGGAGAAGATGGTATTCATAAGCTATACAAGACACTTTGGCTTAACTTTGGGAGAGTAGAAATGTTGTCCATCTCTATGTGCAGTCAAGGCTCAAGACCATACAGTGTCACATACACAGCAGCCATTATGGTAAGTTAACGTAGACTCTTGATGATCGGCTCGGTTTGTGAGTCACAGACAATCAGTGAAAAGAGGGTTAAGATGAAAAGTTTTTAAATCAAAGAGTCCAAAGCTTTATTGTGGTTTCTGTCCGCATTAGCCCCCATGAAGTTCACACCCTTGGAATTTTTGCCTTTTTTTCCAAACCACTGTAAAGCTGATGCTGGCCGTCCCATTGAAAGGACTGGGTGAGAGATGATGTCATTCTTCACTGTGAAGTGTCAGACACTCGGAATGTGGGCCACCTCAGCCCACCCGGTCCAGCTGAATGGCTGAAAACAAATCCTGTGAATCTACTGACCGGCTTTGAGGGGCCCCAGCTCTGGCACCGGTAGCCATCTTCACTCTGGGGGGCCCTGGGGGCCCAGCACTTCTGGCTGACGTCATGGTAGCAAAACCATTATGATGAGATTAGTGTGAGCTTGTACACAATGCTCGGGTGCTCTAGCATCTCACCCTCTCCACTATGTTTTTGTGCATATCCATTTCCAGAACTTCATAGCTTCTTTTCTCTCCTTTATTCAACACCTTCCTCTTCTTCTATCAATTCATATCTTTTTTTTCTACCCTGGTTTATCCATTTCTCTCTCCAAAGAATGCACTTTTCCTTTCTAGCACACAGAGACTCATTTCCTGGGTTCATATGCATTTCAAAAGGTGCAGGAGGCTCCCTGTACCAAGCTGAGGAATTGAGACGAGCAGCAGGGTGAATATCAAAACACTCCTCTGTAGTCTGTGGAGACCAGTCCCTGGTTAGGCAGTGGGAAGGTTGGACAATCAAATGACTCTGTGTAAACTTCACTCCCCTGGTCATCTGTAGTCATTTATTTATCTGTATTGCTGCAGGGACAAGAAAACAACATGGACTGAGAGATAGTTAGATTATATTCTCTTCTCTCATAAGCTGTATTTAGACCTACTCTGAACTCTGGGCATTTAGCTTAACATTTCCAGAGGGGCTATATGTGAGCATGTAAATGTCTGAGTTAGTTTCATCCAACATTTTTCAGAACCTTTCCTGCCAGTCCCGTTGTAAAATGTGTGGACAATCTCAGATTGTGACCATTTTTGGAGGTTATAGGAGGGAAATGTCTGGGAAATTCACCCAGAGTTGATCATGTTTTACAACACGACAAAATATATCCAAGTATGAAAAATAAATGTTATTTTTTTTAATTAATTGTATGGTATTACTGTGTCAATAAAACAACCTCCCTTGTTGTTGTAGGATGAGCTGGATCTGACGGATAAGAACAGGGAGGCCATGTTCGCTCTGCCTGATGAGAAGAAATGGCAAATCTACTGCAGCAAGAAGAAGGTGAGTCTGCCTCTGCTGTACTTTACCAAACATCAGCCCCAAGCTCTGGCTGGCCCTCTGTTGACTGGCTGCCTCAACCCACAGTTCATAGTTTAACTGTCAGCGGTGAATGTTATTGAAGGGCAGTCTCTTTCCATATGCAAGGCTCTAATATGTGGGATACTCTAAATGCATGTACACTACTTATATACAAACAATTCAGTGTATAAAAGGCACTCCCATAGCTCCTGTTTCTTCCTGCAAGCCCCCAATTATCAAATCTCCTCCTCACGTCAGAGAAAGCAATTTCCTCACGCTGCTTAAGGAATTGTCAACATACCATGGGAGGACTAGAACATTCTGGTTAGCCCTCTCTTTCACCCCCTCTGCACTCGCCAAAATGTCTCTCTCTTTCTTCGTACCCTTTGGCGTGTTGCTCCACAACAACCCTGGTGTCTGGTCTTTGTGGTCGAATATCCACAAGGAAATGACATTGTACTTGAAGAAAAGGGGGAGCTCTCTTCCTTCTGTCTCTTTCCTTCTCTCTCTCTCTCTCTCTCTCTCTCTCTCTCTTTCTATATAAAATTGAACAGATAGTCATAAACCCACCCTTGTGTCTCCTTGCTAATTAGTTTAAGGTATTTTTTTGGAAGGAGGACGAGTATCTAGCCCTAACCTTCCTTCCACTTTCCTAGGCATGCAGGCCCGGCTTAGCTGATGTGATACGCTCTGACAACCTTTTTAAAGAAGGAGTAAATGCGCGTGCGTGCGTGCGTGTGTGTGCATGTGTGTGTCGGTCTGGTGTATGCACCTGCATGTGTAAAAGTTTGTACTTGTACTCAGGCCAGTATTGAGTTACGAGGAAAAAGACGAGCAGCGCAGTCGTGTTGTTTAGAGGGATGTCAAGGCGAGGATGGAAGCTAGAGCCCCACAACAGTTTGCAATGAAATGGAATACGGCTAAAAAATAATAGAAGAGAGACATATAGTCTTTCTTTTAACACACTATGATAACCGTTGGCCTTGCATTGTGCCCTTGAATACATTACTTTGTATCATAGGGGACTGAATTGTTGGCAGAATCCTTATTTGCACATGTGAACCCACATGAAAGCCTCTAGTTCAATAATACTCAAATATCACTTATTGAATATTTCACTAAAGCAACTACAGACTATGTTATGAGGACTCTTCGTGCTGTTGTTAAAGGAAGTGGAAACAGAGTTTTGAATGTGGCTTGGGCATACCAAACCGGGTTGCAGTGTGCACATAAGCCAGGTTCAAAGGTAGGATAGACATTTTTTTCCCCATCTCTTGGTAGGAAATCATTTCCTCTAAGACTAAGGTGAAAAATAAAAAGACATGTGCCCAGCCAAGGAAATGTAGAGCAAAACTGGGTTAATAGTGCAAAGCGGAAAGCCGAAGGAAAAACCAAACCAACTCTTTATTCATGGTTACATGTAATAGAGAATGAGGGAAACACAACTGGTGTGCAATATCGGATAATAATCTGCATTCCTGTGTGTGTATATGGAAATAAAAAGGCCTGAATAATGTCCTTACATGCAAATACCCACACAGACATGACAGATCTAGACTTAGGAAAGACCTGCAGGTTATTCAGACACATCAACAGTACTTGCACTGTTTTCCCTAGAATTACAGCATGAGAGTGATTGGAATGGAGAGCCGAGGACAGCAGAATTTCCCTCCGCCGTTCCTGTCGGCGACAAACACTGGTCCCCTTGTTTCATCCAGCCAAGCAACTGCTCCAGTTGTTAGGGTTAGATAACACTTGGAGGGTGCCACAGAACGCACGACAAAGGGACACACTAAGTTTTTGTTCACCTGCAAAACAAACTGTCCAACACATTTACCACTAAATTGTTGCCAATGGCAAATCTGTTATGGTCCAGTAATCAATTATAATCAATTTTTTTTTACGTGTTCACCTCAAGTGAAGACTAAATGCTTCTTTCTAGCCAGAGAAAGTTCTCTTACTCCTTAGGCTAATAAAAAAACTTAAACCACCCTTATTTACTTTTTGGCATTTCATAAAAAGTTTTTGTACATGTAGCCCAAAATGGCCTCCAATTTTTTTATATGAGTCTAGAAACTTCTTTAGCATAATTGTAATTTTTTTTTAACCAATAGGACTTAGGTAATTACACACACACAAAACGTTGTATTCTTAGTTTTTGTGGCTAACATAGCTATCACATGCTACATACACTGGGAAACAGCAGCCTTTTCATTGATTTGGAGTTGGGGTTTTGGCCATCTGAATAATAAAAACATCCTCTAAACTCAGTTTTTACAATAGATTTGGTCTTTTTGAAGTTCTGAGAAAAACATCTCAGGGGGACTTTATACTTTCATCTCAAGCTACTTGCTAATTTTGTCTGACTGCTGGTCGCTTCTCGACATTAGGCGTTTTAACCGGCCTCGTTTGCTGAAAAACCTGTCCTGCTGGGAACAAGGTTGATGAGAAGTCAGACAGAATCACACATTACGTAACATTACTGTTTCACCGAACCAAAACAATGAGCTGAAAGACGCCTCTAAGCCCCATAGATCAGCTAAATGCTTATTCAATAATTCTCAATAAATGTATAACTTCAAGATACAATTTGACATAACACAGAATCATATAAGTCAATAGGCCTCTTACAAACATATCCATTCTTAAGATATATGTAACACTTTAAGAAAACATTTTGGCAATATCAGCAAAAGTCTTGTACTCAGAATTTTCTTGCAGGTATACAATTAAGACTCACGAATCATGAAAACAGATACACTGCCCTTCCGGGTGAAAACACACGTGTTTGATATTGTCTTAATCTAAATGAATTGGAATTAACCTTTAGCAAATTGATACAATTAAAACAGACTTGCCACAAAACAAACATTGTGTCACCATATCATCATCACCCTTATGACTCGCCAAGTTTTAGCCTTTTTATTGGCACATTTCTTCCCAGCAGCATCTACATTTCAGCTGTTCTCTCACTCTGACAGCTGCTTCAGGGACTTTTACACAGGTCACTGTCCAGAGTCTTCCTCTTTTATAACATCTGACAGAGTAACATCCCCTACTGTCTGATGTAATATTCTACTGTCTAATATCTCACTGCCTGTCCTCCTCTTGACCACTTCACGCACGTGTGAACTTTACTTTGAAAAGACAGGTTTCTTTACTGTCGAACATACTATCATGTGGGTTCAACAATTCTCTCTTTGGTGTTTTTTTTAATCTGATTTCTGTGAGCAGGACTGAAGTTCCATAGAGGAAAATTAGTTTTGGTCTTTAATTCAATAGGCAGCCTCACGTGGATATTTAAGACGTATTGATTATAAAAAAATTCAAGTTTCACATTTCTTAACCTCCTCATGACCAGGTGATATTTACCAGTAAGTGATATCAGCTTGATTTTACGCAAATGTCTTAAGAACATATACATTTTAAATCCCATATGAGTTTACACTCCGACATCAACTTGTGTTTTTGTTTAAATAAAGCTGTTTGTTTAGTTTATTGAATCAGTAAGCAGAGGTGTAATAGAATTAGAGTGAATATGGTCTCTGCGTACCATGACTAACTCAAACATCGTGTGTGTGTGCGTGTGCGTGTGTGTGTGTGTGTGTGTGTGTGTGTGTGTGTGTGTGTCATTTATGATAAGCGTGAGATGGTTATATACAGTATACGTGCAGCATACAACTTCAACAGAGATGGATTACTGAAATGTTTCACTCACATTCCTACCTGTAAGTGTGTTTGTGTGTGTGTGTTTTTGTGTGTGTGTATACTTGTTTTTGCTAGCGTGATCTTATCCAGCAGCCCCCAGGTAGAGAACACGATGTAACATCTAATAACTTCTGATAATCGTTCAGTGCCGGGAGCCAAACAGGGTCTCCTGACTCATATTTGTAGCGCTCCACTGACCACACGCACACATAAAGAGAGAGACACACACATACACTGTTTTCAGCCCATGATCACACAGCACGATTCTTAACCAGTATCTAAACACTGAAATAACTAGCAGAGATCTGTTTTCTACTGTGCTAAATGTAGCTTAAATAGGATTATACTATTTACTGCAGTATTTGTTTGGCTGTACAAAATCATCCAATGTTAGCCTCATCTCATATGCTTCAATGGGCAGGCCATCACTTAACACAAGCTGGCTGATGCCGTTCGCCCCTCCCAAAGAAGCCAAAGCACATTTCTTCAATTATCAGCCACATGTGCTTTATCCCCGTCACTTAAACTAATGTGACCCCGAGCTAAGATTTCTGCTTGAGCGCGTGCTATAACTTGTGTAATGTTAGCTACCTGTCAGAGATGGCGAGCGTTACATAATCTTCCAGAATTCAATATCCTGTCCATTTCCTGCCTCTCTAGGTGAGACTCTATATCCCGGCTTCCGTAGATAAATATTCCCTGCAGAGGGATTGGCTCTTTGGAATGTTGGACAATCCCCCTCGTTGCGCAGACGGGAATATTTGTGGTGACAGCTGGAGCAGAGAATATGAGGAAAATATTGACTTAAATGACAGTTAATGCATCCCAATGGCTTGCTGTATCAAAGTCCTGCAGTAATTGCTTGACGGCCCATTTACTTTGTCTTAGATAGGCGCTACCATATGAATAATTTGCAAATGGAATATTTAACATAATTTACTTTAGTTATAAATACATATTGTTTTCACTGGAGAATCCAATGGGCTCCCTTTCTGCCTCAATATTTGACTGGTACATTTGATATTGCCAAAGATATGATTGCATTTTAAACTAGTATTATTTTCAGTCTCTGTGTTACAATATTTAGTTATCTGCAGTACTCCACGTTCTCCAAGATGCCTGGAACAAAAGACTTATAAAAAAATGTCATGGTATTATTTTTTTAAGCATCCTCACTTTACTTTTAGTGCCTAAAACTATTTGTATATAAAGGCATCCCTCTGGAATAGTTAGCAGAATTAGGGCTGCATTTCATGGTTAATACCACTTCTCCTTTGAGGGTCGCAGGGGTATCTAGAGCCAATCCCAGCTGACAGTGGGCGAGAGGCAGGTGGACCCTGGACAGATTGCTTATATCAGGTCCATCGTATAGAGAGAAACAACGTTTTACATAGTCAGACAATTAAGAGTCTCCAATTAACCTTCCTTGCATGTTTTTGGACTGCATGAGTATGCAGGTGAAAAAACTGTATGTCTTTGTTTTGGTCTACAAACTAACCTCTGTATTGTATTTTAGAAGTGACTACACACCATTCAGGTCTTTATTTTATTTCTGGCCAAGGACAAATTCTTTTTGCAGGGCTTTTTCCCTCCTTTAAATGCAGGCTTTTGCAGTTCTCTCCTTTTGTCGATGAAGTGCTCTTTGAATATAGGGTATTTCACTCTGTATTATGCTGTTTGCCTTTGCTGTCATGATTTTGGACAGCTCATGAAAGTCCCCACATCGCAGCCAGGGTCCCCCCGGGCCTCTCTGAGCACATGGGAACAGAGTGTTTGAAGCCCGATGAGAACTCCCATTACCAGAGAAACTGGAGACCTTGTGGAAACATTTCGCTGATCGCCAATGTATAGATCAGACGCCTGTCTGAGACCCAGAGCGGTTGAAAAGCTCTCAGAGGATGGATGAGAACAAGTTAGGCTGCCAAAGTACAGAGACTGGAAGGTGAAAATGTGCTGATGTGCAGATGATTCCATGGATGTAAATGCGGGTTATGACAAAGCACATGTTGGTGTTAGAAGGAGCTTGGAGTTATCAGCCAGTCAGTGACATACCATAATTTGTTGGACTATTTCATATACTCCGACACATCATCCATCCATCCTCTATACCCCTTATCCCTTTGAGGGATGCTAGGAAAGCTGGAGCCAATCCCTGCTGACATTAAGTGGGTGTTTGGTTAATTGGACGGCTGGAGGATGCCAGAGTACCCGGAGAAAACCTATGGGGAGAATATGAATGAGAACAAGGAGAAACTTGAGGCAGAATTCAAACCAGGAACCTTCTTGCTGTGACATTACTACCCACTGCACCACAGTGCAGACATTGTGCTCATTATTAAGAGTGTAAGTGACTGAAAGTGTTAGAGTTGAACAAGTGAAAACCTCTGGCACTTCCAAATTCTTAATGTGCAAATATGGCCAATGGAGGATTTCGTCTTTCTTCCCCCTGTCGCTCCTAAAGTTGTGACTTAAAATCTATTCTCTATTTGTGTAGTACTCTTAAAGTGCCTGAGCTCAGTTATCGTCTCAGTGCAAACATTCGAGGAAGTTAGAAATCTATTAGCGTTGACAGCAGGGGTGCGGAAATATGTAATTCCATCTGCGCTTTCAACAGGTGCCCCCCCCCAAATATAAGCGTCTGCCAAATACACAGGGACGTATTCTTGATATGTGTATTTTAGTCAGGTATTTGAGTCTTCACAGAAACAATATATATCCCTCAACAGATGCTTGTAACAAGAGGAGCACCTTAAGCAAATATAGCTGATCGGGGATTCCTGTCCTCCTGTAAATCATATTTAATGTCACCAGACACAAGGAATGTACGGTGTAGTGAAAGTGTGTAATTGCTGTAATAGAGTGATGGGCTTGACCTTAAACTGTCGCAGTGGAGCACGCGACAGGGATGTTTTCACCCAGAAACCAAAAGCAGAAGAGCTCTCTGAACATGAGTGTTCAGCACTTACCTTCAAATGTGTGCACTTACAGCACAAACTACGCATCCAACGTCGTCTGGTGTTTGCACTTTTGTTTTAATCCAGGCTCCACTCTATGGAAACTGGCATCTTATCAGAAGATTTTAATACCAGTCATCAAATGTGATTAACTCCCAGAAGGGTCTGATCATGCAAGCAGTGCACAAGAACAAACTTAGCATCACTGCAGCTCCAGGAATTTCCAATTTAAAGGGTAAATATTCAGGAAATGTGCCTAGGACCCCCAAAACAAACCTTACATTGTCGGGATTTTTTCATTTGCCATAAAACGAGACGATAATTACAGTATTTTGCTTTTCATTTGGGCTCGTGAAACTGCCAGAGTAAATGTTGCATTGGACTCGACATGATTTTGAGGGTGTGTCGGCGGCTGTAATTTGGCTGAATGGCCGGAGAGCGAGGCAGTTAAGTTGTTAATCTTAGCGTCAGGATCTGTCTGGCATTGTGTCCTGAGTGTGTCAGCAGCATGGTGGAAAACACAAGCTGAGTGGTACAGTGAGCCCTATTGTTTTTGTTTCAGTTGAGCGATTTAGCTTTCAGCTCAAATTCTGGCACAGAATGCTGCAGATCAGAAACGCTGGTCAAGGACCGCAATCCACATACACCCACCCGGCAATATACATTTAAGAGTTGCTGTTTCTGCTGCTCAGTTTAGCTGTTGAAGTTTATTTGGGTTACTGGATGAAATAGAAGGATTTGATGTCCTGGCACAATAAAAGAGTTCACCTGCTTTAATCAACAAAAAAGATGTATTTTTTGTCGTGCCACAATGCAAATATTGAATTATAGTTTTAGAAATTAAGGCATTTGTTGGCACAAAATATAGATTTTCCATTTACAGAGGGAACAGAAAAGGACATGATGAGATCTTGCTCCAACATGGATGCCCTTTAAGCCCCCTTTATACTGTAGTTTAATGACAAACTCAAGAATTATCTATCGGTGGAACGGCATAATAATTAACTTTTATAGTATCCTTGTTACTCTAAACAGATGTTTAGCTATTGAATGATTATTTCTTTTTAATATGGCCTTACATAAAGTAACTTAAGTTGAACTAGTTTTCTGCAGCCTTGGAAAGGGATCTGATAGTATGTAATGTGGCCTTCACACTCAATACATGACAGAGCAGACGAAAACAAAGTCTTTTCAACCCTGAATACAGCCAAGACCCTGCATTCCCATTGAGTGTATTGAAGAAAAGGCCTTTGAAGAAACCTACACTTAAAGCATTGGTATAGGATTACTCTTGCATATTACAAAACCAGTTTAACACGAATGTGGCAAACTATAAGTTTCAAACTCTTTCTGACATGCACACAGAGCAACCAGTACGCTCCACCAGCGCTCTAAGCTAAACAAGACCAGATGGGAATGAGGACCGTGGTCTTGGTATTCCCCTGTGCCTTGATTTGCTCGTTGCATCACGCTTCCTTAGATTCTTCTGGACAAACTATATCTCTGACGGGCTATTTGAAAATGATTGTGGAGTGCACTTTGTTCGTCAAGGCAGATCTTCCCTTTCCATCTTTTTCTATCTCTGTGCAATACAAGACAACCGAGCAGTGTTATGGGCTGCACTGGCCGATCCATTTAGGCCTCATGTGGAGATTGAGGTATGGAGTTAAGGTAGAAAGCAGAAAGTAAAATAGTATGAAATTAAAGTAGCTCCATTGCAGAAGTGCCACTGCAAACCAAAGAGGCTGCAGGGTTTATTACAGTCAACCCGTATGTTGGATGTTATGAAGATGATGGTGTTCACCACCTGAACAGCATATGTCTATCTGTCCCATGTTCCTGGTGCACAAGAAGTAGTTTTGGGCTGATGTTGCCTCTTATGGAAAAGTCACTGGGCTACATGAATATGAAACATGAATATTCTAATCAAATTCCATGTTAATCCATCATTTTGTCCTTTAGATACCTTATCATGGTTTAAAATCCCAGTAAGGTTCTACAGAAAAGGTCAGTGCATCGTCGTAATCATTAGGAATAGACTGATTCCTGACCTCTGACACACTGTTTGTCAAATTCTATCTTATTCAGAATATGGTCAGAGGTCAGAATATTGGTGGCCATTTAACGTATACAATGACAGCTTCTTTCCCATGTTAGAAAAAGATCAGTCAAAGTTTTGATGGTGGGATTGGAAAATAAATCCTTCATATTCAGGTATCCATCTAAGCTACATTCAAACGGCAACAGAGAAAAAGTTGACCAGTGTGGATGCTTGTTAAAAGCTGGTTTAATGTTGCTGTGTTTGATTCAGTCTGTCTTTGTGTCCACTCACAGGAGCAAGAGGACCCCAACAAGCTGGCCACCAGCTGGCCCGACTACTACATTGACCGCATCAACTCGATGGCTGCTGTAAGTCAAACTCATTGTCTGAATGTCTGTCTCCCTCTATTTGAAGCGAGCGTGTTTAACTTTACTTCAGGCTTCTGACTTGCACGTCTGAGAGGTCACTGTTCACTCAGCCATTCTTTCTCAGATTTCTCTCTTGGCTCGCTTTTTATCAACTCCCCGCTGACTCCTTGTTATAAGTGCATGACCACATTCCTTTGCTGTGACCCCAGCATTCACACACACTGTGATGACAAACAGGCTATTTAGACACTCAGCAGTCGAGTCAGTGGGAATGACTGTCAAAGACACGGAGCAAAGCCAGGATGACCAGATTCATCATTTTTCTGGCCTACGTCGCTGCCAATATAAACAACACGATACCACTTAAAAAACTGTCTTCTACCATGATCTCAGTTATACTTTATACAGTGACTGTTGTTGTGTAAGATTATCTTATTTGGCCATTGACTGGTCCGTGCCAGTGGCCTCTGACCCTGAGAACGTATGTAGACGACGAGTTGGCTTCAAAATGTTTGGAAATCGTAAAACATGACATTTTTTTAGAGTGGCTCTTAAAAGATGACAAGTAAATGTGAAACTTAGAGACTTACAAGTTAATAGTGAAGACTGTCTAGCAGGAGCCTCTTGTTTCAGTAATGTTGATTTTGTTGTATTTTTCTTCTTGCCACTTAATGCAGTCTAGTATTTACAAGTCTTTCCAGGGCCATGGGTCAGATAAACTGTTCAACAATAGCTTATATAGACCACCTTAAACTTAGCCCAAAAATGTTATTGCAACTAATATCTGTTTATTGCTATTTTGTTTGCTGTTCTGGCAAACATGCCTGGGTCAACAACCCACATTTAATGTTGCTATTTTAACAGCTGTTTTTGTTATTGGGACGAGAAGGAGTTACCTCTGAACGGAGCACCGCTACCTGGGCTCTGGAGAAAGTATTTTTTTGCCATTTTCTTAAAGCCTAGACTGCACACACACACAAACGCAGACTCACATATACATAAACTTAATTTTTAGTGAAGTAAAGGGAAAGCACTGATTTGTAAGTTGCCAAGAACTTAAAATCTGCAGGGGCTGTAGCGGTGCCTCTGTGCTATTAGATGTCAGACACACTGTCAGAGTTATGTTTCGGCATTTCTTTTTCTTTCTTTTTGCCATACTACTGTAAAGCAGGACTTTGCACTCTGCAAATCATTTGTTTAAAGTCTGCTGTATGGTATGTGTAGAGTTTTAAAATGTTGGCATTACTTTAAAGCTAGTGTAAAATGTTGCCGGTATAAGATATTTCCATTTTATTCACCTGGTGTAAAAAATTGTCAGTATAAGTAATTGCGCTAATACTGTAGAGAAGGAAGGGGAAACTTGTTTGAAGAAAAAGAAAGTAAAACAAGTTGATTCACATTGGAAACACCTTTTTACAGTTTTACTTGCAAAAAGACGATTCAGATTTTACGACTCTGGAACAGATGAAAGAACTTGTTGAAGATATTTTTTGCGGTCCCTTTTCCCTTTTGTTGCACAAGCTCCACTTCAGCAACGTCTCCTTTATTCACCATAACTCCAACCAATTTCCTCGCCTTCCTGAGACACTTTTTCAACCCCACTTACAGTCCTCCATTGCTCCACCACTGTGCTCCAGACAGAATCTTGACAAGAGAGCATTTTTCAAATTTGGAGGTGCTCCACTAGTCCATGACTTCATAGCTTGGCTCACAGATACAAGCTCACTCACCAGGGACAGCCCCTTCCACAGTAGCCGAGGTTACTGGATGAGCTCATTTTCGCTTTGCCGCCCAGAGAGATTAGTGTACAACCAGCATCTTGGATGTTCATTCATAAAAGCATGTCAGAGCCCTGGGGCTTCTTGTTGGCCACTGAGTGATGAGTGAAATGTCCTCATGACTCTGACAAGAGTTTCTGCAGCCCTGCTGTGTCCATGCTCGTGTGCGGGGCCTCACAACGCCCACCTGGATGGGCTTTTCTGAGGATGGACAGAAAAAGAGATCCAATACAGTGGCAAGGAGAAAGGCCTGAAATGTATCAGTGATGTTAATTGCACGTCTTATCTCAAAATAGGATTTCAAACTAGCATCGGAAAATGCTAAATCCACCTTGGAGCCATTGATCAGTCAATTAGGTAGTTGAGAAAAACCTGCCTTCATGTTAATGACACAGGTAAATGTAATGTTCTACATTAAAATAACACAAGCTTTTTTCAACTCTTGAGCACTTAGTCAAACAATTCCTTCACTTTAAAGCTGAACATTCTGAACAAAAACCCATTAAACAAAAACAGCTTGGGATGAGAAAAGATATTGGTAATTTTTACCATATTATGATTAATTGTCTATCAACAGGACAGTTAAATCCACTTGTTTCCAGTCACATCATTACACTCAATTTCAGTTGTTAGTTTTTAGCCACAGGGGAACAACAGGATATTAGTTCGGTTACAGCCAGTACTTAGTTAGCTTAATTAGGTTTTGTACCTATGTCTGACTTTGCAGGGCAATTTCAGTGAATAAACAATGTTGTTTTGCCTTCATTTATTTTGAACAAATGCTTTTTTTACTGGAATCCTTGGTAACGCACATGGATGAAATTAAGGTTTTGATGAGCTGCACTCATCACTCACTCAGTTAACGACGCACTGACGACTAGCTTGAAGGTGCAGTTCTGGCTCTAGGGGGCCCTTCCCATAATAAGGATTCAGGGAAGTGCCTTCTGCTGGTTTACCAACCAGCTATAATAATATCCTTATGTGCATGTTGGCCACAGGTTAGATTGAGCTTACAAATAACAGATGTAGGAAGGAGTCATTTGGCCAGACTCATTGACATGGTGAACTGGCTCGCAGCATGACCAAATCATTCACTCTCTCCAACACTTGTTGTGTCCAACTTCCCATTGACTACGAGCATATTCGTTTAGAGAAAACCGGAGCCAGAGCTTTTACTTCTTGGCACAGGGTCCCTGAACCATCTGGAGTTGAGGCTAAGTTGACACGATGGATGTTTTGACTGCGCTGTTTCTAGATTAAACACTCTCGCTCACTGGACAGATCAGAGCTGCTGTTAGGTAGTCAAACATGGGGTGGCTCCAGTTTGCCATTTGGGTCCAAAGAAGTCATACTGAGAATATGTCCACCCTGTTTTTGACCTGCATGTCTTCTTTTTTTCAAGGGTTTAAAGGCTGGAAAACAGGGTGACATTCAAGCAAATCAATGGGCTGCCACTGTGACTAGATCTCTCCACTGCTGAACCACTCATTGTTTGAACCTTAGCACTTGGCAGTGTGCTTACATGGAAAAAAGCCTGGAGAGGCTAAACAGAAGCCCTATGGCCCCGACTAATGGAAGCACAGTAGCTCTTTAATTTTGTTGAGGGAAGCCTTTAAGTGATGTAGAAATGCATTAACACTATACCCCTGGTCTTAGTGTTTTTTTTGTTGAAATCGTGATTGAAGCTAATAGTCTGTTGCTTGTTTTGGCATGTTTCTATAACGTCAAACTTAAAAGTGAAAAATTCTGTATGCACGCCAATAAGTAATGCATCCAGTTGAGGCTATGGTAAAGCTAGAGTATGACCCAATTTTTTTTTGCAGATGCAGACCCTGTTTGCTTTTGATGAAGAGGAAATGGAAATGAGGAACAAGGTGGTGGAAGATCTGAAGACAGCCCTTCGCACTCAGCCAATGAGGTGAGTGAATCTCCCTGTTTACCAGCACTCTTAGCAACTTTTCCTCTGCTGCCAGACCATTCTGAGTATTGTGTGGTGCTATCCTTATCCGACATGCACTCCTACTATTTGACCTGTTGAGGAAATTTCCCACATATTCAATCCAGTTAATATTGTAACATGCTACAGGAAATATATCACTGTTGTTGTCAGGGCAAAGGGTCCTGAGTACTTACAACTGAAATACCAGCAATTAAATATATTTTTAGATTATATTTATATATATCTAGACTCAAGTTGGTCTACCCCTACACTGCAGCTGTTAGGATCACTCATCACCAATAAGACACATTCAAGGACGTTGGACAGCCCGCTAATACAAACTGCCTCTGTCTCTCCACGTCACGTCAGCAGCTGCTTTGGACCTGTCAGTCGTGCCAGTTGTATGATGCAGTGGTCTGGACCGAACTAGGGTTGTTGAGTTTTCTCAAGGGGAGCTATTAAGTGACAGAGCTAATGTGCAGAATGACAAAAGAAACAGGACAGTTTAATTGTCTGGGTCATGTCTGGGTTGTGTGTGTTTTAGCACACGCCTGTAACCATAATTGTGTTTGTATCTCTGTACGTATGGGTTTTCAAACCACTCATCCTGGAAACAAGGTTGGCCAGAGGCTGCTTCTAGAGCTAACAAGGAAGTCATTAGAAAGGATGCTGTTTCCGGCTCTTCACAGTTAACCTTATTTTTATTAAAGGATAATTGTACATAAAGCAAATTTTTGAATGTATTCTATACAGTGGAGAATAATCACCTATTAATGATGTTGCAGTATATGCTTTCATCATGGATGGAAGTGTTATTTAAAAATCCCAACAGTTAAATATGGGTATGGAAAAGCTCACACTAATTGCTTTAGCTATATTTAATATTTTAACACTATGCACACAGCTATGTTATAGCAATTCCCTTCACAAACTAGAAATACTCCACAGTGTTTGTATGTCTCTGCCAACCAGTGCAGTTTCAGTCTACATAAATATATTTTCCAGACTCGTATAAGGTTACTGTGACCTGTACCTGAGACCAATGGGATCCTGTCGGGTAACCTTTGAGTCCTAGAAAAATTCCCTCAACATGTTGATGTTCTTCAGATATTCTGTTTCCAAGAATGGGATGGATGGACAACCTGAAAATATGATGCCTCTAAAACAGCTAAAACAAGACAAAGGATTAGCCTCATATTGGAATACTGCCTAAATTGTTTATAATCAACCTCAGAGGATACATGTCATATTTACTTAGAGTAATATACAACACATAAAGTGCAGTCTGAAAGGTATAAGGTTTAACATTAAGAGGGGGAGTTTTGAACACTTACTTGTTATGCATATCAAGGTGTGATGGACACAGTAAAAAACTGTTTGCTGAGTTATGGCAGCGTGCCAGAAAGGAGAATAAATACCCCAACCTTGTTTCCAGGCTCTACTTTTCTCTTTCATGTATTCCCTTTCACTCCCTCTATTATATTCAACTGTGCTTAATTTAACTCATCAAAGGTAGCTGAAGTGACTGGGTCAACTCAGTAATGCATTTGCACCCGTTCAGTGAGTTATAGCTCATTAGCCCGCAGATGTTTTTAAGTACTGTAGCAGTGATGGGGGTAGCAGGTGTGCCCCACAGAATATGGGTGTTCAGGGAAAGCCTGGGCAGTGTGTTCATGTCCTGCCAAGTCTAAGCTTTGTGAAAAATTGGTGAAAAGATGTCTGGCTGACATCTGAGCACATCACCTAAGCAGCCTCTTTATGTATCACACACAAAGAGACACAGTGTGTCCCTTTTGTGGGAAAGGGACACTTGTGTATCCCCTTTGTGTATGCGTATTGTCTTTATGGCGGCATTTTGAGACATGGTGGTGTCCATCCGTATTGAGACTTGATTCATGCCTGCCTTTGGATGACTGCCTGAAACAGCCCCCACCCTCCTTCCTTCTGGCATTTCACAGAGGCAGCTGGGTCTGGTTGTGAAGAGGTGTCCTTGTGCCCTCAGCCCGCTCTGCAGGGCCACAGGACCCAAGCACATCGTCGGCGTGCAGGGTGCCAGGCGGAGGGCACAAAGGCAGCGCATTGTCAACAAGCCAGCCACTGATGTCACTTTCACTCACAGGCAGATTATAAGGCATTGAAATGAAAAGGTGACAAGGTTTTGCACATGTGGTCTCTTGCAAGTTACCGTCTATGGAATGTGATGTGAACAAAGACTACAAAGTTATTAAAAAGTGTGCATGTTCATTTCCAACACCCAAACCTCATTTGACCCCCTTTAATTTAAAATTTGTGTTTTGTGTAAACTAATTTGAACTGAGGTGGTACTGCACCTTTTTGTATTGTGATGCTGTAACTTCATGACCTACTTGTGATCCTCGTCACATGTTACTCTGTGGCTGTAGTGTTCGGGATCTAAATCCTTTCAGTCTTTTTCTCATGTTGTTTAATTATAAAGGTCAATCAAGGCTTTAAGAGGTGAGCAGTAAATCATTAAGTATTAAGCAAGCAGGAATAAGTCAAACTAAAACATGTTACACATCTGCTTAGAGGAGAGCTTTGTTCACTTGTTTCAGTCCTTTTCTGTTTTTAACATGTCAGAAGCAAAGCAACTAATGCAGGAACTGAGACACTTGGAAAACTGGCTGAATTATTCTTCCACTTGAATTTACAGCCGAACATTTTCCCCTGCCAGCAGTTATTGCTTTGTTTATCAGCTGTCAAATGGAGCTTGAACGCTCACAACGGGAATGTATGTTTACTCACAGAAGAGTGTGCATGTGAGGGCCAGTATGTGAAGACAAACTGCCACAGCCAGCTGTGTAGTCGAATCACATCTGCATGCCCTGGTGTGCATTTCACTTTCCCTTCCAGATATTGAAATACATAGGAGCTCAGTGGGTTTTAACTACGCTGTTAAGTGCACTTACACGAGCACTGTTGACCTACTGAGTCATCTGCACATCTGCTCTATGTCTGCGTTGATGAGCGTGCTGTGTGGGCATTCTTCTATCCAAAACATCATGCCCCTCAATCACTGTCATGTCGTCGGTGGAATAACTCCACGAGGACTGGGACGATTTTCACGGAGGTCACGGAGGCTGCGCTGGCCCAGGATGCACTGCAGCCCCAGGCTCACGTCAGCGGAGCTTTGCGATGCTTCCCAGAACGGCTCTCATGCACATTGTGTCCGCAGATCTCTTCCAGCAAGAATATTGACTCGAGTCGACTGCAGCCGTTCCCCTCGCTCCTGTGTCAATAACCCTTTGGACGATTCGCTACCACCACGTGCAAATATTATCCCTCATAACATTTTGCCGCCGGATCTCTCAAAGGTTCTGTTAGAAGAGGGTGAACTTTATATCTGTTTATACATATTACTAGTTACGTTAGCGGGGGGAGTGGAGTATCGCACCTTGAAGGGGTCTTGGATGGATCCATGTTTTTGCTTCTCTTAGAGCGCAGATTTCTCACCCTTTTGCTACTTAGGGGGGAAGTGGAGAGAAGAGAGGGCCGGGTGGGTAGATACAGGCAGGTTTGAAGAGGCTGATCCTGCTGGTGAGCCAGGTTTGTGTCTACAGATGGAGAGGGGGGGGGGAATAATCTGCCTTTACTGTAATCCCCATTACATTTGGCTTTTCATCTAACTAAATACGTCCTGTTAAAAGCCACATGCATAGAGTCAAAGCACTAGAGATACAGGGAGGTAAACTGTTCATCTACTTTCTCAGCTGATGTTTGATGAAGTGAAAATCCTCAGAAGTCTGTTTACAGGTGTCGGAGAGTTGTACTGCATTTCAGACAACTCACGTTTGAAATGACTGCAGCAGCCGCAGATCGTAGTAGTTTGGCGCCAAGGCTCTGACTTCATCACCCCTTCAGATAGGATTTCGTTGATGTAATACAAAGTGATGAGTGTATATTTTTAAGCCTATTGGAGCCTACATGTTGAGACTGGGGCGGTGAATGGGGCTGAATGGACAGGCATTTTAAAGCAAAGGGAGAGATGGGAAACCTTTGCAGCTTAAACAGAGCGCCTCAAGTGATGTCACTAGAGTTGACGTTAGCTGTGGCTAGTTTTAGCTAGCCATTACTAGCATGGCACACCCGAATCTCCAAACAGACTGTGTGCAATGCATTCAAGTTGCATTGTGGGTAAGACGGGTGGAAGTTGTTTTTTAGAAAAAAGAATATGTGGTACTAAAAGGTGATTTCTTTAGTTTCTATCCTCTTTTACTGTCCATCTAGAGTCCAAAAGCCTTATGCTATTGTTATAAGAGTGCAATAGTAAATCAGTGGTGTACTTAAGTGTGTATTTAGTGTTTGATTAACGGCTCTGTATGTGTGCTCTTGGCTTCATTAAGTTACAGAAGCCAGAGCTTGCGTCCTACACATATACCGTATAAACATATATAAACTGCTCCTTGTGGATTTAGTGATAAACCCAGTCCATTAAAACATCTTGCCCATGCCACGCAACCTTACTTCACGTTACAGATGTGCATGGTGTCCAGGGCTTTTATTGATAGTTCCACATATGCGTCCATGTGTGTCAGTTTTCTGTTTTTTAGTCTTTGTTCGGCCCTTTTATTTTATCACAGTTACACACTGGGCTTCACATCAACTAACATTTATTTGAGTGAGAGAGGTGGTGATATTGTGTGACTCGATCATCTAGTTCTTACCGGCACCTCTGTAGAATTTCCTGGGCTCTTGTCCACATTCTGACCCTTTTATAGTAGAACAGAAGTGTCAGTGTGTGTGTGTGTGTGTGTGTGTGTGTGTGTTCCTGTTCCTTGGGTTAGGTAAGTGGATGTTTGAAGGAGACTTTAAGTGTCTGTGTGTGTGAACGTGGTGATTACATGAAGGACAGAGGAGAGGCATGAGAGCACATGGTCACTTGAGTTTGTGCGTTTGTGTTTGGAGGTGTGTGGTCAGGCTTTGACGGCGCAGGGTGAACTCTTGACCGACTGTCTGCCACACAGGGGTCATCCTTAGTTTGAAGAGCCAGACTGTTTTGTCTATGTAGCTCTAACCCTAATGATGCCATTTTGTTGGAATGAATTTCTGAACTTATTTCTGAGCATCTGGAGTAGTTTTAATATTGTCCTACTCATTTTGATTATCGCCTGCCTCTGGTTGAGGGGGTTTTACGCTTTACTGATAAACAGAGATTAATGGTCTCTATAAAGATGGATCACTTGCAACATTTAATGATATTTAAAAAAAGTAAATATATCTGGGTTCCATTAGAATTTTGATCTGCAGCTAACCTAACATTACCTGCGACCAGCCTTGGCCTTGACTCAACGCACATAGCAGTCATTTTTTATTCACTTGTGTTTAGTCTTGTCTCATTCCAAGTGTTAGTCCTCACGTCTTTCTTTTGTCTGTCTGGAGAACTTTGTGTGTGTGTGTTTGTGTGTATTTGGCTCGGCCTGCATATTGTTCAGCTCTGCCTAAGCTCATATCGTATGCAGCAGTTGTCTTGAACGCAACCCCAGCGGGTTTTCAAGAATGCAGTGGTTGTTCCAAAAACAAAAAAAGAGAGGGAGGGAGAAAAGAAAAGGGGGGGAAAAAAGAGGAGGCCTGCACGCCAGTCGACTGAGCGTGAATGTCAGCGGATCGGAGGAGACAAGAGGAGACTCCAAAGTCGGAGGAGATGGGATCCATTGATTGAAGTGCTCACTGGAGGGAGAATGAAAGACAAGGAGGAGGGCGAGTGGCTGGATGTCAGCTTCCTGGTTTTTTTTAACAGTGCAGATTATTAGTCACTGTTGAATATCAGTGGATTTTCACATGTATGTTTGCATGCATGCATCTGCCCTTCCCATTTTAACTGTATATGCATGCACATGCTTTGGGTTTTTTCTGGCGAGCTTCTTTGCAAACCAACAGAGCGAAGAAGCCAACGAGCAAAGCCTTGAATCCCGACCACCCCTTTGAATCTAGGCTCCAAGAACAGCAGCTCTCACCCTCTGCTTTCCATACTTTAATCACAAGGATGTTCGGCCTAATTTCTCCTGCACTCAGGAGACTCTGAGGTGGCCCCTTTAATTCATGGACAGGTGTATGACTATCCCCTTACTGGTCTGACAGGCCAAAGAATTGTCACTGCTCTGAGATGAGAATCTTTTAACAGCTGGATCGGTTTCACCTTCCCTTGGTTCCAATGTCTGTTTTACATCTGAATAAAGCCGTATCTAATATTGGAAATGTATTTTTCGTCCCCTTGGTGTCGAGTGGAGTCCAAGTCATCTTCTAAAACAAGTAGCCCAGTGTCTGCTGAAAGCCTGTGTGTGTTCTCTATGATTTTGGTTCTCTGTCAAGGACTGCCGTCTGTATGCATGCATGCATGTAGAATGATCTTCTTGATCTCATCCATGCACCTCCGGGAACGAGTGGATTACCTCCAAGAGATTTACTGGTCATGCCAGGTAACGTCTGTGTGTGTGTTTGTGTGTGTGTGAGTGTGAGTGCTTACGTGAGTACTGGAAATCTGGAATTGATCATATGTGGTTGGGAATATAGGAATATAATTGGATGATTTACATTTTTGTTCTTGTTTTTTTATGCATGTTGCTGAGCAAAGACTGTAGTGGGAGCCGAAGAAGCTTTTGACATCAAAACAACATATCTATTACCATGAGTGGCAATAAATCTCCACTTTCAGGCCGTCTCTGTCCTTCTTTTCTCTTCCTCTGTTTGTCCTTGTCTCCTCGTTCTCATTTTGTCTTACAAGCCCTCATTTGTTTGAAATAATTTATGAGGCCTATCTGAAATCTCAGCAAGTGGGAAGGTCAGCCCACAGTGTGCTCACTGGATGTGACATCCCTAAATGTTTACATGTCTCGTCTGTCATTCAGCAGATCTTCTTCTTTCCCAGAGAGGCCCTGGACCTTTAATTGGTTCAGCTATTAAGGGCTTTCAACAGGAATTTGGATAACCTTTGTGTGTCAAATCTTTAAGTTGAAATATATAATAGTAACTTATCTTTATTAAATTGTTACCAAAATGATGATAATACATTACCACATCCATAAACATGATTCACCTCAGTCATGTCAGTATGCTTTGTCTATGAAAGGGGAACTCACCAATCTGACGCTGTAAGGTCACCTTCCTGGGAATTATCTATTCAACATGGATGAATTTCAGATTTGAGAAAATGAACCCCTGATATCATTAGTGATTTCATCACCATTATTGCAGCATCAGTTTGACAGGGAAAGTAAAAGAGACATTATGTAGGAATCAGGATTTTTTCTTTTAGGCACTAAAAGTCAGAAAATATCTCAGAGTCTGCTACTTCAATATTGACCCTTGTGGAATTGTTCTAAATCATGAAATGTAAGTCTTAACTTTAACAATCAATTAGGACCCCTTATTTCTGAACTATTTATTAAAACTATGATTTACTGATTCCCTTAAAATCGTACTGCTTTAATCTATTCATGTTAAATACAGATTCTTGTAAAGGTATTTCCTTTAGTTTTTGACTGTTGGTCAGAAAAAGCAAGTAAATTTGATACCAAGAGCTGTGGAATATTTCGATCTGTGTTTTTTTATATTTTGTTTATTATAATGCTTCTGTGGATGGTACTGCAGGGCTGTGGAACTAATAATTAACTTGCCTTTCCATAGACTTGTGCCTTTCAACTAATATACTTGTCTAAATATATACTCTTTGTTCTCCATGTCTCCATCAGGTTCGTCACACGCTTCATCGAGCTGGATGGCCTCACCTGCCTCCTCAACTTCCTGTGCAGCATGGACTACGAGACGTCCGAGAGCCGCGTCCACACCTCGGTCATCGGCTGCATCAAGGCCCTGATGAACAACTCGCAGGGCCGAGCTCACGTCCTGGCCCACCCGCAGAGCATCAACACCATCTCACAGAGCCTGCGGACGGAGAACATCAAGACCAAAGTGGCGGTGCTGGAGATTCTCGGGGCGGTGTGCCTGGTGCCTGATGGACACAAGAAGGTGCTGCAGGCCATGGCCCACTACCAGAAATACGCTGCTGAGAGGACTCGGTTCCAGGTGAGAAGAGCTTAGGCAATCTTTATCGAAAGAGGAGAAAACAGATCTAACATTCCGAGCATACTTGGGGAGCCTTTGCTGGAGACATGGGGCAGACTATGTGACTATGAGAAAGGGCAGACAAAATATTTGAGTGCAACGCTCCAATGAATCAAGCTGTGGTCATTTTGATTAGTTGGAGACTCATGCTCTAGCGCCTCAGACTGTTGGCCTTAGGTTAAGTCAACACACAGGCCATATTAAAGCCAGGTGAGGACATCCAGAGTTATGGAGGTCAGGGAATGTGTGATGCTTTAGTGACTAGCAGGACTGAGTCAACAAACCACATCTAACACATCCCCAGGGTTTTGTGGTAAATCACACCACCTCGTGCTAAGCTAACACCACAGGAGCTGAGTGATCCCGAACCTAAGAGGCTTTTTAATTGTGATTTGAGTTATGATTAAGCTGCCGAAGTATGCTGGGGGCCAGAGTGAGCTAAGGGTGTGAGAGGCTACCAGCTTTCCCAGCATGTTGTGTCACAGCAGTTCATCGACTAATATTCCGGTCAATCTTCATCATTTAGACTCTACTGAATGAACTGGACAAGAGCACAGGCCGCTACAGAGACGAGGTCAACCTGAAGACGGCCATCATGTCCTTCATCAATGCTGTGCTGAACGCTGGAGCTGGGGAGGTCAGTGTAAACGTCTTATCTTAAATACACACTGAACTTAGTAGAATGTAACAGTAAAATAAGCCTTGTTAATTATTTAGATCAGATCAGATTTGAAAAAGTTGCAAAAGTTATATTACAGTGTTTTTTTTGTACAGTAAAGATGAAGCAACAGCCCAGCTGTCATTTAGTTTGAATTCATTAGGGGTTGTTCGGTAATTGTAATATTTTATATCTGCATAAATCATTTAAATCCTAATGTGCTTATTGATAAAAGTTGCAACTGCCTGTTTTCCACTGCCATTGTTTGACCTCTATTGATTTGTCATCCTTCTAAACAGATATCTCCTGTAAAACTTTCCTCAGTATTTTGCAGATAAGATTCATAACAATCTCCTGTCTTGTTGTTAACTCTGTCCAGGACAACCTGGAGTTTCGCCTCCACCTAAGGTACGAGTTCCTGATGTTGGGCATCCAGCCGGTCATCGACAAGCTCAGAGAACATGAAAACGCCACTCTGGATAGGTGAGAGTGAGACCTAATGAGCCACGACCAATGAAGTGTCATCAGCGATAACTCTGAGACCAGATATAAATATTTTTACCGATGTGTTTCCCATACACCTCACTGATTTGTGTTTTAAAAATTGATGGTGCAATGGATAGTTATGTTGCCTTAGAGATGAAAAGGTTCTGGGTTCAAACCTCTTGGTCAGCTAGAGGCTTTCTCTGCCTTGTTAAAGGTTGTAGAAATGTACTGGAACCCTTACCTTTGACTCATGCTTATGATGAAGGTGAAGGAATAAGTAACCATAATAGCATTATTATTGCAAAAAAATTAACTTGTGTACTGTATATATTAATTGTTTTTGGATTTGCATACAGAAATGCTAATTATCCTTTGTTAATGATGGCACTTATATCAGAGAGGTCAAACTAAGATCTATTTTGATTATATTTGAACATCATTGACAGACATCGAAATAGACTTACTGGAGACTTTGGAAGGGCCGTTCCGTTTTAGATTGTTTTTAACAAAGCTATAGATATGGAGTTTCTGAGACTCCAAGCATTAGTAACTTGGAAAGAGTCGAGGAGTAACCAGTATTAAGATGATAAAGTTAAGTGCAGGCTTGGGCTGTCAAAGACTGCTTCAGGTCTCTTGGCCTTCAAATGCAGCATTAGGGTTAAACTAAGGCGTAGAAAATTCTTTAATCACCGGCTGTTACTTCTCTCTCCCCAGGCATTTGGACTTCTTTGAGATGGTACGGAATGAGGATGACTCAGAGCTGGCCAAACGGTTTGATATGGTGAGTAATCTACAATTACCCGTAGACAACAGTCTATTTTGTTGTCAGGTTATCCTGTCAGACACGACACAGGTTTGTCTGTGTGACTCAATTTGCCGAAATAGATATCAGATTTAAAATCCATTTATGGTTATCTTCTTATTCCTTTAACAGAGCCACGTAGATACCAAGAGTGCCGGTGCCATGTTTGAGCTGATCAAGAAGAAGCTGAGCCACTCAGACTCCTACCCCCACCTCATCTCCATCCTACAACACTGCCTGCAGATGCCATGTGAGTAGCTGCATATATTCTTGTATCTGAGGTGTGAAAAACATGCTCATCAGATCGACTTTTGATAATGACTTAATTGGCCTTACCTCACTGGTTCTGCCTGTGACCTCACATCCAGATAAGCGCGGTGGTGGCAGCCCGCAGCACTGGCAGCTCTTAGACAGGATCCTCCAGCAGATTGTTCTACAGGACGAGAAGGGAGAGGATCCAGACATCTCTCCTCTGGACAACTTCAGTGTTAAGAACATTGTTCGCCTGTAAGTGGAATCTTGTAATACGCAACCAAAGCACATACAAAAACAAACAGTGTAAAGTATAGAGCATCAAAGTGACTGTCCACTATTAGAACAGGTCAGCTCAGTTCTTACTAGAGCAGAGTGAGGAAACCACTCAATTATAAACCATTGAGAGTTATCCCTTTCTGAATGTCCCTTGTTGTGATTTCTCTCCGAAAAAAACAAACACCACAGAATTTTAAAAAGGGAAATCACAGCTGTTCTGTGGTAAGCATAATGAATCACTGAACTAATTGTATGGGACATACTTTTTTTGTTTGTGGTAAACATTTCCATGGTAAAGGCTAGCTCCCCCAATCAGAGGCATTGCTATTACAACTGATTGTTTGGATGGTGGGTAGTGTAGTGCATCACAGCGGTTGATATTATTCAGACTTTTAGCTTTTAGAGGAGCATATAACATTGTTTCACAATCTCGTACCTTGTGGTGAGTCTACCTTGGATAGTTAAAACATTATGGCTGATACTCCATTCAGAAAATATATGAGAGTTTCCCTTCTTGAACCACACTGTGTACTCCTATAAAGCAGTGAACAAAATAGCAACATAGCTTGAGTGATGAAGGTGGTCACACACTATATACTGATGCATTTACATGACAACTGTTAGTAATCGTTGTGTTTACTCAGCATTGTAAGACATTGCTTTGTTGTTAATGGTGATCCAGGCCCAACATTTTACTGTTATCCACTGGAGTTCCGGTGCTTCCCTCCAATTCGATTTAAAGTCTCTCATTATCCTTTTGAAGCTGTAAACACACTCTCATTTATTGAAAGCTCCCGTGGTTAATGCGTCCAATCAGCATAATTTCTAACTTGGATCAAACACAAGCCTGATAGCCGCATTATGCACTGTTATTTCAGAATGATTGAGGCTCTGCTCGAGGGCAAAGAGGCCCTGGAATGAATGAGTGATGCATCAGAGCTTCGTTGTCAGGAAACATTTACAGTAAAACAGTAATCATGTGTAGATAACTGCTCTCAGTCCGTAGTTTTTTAATTTCTAGCGGTTTTACCTATGACAGAGGTGGAGGTTAAGTGAAGGTGCCAGCAAGGAATCGTGCGCAGAATCTGAGTAAGCAATGCTGCAACGTGAAGTAGGAGGACTGTACACTGTTCAAAGCCCAAGTCAAACATTTATCCACAATAAACAAAAGTTAAACATTTGTATGTGTTTGGGTCCAGACACATTTGGCTAATATCTATTAACAGTTATCTGTATATTAATGCAGATAAAAGAAACAATTCATATAGCTGATGCATTTAATATATTTCAATATATTCCACTTCCTTTGGTCCCCACCACAGAGACTGCTCAAACACGATTGGTCAAAATAGATACGGAAACCAGAAGGCTTCTGCATCTGATTTTATATATTTATATATATATTATTCAGAGCTTTGTACATAAAAAATAATTTAGTTAGTGTTTCTTCTACCAGTGGACCTCAGGTTTTTTTTGTCAACATACTGTCATTCCTCATTCTTTCACCAACTTCTTTCTCCTCCACTCTGCTCATTCTTGTTATTTCTGCTCAACTTCTCGGATCAGTGATGGATGTGTCTAGTCTCAGTGGTGAAATCACCATAAAATATGTAGCCTTGTCAAACTTGGCCCCAGCAAACTCCTACTTTGTTCGCTAATTCATTCCTCTATTGTTTGTGCAATCAGCACACTCCAGTGTAATTCTTTCCACAGCGTGCAGAAAGCAAACCTGCATCTACGCCCGCCCGGACGTCCATTAGTGTCCATCCCAGATCCATCACAGCGGTTCAAACCTAGCCCTCGCTTTACATTACTGCCAAGCAATGGCTTGGTTTCCATAAACTCTCCTTGACTATATTGTGCCTGGAAAAATAGTGCATAAACTGAGATTTCCTCATTGTGTTGGCTCTGTGCCGGAGGCCCAGACTGTTAACGGGTGAAAACGTATGGTCTCGTGCCGCAGCTCGTTGCGAGAGTTGAATGTAGGTGGGTGGGTGGAGGGCCCTAAAACAACTGTTAAAACATCTGGGAGACAAAGTCATTCATCAACTGCGGTTACCATGACGACAACTCTGACTATTCACAAGTGTGCGTGACCCAAAATTAACACTCTTGCACAAATCGTATTTTTTTCACAGCTATGTTATGGAATTTATTTGACTATTCCACAATAAAGTCAGTGTGTCTTTTAGTTTTAATGAGCTGGATCCATTGATTGTTGCTGGAGCTCTAATTAAAACAGTTCTGACTATGCAATCAAGTTCAAACTGTCCTGTTCACTAACACAAGCACTTAGAGCACCGACAACTGATTAATGACCAATTTATCTTTAAATGGCCTTGTGGATTTCCTCGTGTAACATTATCCTCATTGGCATCCTGCTCAGCTGTGTTCCTTCTACGTAGTTCTGCCCCTCACTCTCTTTCTTACTGTTTGTTTACACTCTCTGCTTAGTGACACTGAAACATGTCTATTCTCTCCACTCCAGCTATGGCAACGGCCGAGGCTCAAGGTTTTCACTTTCAACTATATTCATCTAAATTAATTTCTCACATTTTTCACTTTTCAGCTTTTATATGGCCTTCATGGTTTTCCCTTTCTGATTACTTCACTATCAAAAACACTCATTTGTCACTACTACATTTCAGCAATAACACAACGGCAGCGTACCCCTGTTTAACTTCAAGCTTCTGGCAGAACTAAATGCCAGACTTCATAACCAAATTGATTCCAGCCACACAGGATTTATGTTATCACTAATGTTACACTGTGCAGCTTAAAAGAGCAATCTGTACCAACCCAGTCAATGCTGAGAATGAATCTGACCCTCTCTTACCAAAATAAAGTCCAATTACTGTCAGGGACCAATGGTTCTCAAATCCAATGATGTAATTTCCTTTTAAAAAGTGGAAGCTTGACTTGGTTGGACTAGAGTTGCGAGCATTTTGTGCAAGGCTTCACTTTTTTTATCTGTTCGTGCTTCTTATTTGTCTCTGCCTGCTCCACAGGTTGGTCAATGAGAATGAGGTGAAACAGTGGCGAGACCAGGCCGAAAAGTTCAGGAAAGGTAAACTGTCTTTGATACACTGCACTCTGCAGGTTAACAGAGATAATGCATTGTGCATTTTATCAAGTTTTTCAAATACATTTGTCTGTGCCATTGCTTCCTTTCAGATCATGTAGAGCTGATGGCTAAACTAGAGAAGAAGGAGCGGGAGTGCGATACCAAGACCCAAGAAAAGGATGATATGATGAAGACGTTGAACAAGATGAAGGACAAGCTACTGCGTGAGGGTGTGGAGCTGCGCTCAGCCAAGGAACAAGTCATGGATCTATCGTCACGCATCCATGACATAGCTGTGAGCAGTTCTGCTTTATACAATATTGTCTTTAAATATGACACACAAAACAATGTACAAGCCACTAATATATTGCTCTGTAATCATATATATGCTCTATTTTTAAGTGTTTCTTTTATTAATAACCATTGATAATGAATGCAATTGATTAAATATATCATATATTATTATTATATTTAGAATTTTTCCACTTCTCAAAAGTTTACCCAAGAGAATCCATCTTCTTACCTAATTTGTACTCTAACTTGCTTTGAGCTGTTTATTTATATAACATTACTTTACATTTAATTTAGCTGAGGCTTATATCCAAGGCGACTTACAATAAGTGCATTAAACCATGAGGGTAAAAACCCAGAACTACAAGAATCAAGAAAGAACAATTTTCTTCACGAAAGCATATTTAGGAGGGATACTCTTAGATTTTATGCCGTCTTCCTTTTTCCCCAAATGCACTTGTTGAAATTTGCAATATACATAAGTGTCTGCAAATAAATTTCCAGCAATGTTTTTAAAATATAAATTTGTAATAACTAAAAGATGTATTTTTGTCCATTCCCATGCTATAGGGTGGCAGCGTGTCTTTCCCCCCTCTTCCCCCTCCTGGCGGGCCCGTCCCACCCCCTCCACCACCTATGACTGGTGGCTTCCCTCCGCCGCCTCCTCCTCTACCGTTCAGCTGCCCGCCTCCTCCACCGCCTCCGCCACCACCCGGTGGCCCACCTCCTCCACCGGGAGCCCCTCCTATGTTCGGAGCCCCGCCTCCTCCTCTTCTTTCCTCCTTCAACTCAGCGTCCACACTGCACTCCAAGTCCATCCCTCAGCCCTCTCACCCGCTGAAGTCCTTCAACTGGTCCAAACTGGGAGAGGTGAGATGGAACATCTATATCACGAAGGAAAACATTTCTTTTTACAGCCAACTGTATTAAAGACTTGACTGTACAAAACACAAGATAATTTCATAAAAAAATAAAATCAACTCAACATAAAGGGTCATTTGAGTTTAACATCAGAGCATTAGGACTCAACAGATGTTATAATTGCATGGTTATATATAGACCTGGTTCTCCTAGCTGATTTAACTCGATTATACAACAAGGTCAAAGCATCTGTTTATCCCTGATGTGAATAAATATAGAAACTGATATGTTTCTTCTTCATTGTGAATCAGTGTTGGATGTTATTGTATTTTGTCCCTTTTTCTAGAACCTGATCAATGGCACCATCTGGAATGACATTGATGACGTGAGAGCTTTCAAGATTCTCGACCTCAAGGACATAGAGAAGATGTTTTCAGCCTATCAGAGACAGCAGGTTCGGATTTGTTACTCTATTGTGGAATATAGTTTCATGTCTTGAGTTTGTTTAGCATTAAGAGAAGAGAAACAGAAGTCCATTATATCGGCTGTTCTTTGTTTGTAGAGCTGCATTTCAAGCTTGAATTTCCATAAGTTTTTATTTTGATTATTTTAATGTGTGTGTGTATGTGTATAAGTGACTGGGTTTACATGTGCACTCGTGTCCTGTTGAATATCCTGGATTTTTTAAGTAACCCCTTTTTAGGTTTAAGCATGTAAATGTCATATCCCCATTTCAGTATCCAAGTTGAGCCCTTATCTCAGTTACAAGAAACCAGATTATAAGTCTCTGTATATAATTGGGGTTCTGCATCATGTACAAATCTTATCCTGATTTCTGACCACTGCTGACTATATGCGCAGGCGTGACTTCAGCCAAGTCCCCCCCCCCTGCCCAGTTTGTACAACACTGTGACCACACGGTAACAGACCTGATGCTCATACTGTTGTTTTCCTTCAGGCTCATGAACAGGTCAACTGTGAAAAACAGCTGGTTACAGGATACACTACTCAGACATTTTGTCACCATTTGTTGTCACTATACACTGAACTGAACCCAATTAACCCAACCTGCATGTCTGCACACGGTGGGAGGGAGCTAGGGTATCCAGAGACAACCCAAACAGACACAGGGAGAACAGGAACCTTCTTGTTTTAACGCTAACCACTGTACCACGGTGCTGACCTGTATTTACACTGATGGTAACACTAAACGTCACAGGCGCCTGTTCAAACAACAGACAGTAATAAGTAACCAGGGTATGTAAAACCATAACACCATATCCTGAATATGATCAAAACCAGGATAAGCCTCATAACCAGGATAGTAGTGCTCATGTAAACACAGTGAGTGATTGAATGTGTGTGTGTGGGCAGATGGGATGGGAGGTGGGGGGCCGGGGGGTCCAGCTCTGGGCGAACACAAGCAGCTGTTCACTGCTAAGTGCTTCACTGTAGAGATGCCACAGAGCTCAAGCTTTGCCCTCGTATCTGCACAGCTTTGTGTGTGAGAACTGGTGAACTGCCCGGGTCTTCATGGGGCTCATGAGTCAAAGCAACAGCACAGCTGAAAGTATCCAGCAGCGTCGATACAGGAAACCTCGTCCTGAAGCGTGTGCATTAATAGGATAATTATGGTATGAGTGCCTATGGGGTAACACCATTCAGCACATAGCAATTACTTCTCTCTGTGCTACAAACTAATTACACACCACTTGTCATACGATTATCTTGGGTGCCATTGCATGAATTTATGTATTTTACAAGTGGGCTTAATTGGAATCTTAATTCACCCAAATGTATTCCTAGTAACCTCCGATCGATGAGAAATACATAATAATAATCCCTGTAATAGTATTGAACCTGTTGAATTCATGTATAAAGCATTTACTGCCTTGCTTGAAAGTCCCCTGACAGCTGAAAGAACAACTGTTCTTTACAGGCTTTTATTTAAGAGCAATGGCTCATTTGAGGCAGTTGCTGACAGTGATATACTGCAGCTATTTATTTATACGGGGCAGGTTTTTATTGGCACTGGCCGAGGGGTTTAAATGCAGATATTTGTGGATGTTGCCACATAAAAACCCAAGATCTTCCTGGCTTTGACATGTCAGTTCCATTTGGCAAGAGCGACATTCAGTTTTTAAAGCCCGTCGTTGGTCTTTCTTTCAAAAAATGGGCTTTTTGTTTACATTTGGCCTCTGTAGGATTAGTTACATCGCTCATTTTTCATGCTCTTGTTTTTGCATGTCAAGACAGTATGTAGATGCAATCAGAAGAATAAATCATAACGGGGCAGAAAGCTATTTCACCTCTGCAACACAGAGATATTTGAGTGCAAGTTTCATGAGCTCCTGACGACTTGGACGGCACATGATTATTGTTTTTCTCACAGATGGCTTCCCAGCCTCAGCTTGTAGTGTGCAGAGTTATTCTTCTTTGCTCTATAGCCACCACTTTTTTTCTGCTTGAAGTGCTAATCTTTGCATGTGTTTTCAATTTTTTTTGTGTCTCTGCGCTCGCTCCGACTGCCCTGGTAGGACCTGCTCACTAACCAATCCTTCAAACAGGTAAGTCAAAGGTCTTCTGGCAACGTTTCTCATGGTCTATTATCATCTCCTCTGCAATGTCAGCCAGCAATTCAGTTATTTGTTTCTTTATGAATCAGCAGTTTCTCCTCAGCTCTACAAAGCTTCTCAGCATCTTTCAGCTCAAAATGTCCTGGTTTTACATCTAAAAACAGTTTTGGTTCAGTCTCACTGCTTCCAGAACATTCATCTATTTGGCTTCAAACTTGGCATGTGCATTGTGAAGGGCCCAAGGAAGTGTATTTTCCAATTTGGACATGCAATTCGCTCAGTATTAGTAACTCAGGTGACCACTGGGGTGACTTACTGAGTGGAGCTCCACTGAACGAAGGCTTGCTGCTGGTTGGCTGCTAGACTTAGACACTTTGCCTTTGTTTAGGTTCAGACAATCCAAATGTAAATGGAGCATTAATCATCATAATCTGCAAATGTTTCATTATCATCTTCATTTCCAAGTTAGTTATGATGTTGATTATCATGATTACTTCATCATCTTTCATTGCTTTTAATTGTCATAATTAATTATCATAAACTAAGCCGGCAAATGCAGAATTTATATGTATATTGCAATCTCGTTGTCTTTCTTAAGAGAAAAAATCTTGACCACGGTGTGATCACTTAATGACTGTCAAAGGATGAAAGTGCTAGTCTAGAGTTATATTGGATCAAGTTAAAATGCAACACACAAGTTGGCAAAGTTGCCTTTTGTGTGTTGGCAGAGTTTGGCTTTGGCTGGCACAGTTAACAGGAGTTGCCCCCCCCCTCCCCCCCTTAACCAGTGCCAACCCCCCCAACGGAAAATCGACACTTTCTTTACAAGCCGCATCTGTTTTACATACGTCATACCCAGCAACCTCAAAATGGACATTTTCTGGAAGGCAGCAGCTCGCACCATAAATAGAATGTGTTTAACGTGCAGCTCCAGACATATTTTTTTTCTCAGACATGTATACTTTCCCCTTGTGGATTTATAATTTACTACATTTGTGTGCAGCTTTCTGCCTGCCTTGTTTTGCTGAGGTGACTCACCAAAAAAAAACTCCTCTCCGAAGACCTGCTTTAGATCTTCTTCTTGCACCGTTTTTTTTTCTAATTTCCACGAATGTTTTAAATGTGTTTTCCTATAAACCCAGGCCAGGGTTTTCTAACTTTTAATGAGACATGCATTGTGGCCTCTGAGAATTGATGCATAACACTTGACAGTCGCATTCGGTGCAAAAACAGGTCGGGGAACTTGACCTGAGGCCAAGTGAAGTCTTTGACTGCATCGCAGGCTTTTTGTCTGCACTTTATATCGACTGTGAGGCAGTGATCAAACTGTAACTACTGGCCATGGTTCTGTTTGAGTTTGTTTTTTATTTAATCTGCTCCAAATTAACACGATGTTAAATGCTAAGAAGGAGGTCATGTCAGCCCTCATCGAGGTAACGATGCCAAACAGATGTGAGGAGAGCTCTAGCTGTGCTGGCTTTGCATTTTATAAGAGTACATAAATTCAGCTGTTTCGCAAAGTGAATGAGTCTCTTTCTTTTGTATTTCTCTGCAGAAGGAGACGGGCTCTATGGACGACTTATACGTCAGCACGCGGAAGGTCAAGGAGCTGTCAGTCATCGACGGGAGACGTGCACAGAATTGTGTCATCCTGCTTTCAAAGTAAGGCTCCCAGTCAGGAGGATTGATGATGCTGGAGGGATGCTAGTAGGCTGTTCATCTACCTTCTAATTCCACAAACGTTCAAACACATCCCGCAAACCGTTGATCTTACTGGCTTCACACTTGGCATGTGGGAGGTGCAGTGCTGAATTTGATGCAGTAGGGCCACCAGCGCTCTGTAGCAGTTATGGGGGGTAGAGCGGTGTGCCGTCAGCCTGTGGACCGAGTTGAACATGTGTTCTTCTATGTCCTCGGATAAACTACAACATTCGTCAGCAGCTTGTTCAAACCACAGGTCAAAATAGCCTTCACATTGTTAAACCACAATGTTAATTTTGTTACTGCAACGTTTTCTATTGTGCTGAATTACAGAGAGTGCAGTAAATGTATGTATGAGCCACACAGGTATTACAGCAAATTCATTGACTACAAAATATTAACCTCAAATGAGCCAAGTAGGATGAACACAAAGGTTTGTAACTTCCCTCTACACCATAGACTGTTTATAAAAACCTCTGCACACAACATCCAGCACACAAACAATAAAACGGTACAGTATATTGTGGAACTGTTTGAGAATGACTCACTAATGACAAGGAATAATTCTGAAGTTGCTCCACAGCATTAACAATACCACAGCCCATTCCCAGTAGGCAGGTTTAGATTGAGCACTGCACTAGTTGGAATATAACTCTGGTGAAGTTGCCCCAGCACAGGCTCTTACCCAACATGTGGCACTGCAGTGTTTGGGTCACGAGGCTGAGTGGTAGCTGGATGTGGAGCTTGATGTGGAGCTGCTTGAGGCAGGTGTTCAGTGCGTCTGGTACAGGAAATGGGTTTTTAATAGACCCGCTAGGACATCTGTCAGTGTAAGTGAATTACCATCCTGTCTCTGTCTTATAGCAGACACAAAACATGGCCCAGGAGGAGAGAGGCTGCATCTCAGGAAGTTCAGTGCTCAGATTTCCACAAGGCTTTTGTCTGTTTTCGAAGTTTCCCATTTTCGACATGAAGCCATGTGAAATCAATTAAGATGCATAAAATGTACCCCTTTCCAGGGGGACGTAGAGTTCCACTATATCTGAAGTGGAATCAATTGTTCCCATTCACTCAACAACGTACCATCTCCGACCAGCTGACGGTCCAAAGAGGCCCCCCCTCATCACAGATCAATAAACAGGCGTTCTGAGACCTCTCTGATACGTGGTCCCTCAACTCACTTTCCAATCAATTGAAAATGACCCGGGGGTGCACACCAGACCCTAATGGGGTCAGTGGTATGTCAATAGGACTCCAATGTTGTTATTGATCACAAGCCAGCACACTTAACACTGAACAGATGCATTGATAACAGCTGGCAGGGCTCCCGGGGCTTGACAACTGTCCAGAGCAGCTGATTAGAATCCTGCTCATCGTGTTCGATGATTCAGAATCTGTTGTTGTGTGGTAATGATTCTCATTTAAAAGAACGATTGTAATCAAAACAACTTCTAATAAACATTTTTTTCTCCTTTGCAGGTTAAAAATGAGCAATGAAGAGATAAAGAGGGCGATCCTGGAGATGGATGAGAGAGAGGAGCTGGCCAAAGATATGCTGGAGCAGGTACGGTTCAGTGTTTGATGGATGATAGTGGACATATGGGAGGTAGCAATGTAGCAGCAGGCAGGAACAGGTCTATTATTACTGGCTGACAGTGCATATGGATTTAATTATATAAAGGACAAGAAACTAGAATTGTTATACAAAGGGTGCAGGAGGGCTCAAGCGTCCGTATATGGGGCAACCGCGCTGCCAGGTGAGCTAGCGGGCATCACATATGTACTCCCCACTCTCCCTCCCCACTTCAGACTCATTCTGTCCAATCAAGAAGGAGTAAAATACCCCTGATGCAATTTACAGCAAGTCCAATTAAAGTGAAAGTATAGCTGCCATTATTCTTGGCAAGGAAACAGAGAATTGTTTCAGGGGTTTGAATTTATTTCTGTGTGTAATTTTGTATAATTTATATAGATTTCAATTATTACTCACACTTAAAGTAATAAAGCTAATCAAATACAGTGAAAAGTCATTCAGAATGTCCTGGGAAGAAAACAGTTTGGCATCAGACACTTACATTTGTATTAACAGTATCTTTGCGTATTTGCAGCTGCTGAAGTTTATCCCTGAGAAAAGCGACATCGACCTGCTGGAGGAGCACAAACATGAGTTGGAGCGCATGGCCCGGGCTGATCGCTTCCTCTTTGAAATGAGCAGGTACGCAGGACTACATTACTGTGTGATGATGCAGAGTTTCCCACAGGATTGATTTGTAGGATTCGTTTGTACGATAACTCCATTGATGCCACTTGGGGGTTTGTACACAGCTGCAGCTGAAACTATGAGTTCTGACTGTCTGTGTGGACGGTAAAAACTTGAGCGAGAGGCAGCTATCTTGCAGAAAGCTCTATAAGGAATCTACAGAGAAAAACAATACTTAAAGATCTGTTATGTCATTATTCGAGGTGTACTTTTTTTTTATTGTGAAACATTATGAAACTGTGGCAGGAAAAAAATTAGAATATGGTAAGACACAACAGTCCAGCTAAGTAATTGGAAACACTGACGGTCTATGAAGCTGCACAGAAACTATACAAACTCTTATGGTGTTGGATTTGTTAGAAAGGGAGACATGGTGATGATAAAAATGATGAATCGGCTACATAAAGTCAGTGTCTGCATCGGTGTCCAACAGTCTTATGGCGTGTATTTAAACGAACGAGTCCAACACTGAGGGTCCTCCCAAATCAGGACATCAAGCAGTTGAGCCAAAATAGATCCTGAAATGTTGAAGAGTGTGACGTCTGTTCGATAAGATTGAGCTTTTGAAGCAGCGAGGGGGAGTTTGGACCCGAGAACAAGCCTTGAACTTCTGGGTGATTCATCATCAAGCAAAACGAATTTGTGGCTGCAGTCACATCAGAGAGCACAGGCATTTTAACTCAAACCATCTCTGAATCTGCTGTATCAGAGATAATTAAACTTTTCATTTCCTTTTCTGAAGTATGACCTTGTCCCCTTCCTTTCCTTTTGACCACATCTCCTTTGGTCTGAGGGAATTCATTTGGGAATTAGTTATTTCCTTCTTTTTTTGAACTCCATTTAATATCCCTGGTCCCTGTTTGAAATTCCCACTTCCTCTTTGGTGAACTTTTGAACAAGTTTAACAAACCCATTTGTCAACTTTCCAGCTTGATGGCAGCCTATTGGATGATAAAAGCCCTGTGAAAACAGAGAGAGGGAATTTTGTACGCCTGATTGACTTCGAGCTTTGAACCGACACTCCCCTGGAGACAAATGTAACTCACCTCCCCTCATGTTTCCCCCTTTTCTCCTTCCTCAGAATTGACCACTACCAGCAGAGACTGCAGGCTCTGTTCTTTAAGAAGAAGTTCGCCGAGCGTCTGGGTGAAACCAAGCCTAAAGTTGAAGGTAAGGACAAAGACTTGAGACGCCACTGACAAAGAGAGAGGAAGCAGAGGTGAACTCTCTGTGATTTTAATGTCAACAAATCCAAGAAAAGACCAAAACCAAAATAACAAGTATTTTATGCCAAAGCCGGATATAGCTTACATCCCTGTGACATCGAGCTTTATTTTTGTTTAAGAAGAACTGCTAAAGACAACCACTTTCACTTATTTTCACTCACTCATACAGTGCAAGAAATGCACATAGTTCCCCTTTTCACAAGATGAAGCGGTACATCTGTAACCAATGGTAAAAACGTATTTGAGTAGGAGTCAGTGGGCAAAGGATTGAGTGGGGGGGCTGGCAGGAAAAGTTCAGGAAAATGTCTGGAGCAACTGACTCGTACATTTATGTTCTCAAGTAAAAGGCTCTCTTGAAAATTTCAGGAAAATGTCCTGACTTTGGTGCATGTCTAGAAAGCAGCTGTACATGCTGTTGGAGCAAGATGACAAGGACATGTTCGGAGGTCACACCACACCGATTCTGCACATAGTTACACTCCCAGAAACAGAGATAACAAACAAACAAAACGATTAGGTCTCAAACATTAAAAATGTCATCACCTTCAAACACTCTGACCAATGCTTTTCCCAGTGCCTCGTGAAATCCCTTCTGTGTGTAAAGTGTGCACGTGTAAGTGTGTGTGCACGTGCATGTGTGCGTGTGCACGGTAAGAGCTGCAGTGGCCAACTGTATATTGGGCTTCTGCAGTTTTCCCTTCGCCAGAGCAGCTTCCAGGTTACCAGGGAGGCTGTTTTGGAAAGCTGGCCCACGTTGAGAGGGGGAGAGCCTCTCTCGTAAACACTGCTGCTCACTTCAAAGTCTGAGGGGAAAATGCTTCCAGTGAGACATGTGTGCATTATACTTGTGTTCCCCCGAGCTGTCGAAGTGTCTCTCTGAGCCACAGCTACTTGAAAGTCACGTCTCTGGTGGGGTTAATGTCTTTCTGGGCACTGATGAGCACAACACATTTTGTCTTGTGCCAGCGTAATCCAGTGAGTATTGATTCCAGAAAACGTGTAGTTGGATCCAGAATGTTCCCAGACTCCTCATCAGTGCCCCTAATACAGACGAGTTCTCGTCTTCATCTATTATTCATCTTACTTTGAAATACACTCTGGATGTTTCTCTGGACCACCCAACATGTTCAGAAAGTCGTATTTCAGTAGAGGGTCCGGCCAAGCCTGTCCACATCCAACAGAATACGGCCGGCAGAGCCAAGAGACTAGTTCCCATGTTCTATTACAGCAGAAAAGACTGTAACAATAACAATATGGATTCTGTTAATGATTTTCACATTCACGCCGCGATTTCCTCCACTGAGAGCGGGAAGCACCTGCGCTCTGCCAGACGAGCGCGTTCTCAGGGGGTGAAGAAGTGAACAGCAGGGGATTAGGTTTGGAATATCGCCCTCCCCCTGCTGTTTAACGGGTGGATGGAATCACTTGATGGGTTTCCCCACTGAGCTGCCCAGCCGATGTGGGGAATATTGATCAACTATTACAGGAGTGTTTTTAAATGATTGGATGAGAACTTTAAGGCCACAGACCACTGAGCCTTAAGTTTCATGAGTCTGTGATGGGTTGAAACCATGACAGGGAATGGAGAAAGGCCAGTTTGTTATGCAAGATGAAAGTTTAAGTGGCAGGCTACTCAAAGTGCATACATATCCTACACTAACTATATGATCTTTCCAGCTGTTTCACACTCTCCATTGTTTTTTGCAGCCATCCTAAACGCATCCAAGCAGGTGGTTCAGAGCAAGCGGCTGACTCAGATCCTGGAGGTGGTGCTGGCCTTCGGCAACTTCATGAACAAGGGCCAGAGAGGCAATGCCTTCGGCTTCAAGGTCTCCAGCCTTAACAAGATCGCAGACACAAAGTCCAGTATAGACAGGTGGGTCACAGGGGGACTGTACACTTCAGCACCTCATCCATATATTCTGTACTATAAAATATAAAATAAAATACTATTTATAGTACTAGTTTTTCAGTTTCCTTAACCTATGTTCTAGACAGCAGCTGCCGGCACATTTAAAAACATCAAAAACTAGAAATATGACATTCAGTAGAGGGCATATCCCCCCCTTAAAGTTTTTTTAATCAAGATACTTGAATTATTCTCTGAGAAATATCGCAATGTTAAGTAAAGTGAAAATAAATCATGGATCCACTTCCTGATCCAAATCCGCATCAACATCTAATGGGTTTTCCCTGACGCACACCACATCCTTCCACAAGGTTTCCTGTCAATCCATTCAATAGTCTTTGCATAATCCAGTTTAAAAACTGACAAACACACCCATATGAAAACATAACCTCAAGGATGGAGGTAACAACTCCCCTTTTACTGTCATGACTCATGATATCTCAAAATCAGGAAACAAATTTTCATAGATTCAATAAATTGCATTCTGTACATTCGTGGTTTGAGTTCTTACAGGAGCTCCCAGCAGGGTTTATTTCTGCTCAAATCTGTAAAAATGTAAATAATGAAACGGGCCGCCACTCAATCACTGATCAGTGTCATTTCAGCTGTTGCTAGAGGTAAAGAGGAATTCACTGCTGAGATATGTAGTGTCTTTGTCATAAGCCCATAAATAAAGAGACGGTACAACAACTACAAATTGAAACCAACAGATTTCAGGAAAGAATAATATACTGTTTCTTTGCAGCTTTTTATGAAGTAATGTTACCAAGATTACTCTGTAGGTAAAGTTTGCTTGACTCTGCGTTGACGTCTTTACTTGTGATTGACCAGGAACATCACCATGTTGCACTACCTGATCATGATCTTTGAGAAGAACTACCCGGACACGCTGCAAATCCAGCAGGACCTCTGCAGCTTATCAGAGGCGGCCAAAGTCAAGTGAGTGCAGTGCACAGCATTCCACTGTAGTGATGAGTTGACAGTGAACTTTCACTATACCTGTGTGTATCTCTCAGTGCAACCTTTGCTGTATTGCCAATAGTGTATACACGATTAGACGTGTATTAATGGCAGAACTCAAAGGGAAGTGCAGAATATAATATAGCTCAGTAAATATTGTCTGAACATCTTCTTTTCTGTCTTTCTCTTAGTTTGTCTGAGTTGGAAAAAGAAGTGCACAATATTAAAAGTGGACTAAAGGCTCTGGAAGCGGTGAGTTGTTGTGTGTTTGTGTCATGTTCCCTCCCTGTGGCTCTTCTCTCGTCTGTCATTATGTTTTGGGGCTGGGCAGAGGCAGACGGCAGGGTGAGGTGTTCTAAATGCTGGTATCGTTCCACGCACCGTGACATGGAACAGCAAATGTCACATCGGCATTGCCACGCCACACACAGAAACAAATGTGCACATTGCACTTCAGGGAAAACAGAGATGAATAACATGCTCATATGCTTTATTTATTTGTTTGCTTGTCCACCTCCAGGAGCTGCTCTACCAGCAGAGCAGGACAAGGGAACGTGGGGATAAGTTTGTGGCGGTGATCGGTGACTTCATCACGGTGGCAGGCTTCAGTTTCTCTGAACTGGAGGACCAGCTGAGTGAAGCTAAGGACAAGGTAGGTGCCAGTGTAACCAGTCAAGTGTGAATCCGAGGCTGCATCCAAACCACTACGTTATTGTTTAAAACATATTCAATCGGCTACGCCATTTAAATCTGGAAGGGGAGAAACGTAGACGTTTGAAAACGATGATGCAGATACAACAACTTGCTGATTGGGTTGTTTCTTTCATGATGTAGTCTTTGCCGATTTGTCAGGCTCCTATCACATGACCTCCCATCAGCCTGGGCTTCCAGTGGAGAACCCAACATGGATAATCAATTACAAGCGTATCTTACAATGATACAACTGTTTACATGTGTAGGAGAAGAGCAGTTACTTGAGCATCCGCGACATTGTGTAGAAACGGGACGTGCAAACCTTCCTGTTCACGACAGCACGTGCATGCCCAGTGTACGTGAAATAATGTGATGTGCGTTTTCAGGCGTGTTTGAGCTGACATGAATTTAAACAGATATTCAGCCAAAATGCTGTTTTCAAATGAAAGGTATGGATTTAGCCTGACAGAACATCAAATGTCCATGTGGGTGGCTTTAATGCATCGCCCCTAGCTTCATGTGGGACTGACACAGAGGAGGGATGAAGTACTGAAGGGGAAACCTCTGTACGTTCTTCTTCATATGTTGTGATGAGTTCCGCAGCGCTGGTGAAACCCAGCACTGACAGATGACCCTGGATTGCCGCCCACATTTTCTCTTTGTGTTTTAAAATTTACCGTTTTAAATCTACGTTCTGCTTTTTTGCCCAACTGGGACTAAACCTTTGAACCCTGCTGGCTCATGTGCTGATGTATTATAGGAAGCATGTCAGCTGAAGACATCATTGGGACTCTGGGAATCCCAAAGTAAGACAGCGATGAAAAGATTTATGCAAACATGTGATTGAACATCCAAGTCTTCGGTGCTCTGTTGCACATTCAGCATTGTGATGCTGACGCAGGGGAAGCTTTTGGAATCCTGCAGGCTGAGTTCAATAGTTGCACTTCTGCAGTAATAAATACTTTATTATGATGCATGTGCTGTTTCCAAAATAATTGACATAATGATGCTCCACGCCCCAAACTGCTCTTAAGGATCAGCAGGTTGTGAGAGAGAGAGGGGAGGACAGGGCCATTGGTTTTCTGTGCAGAGCCTCCCCTCTTCTTAATTATTTGTTCAAGGAGGAGGTCGGTGAAAATATGGAGGGAAAACAGGTCAGTCGGGACGTCACGGGAAAAAGAGCTGGAGGAGCGGGCCACCGGTTGCTGCTGTAAAACAAAAGAACCTGTGTTCGCCGGCCCAGACTCCAAACACGCACTTTTCTATAGCAAAACTGTGTGTGTGTGTGTGTGTGTGTGGTTGGTAAATGGGCAGTGTGACGCATTTACTCAGTGCTTGTGGAGGCTGTTTGACGCTCTGTCAGGTTTCCAGAGGAATACAAATATGGAAGTGTGGGTGTGCACCAGGCGTTCAAAAGGGAGGAGGAGGATGACTAAACAGGGCAGGCAGTCTGCTGAGGCTCATGAAGCTCCATGGCAACAAATCTGTGTGTGTGTGTGTGTAAGAAAGACACACTTACACGCACACACACACCCTTGCCAGACACTACCACATACATTACAAAGGATTACAGTTGTCCGCGGTCATGTGGGTTATTGGGACAGAGATTTCCAGAGGCGTGCAGGGATTTTTTTCTTTGTTCATCCAGAGAGATTGGTAGGATTTACTCTTAACAGCACATCCACACACATTCATCACATCAGCACGTTCACAGACAACACAAGATTTTTATATTTTCTCTATCCATGAGCAACACAGCTGAGCTCCAAACAGAAAAGGGAGGGCTTCACGATCCCACATGTGCCGATCAAGGAGAAATATGAAGATGAGAGGGAGACATATGATGCCTAACATGAATATCTCTGTAAGAATGGGGCTTTGTTTGGTTTAGGTAAATATGGTTAATACAGGTGTGTAGCAGAGTTACTGATATATGATATGTGAGTTACAGATACCGGTCTGCCCCTGGTACCAGAGTTTATCTACTAAAGCTTTTATCATCATTTAAATAACCTTATCATCGCAGGATTATACAGTTTTAAATGCAGCTTACTTTGAGTGCATCTGAAGCAGTGATTGAATTTTCTATAAGCATATCTTTTGTGGCATTTTGCCTTTAGAAAGTAGATGGGGTAATGTAAATATCAGTATGGTGACAGTGGTCACTGTTGGAGCGTTTTAGTTTTGTTTAGTTTATTTTGTGGGTCCTGCTATGCCATGCCACAAGGGGGCGGTAACAAGTTGTTCATGGGTTACGTAACTAAAGGGATGAGATAAATAGGCACAGGTGTGTGGGCCCTGTGTGTTTGGATGGGGGGGGGATGATCTGGTTCACATGGAGCAACAGTTAAAGGCACAAACAAAGGTCATTTTTGAACGCAACACATTCACAATAGTATCCTGACAACAGCAACGTAGCATCAAGACGAGTTGCAAGGACAAAACAAACGGTTTGTGCGTCATGAACTCTGAACCATTTACCACGGTGGCTTTTGGTATTGTGACAGTTGGTCACTACAGTCACTTTGAAGGGATAGTTCACCACAAAATGAAAACTCACTCATTATCTACTCACCACTATGCCGCAGGGGGGCTGGGTAAAGTGCTTCAAACGCAAACGAAACAAACACTGATTGTCAGAGGACAAGATTTTTGCACTTCTAAATATTGTACTTCCCTAGATCTATCTCCAGCCTTCTCTCTTCAGTGCTGGTAAAAATCAACACTGCTGTGGTTTTGCTTTGGCAAATCCGTCATAGAACCTGTCATACAGCAAATGAACAGTGTTTCATTTCACCTTAATGGAATATCAGATTTGTAACCTTTAATCAGCATGTGGAGTAAATGGTTTTTGGTTTAGTATTTATATAGCGCTTTTCTAGTCTTGATGACCACCCAAAGCACTTTACAGTACAGTTTTACATTCACCCATTCACACACACATTCATACAGTGCATTCATTCGCAGCACTTTGATATTCTATGGGGGGCCGTTCGGGGTTCAGCATCTTGCCCAAGGACACTTCGGCATGCAGATGGGTCAGACTGGGGATCGAACTGCCGACCTTCAGGTTGGAGGACAGCCACTCTACCCCTCAGCCACAGCCGCCCACGAATCTGGTATTTAGTTTGATAAAAGGATCTTAGCTATATAATACAGTTTAAAAATGTATTGGATCCTTTTCTACATCAGCATCTGAGCAAATCTGCACAGACACTGACTCCACTGCTGTTTTTTTGTCTCCAAATATGAAATGTTCATGTGTGTATTTGTGGCTCAGTAGCAATTTCCAAGGGTTATTTCCCACTTGCCCACTATCATTGAACCTTTCACCTCACAGGTGTGGGGCTAAGAAGAGCTTTATTTGTTTTGGCTGCTCTTCACTGGATTAGTGTCTATGGATGATGAGGGATCACATTTAATGAAAACACAGTGATTGTCTGAGGACAGCTGGTCTTTGTACTGGATTTTAAAAAAGAACAAGCTCCATGTTTGTAAAAAGATGCAAAATTTAGTGTAATACATTTAAATTTTAAAAAAGTAATGCAACTTTTAAATAACTTTGGGAAGATTTCACATTCGGAGCGGACACAATTAATCTGCATAGTAATTAAGACAAACAGTTTCATTCTTCTTCAGGTTTTCTCTTCTCTATTGTTAAATAGTTTTTGAAAAGTTCTACAAAGTTAAAGCCCAACATGGGATGGAGGCAGCTCCTCTTCTCAACAGAAAACCTGAAACACCTCAATAGTCTGGCCTGTACCGTTGTGATGTCACATGCCTCAAATTTGCATAAATCCTGCCTAGCGGCACGTCCCGTGAGGAAAACAAGATAAAGCGATTTCCTACGCAAGCTGGCAGCATTTGACCGATCACAACACAGTAAACAAGCTGGCCAATCCGAGTAGGCCTGGCTTTATCAGAAGGGAGCCCTTAAAGGGACAGGACGTTAAACCAAGTGTTTCAGTCAGAGGCTGAATAGAAGAGCTGCTGCAATGGACAGAATGAGGAAAGGGATGTTGTCGTTTTCTTCCTGAACATTAGATTATGCAAACCTTTTAAAGTCATAACCCAATTTGAAACGATGATGATGAACCTGAACACATGTTCTGAGTGAGTCAATGATCCAAGATGAGTCGATCAGAAAGAGTTTTTCAGATCAAAAAAATCTGTAGATTTCTGATAACTTTAATCTTAAGTGTCTGAAAATGTTTCATCTCGACTTTAATAGTTAAAAGATATGAGAACTGTTGAACTCAAACTGTCAGAGCCCAAGAAACTCTCCACGGAGGTTAAGAGAAAAGGTAATTAGCCTCTCAGAGAACGCTGCAGTGTGTGTGTTTGTCTGTGTGAGGTGAGCTCAATGTGTGTGACTTCTTATTTCCCGTTCCACTTTGTGTGTATGTTTGTGTGTGTGTCTGTGTGTGTGTTTTCACTCATTTAGCACAGACCCGAGGGGACTAGAGGAAACAGATTTGACCAGACACATAATTACAGGAGAGAGAGAGAGAGAGGGATGATGATGGTGGAGGTTGCCGGGGTGACCAGCCCATAATAACAGGATAGTTTTGATTCCTCAGAAAAGAGCGAGCCCCAACTCCTTCATATCAAAACACCAGGACCACATACAGTTTACTCTCCTCATATAAACTGGAGTGATGTGATGTTTTCTGTCACTTTAATCCCACATACGATGAGAATCAAACAGAGCAGACGCTGCAGATAACTCACTGGGAGACTTGTTTTCATATCAACAGTAATCCTTGGATTACAGGGCACATTAATGGTCACATGAAGGGTTGTCACATTTCATTTTAATTCACTGCGTGTATCACTTGTGATATTTTCAGCTCTACTGAAAGTTCCTGTGCGTCACTGTCTGATCCCAACCTTATAAAAAGCAACATCCAAAGATAAAGTGAACATAAAGAAGCAGACAATAATGTAGGGGATATTTATAGATATAGATTATAGATAATATTTCATGCAACATATGTAAATGTTTTATTAAATACATCACAATACATTAAATAAGCATTTAATGATAAACTAAGTAGTGCTTTTAGTAATAATAGTAGTTTTAATCAATATTTGTTTTTGCAGTTAATAGAGAGTTACCGATCAGATCTAGGATTTTTCTAATTGAGAGGTGATAGAGGCCAACACAATTTACACAGAGGGCCCAATTATATATCCAACCTCCATGCACAATTCCTGATTTAGTAAGGTGCATATTTAAGACCACTCTGTTTACAGCTAGCTCCATAACTTTGAGCAAAGACTCACATCACGTTCTTGAGCGTACTGACAGGACAGGGGCACTTAAGGCAATGAACAGCTTCCAGCTAGGGGCCATTGCCCCCTGCCCCTGCCCCCTGAATCTGCCCCTGTTCTACAGCCCCCTACTTCACAGCTGCCAATAGCTCTGGTGAACCCACTGTTTGTTACCAACACAGCACTGAACAGTTGACCAATGTTATGAAGTATCTGTTGAGCTTAGTCTTAGGTGGAGCCCAGAACAGAGCTTAAGTAAAACCGGATTTACATCCATCACATGAAAGCTAATGTTCTTGTGCGTCTGCTGGATTGTTTACCACCATATCAACTTTATTGACGATAATATCACAGTGTTGTTCCCTTCCAACATATACATGTTGGTGATAATACTATCACCTACGCTTAAACAATAGTTAACTTATCTAAAGTAAAGGATTTCATTGTTTTTTTTCCAAACAACCTCATTTGTTAAATTATATAATAACAGCTGCAATAAGGAGATAACTAATGAAGGTGGTGCTTCTAATAGAAATAATGTTTGACCCATTTTTCCTGAGCCCTGTATTATGAGCATCAATAATAGTATTTAGTACTCAGCAGAATTGTTCAGCCACTAGTATCGAATTGCAAATCTGTCCTCATGTCCTGAACAGTGAAACTAACTTGGACCTTTCATTTTAGTATCAATATTATACATATTGTTCTATATTATATAAGGATACTGACGGGGTCCATCTGTGTGTTGTACTGCATACTGCAGTACAAAGCTTGGCGTGTTGGAATGTAGAGGAGGTTTGGCTCCAGGCGTCGTCCTGGCACAGAACACTGAACAGCTTGAAGAGAGGAGGGTGGACATACGGTGGTCAAATCATGCAGTCAGTTTCTCACCTTGTGTGTGTGTGTGTGCGTGCATGCTTGCGTGTGTCTCCACTGTTTTTTCGGGGGAACATCAAGTATGCTTGCCAGCATACGAGTTCGCGCAAAGACAAACTTATGCAATGCAGACTTCAAAAGAGATCTGGTAAAGCACAGAGTGGAATAAAACTAAAGTGGCTGTGTTTGTACCCTATGTTTCTCTATCGATAGGTGTGTACAATAATAAAATACATGTCTTTTATTTTTTTTCTGCGTAGTTCTCCAAATCTCTGAAGCACTTTGGGGAGGACGAGGGCAGGATGCAGCCTGATGAGTTCTTCGGGATCTTCGACACTTTCCTTCAGTCGTTCAGCGAAGCACGGCAAGACCTGGAGAACATGCAGCGGCGCAAGGACGAGGAGGAGCGGCGGGCACGGATGGAGGCCATGGTGAGATACGCATACACACGCTAGCCCTGAGGCATTCTTACGATGTACGTTGCGTTGTTGTACATTGCGTTGATGTACGTTGCGTTGTTCCGCATCAGGTGGTTTCTCTTCACATTTTTTTGCATGCTGCTGTTGTACGTCTGCAAAATGTTCATGATAGCTTTTGGTGCTGAAAGCTCAAAACTGCAACGTGTGACATGAGTTTATCTTTTCCAGCTCAAAGAGCAGAGGGAGCGGGAGCGACGGGCCAAGAAGACCGGAGCCTCAGACGAGGTCGGGTGCGAGTTCGACGACCTGGTGTCGGCCCTGCGTTCAGGCGAGGTCTTCGACAAGGACCTGAACAAGTTCAAGCGCAACCGCAAGCGCTCGGTAAACCAGCTGGTGGAGGGAGGTGGCCGTGAGCGAGCCGTCACCAAGGTCAACTACTAGGCTGGAAAAAAGAAGGGGACAAAAAAACAAACACTAGACACCTAAATTCTGCCGCGGCGTAGATCTGTTAGCACCTTGAGTCCAGGTCCTTTGAACAGTGACGCTGGAGAGGATGTAAATAATGGCTGGACTGGACCTGTATGGATGGCCACGCCATTGATGGAAGGATCTCCTCTGATTGGTTAGTCCTGGAAGTTGTGTGATCTCCTGAGCTGGACGAAGGACAATGGACATGGATTGAATGGACGGACAGACCACTGTGACACATTATCCCCTGTCTTATGACCATATCCTTTAACACTGTGTCCTTCACTCCACTTCTCCTTTACTTTGCCCTTTGCAAACCCTGCAGCGTTCCTCAGTAAGATCTGTGGAGCTGGACCTGCCCCGTCTTTTTGCTACCTGTCTCTTAAACATTGGGATCCGCTAGTCACACTGTACATAGACACGAGACCAAGAGAAAAGGACCCGGAGGAAACTCGAGTCAGAAAGAAAGAGAGAACAAGAAGGTGGAAGAAAGAGGGAATACACCTCCAAGTCATGGCTGCTTCAAGTGTCCCCCGGAAAAGAGAGTTTTTGCCATAGAATGGATTTTCATGGACTTCATTTTCTACAAAGAAGGACATGGAGGTCTCCAAAGGCCAGAATGCTTGGTAGGCTTCTAAAAGAGTGGAGAATGGACACGAGTTGTTGAGGTGATGGCTCTAAAACAGAGGATTCGACCCGGCATACAGCATTCCCAGGCAGGATGTGCTGCACAAATCATCACCAGGTTGCCACTTCAGCGCTTCGTCGCTTGACCCACCCGAAGAAAAATACAAATCATGACTGTGCCACGAGGGTCGAGTCTCGCCCAACACTCTTCAGTGATTCAACGTTTGTTCTGGCATGATGCAGTGCCAAAGCAAAGAGAAAAAACACGTGTAAATGTATTAATACGAAAAACATACTGCAATTAGACCTTGATATATATATTTATATTTAGATGCAGACAAGCTAATTGCAAAGATGTAGAGGTTTTTTATGTTTTTCATGGCATTTTCTGGGGTTTTGTACACACAATGCATTATTTGTTGGTGTTGCAAGTTCACATTGCTGTTGGAAGTGGATTTCTATACATTTTTGCGCTTTATGTAAAGAAAACAGAAAGATAATCGCTCGTCCTCTTCACACACGTACGTCTTGTTTGCACTGTAGCTTTCCCACACGCCGACCCACCGTGTCCCCTCTGTACTTAAATTAACTTTATCCACAACAAGGTTTATGAAGGAACGCCATCATTTAGTCTCACGGGATCAATTTGCAGTGAGATCACGATGCTCTCTGTCTGATTCACATCGGACTGTGTGTACACAGCCGTGCTCATGTACAGTGTGTGGGATCTGTTTCACTGGTGCTACAACATGTGGTCTCTGCCCAGAGCCACGAGTCCAGTTCAGGATTGTCATGCTCACTTTTAAGGAGTGCATGATCGCTCAGTCATACTCACACAGTATCTGTGTTTGTATTTGAGTTGACGTTGTGATATCGGACCGCCCCCGCGTATTCAGTCTGTTACCGCGAAGTCAGGGATCAACGAAAGCACTTGCAGCCTATTGACATTCTTCATTGAGACTTGTTGCAGTGTTCAGGGAACATCACAGGAAACATCTGTCCTTCCAGCTTCTCTCGCATGTTTGTTTACATCGGTTGGGATGCTCTTTCTAGGATGTGTTCATTTCTACAGCAACTGAGGAAAAGTCTCACATGCTACTTCCAACTTTATATAGAAAAATATGCTTATTTACAGCAGTAAGACTTTAGCAGCAGGCATGAAGGAGGCTGGAATGTATGTGGTTACCTCAGTAAAGTATTGAAATGGACATAAGAGTATCGTGCTGCAGAGAAGGGCTGGAAGCTTCCCCACTGCTCGTACGTCTTCCTGCTCCCAGTGCTTAGGAGGATAAGTAAGCTGATGGGCTCAGACTGCATTAAGGGACATGGAATGAAAGGAAGGGTCAATTTAAAACCAGAAACGTACACCACGTATGAGCCTACATCTACATGTAACCTGTTAGAGGGTTTAAGTTGAAATGAAAGATAGTGATTGTCACCTTTTTTAGTTTTGGATGAATTTTTTCGTTTCATCCTCATGGCGACATGTATGTTTAATGTAGTCCAGTATAGGGCTAAACACGAGATGTTAGTCTCCTCTTGTGTCCCTGTCATACGTGTGTTATAATAATCTATAACACGTTTAAATCCTAATGTTTCTTTATGTTTTGGCTTGTCACCGTTTGTCATACAGATTCATCTAAAATGGCTAGGATATGCAGAACCATCCCTGTTTCGGTTTATTTGAATAATACAAATTGATTTTGATCCCTTAGGTTTGAAAGATTACAGTAAAACCCATTCACCACCAACTCAAAATAGACATTTTCCAACTGCACTTCATTCAACAATCACATTTTGCATTTTCAGAAGTGTTACAAGACACAAGAACAAGAGATTTCCAAAGAAATGCAGTTGATTTTTCCTTTGTAGCATTTCTGAATGAACTGACACACATCATCCTTATCACCCATTTTCCCTATATATTTATATGTATCTCTCATAATGACTATCCCATTTATTTTCTGCTCTTTGTCATTTTTTTCACCTTAAAGTGCCTCTGACGCTGTTTTCACATGTTCCATTCCCTCTTGTTTTAGTGCTAGTCGCTTTTGAGTACACATTTATGTACTGGCGCCATCTTGTGGCTTCCACAGAGTGCAACACTTGACCCTGGCTCTAGGAAACTAAAACTCCCAAATAACCAATGTGGTGTTCTTCAGTGTGGCTGCCCTTTTATCCATTAACCGTTCAGAAAAAACCCAACTCACTGCACTTAAGCTTTAATTGAGTCCTGTCCCAGAGATGCAGCACCAGGAGTTAACTCCCATCACCAGTTTATTCCTCAGATATTAGTCAAACTGCAGCAGAGAGAAGCTGATGTGAGGCTGTGAAGATGATGTGAGACACTGCAAAGAGGATCTTTGAGCTGCTGTGTCCCCCACACACTTCAGAGATTAACCAGGAAACCAAAAAAGACTGAAACTCTCCGACACTTTAAAAAGAAATCAGAAAAGCCCCTGTAGGGTCCGAAGGGGTGAAATGTGGTATGAATGCTTCTTCTTTAACCAGCATCTCATGTATATTCGAGCTCTTCTATTTTCTAACCTCTTCTCCTATGTCTTTTTCCGAGTTAATCCGAGTTTGTATACCAGGCCCTTTAAAGTCCCTAATCCAGAGCTTTAACCCGTATCCTAGTGCAGACTATTTACTGAGGGGTATCGCAACATTGTCAGTATTATTTCATGTTTGTATTGTTACATGTTTGGATGTTTTATTTGGCCATTGACTGGCTGATATTGTTTTTTTGTTTTTTTGGAGTGTAAAGATGGAAATCAGAGGAATGAAATTAGTAGCTTGTTCAATGCACTTTTTTATTATGGGACATTTCCATTTGCGGCGCCTTGTTGAGGGCTGAGACTCCTCGGAAAGAATGAAGGGTGCAACTGAAGAGCGGGGCTAGGAAAAACGGAAAAGGGCACGTGAGGTGTAGGGGACCCCCGGCTGGGCCGCTGGAAACACATCAGTAGTCTGTCAGATGGCAGAGATGGGATTTGGGGGAAGAGGTGACACTCCTACGTTAAGTTTAAAATCCTCGCCTGTCTGTCACCCACTTTGTAGAATAAAAAGAAAATGGGGGGATGGGCGTCGGTCTCTGTCACCTCCACATTGCATTCTGTCCACTCCGTCACTTGGCATTGACCCGCATGCCTGAGAAAACTTGATTGTGACGTGTGGACTCTGGTCGAGGATTGCCTACGACATGGAACGCAGCCGTTACACAATCTGTTCTGAATGAGAAACAAGTTGCACCCACTTTTCAGAGGTTGTATAATTGTGAGGAGTCAGTATTTTTATGGTTGAGAAAAAAATGATCCTCCACGGAAAGATGTACAGTTGGAAAAAAACATTTTGTACACCATGCTTGATGTTTGAGATACAATTGATAAAAAAAAATACAAAAAAAGATATTAAAATGTTGAGGAATGTTCCATTTTCCTGTATATTGTACCTCTATTTATTTGCCTTATTTAGTTTGCTATATTTTGTATGTACACACAGCATTACAGCAAAATGTTATATTAAAAATATGAATATGAATAATTAAACTGTGGTCCGTGTATGATGGATAGTTTTGAGACTTGTATAAGAATGAGAATCTTTTTTTCTTTTTCGTTTCCATAATTGTATTTTTGTTTTGTATTTTTTTTCTCACCCTGTGTCTTTTTGTAGGGTTACAATAAAGTTTTGTCCCTTACAAGTGATTGTTTATTTTTCAGTCACTATCACCAGAACTCAATGAGAGAATAATGCTTACATGCGTTAAGTATATACAGTATATTGTACTGTAAAGCTGGATACAATGCTCCATGAAATACAAATAGTATCACTGATCCTGTTTGGTAAATTAAAAACAAATACATTTAAAGGTGTAAACAGGAAGATTTCAGATGTTAAGTGCAGAGAGACCAAGGCTATTCGTCTCCTATGCATGTAGAGGAGAGGCGATGGACTAGTGGCAGAAACTTGGACTATCGGCAGAAAAGGTCTCTGGTTCGAGTAACAACAATAGACGAACCTGGATTGTCAACATCATCCTGTTGACAAATTAAACATTGGTGATCATTGGACTTTCCACCAAAGCTTGGTTGAGAAAAAGATCCTGGAACGTCTTGGAGTGGCATTCACAGTCATCAGATTCAAATTAGATTGAAAATCTTTAGTGGGATTTAAAGAAGGAAGTTGCAGCATGGAAGCCATCAAACATCACTCAGCTAGAAGCTTTTTCACTTGAAAAATGGGCAAAGATTCCAATGGAGAGGTGTAAGAAGCTTGTCCGCCCTTATCGAAAACGTTTTTTAGGAGTTAAAAAAGCTAGAGGATGTGCCACAAAGTACTGAAGCTTTGGGGGTTGAATAATACTGCACATGTGTTGAAAGAGTTACATATTTCATTTGAACTTCAAAGTTAAGTCAACTTCTGTTGTCAAAATAACTAAAATATGCATCCTTAAATATCTTTTGTTGTTTGAGGTTTTTTGTCATTTATTGTCATTATCTGTCATCTCCATCACTATAAGGTCTATTGAGGTGAGGGGGTTGAATATTTCTGATTGCAACTGTAGACACACAAATACAAAAGATGGTAGAAATAAGAAATATTGAGTCGACAAGCTGCTTAGACACTTTCAACGACACGGTGCTGAGTAATTGTTTGGGCTTCGACGACTTCATCACACGCGATCACACACACACACACACACAAACACACACCCCAACACACGCTGAGCCGTATCCCCTATAAGCACTAAACCATGGAGAGAACAAATCATGAGAACGATAATTTTTAAATACTTTTTATTGTTTTTAATGTGTTTACATTCCAATATTTGCATTCAAAGAGTCCGGAACCCATGTCTCTTGTGCTGTAAGGAAGTAGTTATCTTCGGACTCCGCCTCCCGCAGCCAGATGAAGAATTCCGTGACGGACTTCAGGGCCACGCTCTTACCCAGCAGATCGGCCGGGTAAGGGCGTATCCCATACTTAGAGAACGCGTATTCAGAAATGACGTCCTCGTCACAGTGACATTCGAAAAAAATCCGAAGGAGATCTGCAGAACAAATACATGTCAGTCATCGTGTCAGCTGTGACGAAACGGAAATAAATCACATTTTTCTTTGAGGTGAGACCAAATTCCTAATGTTAATAATTCAATTAATGCGATTTGTATCTAGATAAGAAACAAACAAATTTGCAAAAGTGATTTGGTGTTGAAATGATGTTCCTCAAATGAACAAATCAAGTTAATGTCAGTCGAGAACAAACTTGAGATTCAAAGTTTTAATCCAAATTGTTCCAAATGTCCTTAAAGTGCTTAAAAAATAAACGGAAATGTGAAAATCTACAATTCCATATAGGCAAAGTTTTTCTGCTGATGGGAATCATGGGACAAGAAGCAAAGCTCAAGAGAAGCTACTAAATTGATCTTGTAGTGAGATTGATCTGTTACACTGGTTTGATCACAACAGAGAACTTGTTAAAAAGTTTTATTCTTAAGAAAAGAAGAAAAAGGATCATGTGTGAGTTTCGTTTGGAGTGAGCTCTGATGCAGAACTTACCTTGAGGCTCATCGAGGGCGACTATCAGCGCCTGAAGTTCATCAAGAGCTTGCTGCTGTCGCTCGCTCTCTGTGTTGCGATACTTGAGAACTACAGGCAATCTCTTCTGCAGGAGGGCCGCGTGCACCCGACAGTCTGTGTTTTGCTGCACAGTGAAGCAGGAGGCAGAGTAAATTCATTCGCTCGGCAGACAGTAAATATTGTAATCAGCGGTGTGATTTGAGCAGAGCAGAGGAGTCTCTGCTCCGGCTGGTGGAGAGCTTACCTTTCTCTGCTGCCTTGCAAACAGCCGTCATTAGCTCCCTCAGGTAGGGAGACGAGCTCACCTGTGATTTATCTACCTTCTCCTGAGAAACAGAGAGCAGAGGAGGAGGAGGAGGAGGAGGAGGAGGAGGAGGAGGAAAAACACAGCGTTTGTCAATTTCACAAGAATCAGTTCAGAAGTGATGACACTCGCAGAGACTGGTTGATGTCACTTTTCGTACCTTCACACAGTTGAAGATCTGCTTGCCACTAGTCATGTCATCCAACAGGATCTTCTCCATATGGTGTCTCATCTCCCCGGGAGATCGGAGTCTTTCGGACTGAGCACTGGAACACTGGAGTTTATTTTCTTTTGGAGACTGGACCACAGGCTCAGGTTTCACTGTCAAGGCAAATAAACAAACACGGTCACAACAGTGGGATTAATGGCAGAGAGTGAATGTGTCAGTATTATCGTCCTGTCTGTCCGGTGTTGGGCAGCGACGTGCGTCTCACCAGGTTCTAGATCTTTTGTGCTCTCTGGCTCAGGTTTTTGCTCAGAGACACTCTGCCTCTGTGGCAGAAGAAACTGGAGTTTCTGTTCGAGTGGAGACAATATTGATATGGTGAGGAAATATAGAAGAGAAGGATGGCATGAAAACATTACAAAAAAACATTAGAAAGTTCTTATTTATCTCAATTAGTTAAAAAGTCTTCAAAAAGCTGAAAGACGGCAACAGAGGGTTTCCCGCCATTGATATTTCTTGGGCCTTGATGAGCCTTGACCTTCATCACTGACCTTCTGCCTGAGGAAAGCCTGGACGTCCTCTTCCTTCGGCAGAAAGTCAGTCCAGTTTAGGCCTGCTTCCTCCACAAAGACGCCATAGTAGGAATGCCCTGTGGAGACGAGACCGGACAACGTCACAAACCTATGCTCTGAAACGTCTTTTCTATTACCAGAAATATTTCATTAACTTACTTAACCCACTGAATGAATAATACAGACAAATGCTTCAGTGAACTCCGGTGAAGTGCAACAGTAAAAATATCAATATAGAAAGTGTACAAGTCAATAATCTATGAATATTTACATTATATCTGCAGCTGAGTCACTGGTTATAATCCACCTGCTTCATAATGAGAACAGGTAACAGGAAAAAAGAGTGAAGAACAGACTGAAGTGTTTCTTACCATTTGTTTGCATAATATGAGCAGTATTTCAGATATTAATATCCCGGCTTTTCCCACAGGAAGCAAGGGTTTGCTTAATTCACTGTGAACAAACAGAACATGACAGAAATTAAAATAAATACAGATCATTTCTTCATACACAGCTTAGTTTAGAGCAGAGTTCATCACAATCAACAGGTCTGTGGTCTCGTACCTAAAGAGCTCTCTCATAGAGAAGCCCCCCTCCCTCAGCACAGGGCTGAGCAGCTCGGCCAGGTAGAGGAAGATGTAGGGAGCTTCGAGGACCACGTCGTCCACATTCTCCAGAAGGTCTAAAAAGCTGGGAAAAGGAAAAAGAATTTTATAAGAACAGAATAATAAAAAAGTGTTTTTTTCTCAAGGTATTTTAAAAATACATTGGAAGTTTTTTTATTTAATATTTTATTTAAATTGTTTGGGTCTTTTAAAGTAAATAAGAAATTTGATGTAAAAACAGTCCATTCTAGAAAAAGCATCCATGCCCAACGAGACATTTCTCTATTTCCTATGACAAAATGGTCTCTTAGAAAACTTAAAAACCACTGAAAATTGTCGGTCATTCTCTCTTATTCTGGTATCGACATGTTTTGAAAATAATTGGTTTTCTCCACACAGGCGTTCAAATGAACTCTTAAGTAGAACTGAGCAGGGGAACTGACCCTTTGTAGAACTGTGGTTTGGGCATGATTCCCTTCTGCACCAGCTGCAAGAGGAGCTGGCCCATGTGGTCCCGTTCGATCGGACTGCGATCCAGAGTCAACTCGAAGCCCACGTGTATGAAGATGTACGACTGAGAGCCCAGCTCAAGATCCTCAACTTCCTCGACAGCCATCTGCAACAAAACAAAGACACATGTTCACGACTAATACCTTTATTCTTCCCTTTAAGACGGTTTATTCTATGAAACTGAAATGAAAAAAATCAGTCATCAGTTGACTGGATCTCAGCACCTTGAAATTGTTAATTTTAAGGAACAAGTAGATGATTGATTTGCACTCCCTCTCGATCTTCACGTTTGACCTAGCAGGTTTCACTACTGCCTGGACAACAGGCTCAGGTTTCACTGTCAAGGCAAATAAACAAACACAGTCACAACAGTGGGATTAATGGCAGAGAGTGAATGTGTCAGTATTATCGTCCTGCCTGTCCGGTGTTGGGCAGCGACGTGCGTCTCACCAGGCTCTGGGATCCTCTTGCTCTCTGGTTCAGGTTTGAACTCAGAGACACTCTGTCTCTGTGGCACAGCTCCCTCTCGCTCCCTGTCAATGGAAGCTAGTTAATCAGAGTTATAATTATCCTGCTAGCAGGAGAGATACATATCAGAATCACAGAGACACTCTCCTCATGTTTCAGAGAAACCTAACACCATCATTGCGTTGTCATCTCATACCTTTCCAGAGTACTCCAGGCGTTGAAGACTGGCTTCTGTGGAGGAGTGATGGAGGGGTGAGGTGGGGGGGTGGACTGCAGCGCTGAGATGCGCTTGAGGCCAGCTGTGCGTGCTAGGTCTGTTACAGAGATGAAACGTTATAAGAGAGATAATTATAAATTAAGATTGTGGATTATCAGAGTCAAGGTCCAGTCATTAAGAGGAAGATGCTTCACCTGACTCCGTATACAGGATATGCTGTAAGTTACTGTTTTATATCAGGGTTTCATCAAGTTAAATTTAAAACCTTTTTAAGACCATAATGAAGGAAATTCTCGTAAAATGTAATAGAAATGAAAGACTATCAGACTCCCAGATTTCTAACCGGCGTAATATCTTAGAAGAATCAGTGACAACTACAGCTAAACAGAGCGGAGCAGCTGAAACATTGTGAAGTGTGTGACTCCCTTACATCATTAAGTGTTGTAGTATGAACTCCAAACAGTTACAAGACTCCTGATCAGCGGGTCATGTAGTATGAGCTGCACAGTGATCCGACAGCTTTAAAAGTCATGTGGTGTGACCTCACCTGAGTCACTGGCTTGGGCTCCTCCACCGCTGCCCTTCACACATGTGACTTGAGACCGGGGGCCCAGCTGGATCTTCTCGTCCATTTGAGGCTGCAGAAAGAGAAGCGATTATGATCACGTGAAACATTTCCATTATACAAATCATTATGTATATTGTTGAATGATTTACCCTGAGTTGAGGGCGTGAAATCGTGGGCTTTTCCGCTGGGAGGCTTTCCCTATTCCTCACTGGTTTCCAGGCATTCTCTGATTTGTGCAGCTGATCCACATCGTGCACACCCTTGCTGGGTGGTGGTCCCTGTACCCCAAGGTTGATAGGCTTTACACAGGAAGAAAGGGAAAAACTGTATTATAACCATGACCTAATATCTTTTAAATTAGCCAAAATAATGGATTTTCAATTCTAGTGTTTAAGTTTGTGTGGGTTTCATAAGTAAGGCAACATAAATATAATTCAGGTGACCCTCTCTTACACTGCCATACTGAAAATCGTGGGCGTGAGGAGGAAGCATGAACAAATCGATACAAATGACCCTGTTATGAGTCTTTTATCAGTAATAAGTAGAACATCTAAGAAACTTGTTTTTACCAATATCTGTATAAATCGGTTTCTGATTATACAGCAGAATCTTAACAAGTCCTGACTCTGCTTTAGGTTCCAGCTTTGAAAATTTAAAATCTCTCAGATCAAACTATCATGCATCAAAATTTCAGCTCAAGTAATTTAAATGTTTGAAGTCTGTAGCCAATTCTCCAGATTTTACCCGGAGGTCACGTCTGACAACGATTTAAGTTTCCATGGAACACGACCAGTTACCACATGGTAATTGTTTGTCATTGTTTTTTCGATTCCAATGTAGAAATATGACCAAATCAACTATGAGGGGCAGACAGTAAATAGCAGCTTCACGTCTCCTGTATGCAGTGTGTGTCGAAGCCTCGGACAGCTCGTCTCACCTTGGAGAGCTTTGGGAACTCGTTGGTGTCGGTGGCCCTGCTGCTATTCCAGACTGACACAGATTTCCAGGCCCCCTCTCTCTGTGAGGGCTGACCCCTCTGCTTACTTGGATCTGTGGAGACACACCCACACACAAAAAAAAACACAGGGAAATACAGGTTTTAGATTATTTCACAGGAAATAAAGTGGAGTCAAACAGCTGTGAAGTGGCAGACAGAGTGACATTTCTGACTGTTTCTGTGGCATGATGTGTTGCAATGGGAGGGAGTGAGGGGGCTTCCTGTCTGCTGATGGGAACAATAGAATCTCTGCAGGCTACTAGGGACAGGAGGTCTACAGACTGGCTTTCCTGAGTCACTATAGCTGTGTCGATGGGATTCTAAGCCTTAAAGAGGATTTAGACTGCAGGACCGACCTGGCTTTCGTTTGGTGTCCTTGGAGAGCAGTTGATGCTGCACCCTCCTCTGATCCTCCTGCTCTTCAATCATTGCCCCCCGGTGGACCTGCTCAAGGGTCTTTGGACCCTGGTCGGCTCTGCGAGGCACCCATTTGTGCTGAAGAAAAAAAAATGTACAGAACCACAATGACTTGTACTGTTAAACAGATTTCTTTGCTCTTTATCTTTGACAGATCAGAAAATGTAGGAGCATTTGTGGGTTTATCACACAGTGCAAGATACATTTTGGCATAAACAGAGGAATCAGTCAATCACAGAGGAATATTCTAATGACTGGGGACACCCTGATGAATTCATTAAAGATCAATAGTTATCACGTCTTCCTCAGGTTTCTTAAATTTTTCTCTGCTCATTGTTTCCATGGAATTTTCTTACATTTCTTTGCCATGATCTATGTATCAATCTATATCAGTCCTTCTAAAAAGCGTTAGAACTCCTTAACAAAAGCAGTGTAGATATTCATTAAACAGAATATGACCAGAATATCTAGTATCATGTTCCTGGTCATTAGACAGATCGGTGAAATAAATGTCTGTGGTAAAATCCATCTTACTTTGAAGAATTTGAATGTCGGACTCTTTACAATTGTGCAGATGAAAGAAAAATCGTGAAGACCCACTCACCAATCTGAGGTCTATAATATCCTCCAACATGAACCGTATCCGAGACGAAGTCTTCCCCTCTGTGACGATTGTATTTATCTTGTTAAAATACTGATCCATCTCAGGCTGGTGAGACACAGAGTGAGAGAGACGGTTAATTTCAGACATGAAGTTCATGATCAGCATGTCTCCATTCAATCTAGCAGACAGCAGGTTGCAGATAATGTTATTCTACAGAGTTGACCAATTGTCCAGTTTATCACTTGGAACAGTCCTGACCGCCTGAGATGAAACCGGATTATCCTGTAGATTATATTTGAATCTTTCAATCTGTAGCCCTTCAGACCTTTCTATGACCGTAATAGAGGAAATTTTAGATTCAGGTAAATGTACTACCACCAGCTCACCTTGGCCACCACTAAGTCAAAGCTCCTGCCTATAGTGGTGAGAAGAGTACACAGACACTCTAGAGACTTTTCGTTGGGGTTTTCCAGCATCTTCCCCACACAGTACTCAATGTTGGCCGTTGTTAGCATCTGGAGTTTGAAGAGTTCTCCAATGAACTTGACGTTCCCGACGGAACGCCGCCGGCTAGATCCCTCGGCCTCCTGCAGCTCTACCTGCAGTCGGTCACGATCCGTCTAATGGGACCAAGGAAACAAACATCTTGAACATAGTTGAAATAGAAACTAAAAAACGTTTCTGTAAAGTTTCGGCATCACACTTACAGATGCAGCAGAGTCCAGCTCCTTCGGCTTCGTCTCAAACACCACATCATCCTCCTTGTATTTATCAAACTCCTTCTTACAACCGATTCGCAGCAGCTTGATAAAGCTCACTGTGACGTTGGGATCGTCAGTGGTGGGCACTTTGAGCTGCACATGAACAGTAAGTGGAATGAATTCAGTAGAGAACATGAGCATTAAAATAAAATAAGCAATGAACTAACCCTTGAAAAAACAACAGTTTTCTGCGGGTTTAATATTTGGTTTTGTTTATGGACAAATTCATCTTTTCGTATCTGGATTATTTTGATTTTAATGACTAATATATATTAAAGGTTATGTTATCAAATGATGGCAGACAGAAAATGTAATAGTTTCTCTAGAACTCTTGTTAATAGAGTCTATAATTAATGATATGAACGTTTAATAAATTGTGTTTTAAAGGGATTATTTGTGACTGATTTTAAAACTCCTTAATATATAGTGTGTGTCGTCTGGTGTAGACTCTAGAGTCATCAAAACAATAAAACCTCTCCATCACTTTGTACTGAACCAATGTAACTAATCATGACCTATGACCTGCTTACCTCGGCGAGGCAGCGGCACATGTTCCCGTAGATCACCGAGAAGCTGGGCTCGTCGATGGCTTTCTCAAACACCAGGTCCACCACTCCTTTGAGCCGCTCCTCAGTGTTGATGGGCAAGTCCTTCACCTGCTTCATCAGCTGGGGGAACTTCTCAGGCGTCATCTTGTTCAAGATACTGCGGAACTTCTTGAGCACGTCCTGAGGGGAATAGGTCATAACAGGTACTTAAACTCTGAGGTCATCAAGCACAAAGACCAATCTCTAGCTCCAAATGAAAAACTAGTCCTGTTGTAAAGCTACTAGTAATACGGAAATGAAATACTCACAATGATTTTCCTATATTTACAGATTTAAACAACATTTTTACTGGAATTTCCAATACTAGGAAAATCTTCCATCACGTAGACTTACATGAATTATCAGAAAAGCCTGCATATGTAATATGCCCACTGCTTTGTGGATTACAGTTTGTGTATATTTTGTCGTACCTGTGTTTCTTGTGACTCTCGGTCCGCTGGGAGGCTTTCCCTATTCCAGCCTGGTTTCCAGGCATTCTCTGCTTTGTTCAGACGAACATCGTGCACAGAGAGGCCTGTGATAATCCTCCTGGGTCCCTGCGCCCCAAGGAAGAAAGGGAAAAACGGTATTATTACCATGATTCAATATCTTTTAAATTAGCTAAAAATAACGGATTTTCAATTCCAGTGTTTAAGTTTGTGTGAGTTTCGTAAGTAAGGCAACATAAATATCATTAAGGTGACCCTCTCTTACACTGCCATACTGAAAATCGTGGGCGTGAGGAGGAAGCATGAACAAATCGACACAAATGACCCTGTTATGAGTCTTTTATCAGTAATAAGTAGAACATCTAAGAAACTTGTTTAGCAATATCTGCATAATCATAAAATAATACATGTTTCTGATTATACAGCAGTATCTTAACAAGTCCTGAATCTTCTTCAAAGCTGAATAAGACAGATTCTGTAGTATTAAACAGATTTCTTTGCTCTTCAACTTTGACAAATCAGAGAGTTTAGGAGCATGTGTGGGTTTTATCACACAGTACTAGATACATTTTGGAATTAAAAGAGGAATCAGTCAATCACAAAGGAATATTCGAAAGACTTGGGACACACTGATGAATTCATTAAAGATCAATAATTATCGTGGAACTGGCGTTTCTGTTTCTGTTTTAGCCAGCCTACTAATGTGAGCCGCTCTTTTCAAAACAGACTACTGCAAAGACTCAGTTCCTCTCAACTAACTCACACGAACCTGGAAAACTATATATAATATATAAATATTGAAATGGCCCTTCATATAAAAAAAGGTTCCCCTACCCCTGAATGAATGCAAACATCAACTCTAAACAGGTCAGTGTGTTTCTTTCACCTGTGGGACGTAGTACGGTGCAGCAGTGCCTTTCGGCGGGTGACGCATGGTTGCACTGGGCTTCATGATCGGAGCTGATTCCTCTGGAAAAACTGCAGGTAAGATGGGAGAGAAACACAGAAGACATTAAGACATTAAGTACACATCTCTCACATTGAGGCTCCCCTGGTGTACATATATACAAGTCAGGATGCAAAAGAGATGTAAGAGACGTGGAAGGCGCCAACAAGGATGTCAAGGGCCAAAGCCTGTGATGATGTATTAATAACCAAAAAAAATTTAAGGCAATGTTCTGATGGGCATATATTAAATAATATTATATACATCTTCAAAAGTTTTACCAATAACCAGGCAATAATTCCAAGATGGAGGGGACATACAGTTGGGTAAATTACCTGATGATGCGTCAGTAGAATCTGTTTGGTTGGGAGGAGATTTCCAGCAAGGAGGGGGAGAAGGAGTGATGACAAATTAAAGGTCAAAGGAACCGCAAAGCACATTTTAGGACATAGATATAGCGCATAACTCAGGAGCAAAAATCTGCCTTTAAACTTAAAATAACAGCAGAGCACATTAGAGGACAAAAATCTGCCTTTGAACCATGGCGCAACATCCTGGAAAAGCTTGTTGGCCAATAGTGGCTGGGCTCCAAGAAGGAGTCAATTCCCATTGACTCCCATATTAAAAAGCCCGTATTTAGAGCAGAATTAAACCTGATTACAGCCTGGTTCAAAAAACGGTTTTAGTCTCAATCACGAGGTTCCCCTGGTGTACATATATACAAGTCAGGATGCAAAAGAGATGTAAGAGATGTGGAAGATGCCAACAAAGATGTCAAGGGCCAAAGCCTGTGCTGATGTATTAATAACCATACAGCAGAATCTTTTCTCAATGTCTCGTGTCAGACTCAAACAACCTCCTGCTGCTACTTCATATGTTTAAGGCAATGTTCTGATGGGCATATATTAAATAATATTATATATATCTTTAAAAGTTTTACCAATAACCAGGCAATAATTCCAGGATGGAGGGGACATACAGTTGGGTAAATTACCTGATGATGCGTCAGTAGAATCTGTTTGGTTGGGAGGAGATTTCCAGCAAGGAGGGGGAGAAGGAGTGATGACAAATTAAAGGTCAAAAGAACCGCAAAGCACATTTTAGGACATAGATATAGCGCATAACTCAGGAGCAAAAATCTGCCTTTAAACTTAAAATAACAGCAGAGCACATTAGAGGACAAAAATCTGCCTTTGAACCATGGCGCAACATCCTGGAAAAGCTTGTTGGCCAATAGTGGCTGGCTCCAGAGGCCCATATTAAAAAGCCCGTATTTAGAGCAGAATTAAACCTGTTTACAGCCTGGTTCAAAAAACGGTTTTAGTCTCAATCACGAGGTTCTTCATTCATGACAACTCTGAGGGGGGTGAAAGATGGCGCCAGGTGAAAGCCTCCTACTAGCCTCATTTTCACTCTGCAGAAACCAACGGATGACGTCACGGACCCTCTGTCCATTTATATATACAGTCTATGCTTTAAACTTATTAAAAAAACTAATGTGACATTTATCTTGATAATTCTTGATATATCACCCAGCCCTTGGACAATGTTTACACTGGAAAAAAGGCCACTCAAAAAATAAGGGAAAAAAAAGGAATGCAAGTAATTTTTTGCTTGTAATAAGTCAAAAAATCTGCCAATGGAACAAGACAAAATTCTCTTGGTAAAAAGATATTCAAGATGCACTGTCTAAAAACAAGCTCTTTCTTACTCTTTAGGTGATTTAGTCTCATATTAAGTGTGATTAGATATTTTGACTAGAAATTAGAAAAATATTCTTGGCAAGATTTTGAGTTTTTGCAGTGTATAATTCTAAATTGTCAATAAGTGATAAACACAACAGGTTTAAAACAAGACTTCCTGCATGAGTGAATACACTGACTCAGGACTGGTTATTCTTGCTCTCTTGATTGGAAGGAACCAATCAATATTAAGTGTAATTATAAATAGAATGTTGGAAAATATCTATTTGGATACTCCTTACTAGGCTTGTTACTTTGGGAGATTTTGCACAAAAAGTCTTAATGTTTTACTACCCATCTTAACTTAGACTACACTGATCGAACCATATGAGATTTACATTACAAACATATTATAACTTATAACATATAAAATATCTACAGCCAGCACAGAAACCCTCCATTACGGACAAAGTCCCAACTCTCAACAACGGTAATCATAACAATCACAACAGCAGGTTGCTCTGAGGTGGGTGAGCTGTAAATGAAACACCGGAGAGACACTCACCGGGCGACTCGGAGGCTGTGCATTTATTGGCTGTGTCTGGGGAGAGTACACTAGAGAGGGGGAGCCAGCATTATGTCCAGGGTTGTATGGAGACTGTGAAGAGAAGAGATGGACAGAGGGAGACGGCTTGTTAAACACACACCAGGAGCTGTGCTGCATCTATCACTCCTCATTTATTCTATGCACATATTGAAGTTGTCATAATGTTCAACTGTAAACCGCGGCAGCTAAGACTTCTTATGAAAGAAATGACCCATGACAAGAGTGTAAATATGTTTACATACGTCTGATGTAAGGCTTTAAAAGGACTAACTCTAACATAGCCCAAGTAATTGAGGGATGTCAACCTTTCCCTAAATGGCTAGCCTCAATTTACAAGCTGGTATTACCAGCTCTTTATTTTGTCTTTTCCCCATCCAGCCTGCATCATATATGGTTGCCATTGTGGTTACAAGCAAAGAAGACAGTTGCCTTTAAACCTCTACCATCTACAGATGTGAGATCTTGTTTAAATTCAACCAAGAGCTTCTGCTCTTAACCCTGATGGGATCCAAGATTTCACACCAACATCTTCTTTATTTACAACTTTCTATTTTTACAGAGCTTCAACACAAGGAGTTTACGTCTAACCATGAAGGGCAAAAATGCTTAAAAATGTTAAGTTATAATGTTAACGCTTTTGTTTCAAACCTCTTTCCCTTTGAAGCCTTACAGTGTGTTTAACAGGCCAATGTGATCTGATTTGAGGTTGAGCTACATCATAACCTTAAGGTAAAGTAGCTGTAGTAGAGAGTAGAATAGAATATACAGAAGACGTGTTGATGCAGGACTATTCAGAAGTTGTTCTAGAGAATTTGACCCAATTTTACAGAATGTAATCTTAATTTGATAAAAAACAGTCATATACAAAGATTATTGCTGTTTAGAAATATTAAAAGAGAGAATGACAAACAGGAAAATGAATAGCTGATGTAATAAAAGAGAGATAATACAGGTTTATTTTAAATTCAAGCAAAAACACGATAATTTTGAATTTAAAAAAGAGTCAAAATTCTTACATTGTCAAGTTTTGGTTAAATACAGGTACTCATTCATTCACACTTTTAAACAAGTGAAAAAAATATATGATTTGCGTCTATAAGGAAACAATAAGTTATAGCAGTGGTTCTCAAAGTGGGGGCGCAATGTCACAGACAATAAAAAAGACAGACGACCTGTCACTGGTTAGTGAAAGCTCCCTCAGTGGCGAGATGCAAGGGGCTGGACTGACACAAGCAAATCAAATACTGTTTCGTTCCTGATCCAACAATCAAAAGAGGAGGTTTCCGCTCCACTAACTGCTCTTCTAGTTTTTTCTAAGTCAGAAATGTGATGTGCTGCCATATAGGTCATCCTGTTGACAGTTGACCCTGGGTTGACGTATGGCCCCTGCTGCACCAGAACCAGAACCTTCTCCCTGTTCTAGTATTTTATTTCAATATTTTTATTATTGAACATAATAACATGGGAGGCTGAATAATGCTTTAATAATAACAATTTGTTTCTGGGATATATTCATGGCGTGCTATGGAGAGGAAGCCAGGCAGAGGCAGAACAGAACTCATGAAAGCTTCGTTTCTGCAAAGTGTGAATTGGTTGTAGCTGCAGATTGTTAAAGCAGCTTGTCAACTGTGGCATCTTTACCTTCCTCCTGCCATTAGCAGCTCACAGAACAGCGTTACAAGCTCTCGATTGGATGTTTCACACCAGAGTTCACCTTGGCTGTAGCTGTAGTAAGTTGAACAATTCTAGGGTTGTTATTTCCTCAGGTTTCTATATTTTACCTTTGTGTTTGGTGCAACTACAACCTGTTTTCACGTTTCATTTTTGTGTGTGTGTATGTGTGTGTGTGTGTGTGTGTGTGTGTGTGTGTGTGTGTGTGTGTGTGTGTGTGTGTGTGTGTGTGTTTGTGCAAAATAGCTAAACAATTCAAATATTTTCCCTAATCTCTTGGGATGTGGTTTTGTCGGGATGATGTTACACTGAGTGAATTTCTCCTCATGGTATAATAAACTAACTGAATCACTTAGAGCTTCATTCCCTGCATGAAATTTGCTCAACAGATAAATTCATAAACAAAGCATCTCATTGGGGCTTGAGGTTAATTAGCTCCACAATGAAGGTTATCTTTTTCGTTTTTCAAGTAAGTAAGTTGGATAACAAAAAAAAACAGATGGATCACGACACAACTTGGTGGAAAGATGCTGTATGGGTTAGAGATATTAACTAAATAAAAAAAGTGGGAAGATGCAGGAACGTTTTTTATTTTCTACAGCTTTTCCAGAATTAATTCAATCTATGGCAGTGGCGGGGGGTGCATGAGCATGAAAGCTCTCCCGTGCAACAGATTGCGAGTGACAGGTACACAGACTAAGTAGTGAAAGACAAGTTATCGCATGGGAGAGAGAACTGAGGTGCATGAGCAAATGACACTAAGTTAAAGATCTCTTATACATTCATGAGAAGTGTAGAAAATGTTTTGGGTTCATTATGAAACAGTGGCGGGACAAATATGGCTGGTCGCAACAATCAACTGTTAGTAAACTCTGCTTTGAAGGTTCAGTGTGTAAGATTAAGGTGAAAGGGATCTATTGGCAGAAACTGAATATAAAATAATCCTATTCATGATTTCACCAGTGTGTTTCATCTAAATTGTATGCATTTTGTTTGGGCCCTTTATATTTAAAGACTTTATATTTACATTGGGAGCAGGTCCTCTCTACAGAGGTCGCCATATTTGTTACAGTAGCCCAAACTGGACAAACCAAACACCCTATGAGTTTTTTATGACAACTGCAACATGCAACTTCACCACAAGATGTCGCTAAAGTACAACAACAATACATGTTTAAAAGCCAACGCATATTTATTTTTATATTTCATATTTTAGCATTATATATTTGTATATTTCATATTTCTTTCCTGCTCCTCCGGGTTATTCAGACGTCTCAGACTCTCCCTGGTTATCTGCATGCAGTGTGTGAGCTGCAGTGTGTGACCAGCCCCTAAGCTGTTGCCTTGTTAATAGGCTGGTGGATGTAACTCATCCAGACTGATCCTCTCCCTCCATGCACCGTATCCAGCCGGGTCTCCAGGTCACATCACACTTTGCTTCTCAAAGTTTCACTATTTATTTTTTTCCAGTGAGCTTCAGGAGCTGTTCTCCATCCACCTGTCTGCATTGACAGGGAGAGAGTGTGATGTCAAACTCTGTGGTTTTTCACGATTTTAAAACCACAAAATGTTGCACTGTTAAAAAGATTGAACTATTATAGCTGGGCATTGAATTATGCATGACATTCATTATTCATGCACACTCATAAATGCATTATTCAATGTGGAAAAACTCTGATGTTCATTCACACAATTATATCTTTAGTGGAACGCTGACATTTTTATATAACAGTTCATGAACGGTTAACCATCAATACTGGTGTCTCCGGGTGACCAGTCACCACCAATCATTTGGAAACCGACACAGTTTCCTCCTCCCTGGACTGAACACGTCTGATTGAGGTGCAGGCACGAGCTGTTAATGAGCTAACATCGTCCCTCTCCCTCTTCCACAGCTATTGAGCAGGAAGTGCTGTCAATAGCTTGACAGGAGGATGTCTCCCTCGGGGGCTTTAATGAGCGCTTTGGGCAGCGCTCCGTCATCTCAGACCCGGAGGGCAAATCCAAGGACAAAGCAAATGTGACATTTAGGCCTGGAATCCGGGCAACAGACAAGTGGCAGTGGTTTTTTTCCGTCGAAGTGAAGTGACTGAAGGATGATCCAAAAGTGTGGTGCTGCAGGTTTAAACAAAGCCAGTGAAAACCTGCTGTAGCTGACCAGGGGAAGTGAAGTGAGGCTCAGTGAGGTGAGGCTGTCAGAGCAAACCAGACTCAGAGCATGAGAACAGATAACACTGAGGCTACCATTCCAAAATAAACAATTAGAGACAAACAAAAAGAAGCCAAGTCACAATTTTTACATGCTGAAAGTAAATGCACAAGATATCTACCATGCAGATATTTTTACAGGAGGAAATGTGTACAATGTATTGGATTAAGTATCTTAATTCAGATGAAGCCAGGGATGGGGAATATGTTGTTGTTCTGATCTGTTGTTGACATTGTCAACATCATGGACATATGTGTCAGGCCTCTTCTCCATCGTTGATACACAATAATATATAGTTTCATTGTTATTATAGTGATATCATAATTTATAAGTAAGTGAATTGGATTTTAATACCTGGCTCGCTCAGTAATGTTTAAGTATGAATATTTGTTTTTGTTTCTTCTTGGTGACATTAATCAACAACCTTCTTAGACTGAGGCTACAGCCCCGACTTGAAATTTCATCATTTGTTTCATTGTAGTTGCAGCGTGTGTGACAGCACATGCTGTTTATGTTGAGTGGAACTAATTTCCCAGTTCACAGGAAGTGCATCAGTCTGACCTACGTACAGGAGGAGGATGTGATCGTTAGCACAGGTTCAGCCTGAGGTGACACTGATCCTGAAGTCGAGGCAGACCAGGAGCGGTCCAGTCTGGAGGGATGGGTTACCATGGTAACTTTGGTCAGACTTCCACAGTTCTCCTTTATGAAACAACATTTCCTGAAAATGACTTGATGCTGCCTAAAAGCCTGCTGCTGTGACCACGACCGGCATATAAAATACACTGATCCACTTACAGCGTTTCACAATGTGATTCTGCTGATATGAAAGTGAGACTTTAAAAAGTGTGTGTGTGTTTGTGTGTGTCACGTGTCACGGCTGTGGTTTTTAACCAAAGGTGAACGGGGTCCCAGCACCAGGGACCCGTTCATTAGTGGGAATCGGGAAAGCTGCAAGCATTTTCATCTATACTGAAACTAAACCCCTGAATCCATTAAAATGTCACACACAGTTTGTAGTTTGCATCTGAGAAGCCTGTTGGTCCATAACCTGTGTCGGTGTGTGGAGCGGCTCTGGACCACTAGGCTTCCCTGACTCTAAAGGCATTTTATAGAATGTCCAATGAAAGACAATTCAGCAAAAATCCTGGGGTAAAATTACACTTTCAAATTCTTTATATAAACGACATAATGTGGATTCTTGCTAAATCAAGTGCTGCTCCACTAACAGGAAGATACCAAGCTTTATCTGAGGCGACACATGACTGCACTTCCCCATATTCTCTGTTTGACAAGTGCCCGCCTGACATGAGGTGGTTGGTATGCAGCCGAGGCTCCCTGGGAGAGGAACAAAAGAAGAACAGCGGGTGAATGCAGGATGGATACTTGTCCTCCGCTGTAGAGAAGGACCAAGACAAAAGAGGCACTTTGCAGGACCGTCGGAGCCTCCCTCCTGTCCTGTCAGCCTAAATCACAAAGTGGAGCGTGTCCTCCTCCCCTCTGATTCAGACGTCTTAAATCCCCTCCATTTTCCAAATGAGTGTCTGATATTGTAAACATGATCACTGACAGCTTACGACACTTACATTTTAGGGGTTAAGAAAAAAAAGAGACGACAAAAATAGCCAAAGATAAATAAAAGTGATTTCTGGGTACCGGTTTTAACGCTTATTCATATTTGTCTTTCTTCGAGTCACCTTGAAACTCCTCCCTTTTGATTTATTTGTTATATTGCAATTGTATGAATTGTTGTTTTCTTTACACTAGAATTTATATTTATATACTTTATATTTACATCGGCAGTGGGTCCTCTCTACGTAGGCCGCCGTGTTTTATACATAAGTCCAGACTGGACAAACTAAACACCTTTTGAATTTTTATGACAACTGAAGGTTACCACAGGTTCTCATTTGCATTTGGAGGGAGAGAGTGAGGTGAGGGGTATTCAGCTGCAATATGCAACTTCACCATTAGATGCCACTAGATCAGACATGGGTAAATTACGGCCCAACGCCTTATCCGGCCCGCCGAACTTGTCCAAATATTTAAAAAAATATATATAAGAGACTAACAATTTATTGGCACTTAAATGGCACTTACTTATATCACTTTGTAGTTTTGCTTTATTTTTGAAAAAAATTGTAATTTCTTGCTTGTTGTTGTTCTGGGATTGTACCGTCAGGGTTGAATGCACTTATTGTAAGTCGCTTTGGATAAAAGCGTCAGCTAAATTAAATTTGACCGGGAGTGTGGTGTATAGGGCTCGAAAGCGAAGCCAAAACATCTTGTTGGCCCCCTGCTGGCTGGCTGTAGTATCGGTTATCCGAGATATTTTGGCTCTTCTTTTACGGATGGTGGGAGGAAGTAGAGACACGTGGTCCATCTTTAGTAACACTCAGTGATCAAAACCCAGTGTCCTGGGGTCTAATGAGAAAACACCTGTGTGGCCTTGCAGAGGCATCGAAGCTCCTGAAAAATTGGTTTTACATTATAAATACTTCTCTGAGATTGAAGCTGCATAGACTATCTTCTTAACAATGTATTACTATATCAATCTGACCCTCTCCCGACACATACTGCATCCTTCCAACAAGTGTTTGTCTGTCCAATAGTTTTTGTGTAATCTTGCTGACAAACAAACAGACAGGGGTAAAACATAACTTCTTGTGTTCTTTCAGATTCTTTTGAATGAAAACCTCCCACAGCAGCCCACGTACCACTATCCTTGGTGGAAGAACAGCTTCTGGATGGGCCTCAATGATGTAGTGGCCAACGGGACCTGGGTGTGGGTCAACAATGTGACTGAGGTGGAGACGATGTAAGCACGTCGCAGACTGAGGTTTGAATTTCTAACGTCAAGACGAACAAATACAATGGTACAGTGACTTTTGGTTTGTCCCAGGTTCTGGAGAGATGGACAGCCCAGCTACAGTGGAGATCAGAGAGGGAACTGTGGTGCTTCTTTTCAATCTTCAGAGACCACGAAGACATGGCTTAATGGAAACTGTAAAGTCCACCTGCTTGACTGGATTTGTGAGATGGAGCCAAAGTAACCACCATGTCCCTCAAGGGGAAATCACGATAACAGAATAAATCGTTTTGCGTGTTTGTAAACTTATAACAATAAATAAACTGCAGCTTGATGCAGGAGATCCATGTTGTGTGCACTGCTGGTGTACAGTATACTATACTATATATATTTTTTTCTATAGTTCTACTCCTTTTTACTATCACAACTAACTATGCCCGACCGTAGGGTCTTACAGTGGGACCCTTACAGTAACCCTAAGCTAAACCTATTTCTAATGAGAAACATAAAGGAATTTGAATGCATTAGATTAGGGTGGTTTATGTTTTGTGCTGGGAGTTACCATCCTGTCTCTGGCATTGGGATGAGATGAACCTTGAGACAGAAGTTTTCTCATTTGCTTGTTGGCAGAAACATTGAACCAAGAATCTTCTCTGTCGACACATCTATGTTGTAATAAACTCATATATTCAAGTGAGAACAACTGAGGCTCACCAAGTAAATAATTTTATTCAAAACCTGTGAGCACTGATAAATAATTCTGCTGTCAACAATCTGTGCAAAAGGATTTTTCTTCATTATCTACTTTTAAACCAGAAGTGGTTCTCAGAACCATAGAAAGACTTGTACACACTGGCTCATGGTAACATTTCATTAACTTGTTGCTTCCCTGGAAGTCCATACCCAGAACTGAGAAACCAGATGAAACTATGATGAATAAAGCAGCTGATGAGTTATGACTGGTGACGAATGGTGAGTGAGATGATTCATATGTGACTATGCTAAACAAAAGGATTAAGATTAATGTCCTAAAACTCAGATCAGGTAGACACAGCTTCTCAAATTGTCTGCACTCCCTGTAAATATTTAACAAATGAACTTCATTTTCTGTTTGTAAAGTTGCGTACTCGACACACACACACACACACACGCACACACACACAAACACACTAACACACACACACACAGGGCAATGTCCTGACAAATAATCTCTCCAGGAAAAAAGGCTGTTTTCATCTCTACTCTTCTCTTCGTCAAAATGGCGTACGAAGGAAGTTCAAGCTCTTGTGTTGCCACATTTGACAAATTGATTTGTGAAGAGGACTCCGGCACAGAGGAGAACCCTCTCTACTCAAGCCAAGACAAACAGCAAGGTAGAGTAAATGAAAAGTGAACTAACATCTGGGTGCATCAACAAGAACCTGTGATATTAGTGCCATAGAGGTAAAATAGGGCTGGAAACCCAGTACTGCACTCATTTCTATGTCATTCTTTATGTGTCCTTATTTAGTCTGTAAGTGATAAAGTCCTTCACCTTTGTCATCCGTCTGCATATGTCTGATCTTGATCCACCACTCCTCTGTGTAGTGTCCATGTCCATGCAGAGGCATGAATCCAGTCAGAATCCTTGGCTGCTCACAGTGATCCTTGCAGTGATGGCTGTCATTCTTCTGGTCATGAACATTGGCCTGGGAGTCTATTGTAAGTCACCTCTCATCGACTTTGTTTCAATCTGCAGCAGGAAACAGCACCAACACACCAAAATACTCCCTGTTCACCAGCAGTAGTCAGACAGTGACTGCAGCTGGTGAACATGCAGTATTTTGCAGCCAGATATTTTCCTCAGGAGTTGAGACAGAACAAACCACAGCTCAGAGGAAACTGAATATATTACTCATATACAGCTGAATGCTGATGTTGTTCAGTGTCTTCTTACAGTTGTTGGCCTGAATAAAACCTGGTTACTTATGACTTGTCTGAAGCTTGAACTTCAAATACAGACATCGAGCATGAAGAGATGAGAATGAAGTTTGATGATTCAATCTGTTTAGAAAAAAATGCCTGATCACCTTTTTCATTTATACTGCACAGCAGGCCAGTATAAGTGTTAAGAAGATGATTATAATTATTTTCAAATAAAACCTCTGTAACGTTATGTCCTCACTACCTCCAGACAACCAACTCACTGGTGGGCAGCAAACAATAAAAGACATCCACAGTGAGGTGGCCAAACTGCAGGCTGGTTACAATGCTGCGATCCAAGATAAGATCGATGCCAAGAAGCAGCTGGACAGAGAACTGGGGGAGCAGCAGCGACTCCAGTGGGAGCTTGAACATCAGACCAGAAGATCCAAAGACTACGAGAATCAGATTCACAGAATTCAAGATGAAATCTCAGAGTTGAAATCCCTCACACCGCTACTCAGTGAGAGCTTTTCTGTATTTATTTATCAGTTTATCAAATCCCTGATGATTTGCAACTTACATATCACACCATGTTGTCAATTCCAGGCATGAGTTGCAGACACTGTAACCCAGGATGGACTTTACTGCACCTAAGGTGTTACTACTTTCCTTTCTCTGTAACCCTTAAACAAAGATCCTGGAATGAAGCCAGGCAGTTCTGCCAGATGTTGGGAGGCGACTTGGCAGTGATAGACACTGCAGAAAAAACCGTAAGATTCAACATTTAGTCGGATGATCCTGCATTTCCATGTTTGCAATAATAATTTTTTCTCCACTCTATGTTATCTTTTTTGGGCAGTAAAACAGCACTGTGTTGTATGGGTCTTGATAAAATAAATTAATGTGTGCGTATGTATATGTAACACCGGTGTTTTTTAGGTGTCTATAACTAAATGGATAAAAAGTCATATTGATCCCTCAAGATCAATATATCAGAATGGCTTCTGGTTTGGACTGAGCGATGTGGAGGAGGAAAACATTTGGAAATGGCCGGATGGAAGAATACTGACTGAGTCGTAAGAGTTGAATATTTTCATTTTCAGTTTTAGAAATGGTTGTTAGAGTACATTTACATATTTATACAAATTAAAATGAATAAATTATCAATAATGTGTTTGAATAAAAACTGAGCAGATATTACGGCTCAATAACCCTTCCTTTGTTTCAGATACTGGTCCGACGGCGAGCCCAACGATCAGAGCAATGAGGATTGTGGAGCTACGTATCCCAGGGACAACCCCTTTAAGGCCTGGAACGATGCTCCATGCAATTACCACCTGAAATGGATTTGTGAAATGGAACCACATGACATGATTTAATGTAACTTTTTTCAAGGTTCAATTTAAGTGTTATTGTTTGAAAGAACAATTAACTGCACCTTAAAGACCTTCACACATCATCCAAATTGTTCCTTTTATTGTCACGTAAATATTTTGTTTAGAATACAAAAAAGCAAGAAAGGTTTTGAAATACACACCTGAGTTAAGAAATGAACTGTAAAATGTAAGATTCTTATTTTACTTTAATAAATAAAATCTTTACTTTGTCTATGTACACGTGTGTTACCACTTTACACATCTGGGCACAAGTTTAAAAGTTTATCAGGACAATATCCTCCCACATGTCATATAATATGTGATGTTGTTTTTTTTAAATAGTTCTTGCAGAGCGGCATGTGGAGAGTTATCTAACAGTCGGTAGTTAAATTAATCTTGAAATGCCACAGACATGATACAAATCACATCACAGGCTACTTCCACACTAAAAAATTGTTTGTTTTAATTTCCATCCACAGCAGCTTATTGGCACTGTATAAGTAATATCTCCAATCATACTAACACACCTAAAAACACAAGCTAACAACCATTTATCGATAGAGAGGATTTGTTTTCTCGGACTGGTGATGATGAGTTGGAACTGTTACGAACGTAGGTGTTTTATAACACCTACTACACTCTAGCATAGTTAAAACTTACAAACTGGCAATTTGGTCTGTATGTACCATTTAATAAATAAACAAAAGCTAATGCTCATTCGTTGACTTCCATGTAATAGCTTTGTGTGTGTGAAGCACAGTGTCTATGATCTCACACCTCTCTGCCAAAGCCTGCCGTCCGCCTGACGCTCACACCACTGCAAAGTGCTGCCGAAGTTGCTTGAGAAGCTGCTGAGTGTCAACGTGCTCAGGAAAAGCATCCTCAGACTTTTGAGCTGCGGTGTAGCTGCTCTGAAGGTCTCCAATCTGCACACAGACAAAAAAACATCACTTAATCATGACGTGTACTGTCTCTCTAAGCCCTGCACAGTGTAGATAGAGAAATAAATACCTTTTCAGAGAGAATGGAGAGATTGAAGTGTGGCTCGTACATGTGAGGGGCCAGGGATGCAGCTGTCTGTAGGAAGGCTTTAGACTGGATTGAAGACAGGACATTTATTTTTATTTTTACCCTAACAATAATTAATGACAATAGAAATTTAATAGTTATGGACTAGTTTTTTTAAACTTTTAAGTCATTTCATTTAATGGGTAGGACATGACAACCTGCTAACATTTCTGCTTGCAGTTTGTGTCTGCAGAGCTCGCCTCCACCACCTCAGTATCAGATGACTATATTTACAACCCTTGACAGACGCCACGGATCTGGCTTGAACTTGTACTGTACATCTCATATCTTGTCTCATATTATGATGTTAATACCAAACAGATTTAACACCCAGCTCTTTTAAGCATTTTAAAAATAATCAATAGCGTATTTGAGATATATCTTCTGGTAAAACAGATTATATTAATGCTCATTGTTTAATGGCCCTCTTATAATGGCAGACACCACATTAGAGTTCTAAAATGTCTAAAGCAACATGATCGCATACCTCATATTTCAACAGAGGAATAAAAGCTGTTTATGACTATAAGCTATGTCGTCACCTGCTCAATACGACCTTTGCGTAACTCCAGCACAGCTAAGTTGTTGTAGGCCTCAGCGTGGTCATTGTTAAAAGCCAGAGACAGCTTAAAACACTGGTAGGCCAGTGTCAAGTCTCCTATGCCCTGTAAAAAAAAAGATTACAAACACTTTATTTTATCTCTAGCTGAATGTTGGGAGATTGTTTTAAAAATAATAAAAAAGTTATGGATCGTGATAAAAAAAATGCACGCATATCTAGGGGACTGTTATCTATGAGTGGGTGCAATTTGGTGCGGTTCCAAATAAGAACCTGAATCTACAAGATTTGAATGTGTTTCCATAGGGGGTAGGCTTTTTCATGATCAATGTGTAGCTGAGATCATGGGGACTCAGTAGGGAACCAAACAGTTTACATGTTTCTTCAATAGTTTTAGAACTATGTCCAATCACCCTTGGATTCCTGTGCGAAAATGTATGGGGTCTATCGGGCATTGGCAGAGGTATGCTCTCTACTGAGTTCCATTCTAGTATTAACTGTGAGCATGGGCCCTGCACTCATTATGCATTCTGGGATATTTTTGTATTCGGTATTGCTAACTCACCACGGCCACATGGCCTATGTTGTACCAAACATCAGCCTGCTCCTCATCATTGTCCACCAGGGCCAGAGCCCTCTCAAAGGACGACAGAGTCATATCGTACTGCTGCGCGTAGAAGCAGCACAGGCCCAGGTTGTTGTACAGCTGGCAGTTATACACCCCCATCTGGAGCAGCCGCCTAACATAGAGGGACGCATAGTGCATAACAGATGGGATGCAGCCCCTTTATTACCTATAATGTAACATCACATTGCACACATTATACATGACAGTTACACTGACCTGTAGAAACGCAGGGCGACCTCTGGCTGATCAGTATAGAAGTGATTGCTGCCTATACACGCTATAGCCTCCACGTGAGTGTTGTCCTGCTTCAGCACGTCTTTGTAGTACTCTGTTGCTGATGAAATGTTGTTCATCTCCTGTGAGAATATCACACTTCATTTAGTCATTTCTTTCTTTGGCCAGTTGTGTCTTAACGGAGGAGCTAGTGGAGTGCATCGTAGCGACCGTGGTGACATGCTGTACCTCATGAATCCGAGCGATCCCTGTTAAAAGGGTGACCTCACCGGGGAAGTGGTCCAGGCCTTGCTTGAAAAGATTGAGTGCTGTTATTGGTTGATCAAGGCGCTGGTAAACCTGAGAGAAAACACACACACGCACAAGGTTTTCCTCTACATTCATCAACGCTCAGTTAAGGAGGAATATTTTTCTCATGCAACAACATGTGAAGTATGGCTCCAATATCTCCAACCGTACCTTTGCCAAATAGAGAAATGTGTCCACCACCTCTTGGTGGTTGAGAGCTGATCTAAACTGCTTTTCTGCTTCTCGATATAAGCCAAGCCTATGGAGGTCAAAAACATCAAACATGACGAATATTAAGAAGAAGACTTTTACAAATGTCAGAAATGCTGAGCTTAAGCTATTTGGATGTGTACTTGCCTGTAGTAACATTTTCCCAGCTGAACTTTCCACCACCAGTCTTTGAACTGAGCATGTTCAGTAGCTTGCGCAGCCAAATCTAGAGCCTGGTGAAGAAATAGTATGTCTTTGTTTGGTGCATGACAACGACATGACAACCAATTATCTTTGTGCTGTGAATTTATGCACCACTTACATTTTTCACATCATTTTCATGATGGAAGATATACTCAAACAGCGTCTGAAGAGGGAAATGATGGTTACTTGATATTTGAGAAAATGTGATGATCTTGATTAATTTTTGCACTTCACATTCTCAGTCTTACCCTGGACAAGTTGGGCTTTTGGGAATACTTGGCCAGATTTAGTCTTGACAAGTTAATAAATGGTCCCTCTGGATTGGTCAGCATTGAAGCCTGCCGAGCAACATATCAAGCTCAATTATGATTCAGATGTTTCTCATGACCAGAACAATTTATTACACAACAAAAAAGTTGGAATATATTAGTCCTAATACATGCACATGCAAAATCCCAGCCCTGTTAACTCACCGTTCCCAGACGGATGAATCTACCAGAAGCACTCGTGACCGGCCGAGCAGTGCTTGCAGTGCGGGGAGTTCTGATGGCCTGCTCCATTGTCCCAGGACGCCCTGACTGTGTGCTGGGTCTCACGAACCCTGTGATGGGACGCCCGGCTTGTGTCATAGGCCTTGAAATCGAAAAAAAGGATCATAAAATCTGATCAAGCATCTTTTAACCTTGTTGTAAATTTCAAGGCAAAATTTCAAGCCGCCAGTACCTGACAGCTGCTGTGGGGCCACCGCCCTGACTTGTTCCCGGGAGCCTCAGTGATGTTCCGGGGCCTAGAAGAAAGGTTGGGTATTATCAAGCTTGCAAATTTAACCATTGAATATGAATTTGCTCAATAAGAGAAACAGCAGAAGAGTTTAGACCCACGTGCAACTTGAGCTATCGAGCTCTCATCCAGCATCATCTCAGCAATGCCCTCCTGGTCGACCTCAACTTCGTCTATGTATACCATCTCTGTCAGAGCACGAGTTTTCAGGCCCCAGGCAGCCTGTAACACACAGACACACACGCTGTTAAATCATGTATAGATTAGGGTTAGGGTGTCACATCTACCAGGTAACCATGTCACAGTCAGGATCCAAGATTAACTATCTACGCGACAGAGGATGTAAACAAAGGACAGAGAAGAACAGTCAGCAGTGAAGTTACCTCTGAGATAAACAAGGAGGAGTCCTTTAGACGGCATGCAGTGACAAAAGAGGAAAGTTGAGAACGCATGTGGATACAAGTGAGAGAAGAGAATAAAAAGAAAATAAGAAGAAATCAAAGGTAAAGTGCAGAGTGTGTTGCGGCAGTTATAAATATATATATACATGATGAACATTATCTTAGTTAAAACATGGTTAACCGCAGGGATTAATGGAGATTATGGTCCTGTTGCTACAGGTTGCCAGTGTTTGCAGGCTTTTCCGTGACAGATAATCGCTAGCATGCTAGGCTAACCGGGCTAACGGCAGCACGGTACCTGGTCGTATGGGTTGTCTTGTAATATTTTGGTGCAGATGTCCGAACACTGTTGGAGTTTCCGCCTCCTGGAATAGCTCCAGGCAAGAAACAGCGGGTCCATGGTCACCTCCATGGCGTGGGTCGGAGAAGACAGAGAAGTAGCTTCAGAGATGAAGGGTTAGCAGAGAGAGGAGTGAAGCTCGGGAAGCTTCCTCTGTCGCTCGGCAACAGCGGAGGAGGCGGGGCTCCACCTACGTAGTTTCCTGTCAAGAAATGACGAAAAAATAAACGTAAAAATTGTATTTTGATGCATAATAAAAACAGAACATAAAAATAACAGCATACATACATATAATAGCATATAAAAAATACCGTGTAAAAGTGTCATACTAAATAGATAAAGATATACATTTCTAGAGAAGATATGCATTTCTAGCAGAATCTAAACGATAATATTATGTAATATGTCATGATATGAAAATCTTTATACACATGAATAGAAAGAACAAATCAGGACTATAATAATTTAATTTTATCAGTAATATTGTATGCGTTGCTCAGATATTTACCGAGGAAGCACAGTGGATATAATAAAGAGGAAAGGGATGTGATTCAGACGGCTTGGACAATTCAAAATAACACTGTGATATCTTTCATTTAAAATGTACACTTAAAAATAAAACAGTAAATTAGTAAGTAAGCATGTGTCTAATGTTATTTTTCTTATTTGAATATTAGAATTCTGGTGAACTGATTGGATAATAACTTTGAAATGAGTTTAGTGTAGAACTCTTCTTCGTGTGTAGATAGACACATTTTGCTTGTAGTGTAAAATGGTAGATGTAAATTAATATCTTTTGCGTTTATATAGATTATATATTATTATTTTAACTTCGTCCTTTAAGAAATTAACTTAGCAACATGAAGCAACAAAACAAACAAGTAGAAATAAACAGATTTACAATTGCATGGGTTATGCACAAAGTATATGTAACCACAAATACAAATGATAATGATAAAGTAAACATGTACAATTAACAAAAAAATTACAACATATATTGAAATCAATATATCAATATAAACCCCAGTCTAATAAAATATGCTAGTCTTCTAGATAGATGGATCATTTTGCTTCATTACAAATTTACATCTCTGCCAACCTACAATCACTGGTTCTGAGACTTAATCGACTGAACCTGAATGTTTTTACACAATCTGTTCTTAAACTATTTTAAGAATCAGTCATCTCGTGAGCCTCTCTTTTTATTTTTGTCTCCTTCCCTGTCTTCCTCCCTTCCATAATTATCTGACCCTGTACCTACAGTGCATTCATGTACTTATGGATCTGATGTGCATTATTTTATTTTAAACAATACATAATTTTGGTTTATTTATTAATTTTTTGTTTGATATGTTTGTGCGTTGGTTGCTGTTTTAAATTATGATAAAGCATACACATATTTTATTAAATAAAAAAATAAAAGAAATAAATATTATATATATAATTATTGCATTTGGTGCAAAGATGGAAGGGTTTTACTGCCTGTTTATTATAGGAGGTTAAAACACATAATCATCCATCGTTATTGTGGCTTTTCAAGGGCTAATGTCAGTAAGTAAGTTCCACAATATTGAATATTGAATTCATATTGAATACCTTTAATTTATATTCATACATTTTTTGCCCTGGATTTTGGGAAGCTGTTTGTAACCTTGTTTAGAAACGTGCTATACAAATAAAGTTATGAATACCGGTAAATGTGGGTGGTCTGATTTCTCTGTAGATATAAGTTGTCTTCGCTGTCATGATTTTTGATGTATGATAAATAAATAAGGAAATAGCAGTTTTGTGAATCTGCTCAGTCGTGACCTGACGAGCTCGTCCCCTCCTTCTCTCTTCTCCTCTGCTCGGCTGTAGGATCTGATTGGACGCCAGGCTGCCAATGTCACGGCTGTGGGCGGAGCTCGAGGACTAGGAGTGCAGCTCCATCTTTGCAGGATTTGACAGCAGCTCTGACCTGGAGCCGAGGAGCGTGAGCCCGGGACCGAGGAAGAGGAAGAAGCGAGTAGATCTTTGTCTTCCTGCCCCACAATGAAGCCAACATCTTAGAATCTGTTTCTGCAGCGGTGACAGGAGGAGGGCTGCATTCGAACGAGCACAGACACCGCCGGTTCACACGACCCCCAGAAAATGCCTCATTTGAGCGATCCCTCCGGACCGGTGGAGACCCGGCGGAACTGATGGGACACGCGGGCTGTGACTAAATCCCCTCTGGTGAATGACAGTGTATCGGAGAGACTACGTGACAGCGACACACAGACACACACGGAAGCGCGGACATGGCTGACAGGACTGCTCCCAACTGCCACCTGAGACTGGAGTGGGTGTACGGATACCGGGGACACCAGTGCCGCAACAACCTGTACTACACCGCCGCCAAGGAAATAGTCTATTTCGTCGCCGGTGTGGGAGTTGTGTACAACACCCGCGAGCACAAGCAGAAATTTTACCTGGGACACAACGATGACATAATCAGGTAGAGAAACCATACACAAATGCAAACATGCAAACACACACAAACATGCAAACACACAAACCTACACACACACACACAAACATGCACACACAACAGTTAGTTTCAGCACCTCGGACAGCACCACAGCGCACACTAATCCTGTAGTGTTGTCACTGCTGCTGTCACCTTGTGTAATGTAATATGACATGTTTGACACACACACACACACAGACACACACACATGCACACACACACACACGCACACGCACACGCACACACACACACACACACACACACACACACGCACACACACACACACACACACTGGCCACATATACACCTACATATACACACACCGCTGACACACGTCTGCCCTTTTTTCCGCAGCCACACACACACACACACGTTTGTATGTATATATGTATGTGTATATATATATCTATGTGTATACATTTACATGTGGTGCCAGTGTCTTGTTCAAGGACACTCTATCAGGGCAGATTTCAACCAGCTCTCCAGGTTGAAGCTCCATCTCTGTCTCACACGAACCAACATTACTCTGCTGCCACACCTCTGTCATCTCTTATAGCTCATATAGACTTACTGATCAAGCCTGTATTGATTTATAAAATAGGGGAAAGGGTTACTTTAATTATATAGAAATCAAGGCGATGCTTTCAAATATATGTTTGTCCAACTTAAGGAAAAAAAAGCAACATCACTAAATAAACTATTTGACATTTGTGATCGATAAATTACTTTATTGATTAGTTGGTTGTCACAAGTAGTTGTCTTTTTTCTGTATATTGTCTCATCAATTAATCATCATATTCTGTTTGGGTTGCTGGTTGCTGGTCAAGCAGACATGTTTCAGCGCATTTTTAAGCTTTCCCAAAGCAGCAGCCTGCACATCTCATCTTTCCATGACAACGAGAGCAGAAAAGTGCAAATCTGAAGAATTCGCTTGAACATAACTGTCCTTGAAATAATCTTTGGCTTGAAAAGGTAACTCAGTCAAACCTTTTGATAAAACACAGAAAGGTAACCATAGTGTTACAACACAAGTATGACGATCCTGACCTCTCTAACTGCTTCCCAGCAGGCCGCACAGCAGTGACCTGTGTCCAACGCTCCAGCGCCTGTGTTGACATGTTATGTGTAGGTTGGCCTGGAGATGGCTTGCATTATATTCTGTGTCGGTAGTCAGCTGGGCTCCTTCTCCATAATTAATCGGACAACGGACACACTAACCCTCCGCTGCCCTCGGGGTGAAGTGCCTGATGTTTAGCTGGAGGAGTCACTGACTGAACCCTAGTTGTGTTAAATGCAAAAATCGACACGTTAGATTGTTTTAAACAGTTCAAGCTTTGCAGATCTCTTGCACTTTACAAATAATAGTCATAATAATATATTTGAACGCAGAGGAGTGCTTGCAGATCTCTCATATACACTTCCTCAGACTTGATACCACTACAGCACAACCAGGAGCCATCCCCAGCTGAATCAGTGCTGAATAAATGTGGGACTGTTCTCACGTTGCATTAACTCATGTGGAACAGATGCAGCCCCCTCAGATAGCAACAGAATTCAAATTCTTCTGTTTTCTGTCTCTTTTGGCCACTGCTCTATCTGGTCTCTGCGCTACAGTGCAACTACCAAATTGGTGTTTTTCTTCGTGAGTTAATCGCTGGCCTCGTTTTTCGCTCTTGGTTTTCTCTCACCCTGCAGCTGCCTCTAACTGGTCTCCCAGTATGACGTGGAGGAGCTAATAGGCAGGTGGACACATGAATGAACGGCCGATCCGTGCATATAAGAAAGCAGGATAGTCTTGCCTTTACTCACCTTCTCTGGTTGGAGTGCATGGGGGAAAGGGATTGAGGAGAATGTCGATAACCTTCAATCGGAACTCAGTTTAATTTGAGGCATATTAGACTATTGTGAGACCATGTTTTTTTATTAGTTTCTCACATCTGTCAGTGTTGCATGTTGCATTTAATCCAGCCTGAAATTTAAAGAAAAATCTGCAGGAGTGTGTCCATACCACAATGTGTAATCTCTCCTCAGTCATGCTGACATGTACACACACACACACACACACACACACAGCCGCATACTGCAAATAATATACAGGCTGGAAGTCTCATTTGAGTCATGTATTATTTGTTATGATCAGGAATGAGGGTTAATGAGAGGGTGCATGGACACAGGTATAAGAGGCCATCTCATGTTACGATATCTGAGGGACAACAGCCAGAGTTATGGATTATAGATGCCGCCAGTCGGAGGCTGGTCTTGTTTCAGTGAGCGATGAAACATACACTGAATACGTTCCTGTTCATATTGTTGTATATATTTATCATACAGCCCCTCATGGATCCTTTTTTCCACATTGAAATCAGTGTTAAGTTTCATACAATAAATGTGTCACGTTCCCAGGCGGGCGTCTGGCAGCTGTCCTCGCTGAACTGTACTAGCTAATGGTGAGAACAATCTCTGCATATTAATGTGCAAGCTAAAGTCAAAAGTACAAAACTGATGACCATGTTTTGCACAGTCTGTGCGGTCTGAGAAGTGTTTTCAGGCAATTGCTGCTGACAATCATCTTGAGATGATGTGACCTTCCTTTCCCTGTATCCATCTCTCTTTATTTTAATGGACACTTACAGTTTGAGGTGATCTATTTCTTCAAACGCTGGCTGTGTCCAAATTCGGGGAATGTATCTCTCATAGGACCGTTTAGACCACAAAGGACGGACAACGAAGGATTTAGTTTTTGCGTCACCAACTTGTGACCACAACCTGGAGATCCATTTAGGAAATTCTCAGTAGACCTGATCGTCTCATTTTGGTTCAACATTTGCCAAACTAGTCCCAGTCCTATGAAGGATTGTCCCCTGAATTGGGACACATCTAATGAATCCTTTGCTTCTTTGGAATGAAGGGATGCATTTCTCTGCCACACATTCGAAGGAGGCATCGAAATGAGAATGAGTTTAGTCACGCCACTGTGATGCAATCACAATTCAAATTGCAGCCTTCCAAGGATGCAGCTTCTGAATAGGGAAACAGCTGCCTCCATTCTAACTTTGGTGTGAGTAGATTATCATTTGCCCATGTACTGAATAATTAACAGTTGCAAACTCTAATGAAAGCCCATCACAGCGATAACCTTTATGGCGATGACAGTGGGGTCTGCTTCATTTTGCGCCTCACCTTGACACTTATCTTTGGTGCTCTGAGCAGAGTGTCAGTGAGATGCTGAGGTCTTAGGTCTCCATCATCACTGTGAGTAGTTGTCAGGCTGCTCTGTGAAAGACAGGTTGGTTCCCATAGAGCAGATCTGTCTTCCCCAATTAGGATCCTCAGTTTCTTTACAGTTTGATGGCATGATTCAGCATAGTTGTTTCAAGGATTTATGAAATCAACTCAGACAGATATCAGTTATCTCGTGGGGGTGTTTTGATTTTTTTATGCAGATGAAGTGGAAAAGCAGGTATTGTACTCTTCATCTGTTTTACCTTAGGTTTTAGATTATGCAAGAAAAGTTTTATTATCATGCCTTTAAAAGTTGAAGATAACAAAATCAAATACAACTAAACCTTCTACACCTCAACATTTATAATGTATATTTGGTATATCCAGTATTCTGGTAATAGATATTTGTGCTTTTAGAAGATATGTACTCTATTGATGAATAATGTTGGTACACTGATGAAATATATAAGCTTAAATGATTATTATTCATTGTTTTAATTTATGTTTAATTTATAATTGAAATCAGTGATAAAGCAAAAATGTAAAATAAGTCACAGTTTGTGCTTTTTAAGAATTTGCTGCTTTTGTCAGTTAATGCAGATATTTGAGTTTGAGACTGAAGGATCCGTATAACCATTCCACAAATTAGTAAATATTTCATTTTAAGAATAAGCAGCAGATTGATCAATAATGACAATAATCATAAGAAAACTTTGTCATCAAGCAGCACCACACACTCTACCACTGCCTTCTCTCGTTTTATTCTATTTTCAGTTTTAGGAGTCCTGGGAAATATCCCATACTGTATAGACCTTCAGAAATGTGCTTCCTTTTAATCCAGCATGGGCAAAATCAGACAAAGGGAACTGCTGCTGGAGAACATGAATCAAAATTGTCTCCGGGGCTCAAGTATCTAGAGGCACCATCGTCATCCTTGCCTATGTGTAACTGTTTCCATTAATGGGACAAAAATAGATTGTTGTACTCATGATGAAGAGGGGAAAGATTCATATTCGAGTGGGTAAAGACGCATCTCGTGCCCTTCTAAAAGTCGACCTTCATCTCCTCCCTCGCTGTATCCGAGCGCCGTAGCCATCCCAAATCTGCTCTCCAGGCTGTTCAATTTGCCTCATATCTACATGAAAACAGACTTTTTTAATTGCTGCAGTATTTAGCCAGTTTTGTACTTCAGAGCTTGGCAGATGGGAGATGGTCGCATCAAACAGTTGCATCCTATATCAAACAGGAGAACCGTGGCAATGCACTGCAGGCTAAGTCATTAGCGATGGCATTTAGCAAGCGTTTCAGCTGACAAACATGAGTGCAGACTCACATAGCATATATTTATTAATGCTGGAATGATACAAGACCTATCTGAGGAGAAGCGCCAGTGTTCCCTGCACACATTCTGGAACCTGAGACCAACTCCATATCTAAATCTTTGTGTTTTGCATTACTCCAGTGTCAAACCAGACATATTGGTTGTACCTGTTTGTGCCACAGCAGTTTCTCAGTCTGCATCCCAAAGTGTTCCAGTAATTTTTCTCTTCATCTGTGTGCTATTTTTAGCTGCTTTGCTCTGATTATGTAATTCACATAAAGTAAGTTGAGAAATTGTGCCAGGTTGGAGAGGGGTTCAAAAAAAAGGAGCTGGGGTAGGCGGGGGAGGCGGGAGGTGACGATGAGGAGAGAACAAGGAGGTAAGGTTGGGGAAGGACAAAGATCAGGCATGTTGCCTCTAACCCAGAGACGTTGCACCAGCAGAGCTTTGTTGGTGACAATGTGTTTCCAATGCTGATGGGCTCTCAAAAGTCAGATGGTGAGCATCACGCTGAAAACCCTATAAAGAGTCAAAGTGGAAGAAGGCGGCGTTCGACGTGAGCCTCTTTGACTCAGCAGGTTGATGCTGCCCGGGCCTGTGAAGCTTCCCTGGCCTGCTGTCTCAAAGCACACTGGGATTAGAAATTCTGGAGAGCAGTTGGTGGTCTGATTATAATGGAGGGAGCTCTGTCACTTTGTGAAATGTATCGTCCAGGTTGAGGCAAGAGGAAGAATCACCCAGTGAATCACTCAGGCCTGCCTGGAACGTGACTGGCGGCCACTGAAAGGATGGGCGGCGCAGGGGGGAGGGGGCGACAGCTCAGTGCTGTACGGAAGGCTGTTGCTCAGCTGTATAGTGGCAATGCTTGTAGGTGGGGGGAGGTATGCGTTTGGAGGGCAGGGGGAGGTGGGGGAGATTATGTAAGCGCATTACTAACATATGCCTGGTGATGCGAGGAACGGCCAGATGAACTAGAAAAGGTGAAAGAAAAAAGTTCAAAGACCTCTGGGAAAATCGAGCCAAAAAAATTAAACTGAGAAATATGTTAAATTCACAATTTCCCCTACACTTCAATAGAGTGTGTTTGTGTGTATGTAATCCAGATACCACTCATTTTGTGGAGACCCATCTGTCAACACATTATGGGGACTCTGGTCTTCCTTATGAGGACATAAAGGAAGTCCCCCATTAGTGAGGACATGATCGGAGGTTATGTTATGTTTAGGTAAAGGTTAGAGTTAGGGTTAGGCAAGAAGTAACTGTTGTTAAAGGTTGAATTAGTCTCCAGGAAATCAATGTAAGTCCATGTAAGTCCTCTGATGTCATTGAGAAACAACTCTTTCAGTGTGTGCGTGTGTGTGTGCGTGTGTGTGAGTGCGTGTGTGTGTGTGTGTGTGTGTGTGTGTTTATCTGAGCATGACTGAGTTAATTGAACCATGTCACCTCGTCATGCTGCCCCTCTGCTTCCATATCCAGACCCATCACTGACTTAATGTGTTTATCTCGTCCCAGTGGCTCCCTCCAGGGAGGGTGAATCCCTCATCTGCTCTTGGCACACGCAAACACACACTCACAAGTGTGCAAGATTGTGACGCTAACCAGATGTTTTCTCTCCCATCCACTCTCTCTGTACAGTCTAGCTCTGCATCCGGAGCGTGTGTTGGTGGCCACGGGACAGGTGGGCAAGGAGCCGTACATCTGCGTTTGGGACTCGTACACCGTGCAGACCGTGTCCATCCTCAAGGACGTGCACACACATGGCATCGCCTGTCTGGCCTTCGACCTCGAGGGACAGGTACTTCTGAGACCCAATAGTACTTGTTTTGAAGCCAATAAAATCCGAACTTCACACACAAGCTGCAGCTTTTCAGTTTCTGAATGACACGAGTGTTATTATTCAGGCAGTAATATATGGACAGCTGCACCCAGGAAGGAAAGATGAGGCAGATGCAGTGTTCTTACTACTACACCACACAGTCTGGCAGCACCTGGTAATGTTCAGGCGAGGGAAGCTTTAGCACTTGCAAATCCTGAATCTACTCATGTGAAAATAAGCCACAGAATGGCATGTGAAACTATAAATGACTGAAATCTCGGTGTGTGTGTGTGAGGGTGCCACACGTTTTAACATGTAGAGTCCTTTTTATGACAGGTTATGTATGTTTACTGTGGTGATGTGTGTTGTTGGTGTTGTCGGTGTCGGGGGTATTATTGTTCTCTCTAATTGTCTGACAACTGCTGTGTAGCACATGATGAATCCATCATCCATCCATCCATCCATCCATCCATCCATCCATCATCCATCCATCCATCCATCCATCCATCCCATCCATCCATCCACACATCCATCCATCCAGTGGGACCATGCAGAACAAACACCTTAGTTGTTCTTCACCAGGTCATTCCAGCAACCGTCTCTTTTTAGCCTTTTTACATCATCATTTTAGTCCGTTCTCTGCAGACCTGCCACCAGTTAATGTTTACACACCCCCACCCAATAAAAATCGATACAGTGCGGAACCATCCCCATGTTTTTATCTTTGCACGTCTCTCTCTCATCCTCCCATGGGAGCTTTCGGTGCAGAGTTACATCTCCTGTATTTTGCAGTGAGAGACGGCGAGATGACCCTGTGCTATTTCCCTGCCCGGGTAGAGAGCTTGGGATTTAGATGGAATGTGACAGTGTTTTAAGCCAGAGGAGGCTCCATCGCTTCTCAGTTAAGCGGCTGTATTTACTCGCCATCTCTCTCCCCTTCCTTGATAAGAGGAAGCCAGCGCTGGACTGAGGACAATCCAGAGGAATACCCTGCTGCCACTACACCATCCACCTATTATAGCGATATAAAACAAATACACTGATGCTTGAGACATCCCCTCTAGGTGTCTCAGCCTGAACCAGTTATGCATCCGTTGTTCGAGGTCATATTTAAGATAGTAAAATATGTATTGTCTTGATAAAAATTTGTCAATGTATAATTTCTCAGATAAAACTCATTAACCCCAAGCAGGTCTAATGAATCTACAGCCATGCTGGTGGCTCTGTGAGGCTGTAGTAGCCCCTGGAGCTAAATGCTAACATCCGCATTTTAACACACAGTGACAATTCACACGCTGATGTTTAGCTGGTGTCATATTTACCCTGTGACCCATTTTAGTTTAGTTTCTGTTGCTCTAAACCCAAAGTGCAGCTGAGGTTAATGAGAATGTCGTTAGTTCTGTAGCAATTTGACATGGATGTATTATGTAAATTCCTAATAGCTCTCTGAATAAATCAGCAACATTGGGTGAAGTATTGGGCACATTTTTCAACCTGTTAATGATAGAGGATCGTAGTAATTGTAATTTATCCCAACCCTGTCTTTTAGAATTGGTATTCAAGTACACCTAATTTGCAACAGCTATTACATCTAATAGGATTAGTAATTTAACTTGATTGGTTCCGGGACTCAGTTCTATTCAATGTGTTTTGAATGGGCGGTTTGCTTGGCCTTTGGTAACGCTGGTTGCAGCTTCTTTCTGATACGGTTTACCTGTTTATCTAAAGTTTGGTGAAGCTTGACTTTACAGAAGTGGAGAACCAGTTGGCCCCTAACAATACTTGTCAGGTGTGAAGCCGATAGGATGAACAGTTCTCGAGATATGTGAGTCGCATACAGACAGATCATGTTATACTTCTGCCAAGGTGGTTAGGTTTCTCAGCAGGGTAACCCAGACGCTTTTGAACTTCGTCGATAAAATAGGGGCCAAAGGAAGCACCAATTAAAATTTGGTGTTTAATGACGAAACTGAGGCTCAGTTGTCCTTACTTGGATATATGGATTTATTTTAACATGGATCTAAACAATGGTGCAGATCCAGGAATTTATTTTCACTTTCTGGAAAAAAAGTTTCCTCCAATTTCCCAGGGAATAATTCAAACGGCAATATTATGGGACTGATATTTACAAGTGTGTGAATTGTTTAGTATTTACGGGACTGTTGGGCCTTCCCAGAGCTATAGTTCCATTCTAGTCTATGGATTTAATAATGTTGTTAGTTTCTTTTAGTTATTATTTATTCTACAAATAAGTTGATATTGAGGGTAAAATAAAGGAAAGTGTTCAAAACAATGTATTTGATTTCTAGCAAATATACAGATACTTTAATACTTTGTTCATAGCAATCAATCCAATAGTTTCTGAGACATTTCAGTCTGACAGACCAACATTCCAGGAGATAGGGCTGCACTTTTCAACCCCATCACCTTTATCATTTCTCTGGATTCGATCACAGTGGGCCTCTTTAGTTTTGATTCAAACACAGACTTCTCAAACACAAGTTATTACAGGATTAGTGCCTCAGCAGAGTCTTTCCACGGCGAAACATTGATTGGAACTGGGGATCATAGAGGACATCCTCACACATGCAGAGCACGCTGCAGAGTGGAGAAGGATTTCCATAAGAGCTGCTCTCTCCTCTTCCCTTCTGCTCCACTGCTGCTGCTGCTGCCTACTCACTCAGTCAGCTATAGGAGGCTCCTCCAGCAAAAGCACTCAAATGTGTGCTCAGTGGAAGTGCCAGGGGCCGGACAACTGTTCTGTTCTGCTCTGTATCCGTTATTAGCCCCTTCATCACTGGCGTGCCACGCTGCAGTGGAGGTAGCGAAGTTTGTTTTTGCTGTGATTAGTGCAACAGAGCAGAGTCGGTTCAATCTGTGATGTCGAGTCGTTTTTCATTTTGCTCTCTTCACAGTGCTTGGTGTCTGTGGGCCTGGACGCGAAAAACACAATCTGCGTGTGGGACTGGAGGAAAGGGAAGGTCCTGGCAGCCGCTCCCGGTCATACAGACAGGGTAAACACTCTCTCTCCTCCCTCTGTCTCCATCACAAGCTCTCTATCGACCGCTTCAATTAGCTATAAATGTTGGATGGAGCGCCTGCCCAAAGGGGACATAAACAAGTTAGGCCTGATTGATTGTGAGCTTTTCAGAGCCCTTCTGAGAGGGTGCACGGCTAATGAAAAGGAATCTCTTAAAAAGATGAAATACAGCCGGCCGCTGTGTTCTAACTCAGCCCACACACTTTAAAATCACGTCTCCTGCAAAACTCGCACGCACTCTCCTCTGTTGACTTCATCCTTTTGCAGCAAAAATGTATCATTAGGAGTCTAGACTGCAAGTGTTTTACTATAAGCCAGTGTTTAATGCATTGTGTGTTTTTCTTCCCCTGCAGATATTCGACATTTCATGGGATTTGTACCAGCCGAGCAAGCTTGTGAGCTGCGGTGTCAAACACATCAAGGTACGGCCGTCGCTTCCTGGTCATTTTACATCCTTTCGATTTCAGTTGTCTCTCCAGTTCTTCTAGTTTCCATTAGCTTAAATATCTGTAAATGTGAGGAAGGTTGGAAGCATCTCTTGGCTCCCCTTCCATCTGCGCTTTATCACCATGACCGTATCAATGTCTTAAAATAGATATATGCAAATTTGCTTTATTCTAGAATCCATGCTTATTAGGCACTTAACATAATTGGAAGAGGCAGTGACTCAGTCCCTTCCCTCATATTTCTTATATTCTGCACTGCAAGATGGGGAAATGTTCTCTTTTTATTGGGGACCATGACTTTGCTATACTCCTTTCAGCTCTCCCTCATTCAGCTTTCCAACCCCTCCACTGTACAAAGTGCAGCTGCGCTCTCTTCCCTTCAGGGGCCTATCTCTATCACGTCTTTTCCACAGAAGAGTGGTGTTCATAAATCTTCAATGAGTTCATGCAGAATGTCTTTTGCCAAACTCTCCCTTGGGACATGTAGTAGTGTTTCTTGAGTGGCACAGCCATTAGGAAATAACAAGGAACACAGAGCCACGGAGGAAGCTTATTTCCAAACCACTGGGAAAAGAGTGAATCATGCTCAGACGGAAATGTGCCCACTGGCCCCCGAGAGGCTAAACATAGCGACACATTCAAAATGGGCTTGATGCAGTCGGGATGGCTTAGCCTACTGTACGTTTTTCCCACTGGTGTAGCATCTCACTGATGACTCCCTCATCTCAATCCAGCTTGACCTGCCTCCTCTTGTAGTAATTCCCCCCTGAACTCTTCCCCCACCGCCGTGGCACAGAAATCCCCTCCGGCCGCAGAACACTCCCCCTGGTTCCTGCTGAATCCTCCGGTCTTTCTCCTCCTCCTCCCCTTTTCCCCTCCGTTCTGGTTTTCTGATGCCAAGGCAATCCAGCAATTGTCCCACATAATTCCCCAGCGTTCACCCTGCAGACCATGTGACATCTGCTCCCCGGCCCAGTGCTCGCTCCGCGATTATAGCACAATCCAGGAGATTTAGCCCCAGTAATCCAACCACTATCAGGCTGAGGAAAACACACCCTCTGTCATGTGATGTTTTACTCCTCATGCGCCTCCTCAGAATTATATCGAGATTTGTGTATTAATGTGTTTGAAACCACTCAGAGTCATACAACATTCATTCACCCACTGTGGGACCAGATGTTGATTAATTAAAGGAAGTTATTTACAGGATTTACCACCTGTGGTTACCATCAGTTTTGTCCCTTAAAATAAAACAATATCTACTTGTGACCCCTAATCATTAATTTCAGTTTTTGTTTTCTTCATCCTAATAGGTAACATGATTAAGTCAATACAATAGGAAGAAAACTATTTTGTTATCATGGTCACGGATTTATAGGAGGACCGCTCAAGTTTATCTTGTGATCCCTTGTAAGTCTCTCAAACCAGCAGGTGTAAACCACAGCTGTAGTCCTGAATTAAAAGAATAAATAAAATCCCGATACATAAAAAGGTTTAAGTCAATTTTTGCTTTGGTGTTGAGCATTAACTTAACATTGTAAGTTGCCAGGCCTCAGTCACTCTGCCCCTGGCTCGTTTCAATGCGCCAGTTGGCATCATGTGTGCAGTTCACATCATGGATGGAATCCCATATCATTCCATAGCATTCCAAATTTTATTCATGAGCAGGATGCAGTGTAACTTGTTACCACTGTGCACTTGTGTATGGTCTGAATGATCATAAAGTGAATCTGGCTTTAGCCAATCAAAGAGGGGGTTAGGGGATCTCCTTCTGAAAAGTATTTGACTTGTCTGATTGGATGAACAGTGGGCTACGTGTTATAGTTGGCTTCTCAGCTCAGGTGCAAATACACAGTCAATATTCATGCTGGCAACATTGTGAAACCTCATTCTTATAAATGAATATGCATACATTTTTATTACACATACACAAATGCTGTGCGTGGCAGCTGCCTCCTGCCTGAGCTTGACAAAAACTCAGAAACTGTTAGAAAGAAATATAAAATGCAAACTGCGATTGTTCAAATACTGTTCAATATATAGATTTTGCTGAAGTAGTTGAATTTCAAAGTGGTGATAGTTTTTGAAGATTTGATAGTTCGTGTTGGGCTGAATTTTAAGATTAAATATTGATTATTTTGGTGAGAGATACCAATAATCGTTTTGCAGGCCAATGTCTATCATAGCGTTTAATGCTCTGACGGGTCTCACTCTGACAGGAGGGGTATTATGAGTAAGATAAAGGGGTGAGGGGTCGTCTTGTAGCTGCAGCCAGCGTGCTACAACTGTCTCTGCATTAATTACATTTAAAGGGCTTTTCCTGGAGCCATGATTGAGGTAACTGAGCTGGTGGCATACCACTAATCCTGGGTGAAGAGCAGAAGCTTCCACTGTGTCATAGCTGTTAATTAAGGGCTCTTAAGAAATGATATTCTTATTTTTTTTTACCCAGGTCTTGATTTCAACCTGAAGTAGTATCATTCCCTAGCACATTTCCACCTTCCCACTTCTCCCTCTCCCTCTTTGGTTTCCTCCCCTTTGCCTGGCCTCGTTCTAAACCCCTCCAGCATCCCGTCTCCTGTCGGTATCGAAGGGATTATAGCGGGTGCCCGTGTCTCACTGCCTTATCAGTTGCGGGCAGGGAAACGCTTCACAGTCACGCTGCATCCTTCGCTGCTTTCTATGCAACAGGCTGGTTTAACGAAACCTCCAACTAACCCCACTCTTACATACAAGTTCACACTTCAATCTGCATATACACCTGCCCGGATTACTCACACACCCACGATCTTCACTCCTTAACCTTCAACCCCACATGCAAACTCAAGCCCTTTCAGATACTCGCTCAAGATCTCAGCGAGAAGCTCAGGAAGCTGGAGAGTCCCGGTGTGTTGAGGTGCAGACGTGGGATGTTTGATGGCAGGGCTGTATCTGAGGCTGCGATGTTAGTCTCTGATAATCGATCCCCCCTGTTAGCACACAGCAGCCCTATCTGTCAGGAGGATAGGCGTTAGTGAGGGGCGACAGGCTCTCGCTGTCAAGGAGATAATTTGTTCACTGTGTCGGGCCTCTGCAGATCAGCTGTTGTGTGATTACAGAAAAATCCCAACCTGCATGTTCTGTCTATTCTGAGCATCATCAGACATCAAAATATTTTTTGCAAGGAATCAAATGTCAGCTCATTTGTGGGACCGTCCACCTGTCACTTTCCTGCCGCTCGCCACTGACGAGTGTGCCTCGGTTTCACGTGTCGACGGCCGTGTCTCCGCATTTGAGACGCCCTCTGTGAGCTTTCTCCTCGTGATCTCATCTCCATGCAGACGGAGCGTCTCTCTTTCACCCTCTCCTCCTCCGCCTGATGGATTTAGCGATCAGACGAGGCCGTGCCCATGCATCCCAATGACCCTGTTCATAAATAATGAACCTGTATGCGTGCGTGTACGTCTGTCTCAGTGCATGTTGATCAGGTGGGTAGCACTGACCCCCCCCCCAGCAAGAGTTCCAACTATCACATGCACAGTATCACAAGTGGGGCAGGGCACTTTGAATTTGACTTTGCTTTCCTTCAAGGGCTGTGTGTGGGTGTGTGTGTGTGTGTGTGTGTGTGTGTGTATACACAGTTTTGTCACCTTTTGGGACCTTGTCCAGTAAAAACACTGACCTTGTCAGGACCCTAGATCTCATGGGGACCAAAGCCTGGTTCTGATGTCCTACTGAGGCAAAAGGTTACTTTTGAGGACCTGGTTAAGGTTAGGTATGAGATTTTAATTGTGGTTGGGTAAGATTCGGGATAAGGTTTATGTTTCGCTGTCCACTATGAATGGAGGTCAATGCAAAGTCCTAATAAGGATAGCTGTGTAAGCCTGTGTGTGTATGTGTGCAGCTATCTTTCTGAGGACCATTGTCTTATAGAACGAGAAATTTTTTGATGGTCCTCACTTTCTGACCCACTTCCAATGGGTTGTGTGAGGGTTATGCTAACGAGTGTCCTCACTAAGATAGAAGTACAAGGTTGTGTGTGTGTACGTGTGTGTACTTGTGTACGTGTGCATGATGATGATGATGATTTTCACTCCGCCGTATCCAAATGCTACATAATTATCCATTTGCTCTTTCAGGACAGGATTACACGAGGGATTATTAGCTGCCATACTCTTTCACTCTTTCTGTTTGTGTTCACAGTTTTGGAGCTTATGCGGTAATGCCCTCACACCGAAACGTGGCGTTTTCGGCAAAACGGGGGATCTCCAGACCATCCTCTGCCTCGCGTGCGCCAAGGACGAGGTCACGTATTCCGGTGCCTTGAACGGTGACATCTACGTGTGGAAAGGGATCAACCTGATGAGGACGGTGCAGGGAGCTCACGGGGTGAGTTAGAAACCAGGCAAAAAAAATCTGAGTGTTTTGAGCTTTGTGGCTTAGGCTGCTGCGCCATTTGTACGAGGACTACAATAAAAGCATTTCGTAAACTTAACCGGGGTCGAAGCCACGCACGCTTGCTCCGTTTGAATCTGCTCAGTGGAAAAGGATCAGCCCTTTGCTCAACAGGATTAAATGATATCTATGGGATCAACAGCTGGGTGAGGGGATGGGTGGATGGGGGAGGGGATAATAACTACAGTGCATGTTCATCGCTGCTTTTAGTTCCATCAAATACCTCACTGGGGCTTTAAGGTGCCTCCCTCTGTATGAACAATAACTGTGAGGCTATTGAAGCCATCTGAAAAGCTTTGTATTGATTGATGAAGACAATGTAACCCCCTGATACCTAGTCCTGCCTTATCTTGAGGCCAAAGCAGCAGGTCTGACAGCCCTGTTTAATAAATGCCTGGCTGAGCAGCAGCACTGTGTTCTCTGTAGCAGGGGCTGGTTCTGCTGTTGCTCATTTATTGCACAGATCCTCACTGACAGCTTGTCATATCCTCCAGTCAGGGATTTTCAGCATGAATGCCTGTGAAGAGGGCTTCGCCACCGGGGGCCGAGACGGCTGCGTCCGGCTGTGGGATCTCAACTTCAAACCAATTACCGTCATCGATCTCAGGGAAACAGATCAAGGATATAAAGGTGAGGTCAAACTGGCCTCGTTTTCTTTTACCTTAAACCTGAGTGAAGAGAGGTCACAGTCCAAACTGCGGCCCCCTGAGGCGCTAGAAGAATTGTATAAATGTACGAGAACCCTGTTGGATGAGAATTCCATTTCTGTCCTCCTTGCTAACACTTTCTTTCTTCTTCTCTATTTTCTCCATATCTCATATTTGTAATCTGGGACCTAACAGTAGCTAGAGGTGAAAATAGCCGAGGTGGGTACAGTCACTGAGGGCGGAGTTAAAAACCATGTCAGTCTGTTCGTAAAAAGTCCTCACATTGTTCTGCTTCCTCTTGTTAGTAAGTCTGAGCTCTGTTTTACACCGTATACAGATGTTGTACTCACATCTGTATACAGCACATGCTTTCTCCATCCTATTCTTGCCGTACTACCCAGAGGCACTAGCAGATCGGTATGACAACATGTCCTGTCATTGTATTTCCTGTTAATAACTCCGCCCTAGGTAGCCTGCAGATCGCTGTTATCGGCTACTGTCTTTATTATCCCTGTCATGTCTCTTATAATTAATGTAAAAGCATTGGCAAATGTCTGTCTGCTTTTATGTTTTCATGTTTTTTTTTGTATTCTGCCCTATTATTTATTGTTTTCTATGTGTGTGCGTGTGTTTTTTTACATAGGGCTGTCTGTGCGGAGTGTGTGCTGGCGGGGCGATCACATCCTGGTGGGAACACAGGACAGCGAGATCTTTGAGGTGGTGGTCCACGACCGAAACAAGCCCTTCCTCATCATGCAGGGTCACTGTGAGGGCGAGCTGTGGGCGCTGGCCGTGCACCCCACTAAGCCTCTTGCCATGACAGGAAGTGACGACCGCTCAGTCAGGTGAAGCCTCAGTTTCAGTGGAGAATGCATGTTGCTTTTTTTTTCTTACTTTTAAAAACAGATAATGTTGCATAGCAGTGGTTTAAGGAACATTTTAAAAGTACACATGAGGAGTATTCATCAGCTATGTCCAAATTCAATGGCTGTTGAGTTGAATTAAGATACACAAGCTTAAGACGTTTCATTGTGTCGCTTGCTCAATGAAACCTGGGATGAGTCAGGTTGGAAGATTCCACCCGTTATTTCTTGAGGATGAGAGGAAACATAAGTCCATCTCATTTGAAGAAGACTTTGACGCAATCGGTCACAATGGCCTCGGAAGGATACAGCCCCTTTAATTAAACACATCTATTAATAATTTTGTAATAACATACAGTCATTGCATTTACATCTTAATAACAATGTGCCGTCAACCCAAACACAGGACAGAAACCACAAACAGCACTGCCTCTTCATTTTGTACTTGCTGACTATTTTCCGGTTGCATCTCTGCTCTGGTGGTTTGACCTTCTCTCTAATCTCATCAGTGCTTCGCCTCTTCATTTGTCCTCCCCCTCCTCTGTGTCTAAAGGATATGGAGCCTTATAGATCATGCTTTAATAGCCCGCTGTAACATGGAGGAGCCCATCCGCTGTGCCGCTGTTAGCACCGATGGCATTCACCTAGCGCTGGGAATGAAGGATGGCTCGTTCACTGTTCTGAGAGTCAGGTGGGTCCACAATTCAAAGGGCCAATGGGAAATTTGCCCACTAAAATGAAAAGGCTCCATTATATTGTGTCAACTGTAACTCCCAGTTCACGCTACGTCTCTCTGCCTTTCTTCAGAGACATGACAGAGGTGGTTCACATCAAGGACAGGAAGGAGGCCATTCATGAGCTCAAGTATTCTCCTGATGGGGGCCACTTGGCTGTCGGCTCCAATGATAACTCAGTGGACATCTACGGCGTGGTGCAGAGGTACAAGAAAGTGGGCGAGTGCATTGGCTCCACCAGCTTCATTACACACATGGACTGGTCCACAGACAGCAAATACCTGCAGACCAACAACGGCAGCGGCAGGAGGCTTTTCTACAGGATGCCAAGTAAGTACAATGCCGTCAACGTTACCAGCTGAATGAATCTAACTCCAGAACTGATGTTAAAGAAGTGTCTATGGTCCAATGGGTTGTTACAGAGCTGCTTTGTGAGATTAAATATGTCTTTCCTCTGTTGAGGTGGGAAGGAGGTGACCAACAGGGAAGAGCTGAAGCTGGTACAGTGGGCGTCGTGGACGTGCGTGTTGGGCCCCGAGGTTAATGGGATATGGCCCAAGTACTCAGATATCAATGACATCAACTCTGTGGATGCCAACTTCAACAATCAAGTCTTAGTAACAGCTGACGACTACGGATTAGTCAAACTTTTACGATATCCATGTATAAAAAAAGGTGAAGAAGACCTCAGTATTTCACATGATATAAAGCAGAAGTTCAAAAATCTGACATTATTATCTTTTCTGCTACTGATGTGCTTCCTCTTCATTTTAGGTGCAAAATTTAAGAAGTATTTAGGTCATTCAGCCCACATAACCAACGTTAGATGGTCACATGACTACCAGTGGGTGATAACTATTGGTGGTGCTGATCACTCCGTGTTCCAGTGGAAGTTTGTTCCGGAGAGAAAGTCTAAAGAAGCTCTGCATATAGCGCCGCAAGGTGAGATTATACCATCCCTCATTCACTATTTATATAAATATTTAATGTGATGTGGGATTTTATTTTCCACTCAAATTTGTAGCATTTGCATTTTATCTTGTTATCGTTTCATTAATATTGCAGTGAACACCAAATTCCATAAAACCAAAAGCAATAACTGAATTTTGTAAGTTATAATATCTAGTTTTAGCATGTAGGCTAGTTGAAAACTGTGTCAAGGTGACAGTTAAGGAATTGTAAACTGATGTACTTTTATTATTTACAAGATAATGCTATTTATTATCTGAAGAACATAGATTAATACCAGTAGGCCATTACGTGACGTTGAGTATCTACATGTATTTAGTGGTTATTTCTGCTAGTTGTCCTTTTCTTTAAAGAGGAGATTTGAAGGATGACATTGACGAACAAACCAATTTAACACTATCAAAAGAAATGTTTACAGATTTTAAGTAATTAATGTATGATTTACTTACCCATTAGACTGGTGGACTCATCTGAACTGTGTTTGCAGTTGCCAGTTAGGCCAGTTTCCAACGATACTCAGCTGATGTCTATGAGAGGCAGACTGTTCACTGGCAGTGCACTGAGTTCAGGCCGCTGAGTTTCAGTGAACGGACCAGCTACCTGTCAAATATAAGGTGACCACAGGGGCACCTGGCCAGTGAGAGAGGGAGCTCCCCCTGGTCCCCACTTGGCAGAACACAGCCCATGGTTGATTACTTGTTTCAAAAATCAGTGGCTCCTGCCAACAAGACATTATGAGATTAGGCTAAGTGGTGTATCCTGATGTCTACTCATCTCCCACTCAGGTAATGCAGAACAGGAGTTGCAGGAAACATCCTATAAGAAGCAGGTTTATGAGGGAAATCCAATTATTCACTTTCTTACTGAAAGTCAGATGATGATACCACTCTGCTGTTTGTGCCAGGAGGAGATCATTGTGTAGCATGAATACTGAGAGAAGAGAGAATCTTAGATAAAAAACAATTTCTGAGTCTTTCTGAGAATTGTGATGTAAGTGTAGTCAAATCCATTCATTAAAAAAAAAGTATGTCTCACAGCATTCCTTAGTTACCTATAAAGGTTTGTATGACTGTGGCTCAGTGTTATGTAACGTGTGGGCCCATACTGCTCCCACTGGCCTCGTGAACTGGATGTGCTAAACCACCACAGAGCAATGTACTAGATTGTTCCCTTCCCGTACTTTAAAACATATCATTTCTGTAAAGCTCTACAAAGGAGTGGCCTTCACATTAATTAAGACAAATCGAATAAAGTGAATGAAGCTTGGAAAGTATAATTGCGCTGTCATTCCCAAGTCATATTTTTTCTAGAGGCAGAGCGCAGCTGTGCTTTGTGAAATTAAAGTACATATACTAACTGCCTTTCCTTTTAATTTCCCTAATGGATCTTCTGAGTAGCCGCCCTCAGCTGCCAGCTCTGCTTATTGCCTTGGCTTGGCATGGCTTCGCTGTGCTGTATCAGCACTTTTATACATTTGTCTTGCGCGATGTCGCAGTAAAGCACGACTGCCTGATGAATAGGAGATGTCACAGTATTATTACATGATCAACCCTCTCTTCTGCTGAAACGGGATGTAGTGTATTGTCTTCCCTGTGTGTGTGTGTGTGTGTGTGCAGTGGGACACTTGTCTGATTTAAGAGGCACTGGAGGGTTTTGTTGCTGTGATTCAACCTTGGTTCTGCTTGCAGAGTCCTTGGCCGACTCGAACAGCGAGGAGTCGGACTCTGACCAGTCGGACGTGCCTGAGATGGACTCGGAAATCGAGCAGGAGACGCAGATGACATATCGACGACAGGTTTGTGGCAAGAAGAAACGTGTCACAACCATTTTTTTTTGGACAATACGGAAAAACACTTTTCCTTTTGCCTCCAGGTTTATAAAGAAGATCTACCTCAGCTCAAAGAGCAGTGCAAAGAGAAGCATCGAGCAACTGCCATGAAAAAGAGGGAGCGAGCGCCGGGGAGCAGGGTGAAGCTGCACTTTATTCATGGGTAGGTAGTGACACCATGGGCGTCAAGAGGGGCTAGAGAGGGTCGTTCCCAAACCAGAAGGTTGGTGGTTCGATCCCCAGCTCCTCCAGTCCAGTCCGCATGCTCAAGTCTCCCGTGAATGTGTTGTTTGTGCTTGAAAAAGTGCTGCTTTGTATGTATGTGTGTGTGAATGGATGAATGGGATTTGTAATACTAAGTCCTTTGATTGGTTGAGCTCTATATAAACACAGACCATTTAGTATCATAGAAAGAATTTCAAATTACAAGACTGAAAAATAAACTTTGATTAGCCAATATATTCTAACATCTTACTTTACCAATAAGCCCTTATTATCTTCTGTCCCTTAACTCTCCCCTTAAAGTCTAGTTGTTTTCTTTGCAGCTACAGAGGCTACGATTGCAGGAGCAACCTGTTCTACACGCAGGCCGGGGAGATCGTGTACCACGTAGCTGCCGTCGGGGTTGTGTACAACAGACAGCAGAATACCCAGCGTTTCTACATGGGCCACGATGATGACATCCTCTGTCTGGCTATACACCCCCTCAAGGACTTTGTAGCAACAGGCCAGGTAGCTGCCAGCAGATCTAACATACAATATTGAGGCTTTTTATGTGCGTTTGATTCGTGGCTCCTTGGAGTTCGGAGAGCCTTGCTTGTTTTATTATTAGAATTTTGCATTTGAAATGATTAAACTTTGATCTGTTTGTTTATTCAGGTTGGCAGAGATTCCTCCATCCACGTGTGGGACACAGAAATGTTGAAACCCATGTCCGTGTTGAAGGGTTTCCACCAGCTCGGAGTGTGCGCTCTGGACTTCTCCGGTAACACCCTGTTCGGCTTTCTCAGATTGCTTTCAGTTCACCTGTCAAGACAGATTCGATATAACAGCCACAAATGCTTCCTGACACCCTGTTTTTACGGCAGATTAAAATAAATATCGTCTTTCACATATGAAAGAAATGGACCAATTCACAAGACACCCAATTTACAAAGCAGCACTGAGAAAAGCTTCTGCAGTCTTTTAGTCGCAGCAGTCTGACAGCATCAAGGCAGAGCTGTTCATCTCACGTTCCTTAATTGGCTCCGGGCAGGCGCAGCACGTTGATCTGTGTGTCAGTGTCGGTGAATCACCTGCCGCAGATCAAACCCACAACGCTGCTTTCATGTTGCCGACAGTCAAACTTCACTGAGAGCATGCTTTGTGGTTCTTTTCGTTTTGCTCTCCACAGCGGACGGGAAGCGGCTGGCCTCGGTGGGCCTGGACGACAACCACACCATCGTGCTGTGGGACTGGAGGAAGGGGGAGAAGCTCTCTGCCATGCGGTTAGTGCGGTCGTATTTCAGGTGTAAAGGGGGGGGGTATCTCTTCCCATTAATTCTAAAGATTAATTGGTCTTTTTTAAAGATGAATAGGTCACTTTTAGTTTAAATATGGACATTTACAGATGAAGGTTAAAGTGAAACCACTTTGCTGTGCACGGCCGACAGCCTGATTGATGGAGGATGAAAAAAAAGAAGAGGAATTATCTTTTAGATTACATTCTCCCTGCAACGCGTAACCCTGCCAGAGCCTGAATGGTTAGAGTGGGACTGCGCCCCGAGGCCTCGACTGTAGATCCATAATTAAAGAGCATTACTTTCAATTTACATCTTCTATTGGAATATCCTGGTGAGTTAGAGCTTCTAAATACATATTAGATTTTATTTTCATTAGGAAAGATATTAGGAATGTGCTTTTAAAGATGTGTCGGATTTATAAGTTACAGACAATAATAGCAAATGGGTTCCAAAAACAAAGTGATTATAGGATAGATAAAAAGTAATAGGAAGTCGTGAAAGCAATCACTCACACACATCGTACACATCTGTCCTGACGACTCAAATAAAGTGGACCATAAAGACTGAGAATAAAAATGTCATACAGCTTAAAAGTGTATTACAGATAAAGGGAGACTTACTCCAGCTGCATTTGTGTCACAATCCTGAGCTGGGGTGCTGAAACTGAAATTCACATCCAGTATCCACGGCTGCAAAGCATGAGAGGAGTTCCTTTGTTCCGAACATAATGTAATGTTCAATTTACATAATCATTGGCTGTTTCCTGGCAGAAAATATTATATAATCTGAAAAAGCAAAAAAAGACCCCAAAGTATCTAACTGGCAAACATCTGCATCTCCAAATATCCTTTGCTTTTTGCTTTGTTGCTCGTCCTACTTGATGTTTCACATTTAGCATCTACTACAATGAAATCCTGCTAGTTCAGGCCAGTGCATTTGCAGGTTGCTCTCCCATGTGTTGTGTGCCAGCCGCTCACTGTAGCTCAGGGACAGCTGCACTGATCTCTCCTTCGCAGACCCTGGTGGGCAGCGCAGTGAAGCGGGCAGACAGAAAACGGGACCTGACAAGAGCCTGGCTAGTACGCTGCCAACGTCTCAGCTTCGGCTGGGTGGGAGGAGGAGAGGCGGGGAAGAAGGTGTAGGGTCAGGATATGGTGAGCTGGCAGATATAATAACGAAGGGCAAGAAAGAGAGAGGGAGGAGAGGTGTGCGATATTTCTGGAGCTTCACTGAGACTAATGCGGCAGCACAAAGGGCAACGATTAGAGATGTTAAGTGTCAGACACGGTCCATTGCATCAGGCACGACCAGCCACTGATCCTTAATGTTCATAAAGTGTAAAGAAGGAGACAAAATAAGAAGATAGTTACACTTTGCTGGATACTTCCTCTGGTTTGTTTGTTAGGGAGCTGAAACCTTGCTTGTAGGTTTTCGTCTTAAGATTCCTGCTAATTGTTAAGATGGCAGCTCATGGCAATGATTATTGTTAGTGTAAAAAAATTATGCAGCAATAGGATTTAGTCCACAAGATGGAGGCTCACTTTTTCAGTTTTCTGGAGGATATGAGTCATTTTGACCTTGTTCACTAGGTTTCCTGTTTTATTTAGTGTGTTTATTACAGGAAAGGAGGGGGTTCTTAAAAATTGTTCTTGAGTAAAAGTACAAATACATACACAGAAAATGTACTCAAATGTATTATATTTCTTCTACTTAAGTTAAACTAAGTACTTGCTTTTAAACATACTTAAGTAATTATTATTATTGTTGAACGTAGCCTATTCCTGAATACAGCAGTCTATCACATCTTTATGCCGGTGGCCTCTTCTGAATCCTTCGTTTAAGGAGGCGGGGTCTAATGTTGCCTGCCCACTCTGATTGGATCAGTGAACGAATTCCCCTCTTGTCATTGATTACTTTTAAGAATATGAAAGATAATGGGAACATGTAACAGTAATCATGTAAAAATGTAGTGGAGCAGAAAGTTTAGATACTGACTGGTATGTAATGTATATGATAAACTGATATATAAGTGTGTGGTTGTGTATATTTACACACACACTTGGATATATTGTTGTGATATAAAGGAGTATATGGACTTCATTAGATCCTACCACTGGTATATTGAGGACATATTATGTAAGATAATTCAGCAACATTTTAATCGTATGCAAAGCAGCATAGTTGTCATCACGCAGAAACAGAAACTGAGATGTATTTGAGATTTTACTATTATCTAGTCCTCATTGTCGCCTGCTTTTTGTACTTTTCCTTCTGAATTGTCGCTTAATTCCACATTATAAACTTCATCTTTAAATAGCAACGTCTAGTTTGTGTGACACTAAATTGGTGAATCGTTGAAGTTAAATATTGGTTCTCTCAAGACCCCGATGTAAGAACAGATGAAACATAAAAACATAGTTTCATTAAAAAAGGGACAAATGTAGTGTTCTCATCCATGCATGCATTTTAACTCTGCAACTTGTTATTCAGGGGAAGCAAGGACAAGATCTTCGTTGTCAAAATCAACCCCTACCTGCCTGACAAGCTCATCACAGCTGGGGTGAAACACATGAAGTTTTGGCATAAAGCTGGTGAGTCCCCTGTTGTTTTGGCGATGATCTCCACTAACAAGCAGGAATCTGGCATGGCTGTGACACCTCCAACTGTGTGCTTCTCCTTCAGGTGGCGGCCTAATTGGGCGCAAGGGGAACATGGGGAAGACGGAAACTATGATGTGTGCCGTGTACGGCTGGTCGGAGGAGATGGTGTTTTCAGGCACATGCACCGGGGACATTTGCATCTGGAGGGACATGTTCCTGATGAAGACTGTGAAAGCTCATGACGGCCCTGTCTTCAGCATGCACGCTCTGGAAAAGGTATCACAAACCCCACTAGAGAACCAGAGAAAAAATAATCAGAATCTTGATTTTATTCACTTTTAGCTGTAAATATGTCATCGCCATCTCGCCGAATATTTCCGCAGTTATACAAGTTAGATATATTATGTAACCATCCCTCATTAAAATGTCTAGAACTAAAAACTAAGTTATATATTTTGTTGACCTGTTTTGTTAATCAATGTAAAATTGTTGTCATCTTTATAACATCTTTGTTGATGTTATGTTTGAGACACCCGTTGTGGCCCAAAGCTTATCATTTTGAGTTTTTATGTTTAGGCCTAGTTTGTGAGGAATGACAGAAAAAAAATATATCTTTCCTTTATTTTCACTCCTATTCTGTTGAGTCAATTAGAACTGAAATGTGATATAGTGACGTTTACAATCAGCAGAAATCAATGCAGCTTTAAATGTGTCAATATTCTGTCCCTGCAGGGATTTGTGACTGGAGGAAAGGATGGTATAGTGGCTCTGTGGGATGACACGTTCGAGAGATGTCTCAAGACCTACGCCATCAAGCGAGCCGTCCTCGCTCCAGGCTCTAAAGGTAAAAAGGTCACCCTGTTCCCAGTGGCCCTCCTCTGTCCTTGAAGCAGCTTCCATTGATCTAACATGAACACGCAATGCAAATCCATTTAAACATTCAATGCTTTTAGCTGAAATGAAGATTGCTTCCTGCACAACGGGTCAAGTTAAGGTCTCTGACTTTCCGGCTGTAATTTATTAACTCGACAGGGCTGCTGCTGGAAGACAACCCCTCCATACGTGCCATATCTCTAGGCCACGGCCACATCCTGGTGGGGACCAAGAACGGCGAGATCTTGGAGGTGGACAAGAGTGGCCCCATCACTCTGCTGGTCCAGGTAGGTTAAAGATAAAAGCAGCTTTGGGAGACACAAATGCTTAGAAATATACAAGCATGTTCTGAGGCTCATACGTTTAGTCTGTTTCAACAGGCTCAGCTGGATGGCTGCTATCACAAAGGAGGAGAATATCAGTGTGATGCTAAAACAGAACTCGGTTTATCAGAAGCCTTATTGCCTTAAATAATAATTGTAAGAGATATATAGACATACCGTATATATATACACACATAAGAAAACAGGAAAAGAAATATAGTAAGTGGACAGCATCCCTTGTTGCCCTGCAGCTGATGTATTAAGGGGTCTACAAGGAATACAGTTATATTTAAATAGTACAAATATTAAATACAAGTTATTATCATTATTAAATAAATTCTATATATAAATACAATGAGTAAAGTTTGGTGTATATTATCTTAAAAGTGTCCATTATTACTACTTATTCCAAGATCTTTTTTTGTATTATTATCATTATCTTAAAACTGCTCTTATTTCCAGTATTATTTACTAGAATATTAGTCAGTTAAGTTTTTCTGCTTTTATCCCTTTGTGAGTTGTCCAGCTCTAAATTGATTATCCTTGTGTTTAATGTGTCTGCAGGGCCACATGGAGGGTGAGGTGTGGGGCCTGGCCACTCATCCCCATCTCCCGCTCTGTGCCACCGTCAGCGATGACAAAACCCTGCGTATATGGGACCTCTCACCCAGTCACTGCATGCTGGCTGTGCGCAAGCTCAGGAAAGGTGAGTCACAGCTGCAACACGACCACACGAGCATATTTTTCCTTTATCTGTTCAAATCTGTTCAGCCTGACAGGAAGTGCAGGGGTACCAGGACATTAACACCTTGTTCTCCGCAGGCGGCCGCTGCTGCTGCTTCTCCCCTGACGGCAAAGCCTTGGCGGTGGGCCTCAACGACGGCAGCTTCATCATCGTGAACGCCGACACCCTCGAGGACCTGGTGTCCTTCCACCACCGCAAAGACATCATTTCTGATATCAGATTCTCACCAGGTCTGTGCTTCAAAACTCAAAAATTCTAATCCTTTCCCAAGAACCAAACAGGTTTCATTGCCAATGTGCCCTTCAAAGCTTCTGAGTTTATGTGGGATGCTGTTCAGCAGGTAAACATGTCCCCCCCCCCGCTGTAAGTCAGGGAGATATTGCTGCAGGCCTGACCCAAATTAATGGCTTCCTGTGGCAAGGCCAGACAGCAAGACAGCAAGAGAGGAACGAGAAACAGTGGGGAGACACAAAGTGAGAACAGGAAACTAAACTCCCTGACACAATGCAAGGGATCCTGTTACCCAACACCCTGCAATCCCTCACAGTCTTCATCCTCGACTTAAATCACTGCCGGACACTTGGCTTGGACACTGTTTAAATTTCTTATTTTCTATAAAAAGATACAAGCATAGTGAACATGCTTAATATGACCAGTGATAGAGGCTCTTAATGCATAAGAGCACAAACAAAGGCAGCTGGAGTGGCAGAATGCAATTTCTGAACCATTTACCACCTTTTTTTTCAATTCCATCAAGTTCCCATAAATTGGCTGTAATTAGGCCTATGCTAAAAATAACAGAGCTGATATGATGTTGTTGGCTACACTAGAGGAAAAGGGCAGCGGGGGTCACCTCAGTCATTTGGAAATATTTTCTGGTGGCTGTTAACGACTGTGTAGAATCATTTGTCAGTGGAACCTGTAGATGGTGAGACATTTGACGGGATAGTTTAAAATGTTGACCTGCAACGAAAGACAGAGGATTACCACAGACAGTAGGATTAATCCTCTGGGTACCATGAATGTCTGTTTAAAAATATCTCCCATACGAACGCCATCTTGTGCATCTGTATGAGTCTGTATATTAATGATTGAAGAAGGAAAACACTCAAACACAGGGGCCACGTGTACATCAGTGTGATTGGACTACCTTAATTGACAGAAATCTTAAAACTATTTGAAATTTACTTTGACCTTTTAAGTTCATCCCTCCTCAATCCTCAAACATAGAGGAGGCAGGATTTTGACCTGTACTGCAGCCATCCACCAGTGAGGGATCAAGACACTTTTTGGGAGCTGTCATGTCGTCCATCTTCATATACAGTCTATGCGTGGCCCCAGAAAAAACCACCAGCCAACTGACAGACAGAATCGGTTAAATAGGCTCAGTTCTGCTGATCCCTGGCTGAGATTGTTGGTGTGAAAACGACTAACACGTGTCTCTCTCTTGTCGACTCAGGTGCTGGGAAATACCTCGCGGTAGCATCAGGAGACACGTTTGTGGATATTTACAATGTAATGAACAGCAAAAGGGTCGGAGTCTGCAAAGGATGCCTCAACTACATTACCCATCTGGACTGGGACAAGAGAGGTAGACGTGATTCCTTAAATACTCTTGAACAAAATGCCCTTGGAGTCTTTTGCTTTCAAAATGTCTCTCATAAAACCACCACAACCCTCTGGGCTCCTTCACTCCGCAGGAAAACTACTTCAGGTCAACACAGGTGCTAAGGAGCAGTTTTTTTTCGAAGCTCCACGTGGAAAGAAGCAGACCATTCCGTCTACAGAGGTAAGCCGGCAGAATAGGCACAGGAGCAGCCGTTGTTATGGTGCCGCTGGCCCACATCTTCCCCCTGGGAGCAGAGGCGGCTCGGTGAAGGGCAGTGAAGCATTAACGCGGCCCACTTTTCACGAGTGTCATTCTAATTTCGGTGGTGGATGGGAGATGGTGTTGCGAATCCATTTAATGCAGTGAGACGTTCAGACACCTTGCGTGGCACAAAGCAGAGCATTAAGTAACTAAGGGCCAGAGATGATAGATGCTGCTGAGTCGAGGCTCTCTGGCACCTCAAAGATCCGCAATTACCTCGGCACATCCGCCTCAACTCATCGTGATGCATTCACTTTCCTCCTTCCGTCCCTCATCTCTTGGGCTCTTGATCACAGGATCGTCACTAACAGGCTGAGACAGCAGTCTGTTCTTAGCCCTGTTTATTTTTCTAATACTGTAGAATTTTAATGTGGCCATCTCAGCACATTGCCTGGACTCTATGAGAGGATAGATGTCCTGTAACGTTCTCAATTTATTTAACGTTAAAACACAACTTTACTATTCATCATGTGACATCACGAGGCCCTACGTTTGCATAATAAAAACAGAGTGGCTAATCTGGCACCCCTCCTCACAAAGCCAGGTAAATAAAGAGCGGAGGACGACATTTCCTTTACGTGCTGTAAGCTGTTGACCAATAACAGAGTGAGCCAGCTGGCCAATCAGATCACACTGGCCTTTATTGGGAGGGGGGTCTTAAAGAGACAGGTGCATGTAAACATTTTCAAATAATAACACAAATTGAAACTATGAACCTGAATATGAGCATAATATGTCTCCTATATTACATAGGAGACATATTATAATAGGAATATTACATTTTGTGAAAAATCTTTCTTCACATTTCACTCTTCAATTCTTTCTTGCGTAATGTAAGACTTGAAGATTGACACCTTTCTGATATCTGTATGCTGGATATAAAGCTGAGGTAGCAGCTGCTTAGCTTAACATACATTCCCCTTTGTTTAAAGAGAGTAACTACTCCAGTGTTTGCCTCTCTCCATTCGCTGTTTTTAAGTTTTTACAGATTAGAATTCAGTATAACATTTTCGCCATTATTACAGCTCTCTTTTTAGTCTGACAGCATTTCTGAAATTGGCACGTTCTATTTTGTTGCCCTTGGGTTACTGACCACTTACTGACTCTTTTCAGGTGGAGAAGATTGACTGGAGCACATGGACGTGTGTCCTGGGAACATCAGTTGAGGGAATCTGGCCTGTGATCAGTGAGGTCACGGAGGTTACCGCCGCCTGCCTTAGTAACGACAGGAAGGTACTGGCAACAGGAGATGATTTGGGATACGTCAAGCTCTTCAGATACCCTGTCAAGGTGAGTCACAGATGGTCCGCGTTTCTTGGTACAATCTGGTTTGAACATCTCATGACTCAAGGCTTTAAGGTCTATGCAAATGCAATTTTAATTTGTGTGTTACATAAATGTTGTCCTTTTGCCACAGGGGAAGTACGCAAAGTTCAAGCGCTACGTGGCCCACAGCGCTCACGTTACCAACGTGCGCTGGACCCATGACGACAGCCTCTTGGTGACAGTGGGCGGGGGTGACACATGCCTAATGATCTGGGCCCATGAGCCCGAGGGCCACCGGGAATTCAAACAGTGCGACAGCGAGGAGTCGGACATCGAGAGTGAGGATGACGGAGGTGAGAGGCCACTTTCTTTAGATTTTTGTCTTTTTTTATTTGAGTTTCTGTTGCTTGAGAAAACTTTGCACCGTTGCCGTCTCTCGTCAGGTTATGACAGCGACGTGACGAGAGAGAACGAGATCACCTACACCATCAAGGCCTTATCCAACAACATGCGACCCATGACCGGTGTGAAACCCCACTTGCAGCTGAAGGAGCCCTCTGTGGATGAAAGGTATTTCAAATGAAGCCCTGAAATGAAGAGTGTTTCTTTACACCTGCTGAGACTGTTGAGTTCAGCCAGTCATAGTACAAGTTATAAGGCCACCGCTTTCAAAATAAAGCCACTCCTGCCTTTTTCAGTCAACATACACTACCAGTCAAAAGGTTGAGACGCACCAATGTTTTTTAATTTTGTATTCATTGATTCATTTATTCAGTTTAATCAATTTTAAATTAACAAACTCTATCTAATATTCAGTCACAGGTACTTATGGAGGTGCTGTTAAACTTTTGACCGGCAGTGTATCTATTCTCTCCTCTCTCGCCCTCTCCCTGTTCTTTTGAAATAACACAACATTCTTTGCTTTTCTTCTTTCCTGTCCATCTCTCACTATCCTGCTTCCTTCTTTACTTCCACATGAAGACAAGGGGTGGTCAGGTAAGCTCTGGTGTTAATTATGTTGATTTTGCACTGAAGATGTGGAGCGTCGGTTGGCTGTAGTTGTAGTTAGTTGTGCATCGGTGAGCAAAAAAGTGGTGGTCACTGTATGACTTTTAAACATAGTGGAAATAAATGAAAAACAATCAAGACTTCAAACCTCAGGGAACTTTTGATTGTGAAACACGAGGATTCAATGTGTGGTGGTGGTTTGATCACTACAGAGGAGTTTCCGTCCTGTTGTCAACCTTCATCAACCTCACAACAACCTGCTTCCTCATTGCACTCTTATTATTGTTATCTTAAATCTAAGCTAGAATGACTTAGAAGCTTGAGGCAGATCCAGCAAATCAAATTAGTTTTTAAAGATGCTGCTTTAAGTAATAACTTGTACATAGTTAACTGTGAACATTGTAAATGTGTTTTAATGAACTCAAACATTTAAATTGAATCGACGTTTAAAACTTATTTATAGAATTACGTGATGTCGATGAAAATCAAAGTATCCTTTGTTAAGTCTTATCAATAATTGGATTCCCCCCCCACATAAATTGAATCACAGTTTCAGTGTCAGTTCTGACTGGCAGGACAAATTGAACTCTAAATTTAAATTTAAAAGTAGAGCTTGACTTTAATTTACTTCAGTTACCACTTAAGCAGTGAGTATTACCACAAGTGTTTTTAATAATCACTTACTCCAGGGAAATAGGTTGATTAAAGTGCGTCATGTTTTCACTTCACACATCAAATTGGAAATTTAAACACCCTGAGATGTTCTCTTTAAAAGCATTTCTAAGGATGTGTAGTTCTTCTGGCTTATCATCTCAAAAACCATTTACACACATTATCAGTTCTTTCCTTTGTTACAATGAGTTTGTGGCTCAGGTTTATTGATTTATCAGATTGGTTTCCAGATTAGAATTTTTTTCGACAGCGATGCAGACATCCACGCATCTTCTGGGCCGCAGTTGTCATAGAAATGGACTTTAGTTGCCATGGCTACACGCTGGTGCTGACTCCTGTATTTTGTGTCCTCAGCGGCTGTGCTGTTGTGTTGCGTGTGTCCAGCAGGCAGCAGTGAGCGCTGTGGGAAACCGCTTTTTTTCTAATTCTTGTTTTTTCTTTCTTATTGCTGCCATGAAGAGGGTCAAGGTAAGACACTGAATGAGTCAAGCTGCAGTTATGTATCTTTGTCATAAGGGTTTGTTAACAAGATTGTAAATCAGCCAATATATCAGTATTGGAAATGTTATACTTCCATAAAATCCACATCGGTCGGGCTCTAACCTTTACCTTTGCCTCCACCCTTTATCGTCATGGTTACTCTGTTACCTGATTCAATCTTTCGTTGCCTCACTTTTACAGCTACTTTTTTTTTGATTTATTCCACCTTGAAAATCATGTTATTTCAGAAAAAAATGATTTCTCACACGAAGAGATAAAACCAGCGTCTTTGTCGGTTTGTTTGCAAATACTCGTGAAAGGTTCTTTAGAACAGTCTCACTGCCAAACAGTGTCATATCAATATTATCCTCATCATAATTAGAATTATCAGTCTGATAAGCAGCTCCTCAGCCGCCCTCTTATCCCAGCTCTCTGTTTCAGGCCTCCTGTCAGCCGAGCGCTGCCGCAGCCGGAGAAGCTGCAGACCAACAATGTCGGCAAAAAAAAGAGGCCGATTGAGGTAAGAAAGACGTCACGTCCTCACCCTGAAAACAACAGGCTGAGAGATATGATACAGCTGACTAGTTCTATGTAAACAGAGCAGAAGGTGGTCTCTAATGTTATTATTTCAGCTGTGCTCGTTCTCTGTGCAGACGGCCTCTCGGGGGACTCTGATGCCTCTGTAATCTAATAATAACGTTCTCTCCGTCAGCTCGCTCGGAAACATCTTCGTTGTCATGGCGTTGACCTTTGTGACTTTCTGGTGCTCTTTTATCCGACTCTCCCGCAGGACCTGGTGCTGGACCTGGTTTTTGGTTACCGTGGAAATGACTGCCGCAACAACGTGCACTACCTGAACGACGGGGCGGACATCATTTACCACACGGCCTCAATTGGCATCGTGCTCAACTTGACGACCTGTGAGTAGACAGAGGACTGTATAGAAGACGTGCTGATGATGTTAGTCGTTCCTGAAAGCAAACGTAACGTAAACTGTTTTCTTCTTTGTGTGTGTGTGTGTGTCCTTTTTCTACCAGCCTGCCAAAGTTTCTACATAGAACACAGTGACGACATTCTGTGCCTGACAATCAATCAACATCCCAAATTCCCCAACGTGGTGGCGACGGGCCAAGTAGGTATGTCTGTGAAAAGTTGACCTCCTGGGTCAACAGCCGCCTCATTCCTCTTCCCTGTATCCTGTGTAGTCAACGTGCAGTGGGAATATAGTACACCACTGTGGCTTGAACCCCTTCTACAAGCATATCCGTAATATAAAGCAACTTATGAGCAAAATGATCCTTTTTGCACATGTGTATAGTTTTGGGGTAGTTATTGCATGCTGCGTTTTCTATAGAAAACTCATAGTTGTGACTAAAAATCTTACTGGAATTTGCTGGAGAAACGGCGTAGCAGAAAATTTAAGTAAAAAAATGTAACTGAAAATATGTCTGCCTTGTTTATTAATCGGATTTTTCCTTTATTTCAGGTGATACTGGTGACATGTCAGGTAAGGACAGAATAAATGTAATCCTCGTACAAAAGTAAGAGGCGTGGTGTTTTTAACTCAAAGGAAATCTCACTTTTATTCTTAAAGTCTAGTGCCATCTAGTGGTCTTCTGACTTTTGACATGTCTTCCCAAATGCAAACTTGCTTTATTCTAAATGTCCAATATTTGATTATGAAAAATATAATGTAAATCTATAAAAATATATGTCTAAACTCGTAAACATTACCATTTTAGTTTGCATTCAGTTTTTGGTCAAATGTGGAATTTTATTTTGGCAACAGATCCAACCATAAATTTGTTTTTTTTCTCCGACAGCCACGTCTCCATCTATACATGTGTGGGACGCCATGACCAAACAAACGCTATCGGTGCTACGTTGTTTCCACTCGGGCGGCGTGTGTTCCGTCAGCTTCAGTGCCACGGGAAAACTCCTGCTGTCTACGGGCCTGGACCCTGAACACACCGTCACCATCTGGAAGTGGCAGGAAGGTAAAATAAAACGGTGATCCTTCTTCCAGCTTCGTGGGATGACGGAATGGGGGAAGAGGTCACACTCTGCTTTGTTTCCCAGGTGCCAAAGTGGCCAGCCGGATAGGTCACACCCAGAGGATCTTCGTGGCTGAGTTCAGGCCGGACTCGGACACGCACTTTGTGTCTGTGGGGATTAAACACGTGCGTTTCTGGACATTGGCTGGTCGAGCTCTGCTCAGCAAGAAAGGAGTGCTGAGCACCATAGAGGACGCCCGGATGCAGACCATGCTCTCTGTAGCATTTGGAGCTGTAAGTCATTTACACCATTAACATCAATTAATCTCACAAGAGACACATTTTTGTTAAGTCTTTCACTTGCTGCTTGTTCTTACTGTACATTACATTTTTCCTCATAATATAAATCTAAAGACATTTAACATCTTATCTCAAACTTTCTGCTTGACTGTGCTGTGAATTGTTGCACTGCCCGCTCTGCTCTCTATAGGCCACTAGATTAGTGCAGATTTGTTTTCTTTTCAGAATAACTTGACATTTACAGGTACCATAAGTGGGGATGTGTGTGTGTGGAAGGAACACATTCTAGTAAGAATAGTGGCCAAAGCTCACACGGGCCCAGTGTTCACCATGTACACCACACTGAGAGACGGCCTCATCGTCACCGGAGGCAAAGAAAGACCGTGAGTGCTGTTGGTTTTGATTGGTTCGCTTGAGCTCACATTGGTAAACAACACTATTCACATACTGGCTTAATGGTGGAGAGAAGCAGTGGAGTTTCCTTTTATTCTATATGATCGTCATTTGCTCATCTATTTATCCAAATGACTGTAGTAGCTCATAAGAAAATAAATATACATGAGAAAGAAAGATGTACTGTATGTGTACATCATGTGATACACGGTATATTTGTTTTCAAATCAGCCACATCCTGTGTACTGTAAAGTTAGTGTATGAATCACATTTAGTTTTCCTCAGTTCTTGAGTGAAACAGATGTTTTCCTCCACAGGTCAAAAGAAGGAGGAGCTCTAAAGCTCTGGGACCAGGAGCTGAAACGCTGCAGAGCCTTTCGATTAGAAACTGGACAGGTCATAGACTGTGTTCGATCTGTATGCAGAGGGAAGGTATTCACAGATAATATGGTCCTCAGTGTCTGTGCGCTGCATCAGCACCTGGATTTTAACCTGCTTCCTCTTCCCTCTGTGCTGCATCAGGGTAAAATCCTGGTGGGCACCAGAAACGCAGAGATCATTGAGGTAGGGGAGAAGAACGCAGCGTGCAACATCTTGGTGAACGGCCACATGGACGGGCCGATCTGGGGCTTGGCCACGCATCCTTCTAGGGATGTGTTTCTGTCCGCTGCGGAGGACGGCACTGTTCGCCTGTGGGACATCCCTGAGAAGGTCAGCCAGTCAACCCCTCGCTTACATATTTCATTTCACTCAGCCCTGTGGTGGTAATTTTAAGATGTTTTTTTATTATTATCTTGTGTTTCCTTGTGGGTTAACAGAAGATGCTGAATAAGGTGAACCTGGGCCACCCGGCACACACCATCAGCTACAGTCCTGAGGGGGACATGGTGGCCATCGGCATGAAGAACGGAGAGTTCATCATCCTGCTGGTGGCCTCACTCAAAATCTGGGGCAAGAAAAGGGATCGGCGCTCCCCTATCCAGGATATCAGGTAGTTATAGTTGAGTCGCTCGATTTAAGAAAGAGCTTGGATCTAAGGAAAATGTTTTTTGTTTTTTATTAAAACCCTGAATTCAGGTTTTTATGTAATAATTGATTGGCTTATTCTGATTTGACTCCTAGCCTGATTTTTACCCTCCAGAGCCCCATATGTGACCCAGTGAAAACACACACATCACTACCTTTCCAACAAACAAGATGCACACTACAATCACTGTTTGCCGTTCATCAGCCCAACTTTAATCCTGTTGCGATTCATATTGAAATGTTGCCTGGGATAAGGAGGAATTTGAATTTGCATTTACAATCAGTTGTTTGTTTTATTGCTTATTCAAACAGTCTTTATGTGCTATGTGCATTCTTATGTTTTTGGGTAAATAATTTTGCATCAAACCTGCTTTATCACTGTGATCGGAGTTAATTTAATTTACTTGTTTGTTAGATTTCAAATGTAAAGATGTTCAATATTCAGCACAAAAACATTTATCCGAAATTCCGGAATCCTGAAGCTAAAACTGTGTCAAACCTTCTTCTGTACAGTGAAATGTAACTGAGAGCACACAGGTCAGTGGTAACTCTGCATGTGTCTCTTGCAGGTTTAGTCCAAACTCTCGCTACTTGGCCGTCGGCTCCAATGAGAACGCCGTCGACTTCTACGACCTGACGCTCGGCCCCCAGCTGAACCGCATCAACTGCTGCAGGGACATCCCCAGCTTCGTCATGCAGATGGACTTCTCTGCAGACAGCAACTCCGTCCAGGTACGGATCAGAAACATCAGAGCTCCCTGTCAGGTCTGCAGCGAGAAGATGTTTCACCTCTGACCTCCAATGTGTTTTTGACTCAGATTTCTACAGGTACTTATAAGCGACTGGTGTACGAGGTGCCGTCTGGGAAACCGGTCACAGAGCAGTCCCACATTGACAGGATTACCTGGGCCTCCTGGACGAGGTGAGGGGCGCTCTTATGAGACTGATAAACACCATCAGTATACATGTGTAAAAAGTCTTAAATATGTTTATTCTCTCTGTCTCCAGTATCCTGGGGGACGAGGTTGTTGGGATCTGGTCCCGTAACACGGACAAAGCAGACGTCACCTGTGCCTGTGTTTCCCACTCAGGCCTTAATGTCGCTACAGGAGACGACTTTGGAATGGTGAAGCTGTTTGACTTTCCATGTCCAGAGAAGTTTGTAAGTGTGACTACGCAATATTATTATTTGCGGATTTGTTTTCGTCACTGTTTTGATTTGTTAGGACAGTAACATGTTTGTCTAATGAAGATATTTCACCTTTTTCAGTTGAGTCTGGATTTAGAAATTTAAGATGGTGCTAAAATAATAAGGCCCTGTGATCGACAGCAGTGCTAATGCTCCAAACAGACCAGGATTTTTCTACAACTCATCAGAATAATTTAAAAGATTCTAAGATCATATATATTCATAAACTCATTATAATACACAATTATATTATATGTAACTCAAAATAAATATAATTTCCAATCAGATTTTTAACTGACCTTTCAGGATGCTTTTCAGTCGCTGATGAAATACTGTAGTATTGGTAAAAATTAAATGATGAGCATTTTTCAGCTGAAGCTGTCACTTCTTCTTATATTTTTGCTGACTGTATTCTCACTGGAATTACAAGTTATTTGTAAAAATACATTTTGAAATATGTGAATGTGCTTTAGGCCAAACACAAACGCTTTCTGGGCCACTCTGCTCACCTGACAAACGTGCGCTTCACAAGCGGAGATCGCTTTGTCGTCAGCGCCGGTGGAGATGACAGAAGGTAGGAGAGAGGGAGTGGGGGAGCGAAGACTTTCCTAAATCAAGGGCCAGAATTTAAACAGAGGGGCCAGTTATATATCCAACCAACATCTGTTGGTGCACATTTAAGTCATTAGTTTTTTTCACTGTTAGCTCTCTATAATATTGTCATATTTATTGTTAGTATAATTAATATGTGACCAATAAAGACTTCTGACGGTATAGGGGCCAATCAGATTTCAGCAGGGGCCAGCGCCTCCCCCCCCTGGTCCTGCCCATGGACTGAGGATCAAAATAAAAAACCCAAATGAGATAACAATCAAATATTGAAAAACCCATCTTCCCCTTTGTTATGTCCCCTCTAGCCTCTTTGTGTGGAGGTGTGTCCACGCCCCTCACTGAGGACCACGCCTGGACCCTCCTGCCTCAGAAAGCTTCTCTCAGCCCGGCTCTCCAGAGGAAGAGAATCAGCGAAAAGAAGCCGCTTGAACAAAAAAAGGAGGACCGACGTGGCAGCTTGTAAATGAGAACAAGCGGTGATTCGAATCACTGCCTCACAACTTGGTGCATGCATATGTGCGAGGCTCATTTTCATCATAGCATCAGTCCCAACTGTGAACACAGGCGGATACTGCTCTGACAGTATCACATCATCACTGAAAAAAAAGGCATCCATCTAACACACTATGTGTATATCATTTTTATTCAGAATGAGAGAATCTGTGTCCCACAGGCCTGTGAACTTGTGTTACTGACAATGCCATTTTCTTTTGATAACATGTAGCAAACTGAATTAGCCTTAATCTGAGTGTTCAATTTACGAGGGTTTGGATTCTTTTTGTATTTTACTTTTTTGAATCATGTAGTCGTTTGGTTGGTTTGTTTTCTACTTTTACTGGTGATTCCAAATCCTGTGGCCTTCCACCTGAATGTAACATCCACTGTTACGTTCTGGATGTCAGCATGCCAAAGCATACTATGCACTGTACACCTGACCTGGTCACTGTGTTACCCTGACGGTTCATTTATGGTTCATGTGGCTGTGTTGTTGACTGGTTGACCTCGGACCTTCCCCTCATTCGTGTCCGTTTGTGGTTCCTGGGTGTGCATGGCTTCCTGGAAGACAATCCTACCTAACCAAAATCCTCAGAAAATTAAAAGAACAGTTGTAGAGAGAGAAAATCAAAAGGAAATTACGTTTTAATGCACAGTTGCGATTCCTTCAGTCACTTTTCAGTGTGCTGCTACTGTATGATGTATTATCGTCGCATTTTCCTGAATATGAATGGTGTGACAGTAAGTCAGTGTTTTGGGTGTAAGCAGATATATTACTTCAAATGGAATGTTTTATCAGAGAAAATATGAAAAGTGCAAAACATTTGCTCCATGTATTAAGACTAACTATGAAAAAAAAGTTGCTGCATATTTTGATTTACATTACTCCAGTGTAAATATCATTTGTAGATATTCTTTTTGTATATTTTTTGTGAGATGTTTCTTAAAATCCACTTTAATAAAAAAGGCAACCATGAACTTGAGCTTTGTCTGAAGAATGTTTACTGAGTAAAACATCCAAAATGTAGAATAAAACTAGAGCTTCTCTCAGAGTGCGTCCCTCCATGAGGAACCCTGATAAAAAAAGATTTTATAAACACGGCTAGATCCAATCAAAATGTTAAAGAAAGTGAAGAAGAATCCTCATGTGTGAAAACAACCTCTTTAGCAGAGGTAATGATTTATAATGCTGAGGAATCAATGTATTCAAACCAGCGGTGATCAAACTAACCCTCTATTCCTTATCAAGGAATACAGAGTTCTTTGCTTCTCTTTCATCACCCTGATGATGTCAGGATGGTGTCAGAGCATCATGTGAGACCTACTTCGATTGAATCAAGCCAACTTTCACACACTCATAAACATCAGTCCCGTAATCTGCCTTTATTTTAATCTCCATGCATGATTATTCTATGGGATATCTCGAAAACATCCAAATTATTTAAAGTAAAGTGATAACAATTTCCATTGCATGGATCTGTGCCAAAATTCAATGGGTTTTTTGGATTTTGTGAAAATCCAGTCGATTTTTTGTGTAATGTTGCTGACTAGTTAACAAACAAACATGGGTGAAAAACATAACCTCCTTGGAGGAAGTAGTAAACAGCCTCCCCAGCATGAAAGGTTTACAAAAACACAAATTTTTTACAAACAGAGAAAAAACAGAAGATTAAATATTTCATATTCACTCAGTTTTATTCAAGTTGAAACGAACATAATTTAGCGTGGCTCTTTATATTCATATATTTATGTCCTATATACATAATTTACATAAAAGGCAAATGTATGCACTAAATAAACACTTCAACTGAACCTTTGTTTCAAATGACAAAGTTGAATGTTGTTAACACTGTTGACCGTCACCATTTGCAATGATTTGTCAGTATCGCTGCCTTTCATTCACATCAACAAAATTCAGATTGAATAAAGAAAAAGAAACCAAAATATGATCTACCTGTTTTATGGTTGTTATTATTAGCAGACTGACGTGGGATTTCAAAATATCACAGATAGTTCAATAGGGTTATAGCCTAATACCCAGAGTTACCAGTTTATTTGTAGGCATATTTTGAACATGCGCACCTGATAAAATGGTAAAGCTGTGTGTTCATTCATATTAGTGCAGGTAACAGGAAAGCAGGGTTATAGTTTGACAGAGAAGGAGCTGCCACAGGAGCAGCCGTGATCAGCTTGAGGATTCTTGAGCACTAGGAAGGCGGAGCGGATCAGCTCCTGGCTGAAGTCCACAGTGGATCCTTTCACAAACTCCAGGCTGTCCTGGTCCACGATGATGCCCACGCCTCCCTGCTCAAACACTCTGGGTACAGAAGGGAACACAAACGGTTTGACTTTAGTGGGGATGCAGTGTGGCTCTCAGGAAACAGTGACAGGAATCAGTGTCAGTTCACCTGTCGTCTTCATTCCTGCTACCATCCACAGAGAACTTGTACTGGAACCCGGAGCAGCCTCCTCCCTCCACGTGTATTCTCAAGTACTCGCCCTTCACCATGATCTCCCCCAACCTCTGGTATGAAGGAAGACAAGGAAAAAAGCCCAAAAGCGTCAACACAACACCATTCATTGATTGTATGACAAGTGGTTTTTAACATGGACTGGTTTAATTTCAATTACATTTTAGATTTCTACTGTACATTTGTATTTTGACCAATCACAGTCACCAGTTGTAATGTAAAGTAAAAATGATGCTCATGATCATGTGCTTTCCTTCAACACATCACACACCAGATGATAACTGGTGACACCCAATAATTGGCTTTGATGAGTCAAAACCAAATGTAAAAGTGTGTGTGGAGAACTAAGACGTTTATGACTAGTCCCAACTAAACAGATTTTGAAAAAAGATGAATTCGATACAGATATTGAGATCAGAAGCTTGAGCTTAGGAATAATATGATATAATGGCCTGACGAACTGGAAAGATGAGACCATATTTCTGGTGACCTTGTGGTTAACAGATGAACAATTACTTCATCAAATTCATGTAAAGCCCAAACAAAGGTTAACCAACATGTAGACACTGTATATGCTTGTCGACAAGATTGTATGACCAAAGATTCACATCTGTTTGGAAATGAAAGACTCCAACACAATTCTGATCACTTGTACTCACAATATTTAAAATGTCTGAGTCCTCAGATCTTCATTATACACAACATGAGCATGTAAAGGTATCATTGAAACGGTGAATGCAGTAACTGACAGTGTGTGTTGGTATTTAATTTCTCCACAGACAAATATTTCTGCAATAGAGGAACCATGACACTTCATCATGAGGTAATTCGCTGTCTCCACTGTCAACACTTGCTCAGACTCTCGACACCGAACCCTTGTGCAAACACAAACCCAGGGAGCATGATGCTGAGTCATGATTATCTGCTGACCTTCACGCATGACTCAGTGAGGAGCACTTCAGGTGGATTTGACACCGACGGTTGCTGCTGGGCTGAGGCGCTGCTGAGGCGCTGGAGCCCCGCTGTGGTGTTGGTGGGCAGCCGCTGCAGCTGCTGGTTCACACGGAGGTTGTTCAGCAGAGTCGATGACCTGTGAATCATCAACACAGCGCCAGGATCAGATCATGGAGGAGCAGAGGGACTTGCATTGTTTGTTAGTTAGCGGTAGCTTTAGCCGTTAGCTCACAAGCTAGCTGGCTAAATAAGACACACAACATTTTTTCCCCTAAACAAATTGTTTAAATGATCATATTTGGATCAGGGACTTCCATAGTGATGTGTGGAATGTTAAATAACTGAGATTTACCTAGCGAAGTTCCACATTGTTGACTTTGACGCAGTTATCAAGGCTCCTCTGACGAATGACATCTTTCATAACAAATGCTCTCTAACTCCAACCCCTTTACGTCACGAGAAAATCTATCGCACTGCTATTGGCTTAGATGCTTGTCTTGTCAAATAGATACGCCCATGTAGCACAATGCGGCCAGTTGATTCGTCAATGTACCTGCCCGTCACAAGGCATTGCGCTCTGAATGGATTTGACTGTGTGACTTGTTTGGTTATTTAATCCCCTTCGTTTTGTCTGTCAGGCACAGCCACCAACCAGGCTGTTTATGCAGCCATCGACAAGACGCAGCAATCATATATGTACGATTAAAAGTGGACAGATAATTGGTTTAGTTTGAAATGGGAGGCTTCAATCTGACAATTACAGCGCAGGAGAGGAGTTACATACGGTGGTTGAGAGAGATCAACAGTGTGTTGTGAATTTATTTTCTTAATGTAAATAAATTAAGAAAACACACGCAAATAGTCATCGCACTTCAGCTCAATGATTGCCTTGAAATCCAACTGCTGCCTCTAAACTGTGTGGCAACAATGGTCAATGCCTCCAGACCATCCCGGCCACCGTAGCTTCACGCCTGACAGACCACATTTCGGGCAAAGAAGACACCCCGTTCTTATAAATAGGCGTACCCCACGATCTCGTGATCCAGCGAAATAAAGAGGGGAGCATTTCCTGGCAGGACGGTGACTGAAGCGCTCCGAAGGTACAGCTGTTCTCTCCGAGTTTTCTCATTTCTACTTGTATTCATTTGTCGTGTTTTGTGAGCTCTGTGTTGTTTTATCACCGAGCCTGAACGTGGCTTCCGTGTTGTTTTAAACGCTGTAATCTGTGACACGAAGGGAACCAAACAAGCGGTCACGTGATGAAACACTTTGCTCTGACTCCTCTCACGGATCCTCTGTGTATATATTTTCCGTCTCTTCGCAGGTTCACTCAAAGAGATTGAAACATGGACGTCCGGCCTGAGCTCGTGGTTCTCCTCTGCCTGATGGGCCTCACCTGTGCGGTGCCGGTCAAATTCATAAGCTGCGGTGAGTTTCACCTCCTGACACACCCATTTACTTAACTCTACTCACCTTTTTAAAGCAAAGTTTAAATACCGCCTGTCAAAGTGAGAAATATATTACTAAACCCGGTGATGAACGTTGAAGTATGACGACAAAAGAAAAGCAGTGTCCCAGGACCACAAACGTGTCTTAACATGTTGGGTTTGGTTCCAGCAGCTGTCCAAACACAAAGATATCCCACTTCCACCACTGGAGAAGTCTGATTTATGGATCGTTTTTCAACTATCCCCATCCTGACTACTTGTTTAAACACTGATTTACACCTTAAATTTCCCACATTCTACACAATGTTTATTAAATGCACTTGCAATTTCTCCATAGGATAATGTGTCCCAGGGGTTATGTTTTCAGTTCTCTTTTCTTTGACCTGCACTCTAAAAACAGTAAATTCTACCTAAACAGATTTTAAGCAGGGAAACAGGAAAGCTTACATTGGAGAAAGATGTCCAATGTGGCTTTTGTATCCACTTCCTGTTTAATCGACCGACTGTTTCCACACTAACTTGCACCAGACGCATCAACATGTTCCCTCGAACAATGTAATATGATCCTTAACCCAGTACCAATGCCCTCATGTGCCTAAAATGTAGTTACTCCACATTTTCCTCCTTGGTCACAGAGGAAATGAACCATTGGTTGTGCTCCTCATGACAAGTGAACAGAAATTGTGTATCTTTTGTGGTGTTCCTGTTAAACTTGAACAGATTGAGTCAGATTTTTTTGAATGAAGTCATTTACTGAAATGTGTGGTGACACAGCAGTATAAGAATTTGCCTTTTTAGAGCATCTGCCTTTGTATCTCCTCAGGCTCCCCCTCTGGCAAAGTGACCGTGGTGGACATTAGCCCTTGTGCCACTCAGCCATGCCAGCTCCACAAAGGAGAGGCCTACAGTGTCAATGTGACATTCAGCAGCGGTGAGTGGACTGTTTGCTTTTAAAAAAATTACATTTATTAATTTTTTTCCCTTCCTTTTTGTGACTTTATGTCCTTTTTATCTTGTAGCTGTAGAGAGCCAGACAAGCACAGCATTGGTTCACGGTATTATTGCTGGCGTTCCCATCCCTTTCCCCATCCCCATGCAAGATGGCTGCAAGTCTGGAATCCAGTGTCCCATCCAGAAGCAGCAGAGCTATCACTATCTCAACTCTCTACCTGTGAAGACGGAGTATCCTTCTGTAAGTACAACATGTGACGGGGGGGGTAAAGTTTATGACGATTACTTGTTTGTCCAAACTAAAACCAGATTCAGCTACTGAGTAAAATGTTATTGTACATATTCATAGATTGGGGTATGAATATTTACTGTTGCATGCTGCTACTAGATATCTGATGGCCATTACTGACATTGTTTTCGGCGATGAAAAAATTCAAGGCCAAAAAAAACTAAGCTGTTGTATTGTCCTGTCAGTATTTACTGTCAATCACAATTGGATAGTTTGAACTTTGTCCTTGTTGCATAGCTAAATATTTTGTCTAATCATCAGATGGGATGTTGTCAGCTTTTATGTCTTTTGTTTTATAAAGTGCATACTGATTTCTTTCGTCTGACTGAGGTGGTTGTCCACTTCTCTCTCTCACTTCCTCTAGACTTATTTTTACATGGAGACCCCTTTTTATAGTTCACCATTAACTTCTCCTTTTCTGCATTTCACAGATAAAGCTGGTGGTGGAGTGGGAACTGAGAGACGACGACAAAAAAGACTTGTTCTGCATCAGGTTCCCAGTTCAGATTGTGAGCTAAACCTGCAACAATACCTCACACTAATGTATGGGGGCTTCTTTTTTAAAAGGGATTCAGTGTTGAGTAAAAACCTTAAGAACTTAATGATTCGAGACAAGATCACATTTTATTCATTCATCAAATTGATTTTTAAGATGCATTTCTCCCTCTGGTTTGTAAGATTTTTCAGCGCACGCATCTTAAAATCCTGCTGAAATAAACGGTTGATTATTGCTTCGATGGGCCGAACAGTTGATTTTTAAGACGCGTGAATGTGTGTAGTAAGAATACGACTGATATTTGTGTCAATGACCCGGCTTATCTACATTCCACTACCACGCATGTCCCGTCTTCCTGGCTGCTGTGTAGTCCGACAAGATGCACACTGTAGTTTGTCTTTACTAAAACTTTTGTAAAATTTCTTACTGACTCTGTGCTATTGTATGAAAAATAAATTCTAATAAAGAAATCTAATGTGAACCGAAGTTGCACTGTCTGATTAAATGTTAAGATGATAATCATCTTTTAAATATTCTTATCCCATAAACTGACTCGCGTCCCTATCCTGACATTTAAGTGCAATTCTACATTAGGAATTATAAACTGGTTAAATGTGCATAACAACTACCCTCTACTGGTTGAAGCCCGGCGATAGTAATTAGGTTTTGTAACTGGCTGATATGGTGGCAGCTTATGTCACCAACACCCAGACGTATAAAGTAAATGTAAATTCCTGTGGTGTCGTAATCTGGACAAATTATTCCTTACCTGGCAAATTTGGTATACGAGTTGCAAAGTGGTTGACATGAGAACTTATAAACCTTTTTAACATGATTTTACAATGAGCTGTTAACCGAACCTCTCAATGTGAGCTTGATACAACAGTTTTTAGTTCATCAACGCATCATACTGAGTTTGTTGATGAACTTAATTTTCTTGGTGATATTCATTGTCCCCCAGAAGCTGCTGATGCAATCACTGAGTAGCAGTGAGGACATTGGAGCTGTTATCTTGTTTGTGTCTCACCTGAGCTTTGTAGAACCAGCTAGTTCAGATCTTTGGCTAGAAATCTGCCTTGAAATTAGATCAAGACTTAACAGGACAGAAAAGAAATTGAAATACTGAGATTTTATTGATCAGAACAAAGGCCAGCAGCATGGAAAAACTGAATGGAAAGTACAAGTTTACTTAAATTACATTTGAAAAGACCTAGGCGGGATCATAACCAGGTCACATGTACAATAAATCAAAGTAAACTCCAGAAATCATTGCTGAATATAAACTGATTTGCATTATGTTAAATAGTTTTAAATAAACTCAAACCTCCAAAGAGCTTCTTTACTTTAACAATAGTTTGGAATACAACCTTGAGATATAATGCACTTTGTCATATGGAAGGAGAAAATAACACCATTAAATGTATATTATATATGGTGTCTTTTTACAACATAATCAGAACTTTCAAATAAGTTTGTGAAATGACAGCCCCACAAAAAACATCAATCTCCTTCCAGACAGAAAGTAAGTACAACATAATGGGTTCATTTTGCACTTTTCAAACCAAAAGTCAATCATTAAGGCAAAATGAGTTACACAGAGAATATAGCTTTGGTTCTTTCACTGAGACACCTGCTAAATGAGAAGGAGTTGAGTATGTGAGAGCAGAGATTATCAGGTCACAGTTTTAGTGCAGGCAGGGCAGAAGACAGGGAGGAGGACACAGAACTTCTACCAGTACAACCTGCTGCTTCTTTCCTGCACAGTTACAAACTTGGTAACAAATGGAAGCTGGAAGATCTCTCCACAGTTTAGGTCGACACCACTATGTTGCAACCGTACCAACAGACAAACCCTCACACACTCTGGAGTATCAAATATGTCGCCATTCAATGATATGAACTCGGAACAAAGCAACCTTGATAGGGCAGGGTACACCTTAGTGGAGTGGTAGCTAGGCTGCTGGTTGTCACATAATAGGCTATAATCTTGGACCAGACGTGGTTATTATTGGCTCATATCCAAATACACCAACATCGTCAGCCCCTGTTCACTTGAACAACTTATGTAGCATCCAAGTCCCCTGGTTTTGGTTTCTTTATCGTCCACTTTGCTTCAGCCTCTCCAGCCGCTGCAGCAAAGCGTTCCCGAAGGCCTCTCTGTATCCCGGACTGAGCGAGTCCAGAAGGGAGTAAACCGTCTCATGATACTGGTTGGTCAAATCCTCGTCCACTTGATCGAAAGCATAGCCCACCACCTGTTGGATGGAAATGAGTTCTTAAATGTAAAATGTTCATTATATGGGGCATTTAAAGAGGAATAAAACAAGAAACCACCGTGTCTCACTCTCACTGCGTCTTACCCTCAGTCCGGCCTCTGTGAGCTCCAGACAATACTGGTTTCCCTCTCTCGTTTGCACGTTGATGTAGGCTACGTCCAACGCACTGCTGAGACCATATGACACTTGCATTACCGTGACGGCAAAGAGTACGTCGGCCACCACTGCTTCTGCCTCCAGTCTCATGTCCTTGACGTCACCGAGCCCGACACAGTCATCATCAAATGAAGAGACCATGGGCTCCTCGGGCTGACAGTCTATCTCCATCCCTGGCAACAGAAAAGGGAAATACATTTGCTAAATGCCTTAATAAATGACAGTTCTCCCTGGTTAAATATTTGTGTAACAGTCAGCGGCATTTTGGTAGTATAGGGGCAACTCAACTGCTGTCTTTTCCTTCTACAGTTCACAACATGTATCGGAAACCGTAGAGAAACCCACACATGTATCTGACCTCTCTGTGACTTCTATTTTCTGAAAATATGCATTGTATTTTCTATAAGACATGATTTTAATTAGAAACTAGGGGTACGAGCGCCAATGTGCGGGCCCGAGAGCTTGGAACCACGGGACCTGATACGCACACAGGGGAGAGATGTCGGGGGACCGGTCGAGACGGCTCACGCCCACTGATCACGGTCCACTCCATCAGGTGCAGACCACACCGTGAACATTTAATGTAAATCTAATTTAAGTTGTAAAACGAAGCCTACTTCCTGTTGCCAGTATGTGGTGATATCACTACATTGAGACTAATCTATTCAGGTCAAAAACACTCTCGTTTCTCTTCAGATCGATTAAAATCTTTCACCTTTGCAATGTCTAATACATCAAAAGAATCAAGGCCCACAGACACTATACACATACAACAACCTCGTGTTTCAAAGGAGTGTAATCAAACTTTTAGGCCAAGATCACACCGTGTGACAATCAATCTAAAATTATAAGTCAGGTAGATTTAATCTCCAATGTTGTTGAGATGACTCTTCCCGAATTTGAGGTTGATCAGATGAAAGCTCTAGGATGAGTTAGTTAAAATAGACAACGTGCAAAATTGCCAAAATGGCCACTAAACCAAAATTGTGCGTACACATGTGTAACGAATTTCGTGAGCGTGAAGTAAGAGGCTATTGAGCCATTTTGCAACGCCCATTTCAAATTACCTACTTACCACTTTTAAATAAGCTGCACACTTCTGCGTTTTCAAACACGTTTAGGCCCTCAAATAAGGCCATCCAATTGGCAGACAATATGAATAATAATAATCATATTATTTCCATAGGGCCTTCGCCACTGTCGGCCATACCTAGCTGTGCTAAACAGATGTAGTGGGATAAAAAATACAATATTGCAACCGACGTAACATGGAAAAAAATACTCAAATAGCTCAACTCTGCAGGAAGAAGCAGTACTCTAGTAAATATAATTCGTTACTCAACATCACCACTAGTACTACACGTGCACTTCCATCCACCACCTGTTTAATAACATTAACCTGAGTCACACAAGTGAACATAAACAAAACATCACAGCGACCTCTTGAGGATTCAGAGCTGCCCTGAGGTTTAAGCTAGCTAACACAAGATATGTGAGGTAACTATCTTCACACACACACCCCACAGTTAGTTATGGATCAATGCAATAGTTGTTATATAGCAGCTCATTCATATAGTCACATAGACTGGTCACCTTTAGCTAGCTAGATAGCAAAGCTTAGCTTTATGTTGCTATAACATAAACTCTGGGAGAATGAACAAGCGTAGTCACCGCCCCATTTCAAGCTAGCAAATTGATTTCGGCTACTAAACAAGCTTCAATCCCTTTCTACGTGTTTATTTGTACGTGTTATAATAAAATAATTAAAGCTGCAATCACGTTTGATGTTTGTTTGTTGCAAAAATCCTTTCTAACCCAACTGCGCTCATTCCGCTCACCTCCTCGCTGCCTGGGGTTCTTCCGGCTTGTGGAAGCTTCCAACTCCAGCCCCCTCCCCGGGCTGTGTGGACAAGGAGCGGACAAACGTGGCGTTAAGCGTCCGAGCTCTGACTCCCAAACAGCTAGCGAAAATGAAAAGCAGTGATAACACAGCTCGTGTTTTCACTGCAGCTCTGTAGCTTAGTGTGTCAATTAATATCTAAACAGAGATCTCGACCTCACAGTCTACGGACTCGACCCGGCGATCGTCCAGTGGAGCAGGCGGCTCCTCCATCTTGTGACGTCACTGCCTCATCCCACCCCGCAGTGTGTGTGGGCTCGGGTCTGTGCGGAGTCATGAGAGTGTTTGTAAACAAGCCAGTCAGAAGGTAACTTCAGATCCTCCCTGGCATCCTCAACTCTGCTCGGCTCGGGCGTGTCGACTCGGAGACCTGTCGTGTAGACGCGTAGTGTGTTCTTCTATTCACGTGCATCTGTGCTGCGATGGTAAATGACTTGAGAATTGTTGGCTAACTAGCAAGCTTACAACATTAGCCTGTCGTTAGCCGGGCACCGCTAACCTGCCCACAGTCAGTCAGCCGACAGCAGTGGTTCATGGGCGAGCTAATCTGTTAGCATTACGCTCGCCAGAGGGCTAGTTAGCTTAACGACGTGTCTTTGTTGAGGCAGCAGTCAGCGCAGCTCCTGATAACGATGACAGCTTTAAGTAAATACAGCTACAACATGTGATGGTACTGACAGTCAACAGCTATTGACTGTCAGTACCATCACATGCTAGCAGCTATTTCGCAAGCGCGTTTGCCTGTTTGCCCTGGCTTATCTGGTGGGTAAACATGTGCTGACAATAACACTGGGCAGGTTATAGTGCCCTATACGTGGTCAGGTATACTATAATGTTATTTACTTATTTTACAACGCGACTCAGTTGTGTTTAGTCGCTTCTTATTGTATTCGCCTGTATTGCAAACATAATGTGTGTAATCCTCATGTTGTGTGTCTCAAGTGTCAAATTACAGAGAGAGTGTGTGTGTGTGTTTCTGTAGGAGCAGCAAACTGGAGTCTTACCAATCCCCACACACATCACTGAGTGTCAACACATCATCCGTAGTGTCCCTGCTCCTGGGATATGAAGGATGTTTGAACTCAACATTACCTGATGTCTTTAAGTCGACTGGATGACACAACAGTGACACCAGCGATTAACACACAGCTGTCGGAGAAGCGGGAGCCCTTCGGTTTGCGGAGCCTCTGAATCCCTTTCATTGCCTGAGTACTGTACACCTGTAGAGTTAAAGATGCCGTGGCCCTTTTCGGAGTCCATCAAGAAGCGAGCCTGCAGGTACCTCCTGCACCGCTACCTTGGCAACTTCCTGCAGGAGAAGCTGAGCTTGGATCAGCTCAGTTTGGACCTATATCAAGGCACTGGAACACTTGCCCAAGTGCCATTGGATAAATGGGTATGTGTGGAGTGAAAATGCATCAGACAAATTCATTTGATGTTAATGTAGGATCTGCTTGGATGGAGAGACGCTTCAGCATTGTTATGTCTTGTTCTTCAGTCTCTCAATGAGCTCCTAGAGACGGCAGACGCCCCCTTCGAAGTGATCGCTGGGTTCATCCAGACAATTTCTCTAACGGTGCCATGGGCTGCCCTGCTACAGGAAAACTGTGCACTAGAGGTCAAGGGTTTGGAGATGGTGCTCAGACCCAGGCCGAGAGTGGGTAAGGTCACAACACTATCTGTACAAAAAAAGGTTGAAAAAACAGCTTGTTATGTTCTCGCATAAGAAAAAGAAGACCATTAATTTGACTGAAAAGTAAATTAATTTTTATCAACACAGCATCTGGCACTGAGCCCATGTACTGGTCCAGTTTCATGACGAGCAGCATGCAGCTCGCCAAAGAATGTCTGAGCCAAAAACTCACAGATGATATGGGAGAGAGCTTCCAACCTTTTGAGGGATTAGAGAAGTTTGCAGAAACAATAGAGACAGGTAATACGATCATAACAGTAGGCAACATTTTATGATGTGTGCTTGTTTTGCATGAATTGAAATCAAATTTTCTTGCTTGCAGTTCTGAGGAGGGTCAAAGTGACATTTGTAGACACTGTCCTCAGAGTCGAACACATTCCGGAAAATTCTAAAACTGGAATTGCTCTTGAGATACGAATAAACAAGTAAGTTTGCATGGGCACTCGGAAAACAGTTGACTAAACATAATAGTTGAAAAAAATCAACACAGAACAATTGAATCCAGATCAAATTCAATATATAATACTAATAATAAATCCTATACTTGAATCAGCTACAAAGGGAATGATGTAGCTGAGGGGGAAACATAAAGACAATTATGTAAGATTTCTTAGTAAAGGGCCTGCACCTAAATATAGGGAAGATATCCCTAACATGGATGTATCAAGTTAATCGTGTTGTGTTGTTGCTTTCAGGATGGTTTACTGTGATGAAACGGGCGAGGAGAGCTCGAGTGTGAATGTACATCAGCCGACCACATTTGCACATAAGAACCTGCAGATGGAAGGCATCACCATATTTTGGGATGAATTTTCTGACGTGTCTCGAGCTGGATGTAAATCATCACCAACTACAACGGTTGGTGCAGCGACTCTTAGAAATTGGATAACAGCTAAAAGAGTTGTATGCATAAGTCTTAATTTGAAAAAAATTCTCTTTTATTTTGTAGGAAACTGAGCCAAAGCTCTCCCCCAGCTGGAATCCCAAAATAATATGTGAGCCTCATCCCCAGTTCACAGAGCCTGTGTCCTCTACAAAACCATTTGAACCTGTGCAGGTTGGGAGCCTTGATGGCAAAATTGAGTTGTCCCTCACTCTGAAAAACAACATAGCTATGCCTGGAGCAAAGGTAAATTAAACAATTTCTTGATTACGACATAATTTTTTTTTACCTGATTATATATCAGTATTATGCACATTGGTTAAAGACAGTAATGAGGCTGCTTTCCTTTTCAGCTGGATGTTGTCGGACATATAGAAACACTAGTTTTCCTGCTGTCCCCGCGGCAAGTTCATCTTCTCCTGGACTTGTTCGGAGCGTTCTCTGGTGGAAGTGAGCACCCATCTGTTGATAGATAATTTGGATCAAACAGGGTAAAAGTTTAACAACTCAGTTAAAGAAAAGGAGCAAACCATGTATTTCTTGCTCTTTGTGCGAAGGTGCACAGGAATGGGCTAAGGACAGAAAGAGTCGACCGATGCAGCAGGAAGATGAGTATCGGCTCCACATGGAACTGAACCGCTGTCTGAAGAAGGACACTGTTGTTCCAGGAGCAGACCCCGACCTCGTTGAGAGTCAGACCACCAGGACTGTGTCAAGTCGAGGTCAGACTGAAGCCCCATCATCTAACCCCTTCATCTCTAACAAGCCAGATGTCATGCGTGCATCTGTCTAATGAGAATGGTCCTTTCCTTTTATTTTCTGGTTGCTGATGTAGATGATGTGTTCTTCTCCATGGCCGACATGGACATGTCTCACAGTTTGTCGTCCCTCCCTCCTCTGGGAGAACCACCCACCGTTGATTTGGATTTGTCACTTAACAGCAACTACTCTGCCTCCCCAGTAGAGTCTCCCTCTGGAAACCCAACAGTGAGTCTTAAAGTCAAACAGACGCAAAAATATGAAGATAAATTGAATTAGATCATACGAATTGTAGCTTGTGTGGTGAAAATATTTTTCCTGATATTTGAGTTGTTCTCTTATAATCTGGCATCATATCTGCTTTTGTAGGCCCTGTGGGATGATTACATGGATGTACCACGACACAGAGAGAAGCAGGCCAATGAAACACTTGTCTACTCACGGGATTCACAACTCCCTCAGAAATTGCTAAGACTGGCCTGTAAGTATATAACAGTTTATTTTAAAACATATTTTACTCAAGTAACCATTAACTACTAGTCCATCAGCAGCCATGTGCTCTGAGAGGCCACATTTATATATTTGAATGGATTTACATCAACTTATCTCCCTGACTAGATTCAAAAATAGTATCTGCATGTATTTTATCTGCCACTGTTTTATATAAGGCCATCCATCCAAAGCCCATGGTGATGAGTCCAGGCCAGAGCTGGTGCTGAGGCTGACACTGAGCAGCCTGGCTATCTCTGTCCTCCACATCGACCCGCTGCCACCACCAGATGCTGCCCCTAGGCCCCTTGGCCCCATGGCTGCACACTTCTTCAGCATGGTGGGCCAGCTCTTGCCCGCTGCTTTCCTTCAGTCACGGACAGTGTTTAATCAGGCTTGTCCTCATGATCACCTCAGGTACACTTTCATTGTCACTAATTCCTCTCATGCGAGGTCAGGGTCATGATCTCAATGTGTAAAAAAATCTGTCTGACCTGGGCTTAATTCTGCAGGTTTGTGGGCCAGGGCCTGAAGATAAACTATGAGCACAGTCAGGGATCCAACTTACGGACTTTCAGCACTGACGTCTCTCTTAACCAGATGGAATTCCTTGAGTGTCTCTTCCCATCTGAGGGTGTCATTGGTGGCTCCCAAAGAGGAATGCAGTACACTGAGGTAAGAGTTTCAAGCCTTTTGCACTGCACTGGACTTTAGTTGGTTATACACTTGCATTTACTCTCATTTGCAGCTGGCATGATGTTAGTAGCGTTTCTCACTGTTTTCTCTGTCACAACTCAGCTCCTGACATTCGACACCACAGCCAGTGCTGAGGCACCGCTAACTACCTGCCTTCACCTGCTTTACAAACAGGCTGAGCGCAGGGGCCCTCAGGTAACATTGTTTGGTAGTCTAATTTGAAACCACAACACTAACATAAATGCAGAAAAAGCATCCGTGTGTCTTCATGCTTTCACTCAGTCAGCCTTTTTCTCTTCTGCGCAGGGCGGCCAGGTTCGCTTTAGCACCATTCCCCGGAAAGCTGAGATCCTGGTGGAGCTGGGACCGGTGCGATCTGAGCTGGACATCAGCATCGTAGACCGGCTCAACTCGCTGCTACAACCTCAGAAGCTGGCCACTACCGAGATGATGGCCTCCCATATGTATACATCTTATAATAAACATGTCAGCTTGGTAAGGCCTTCCCAGGAACTAATAATCAAAAATGAAAATTATTTCTAGAACTACGAAAACGTTAAGCATAAAAATATAAAACTATATTTATATCCTATATAACAATATATAATCCAAATCTTTGTGTTTCAATACTAATTCCACAGCACAAGGCCTTCACAGAAGTTTTCCTCGATGACAGCCACACCCCAACAAACTGTCAGGTATCACTGACTGTAAATGCCCCATTGCTCGGCCTTGCAGTCCGATTTCCCATCCCCGACCTGCGCTCAGATCAGGAGAGGGGCCCCTGGTTCAAGAAGTCCCTACAGAAGGAAGTACTTTACTTGGAGTATGAAGACCTGGAAGTAAAGACAGAGTTCATGGGTGGCAGCTCACCTGACCAAACAAAAATGGAGCTCACTTTTAGAGAACTCATAGGTACGTGCGCCAACTGAGGAAAATGTTTCCAAACTGCGCTTTAAAGGTTTTTATATAATGTAGCAACTTTTCTTTCAAGTTCTGTGTTTTTTCTTTATTTCCAAAAGGCAAGTTCCAGGAGGAGCCAGATCAGCCAGCTGCCCGATTCCTCAGGGTTTCCCACACCATGGACGGAGACATGACATCATCTGAAAGCGTTAAGTTTGACTGGCCGAGGTGCGTTCACCCACCAAAACCATTCTTAAGCGAATATGTCTATATAGGGCAATCTTTCATCAGTGTTTAATTTCTCTGAGCAGGGTTGTGCTGAAGATGAACCCTACGGCGGTCCACTCAATCCTGGAGCGTGTGACAGCTGAGGATGACGAGGGGGCTGAGGATCATTCTCTTGAGGAGGAAGAGGACGAAGGGGCTGCTCATTCACTGAAGGATGTGTGTGACTTTGGGAAACCAGAGCCATCACCATTTTCCTCCCGTAGGGTCATGTATGAGAATGAAGAGGTGGGTCACGGCTAAAAGGCCACAATCATCAAAGAGTGACATGAACGTGTCGTCAAATTTGTTTGTGCTGAAGTGCAAGTGAATGAGTATGTTTGACAGCATTGATCCATTTTGCCTTCTGCATTAAGGCTAGCCTCTAGTGGATGTATTCAAATATTTGTGACCAATGCATCATTATGTAAAGAAGAAACAAGAGTACTGCTTTACATACCTGACCTGTTGACAGAGCAGGTTGTGATCAGCTCCTGTTTACAAGTTTTGTTTTATATTTTTAAATTCCAGATGGTCATTCCTGGTGATGTTGGTGAGATGACAGAGTTTCAGGAGAAAACCATGAACAACTCTCGCTTCATCCTTGAGTTGTGTCTCCCCAATGTGCAGCTGGTGCTGCCCAGCAAGACGTTTTATGAAAAACTACACAACAGGTACAGATTTTTATAAAATTACATTAAATGACAGGATGGCAATAAGAGCACAACTGAACAAAGTTATATATAAGGGTTTTCATGAAAAGAAAGTTAGGTTAACTCTGGGATATCCTACAGGCTAGTAAAGGATCTGACATTTACACCTTTCTATAAACCTTTTATAGTAGCGGAAATTTTAAAATTGTTTGATCGGAAGTGTTTTGAAGCCAAGTTTATGTTCAGTGATTTTAGTTCCTCTGTAAGACAATTCAAATAAGACAATCAAAATTTTGTCCATGTCCAAAATGTTCTAGGATAAATAATGACCTGCTTCTCTGGGAGCCCACTGCTCCATCTCCAGTGGAGACCGTTGAGAGCATGCCATATGGCGTTGGTCTCTCTGTCGCCAGTCAATTGATCAACACTTACTCCAAGGACAGCTTCAGCCAGTTCCGCTCTACCGGACCCGAGGGTGAGGCTGCAAGAACATTTCTCATGATTTTACAGACTTTCGGTACTACAGTAAAAGTTTGTGGTATGAGGTCATGTTTTATCCATTGATAGACATATTCTTTGTTGTGCTTTTAGAGGACACCAGCGGCTCAGAGGAAGAGAACATGCACTATTACTCTCCTGCCTCTGACATGGGCCTCAGGTCCCGTAAGAAGAAAAAGCCCAAAGCTCAGAGCAAGACGTCGCAGAGTTTGTTTTCCGTCATCCTCAGTGTCAATCATGGCTTGGTGTCTCTACAAACTAATTCTAAGGTAAGATCCCCGTTCATCTTTAAATATCTCACCGTTTCCACAGGTGTTATCCTAACAGCTTGTTCAACAGTCAGTGAGTTTTCATCTTGTTTTTCCAGAGGGAAGATAAAACAGTGCTGAAAAACAAACATGGCGAGTTCTGGCTGGAGGTGAAGAACGCTGTGCTGTTCAGTGTCACGCAGTATGAGGGATATAAAGACCAACACTACATCTGCTTCCACACCAGTAGCATTTGCATGTATCATCAAGGTAAACTATGCTTGTCTTCACATATGTTATTGCGAATTGATAATGTATCGTTAAAATGCACACAAAACTACTGTAGTCTGGCTACATCTCTGTGGTTTCATCGATCCCAGGACTTATGGATGGTGGAGCTGCTGTCTCAGACATCAAGTTGCCGTGCAGGACGCATCCCCATTGGCTAGAGCCAACTATCTACCAATCAGAGACCTCACCTGAGAGATCCTCAACACCCTCAGAGGGTATTGGTCTGGAGTGCCGCAGCATGGTGTCTGTCGCTGTCAAAATCTCGTCACAGAGTGCAGAGCGCAACGTCAAGGTAGAGCATCAAATCACTCACTGTGTTTTTGTTATGAGGACACCATTCTTACTTTATCACTTTCAAAAATCCAAGCATAATTCGACTAATATTTTATGGCTGGAAGATCTAAAGTGAGCCATTATTTCACAAGGGGAGATAAAAAAATATATATTAGAGAAAAATGTATAAAATAATAAACTAGACAGTTGTGTCACACAGTTTTTCATCTGTTTTTTTGTCAGTATGTGAGACTGTCATAGCCACATTTGCCCTGTAGATAGAGCTATACTCACAGTGAATGATTTTTCTGGATCTACTCTGGTGCATAAATCCTGAACTGCCATAGTAGGAATTACAAAGGATGTCTGCTCCATCATTTTGTGCTGGGAACCACCAGAAGAAGTTACAAATGGATTATTGATTTATTCCCAAAACATCACATTTAGTCCAGTGGTATCACAATTTAGGCAGAACCGGTGTTTGAGGTGTATCAGTCAGCTTTTCTGAGGTTTGCTGCTGACTGTGGTGATGTGCTCGTGTGTGTGTTCATTCAGGAGTTTCTTGTTGCTGTCGGAGTGAGAGGAGCAACACTTCAGCACAGAGTTGTCCCTCTCAGTCTGGGCTGGAATGACCAGGTAAGAAACAAATCTCTAACTCTTACACACCTCTTTTATTCTCTCACATTCACATGAAATGTTCGGAGAATAATAATAAAAAACAATAACATCCAGAAAAATCTGACATCCGTGATCTTGTTGCCAACAGATTGCTGACTTCCTGAATATTTCTGATGAGCCTGTGTTGGGTTACGCTCCTCCAGCGTCTGTCACCACCCTACATCTACATCTATGGAGCTGCTCTTTAGATTACAGGTGAGGAACGACTCAAAACACCAACTCATTTCAAAGTCACAAGTTAATCCATTTATTCTCATGTTGGATGTGTTTTTTCTCTTGACAGGCCCCTTTACCTGCCGCTCAGGTCACTGCTGATTATCGAGACTTTCAGCATCTCCAGCAGCCTCTCTTTAGACCACTCCTCTTCAACACTCAGGTATTAGACACTCTTCTGGTTAGGTCAAGAGTACGAAGTTGAGAAATGTACATGAAGCTGAGTTTTAGAAAAAGATTTGCTAAACAGAACCTGTTATTTGCAGGATCATTCTGGACGAAGCTGCTCTGTTCCTCTCAGACAAGAGTAATGCAGTCTCTGTTAATCTCGCTCGTGGTAAGTTATCTTCAGTAATGATTGTGAAAAACGACTTGTTGTTAAAATGCAGTTTTGTCCAATGTTTTCTGTGTTTTTTTGTGACAGACTATGTCCAAGTGGTCGACATGGGAACACTGGAGCTGAGGATTTCAGCTGTCAAACCTGGAGTGGATGGAAAATTGGTTAGAGTTGTCCGTATCTCAATGGCCTCAAACATTTCAGACGTCGTCTCTCATGAACAAGGATCAGTCATTTTTTTATATTTCCCTCGTCTGTTGGTTGACAGGTGGAGCCGAGATTTGAGCTGCGCTGCTCCAGTGACGCCATCCACATCCGAACGTGCTCAGATTCCTGCGCCGCCCTCATGAACCTCATCCAGTATGTCGCCAGCTATGGAGACTTGCTGCCAACCGCAGAACCAGAGGCAAAGCGAGGCAGTACTACTCATAGATCCAAGGTCAGATTAACAGCGACACTAATTATGACACAGTATTACATCATTAATATACCATTCAAATCCCTACCAGACATGCTTACTTAGTTTGAGCATATCTTTGAATAGGCGGAGTTTCCCAGCCGGCCCCCATCTCAGACCATTCTGCTTGCTGAAACTGAGCAGCAGATCTTGCAGGATCTGATGAGTGAGGCGATGGAGGAGACCGATGGGCAGCATACACCTGGGATACAGCAGAACGGTGAGGTCTTGGCTCAGCAGGGCGTTAGAATTGTAAATGACTGTGTCCGCGAGATGTTATAACATTTCACACATCTGCAGGTGCACAAGAGGAGATATATGATGACCACGACCCACCTCGCTCAGACTTGTTCCTTTTCCCAGATGAGAGTGGGAATTTGAATCAGAATCCCAGCCCCACTTACCCCATGCTTCACTCTCCTCTCATCACTCCTGTCCCGAGCCTTGCCCAAGAGACGGATGACTTTTGTATCCTGGAAACACCTGGTTCCAGAGGAGAGGTTTGAATATACCTCTCTCTCACGGCTTTAGCCAAGCTTCAACACAGTGATTGACTGTTTTTTTTGAAGTTTATGTTGTCTCACTGTGAGAAATGTGTTTCAGGATCGTGATCAGGAGCCAGTGGTAAAGCAGCTTACCTCAAACCCAGTGGAAATTAAACACGATCACTTCAGCCAGCCTCTGTATGGGGCCGATCCCAGTCGCGGAGCCGTGAACTTTCCCATCCCAGAGGTGCGCTACCTCATCAAAGAGATCTCTGTCATCTGGCACCTTTATGGTGGGAAAGACTTTGGGAGTCCGACTTTCTCAGCGTCTCCTGCTAGAAGCCGCGGGTAAGCTATTTAATAGTGCTAGAAATGTTAGAATGTGCTCAAAGGGAAATGGAATGTGAAATTTGTATCCTTCTCTCTGCCTTGAAGGTCTACACCTCATAGCTCCCCCTCTCAAACTCCAGTCAGACAGGCCAGTGCTCCAGGACGGGCAGGAGGAGGAAAAGGAAGGAACCCTGATGTCCTGATGGAGATTCAGCTCAGCAAGGTAAAGTTATTCCACAATTTATCAACCATATAAATGACTTGTGTCATTTCTTTGTTGTTTACCACCTTTTCTTTTACCTCAGGTGAGATTTCAACATGAGGTGTACCCACAGGCCCAGGTGGCTTCTGGGTCGGCAGCGGATCAGCCAGTCTCTCGGCAGGTGTTTGTCGTGCAGGACTTGGAGATTCGTGACCGACTGGCAACTTCACAGATGAATAAGTTCCTCTACTTGTACTCAAGCAAAGAAATGCCCCGCAAGGCCCATTCTAACATGGTGAGTAAGAAAACATGTTCACATTAACCCAGTCGAGTGTTGACCTGGTGTAATGTCTTGTGTGCATTTCCTCTCAGTTGACAGTTAAAGCACTGCACATGTGTCTGGAGTCGGGCCAGGCTCCTCAGGAGTGCTGTCTGCGTGTTTCCCTGATGCCTCTTCGTCTCAATATTGATCAGGTACAAGAATCATATGCGGATCATTTGTCCTGTTGCAAACAGCATCTTCAGTAACATTTATATATATGTATGTGACACTCCTGTTGTTTGTTTGAAGGACGCACTATTCTTCTTGAAGGACTTCTTTACAAGTCTTGCCACTGAAGTTGAGTTTTTCTCACCACCTGCTCAAGAAGGTAAAACAGATCATCCATGCACACACACCCATTGTAAACCATACTTTCTACTAAAAGCTGCTTGTGTCATCTTGTTTCGCAGCGTTCTGTGTTTCCACAAAGAAATCCTCTGCCCCTGAGATCTCCTGCAGCTTCTCCAAGCTCGCTGGCAGCAGCCAGGACCCGGCACCGATCATTTCAGTGCCTGCACAGAGACGTTTGAGCCACAATGGGTTTTCCACATCTGAGAGAGAAGAGGTCACTGACAATGAATCTCTTTCTTTCAAAGACCAGCCCATCTTCTTTAGGTCAGTGTTTAAAGAAAACAAATATTGGAACTATTTGGGAAAAGTTTCTGTATTTGATCAAATTCTTTTCTTAAAAGGGAGTTCCGATTTACCTCCGAGGTTCCCATTCGCTTGGATTACCATGGGAAACATGTTTCAATGGAGCAGGTACAATGTCTCAGAGCACTTTGCATTGACTCCACATTAGGTTATTAGTGGTATGTGAATAACTTGATATCTGCTTTGTTTCAGGGAACATTTGCAGGAATCATTATCGGGTTGACACAACTGAACTGTTCAGAGCTGAAACTGAGGCAGTTGTGCTACAGACAAGGGTACGTGTATCACAGTAATATATCAGATGAGACAGGTCATTTATTGCAGATGTCTTTCAGAGCACCATCATATGTTATATGTCAAGTATTTTAATTCACTATTCCCAAATAACATGTGTTTTTCCACTATATACTAATACTCGTCTGTCTTTCAGACTGTTAGGTGTAGATAAGCTGTTTTCCTATGCAATAAACGAATGGCTGAATGACATAAGGAAGAACCAGCTTCCAGGTCTGCTGGGTGGTGTCGGACCAATTCACTCACTGGTACAGCTGGGTGAGTACAGCACGTGATCTTAATCTGGTTATAAGCTTTTTTATGTTTTCAGACATATTTTAAGACGTATATGTTCAGAATGTACATGGATAGGTATAAAGCAAAAAGTAAAACCAGTATTAACTGGCTTCCAAACAGGCACTGAACTCTGAGTTCATGTCTGAAAACGCCTTTTCAGAGATATTAAGCTTCTCCAGCTATTTAATTCCCTTTTTGTGCCAGACTAAGTACTAGATTGATTTTTTGAAGCCGGGACAACATGTGATCCATGCTTTCATCGATTAGCTGCTGTGAATGTCAGATACAGTTTATGAGTTTACCAATCCAGGTGTATCTCTCAGCTGTTGTGTTTCCCTGTTCTTAAGATGAATGTTTCGTTCAGTTCAGGGATTCAGGGACTTGGTGTGGCTCCCGATCGAGCAGTACAGGAAGGACGGCCGGATAGTTCGCGGGTTTCAGCGCGGCACCGCCTCCTTTGGAACCTCCACTGCTATGGCTGCTCTGGAGCTCACCAACAGGATGGTGCGGACCATTCAGGTAAACAGGCCTCTCCACTCTCCACGAAAAAATCAGTATTCACAGTGTTTCCCACAGATTCTGTCATGGTAACTATCAGTGTTGTGACTATAACAGATGGCTCTTTTGTCGATGTGTTTGAGAGAGGATAGGCTGAGTGAATCAATATGCACAGCTCCACAATGAACAGGGTTTCCACTGATCTGAATTTTCAGCCTTGAAAAGTACATTTAATATTTAAGATATTACACACTAGATCTTAAATAGTAATAATTATGTTCATTCTCATCGCTCTTTAAAATTTGTTTTATTTTCTTTAGGAGAAATGTTTTTGCAGCGTGGGTCGTTCATAATGTCTCTGTGTAGTTCTTTTTCAGCCATACAGATATTAATACGCTGTAATAAAAGTACGAACAAGACCAATGTGGAACTGATAACTGATCATCTGCACACACCCTGGTCAGAGGGTCATTTTCTACTCAACTACTTCACCTTATCTTAAGCATTGGGTAGTGGTCTTGCATTTTGCATTTTAGAAACCCTCAACGAGGCAAACACTACATTAAGAGATCTTTTATGTTATTTTAAGAAATATAAAAAAGACTTTTGATTAATTGTGAAACTTTGGGGGACGTCTACAGTCCACATTTTAATTAATGGGAATTAAAGGGAAATAATGATTCATCTCCATTAAGGAATAAAGATATTCACAGTTTGGTCTGGTTTTCAGGCAGCAGCAGAGACGGCCTACGACATGGTTTCTCCAGTGCCTGATGAGAGGGACTCAAAGAGGATCAAACGGTTCTCTCATTACGGACTGTCCCATCAGCCTGTGGACCTGAGAGAAGGTGTGGCCAAAGCCTACACGGTGGTAAAAGAGGTAAATTAACCTGTATCTGAAATGAATATTCCCACTGTAGTGAAAGAGAGAAATGCTGTTGTTGATGTGTTTTGAGCGTCGACTGTATATTAAGATGGATGACATGACAGCTCCCCCAAGGTGAAGCCAGAGGTGGACCAAACTGAAAAGTCAAAATATATGTTAAATACATTTTTCTGAAAGATAGTTTTGGGTAGTGCTTATCACACTGATGTATGTTCATGTTTGTTTGGTTTTAATTTAATCATTCATTGCTTTAAAAACAGGGTGAAATGTTATGATTGACAGCTGAGACTGCCTCTCTATTGGCTGAGTGAGTGTATCAGCATGACCTCGTTACCACGGCTTCACTCTCCAGGCTTCTTTTCTGAACAACGGGAGGAAGAGGAGATTCAATCGTCCCTCTGTATGTGCAGTACATGGTATTAAATGTCTGGTGTTTCCATCTACAGGGGATCACGGACACTGCACTGACCATCTACGACACGGCCACCCGGGAGCACGAGCAGCGTGGGATGACGGGGGCGGTGGGTGGAGTCCTCCGCCAGCTGCCGCCAGCTGTAGTCAAGCCTCTCATTATGGCCACCGAGGCCACCTCCAACGTTTTGGGTGGGATGAGGAACCAGATTCACCCCGACGCTCGCCAGGAGGAATCGCAGAAGTGGAGGCAGGGCGAGGAGTGATTCTCGTTGCCGCATCGCACCTGAAAACCATGACTGTGCACAAGCGAGAGCTGATAAGCGGGTTGGAGCCTTTCCTCAGATTGAGAGGAACATCACAGAGGCTCATCACAGCCCCGGTGTAAATAAACCCACTGTTCATCTCGTGGCATTTTGAGCTTGTATCAGCTTACCAGTTCCCTCACAGTGCCTTCATGGTTGTCAGCATAGTCCAACTGTGTGTTCAGTCAAAGGGATGTCTGAAGAATGATTCATTTGTGAGCCACATTGTCTCTATGTGGATTATGATCTGTTGTAGATTAGACAATGGCATTTTAGATATGAACTCATGAAATGCTGTTGTCTCACGAAGTGCAAACATTTGCTTCATTCTCCAACAGCTTTGTTTACAAGTCCTGTGTGTGGTTACGTTCGCTCACTCGGTGTCGACAAACACTAATATTGTAGGTGTAATGACTCTTAATTTATATAACGCGTACTGTATGTGGGCCTTGTTATTTACTGTAAATAGTCCCGATGTGTAACATTTCATGCAAATACAAGAGGACAAATCTGACTGAATGTGTTCTTTATGCAGCACTTTTAGGTGACTTGAAGGTTTACTTGCCCAAATGAATGATAGGAGGGGATTTACCAAATTAGTGATGAAGTTTCACAATTTTATTTTGAGCTGCGATCAACATGTAATTTTCTCGCAATCTGCTGTCCTGAAAAGCTGCTTTCAACATTCAATAACAGTTTTAAACGATTTATTTCCTGTCTGCTGCTCACATATTCAAATTGTAGACACAGCCTTGTAAAAGGAGCAACGTCGACTTAAGATCTTCAAGCCAAGTCCTAATGTCCTGCTCAAAATCTTTTCTTCCAGTGTATTTTTGAATACTAGTATTTGACGTGAAATGTCGTGTTGCAGATATTTGCTTTGCTAATTTTTGTGTTTATGTGCAAAGAATATTTCTTGTACATATGTGTACAGTTGATTCTTGAATTTGTATTAAAAGCATGAAAGGGAATTAAAAAACAGTTGCCACATTGCAGTGTGGTTGTTGTGCCTTGTTTTTAGGCCTCTGTGACGGCAACAGCCTGTTGCTAGAGGTATCAAGTTTCCAGCTCACTGTCTGTACACACATCCCATTCTTCTGAGCATGACAAATAACAATCGGTATCTAGTGAATCTAAATGTGGTTTTATAAGGGGACAGTAATGTAATGGGACTAATAACCATTTGACCACAAAAATTTTAAATGTCAATAGATCTTCTGTTTGTTGAAAATATCTGTTCAGCAACCTAGCCCTTGCCTTTATTCTGAAAAGCATGCAGCGTTTTGGTGAGCTTTATTTTGAAATACGTAGCCAGTTAATTCGGAAGTTGTTACTGTTGGCTTGGCAACAGCATGTTTTACTACAATGTGTAGCTTTTCTCTTTCATCAGATGTCACATGAGTTAAGACCATAGACTACATATAAAGTTGAAAGCTTATATATAAGGAAGATGGTGGACGTCACTGCTGGTCTGAACAGTTTGTCCTTTGAATCTCGATTCACCGAGGATGAGAAGACTGTAACACACCTGCGTGCACGCGCGGCTGGACTGACATTTAGCGGTTGCGCGCACGCTCTGTACCTGTGTAAACTCGTCCGTTCACTGAGGTGATTTAAAACAACTCCAAGCATTTACAGTTCATTTAACGTTCATTCTAAGGTGCTGTCGTAAATCAGCGATACTGTTCCTTGTAGGTGTGTCCTCAGAGGACACAGTTCACACGGGGCCTCTGCTGTGACCCCTGCAGCAGGAGATGGTGACCTCCGTGTGGGGATACTGGGAGCAGGTCACCTGGGTAAACAGCTGCTCCTCTCCCTCCTGGAAATGACGGACATCAAACCATCACATATCAAGGTTTCCACCAGAAGACCTAAATCAGCAGGTACTTTAAAATGAAGTCTAAGCAACACTGTGAGCAGGTCTTTGGTCTGAAGCAGAGAAACTTGCATTAAATGAACCAGAGTGTAAATACTTTTTTTTATTTTTTTCTCTGCAAGAGAAAATGTACTATACAAATAACAAATTTTCTGGAGAGTAATGGATGCCGTGAATGCTTGGACAAATGCTTATGAGCATAACGATATAGATAGATAGATAGATAGAGAGAGAGAGAGAGAGAGAGAGATAGAGAGAGAGAGAGAGAGAGAGAGAGAGAGAGAGAGAGAGAGAGAGAGAGAGAGAGAGAGAGAGATAAATAGATAGATAGATAGATAGATAGATAGATAGATAGATAGATAGATAGATAGATAGATAGATAGATAGATAGATAGATAGATAGATGGATGAATAGATAGGTAGATAAATAGACAGATAGACAGATAGACAGATAGTAGGTGGGAGGGACAGATGGATACTTAAATTGACAAAAATATAAAAGTAACTTTTAAGTAAGAATGTCAAATATATGTAGTAAAATAGAAAATAATAATTAAATTAAAAAAATGAAATAAATGGATATACATTAAAAGTAAATTTTCACCACTTTCTAATTTTCTTATTGCAATTTTTGGTAAGAATTTGAGCATCAAAAAGCCAATTAATTTGCCTGAAAAATAATAATAATAGTCCTTACAATTTCAATAGGGCCTCACTGTCTGTGAGTGCCTGTCAGTGCTCGGGACCTATAAATATTGAATACAAATGGAAGGAATTTGGATAGGTTATTCAAATTATTATGCATACAAATATATAGGTTAAACTAAAAAGTTTAAATGAGTCTAAGTGAGTTTGAATTCAAACTGAAAAAGTAATGCTTACATTGTTATGCTTACACTGTTCTTATATATCTGTGTGTGTGTCTGTCGCACAGCCCAAAATGTCTGTCAGCGCCCCTGCTTGCATGCATTCTTTCTTTTTTGTTGCTTTTGTGTTTCAGTGGAATTTGTCCCGACTGGTGTCGAGTGTTTCTTCGACAATCGCAGACTGGTAGCATGGGCAGACGTCCTGTTCCTCTGCTGTCTGCCCTCTCACCTCCCCAGAGTCTGTGGCGATCTCCGCTCTCACCTGTCAAAACACTGCCTGGTGTACAGCTTCATCTCTGCTGTGCCTGTCACCAGGTGCTGCCACATTCATGCACATATGCAGCTAATTTTAGAAAAAGTATTTTTAAGTGAACGCAATCCCTTCTGTGAGTTTCTTCTTCAGATTGGCTGAGCTTCTCGGACACGACTTCATTCTGAAACCGCAGTATGAGTTTGTGGGTGGTGACGCTGCAGACGTGTGGCTCTCCTGCTCCTCTCTGTCCACGGCTTTGAAAGATCCTTCACTGATAGAGGCATCGTGTCCTCTCACCGTGAGCGGTACATCATGCTGACTTAGTGTCAACTTTGAACTTGTCATGTTACAAGAAATATTTGATATTTGATGTCCCTCTAACTGTGATCTGCTTGGACTCCCTATAGGTGGGATTTCTCTGAGCGAGAACTGGTTGTGTGCAGTGTTGTGCAGCTTGATGAACATCTGCACCTCTGCTGGTCTGAGATCCAGTGACGCTCTCTCCCGGATAAACAGACTTTTTGAGGGGACATGGACGAACGCCGTGCAATTAACCACGAGCAGTTTCATCGGTTCTTCTCATGCATCCTCCCTCAGCGAAGATGAGTGAGTACAATTCTGCATTGTTACAGAATGCTCCTCATGTCCCACATCAGAAAGAATAATTTCAAGAACTGTTATGATTTTATTTGTTTTCCTCCTTTAAGGCCTTTTCCTTGGATTTCTCTCACTGATGCTCAGACCAAGGAGACCCCACTGCTGAAGTTTCTGTTAAGTAATGAATGTGTGCAGCAGTGGTTCTCTGCAGCGTACAAATCACTGCTGCTGACACCAGGAACTTTACACACTCTCACTCTAAAGTAAATTCCTATATTCTCCATCACAGTTTGAGGACTGTGTCCCTCATGTCAAACCAAAAGTTGGGAAAACTGTAATGTAATATGCAAGAGTACACTTGAATAAAAGGGGCTCTGTAATATGTTATATTTTTGGAGGACTATTTAGAGGATGTCTGTCTGTCCTGCTCTTGTAAACACGATATCACATGATCGCCTTGAGGGGATTTCTTCACAATTGGTAATTGTTCTTGGACTTATGAATTCATTAGAGTTTGGATGGTCAAGGTCAAAGTGGCCTAAAAAAAAAGCTCATTTAACATGGTATCTCATGTCCGCCTTTAGGGAATGTTTTCAAAGTTTCGAAGATAAACTGATGAGCTTCAGGGGTCAGTGGTCGAAATTCACAGTTATCTCATCTGACTGGAGACAAATATATGTAGACTGATACTGCACTGGTTGTCGGAGGAAGGCAGATAACTGCTGGGTGTTTATTCTAGTTTACAATGCACATAAAATAGCAATTTACAGTATTGCAGCAGCATATAGTAGGTGTTCTGGATATGTTGCAAATACAGCAGAAATGATGTATAATCCCACTTCACTTTTTCCACTGCAGGAAAAACACTGAGGACGAAAAAGATTAAAAACAATAAACTACATATAAAAATTAAATAAAACAAACTATCGGTTTCAGCAAGTGGTAAAATAATATATTTATTAATTAATATATTAGATTAACATTCGATTAATATAAGGATGTACATTAAGATAATATTTATAAGTAAACAAATATAGGAATATAATTATATTATAACTGAACTATTATTAAGTTAATAAGCATCACTCTATTCATTAGCACCAAGTAAAAATAGCCACATCCTCTGAAGCCTCCAGTTTCTACTGCGCCTCAGATTCGCCACTTTTCTTCAACTCTGGAGAAAACACGGAAGTCTTCACAGACAGTGGTTCTCTCCCAGCAGCAGCAGCGGAAAGAGGAGCAGCAGCACCGTGGAGGTGTGTGACAGGACCGCAGTGACATGGAGGCGTCTCCTCTCATGGCCTCAGCTGGATACGAGTGACACGGTGTCAAGGTATCAGATACCCGGGGTTCAAATCTTTGGTTTCACCCGTGGCGCGATGGGTTTGCTCTGGGGCTAGCTAGCTAGCTAACGGGAGCCGAGCGGCTAGTCGGCTGAGAGCCAACAGTTCGCCAGGATGGAGTGAGTCGTGGCGGCCGGAACTCGCCACACAAACACACACCACTCCTCTCGGTGGTTTCAGCTGATCAGTCACCATCTCTGCTGTGGTTGACGTGGCTCAGTGGTGTCCGGTGACACTTTGTTTAGCGTACCCAGCCTGTGTTAGCAGCGTGCTAGCTCCAGTGTTGTCATCGCTCTTCCTCCCTGAGGTTGGTCGGAAGAGGCGGGGTTTCATCTCTCTGTTTTTTTCTCTCGCCGCGCTGACTGAGGTGTTTGCCTTGTCTTCACAGCCATGGAGAGATTGGAGGCGACATCAGAGCTCCAGTCCCGGCTGTCATCCCTCTCCTTCTCGTCTTTCCCCGGGGTAACATCCAACCAGTGCGACACCAGCCCGCTGGAAAGGTAACCTGTTGCTGCTGCACTTTGTGTCGCTCATCGTGCTGCTGCAAAGGGCTGACACGGCCAGCTGCTGATGCTCATTGCATCCTAATGTCATCCCATTTACAAATACTTGTTTTAATTTTCTGCTGCTTTTCTTCCTTTCAGTCTCCAGAGTACAGATCTGTCAAAGAGCCAACCCCAAACAGACGACCAGGCTGACATGGAGGAAATCAAGGAGGATTCAGGGCAGCGTTCAGAGGTAATTCATGTTTAAGTATGTTGGATCAGATGTCAGTCAGTGGCAATAAGCAGTGATGTAAGATCTCGTTTCAGTTTGATGTTATAACATGTGTCTTGCATGTGTGCACTTTGAGGGTAACGAGGAGGCCCCTGCTGAGTCGGTCCCGGGGGAAGGAGGCGAGGAGAACAACAGCACTGGGAGCTGTCAACTCTCCACTGAGATGAAACGTGAGGACCTGCCGAGCGTTTCATCATGACGCCTGCTTTGTTTTATCTGTGACTCTGATTCAGAGGTTTCATAAATCTGTTACAGTGTAGAACAAGCTCTAGAGAGATACATCTAGAATTATATCAAGGCGTATCTCACCCAGATGAGTGATGATCAGAGGTGCTGTGTATTGCTTCGTGAACATATTGCTTTTGGTTCCTCCCCGATGGCAGCCCAGATGCCGCCCCTGGAGCCGCCGACAACATGGACATCTGCGACCCTGAAGGAGCTGAAGGCGAAGCTTCGATCGGAGCCGGACAGCGTGGTGACGGTGTACCGGGGCGACATCATGACGGTTCACGTCCCCACTGTCCCCGAGGCCAAGAAAGTGAGCTGGGAGTTTGCCACAGACGGTTATGACATTGGCTTTGGCATCTACTTTGACTGGACTCCCGTCACAAACCGCTCCATCACGGTGCACATCAGTGAGTCAAGTGACGACGAGGATGAAGAGGAGGAGCTGGAAGGTCAGTTGGGATTGTCAATGATGTCATTTTAGCATACAGTTAGCCTTTTTCAAAGAATTTCCTAGATGTCGTCTGTATCAACACCTCATCTGCTTTTCTCAAATGTGTTGACTTTGAGCTTTGTGTGATTTCTGCTGCAGGGCCTGTCAGTAACGGAGACGTGGAGAAGGGCTCCAAAACCCAAACCAACTCAAACTTGGCCGAAATCTTACCGGTCTATCGCCAGGACAGTCACTTGTCCGTCTTCGGGGGTAGCCACGATTTTCCAGGTGAAGGAACCTACCTGCTGAAGTTCGACAACTCGTACTCGCTGTGGCGAAATAAAACGCTTTACTACAGGGTTTATTACAGTGCCTGAGATGCAACTCTATCGTTAAAGAATGTTACTCTTATCAACAATGAATTATTTTTGATTTCGTACTATGAAAATGAAGTTCTAATATAAAAGGTTAAATATAGGCATATCTATTTTTTATCACTTTTTGCTTGTGTTGCTACATGTTGAGTCCACATTATATTGTCAGATAGTTTTGAATGCAGCATTTGCTCCGACATCTCGCTGATAGATATTTGAAGAAGTCCTGCGTATGTGCCATGTTCCCACGTTTGCTCAGTGCTATTTGGTCAAGTGCCCGTCAGAAAACTTACATTGTCCTCAGCTTTAACACTTCTATGGTAGCAGTGATCAGGGAATGCCTGCACAGAATATATCTCACCAGGCTGGTTACTTCATCAGCAGCGCTTTAAAAGGAAAATTGAGGTTTTCTGCTGCGTATGTGTCTGTGTGCACTTTCTACCGTTATGATTGTTCCTTTGCTTTGTTGTCGCTGCTTGTGTTCATCCTCCTGCCCTGAGCTTGTATACATTTCTTACATATTTGTGTTCAAATCAGGCGACAATTCAACGTCGAAATACAATCTGCAGAGACATGTCCTCAGTCCGTGTTGGTCAAAAGGTCATAAGTTGAATGTCCTGATGCAACAGTTTCTCAGATTGCTTTTTATTACACAAATAAAAGCCATCCCTTATCACAGAAAGCTCTTATTATGTAATATAGATTCAATGTTTACATTAGCCTCACTTCTTCTTTAATTTGCTGTTTCGGAGGTCGGGAGCAGTTGTAATATTTAATCTAGATGTATTTTGTGCACAGGTCTATGTCAGTGAAAATCTGCTTGTTTGTTTTTGATCCAATTGTGGTGGAAAAGCTTTGTTTCGTCCTTGTTTTTCAAATTCAGTGCTTTTACCATGTTCACTTGTGCGTGTGTTTCCAAAGATGTCACAGGTGTGGATGCTAACGCCGTAAACAATGTAAAGCAACAAGTTTAAAGCATCCCTTGTTTGCTGTACTGTACCGTTCACTGTAAGTTATGATATTTGTTCCTGAAATTTATATACCACAATAAAGAAGAGATTGTCTAGTTTTCTTTGTGATTCATTTGAGGGTTAGAACAATGTCTATTGTTTCAAGAAGTCTATTGTGCAGAAACATCATGAAAAAGCCATTAAGACTACTGCTGTATGTGTGCGTGTGAACTCTCATTTCATCACAGTCTCGCCGCAGGTCCAGGATTAGAAAATGCTTCAGGATGGTCCCTTGTGTTTCTATTAAATAGTGGCATTAGGGGATTGATGTTATTGTTACAGTGGTGTTGATGAAACCAGGATTATTTTTAAGCACCCCCTGAGGGCCAATCACAATCCAGAGTTACCTCTTTTGTCACTCTGCATTTCACAGTAAAAGCAGTAGAATAAACTTTACTATTCCGAATGTTTTAGATTTAAATCCAAGTTTGACGCTAATTACATTAAACATTAATAATAACTAGAAGATTTTATGATTTTTAAAGGTTTGAAGTGGAGATATGTAGTAACATGTACATACACAGATATGAATATTTATCATGATATATACAGACAGATGGCAATATATTATCTACATCTGGTAGGAGGTAAACTCTGTAGACATTCAAACTAGTTTAGGTGTATTATATATATTATATTATATAATAAGGTTTGTATTTATATAGCACTTGACAATACATTGTGCCATTGATTCAACCCTTCACACACACATTCATACAGTGCATCTATTAGCAGCCCTTTTTTGTTCTATGAGGGGATATTCAGGGTTCAGCATCTTGCCCAAGGGCACTTCAGCATGCAGATGGGGAAGACTGGGGATTGAACTGCCGACCTTCTGGTTGGAGGACGACCAGCTCTACCTCTCAGCCACACATAAAACAGAACAGTACTTCAGTTACCATGAAAAAATAAGCTAAATAGAACAATGAATATAATTTTGATTTAAGTTATTTAAATGTATTATACAAATTATACATATTGAGCTTTACAATAACATGCTGTTTTTTTATTCCTCATTACCAGTATATATAAGTCTGCATTGGGGGCCAAGCAATGTCAAAATATCAATTACCACTATGAAGTCTCAATTTGACTAAATAATATATCTGAATACATCAATGAATAGAATTAGTTAATTAGTAATTTAACAGTGTAAATATATAAAATATAGGGCTTTATGATATTCTTTAACCTACAACTAGTTTAACATATTTGAAGAATTCTATTATAAATATATCCTGATTCAAGTTTTTTTCACAGAAATCAGTGGTTAACATTGGTGCAGCAAACTCTTACTCAACAAAAAAACAAACAAACAAAGAAAAATAAATACACCGAATAAAAACAAATACGTAATTGTTGATTATTCTTTAATTAAAAATAAATATTGCACTGTTATAAATAAATTATATGTTTGATAACATTTCGCCTAAAACTCGCTAAATTGAACCCTTGATAAATTTCATTAACTGTACCTCGTCACAGGTGTGTGTTTCTCAAGGGGCAACATCCTGGGCTGAGCGATGAGGCCAACACGGAAGTGTAAAAAGCTGCAGTTCACTGGGTGGCCGCTACGCCTGGCTCCAAGAAACAGAAAGTCCCATTGACTCCAATGTTAAAATGGCCATTTTCAGAGCATAATTAAACCTGTTTAAAGCCTGGTACACAACTTGGTTTTAGTCTCAATCGCGAGGTTATTTCTTCATGACAACTCTGAGGGGGGTGAATTTATTTCTAACTCCCTCGTTTAAGCGATATAGAGGTTTAAAATTACGCATAATTAGGGGCGTGGTCTATTGCTGGAAACCTGGTCACAGATGACGGTGCGGGGACAGCTTGTCACTAGCTGCTCGTTAGCTCCCCGCTAGCTGCTCGGTCCACTCGTAGCTTCATGTCGGCGGACCCCCTCCCTGCACTCGACACAAACCATGGCTGGCTGTGCAGTTCATTGAGCTAACAGATTGTCTCACAACTCTGATGTCAAGTTCTTCCGGTGAGTGAAAATCGATTTTTATTTAATTCATATACTAGAACCGTGGCACTGATTAGCAGGTAGTGTTGCTCGAGATGCATGGTTTGTTAGCTTATGTGGAGATGAAGCTGATGTTGGTTAAGCTTGTGTTCATAGACTGTAGGTTCTCCACTGAGCAGCACAGCCCGAGGTCCTGAGGCTGCATTATGGAGCTGAACGCTAGTCAGAGTAAACAGGTGCGCACTCTACACAGAGTGGAGACGTGTTTCAATGTAGAAGTGGGGATTATTAGTTACAGCTATCAATGTTGGTGCGTCACATAAAACTACTACGCACATATGTAAGTGTGGTCACAGGAATGAAAGTTTAAATGAGGCTTTATTATCTCTTTAGCATGAGTTTGTTATCGAGGCTAACCCTATTTGTTAATGTTAAGGCTATATGAATCTGGCTAGGGTTTGATAATAATAATAATAATATTTATTTATATTTGTTTCACTTGATGTGTCAGCTGTGGTTTCAGTGAATACTGAGTTTGTGTTCCATAATTGTCCACTTTCAAACTATTAAACTTATCTCACTTGTGTGTTAGAAACGTGAATATGGCATGAAATAGTAACTATATGAATATTAAATAACTTCAAATATAAGTGTAACAAGTAGGCCCATAATAACATAAAAAGAGGCAATGCAACAGATGCATTATGTGAACTGGGATATCTAAAAAGAATGAAGTTATTGACATTTTATTGTTTGCATATACATAAGTATGAAGATGGTAACCTGACAGATATGTTTTTTTTACATATTTTTTGTTTGTGTAGTTATCCTCCAGGTGACTCAGACAGCCTGCACCAGTGGATGTCCAACATGAGGAGACAGAACAGGACTCCAACAAGACTGAAGTGTCATAACTTATGCACTGACTCCAGGAACAGACTTGTTTCATACCTTACAAACAATCAAAGCAAAGATCATGTGGAAGAACTCCATACTGCATTGTCTTGATAGTGCACTGTTTAATTCAAATACAGAGTTGAATATCCACAGAATTTTTAGGACAGAAACTTTGTTCATAAGTAACACTTCCTCTACAATAATGCCATACTTTTATGTTTCCTGTCATTTAACAGGGACGGACGAGCCTGAAGGACTCAGCTGTGCTGACGGTGTTCTGTCTCTTATGGGGAATTAGAAAAATAAAACACTGGGTTTTTATCTAAAGTGTATCAAATCAGATTGTAAAAGATAATAATTTTTTTAACCTACCATAATGAATATATAAATTAACTATTATCCATGACATTTAGCAATGATTGCCAACTCTAAACAGTTGCAGGCCATCTTTAGTTGAGGGAGAAAACAAGAAGTGTTGGGCGGATGAAGCTTTTGCAGGTCGTCCTGATGTTGACCAGCCTGAAGCTGCCGATCTCCACCATGTTGCTGCTGAGGACATCAGGTGCTGTAGGGCTTCATCTAATGAAAAGAAGAAACTCCCTGTTAAATAATGTTTTGTGTTGTGTATGTTCCAGCAAAGACAGGTTCTTACAGATAATTATGTGTTCAGCAGCACAGATTTCCTGGGCTCTGGGTTTGTACCCTCATAGTCGAATGCACATATTGGAAGTAAGTTTGGATCAAAGTGTCAGCCAAATGAAATGTACTGAAAGAAATAAAACATTGTACAAATAGATAAAATGTATTTCTACCTCATCTGTAATATTCAAGGTGATAATCTCCCACAGAGCTGTTGATAACAGTCCACATCAAGACTCCACTTCCCTCAGTGAAAACATATAATAATGAGACTGTTTACAACACTGGTGTGTTGAGATTATAATAATATCTAAACTGTATAATTCACTGTAAAATTCCATAACAGGTTAAATAAACAAGGTGCAATAGTAATGGCGGATAAACCAGCCTTTATCAGCACATTTGTGAAACATAGTTACTATCACATGCAGCTTACACATGTAGCATATTGATATTAACTTATTAAAATCAAGTCACAACCAAACACACAACTCTGTAGTTAACTGACTTCAATCTGTTCATAAAACGTGTTAAACAGTAATTTATATTATATATTAAAAACCACTTGAGGCATGTAAGCATATGATTATGATGATAGATAAGGCAATAGGTTTTGTTGTTGTGTAGTTTGAAGGTTACTTACCTCTAGTGAGTTCGTAAAGATCGCGACCATCCGGAGCAGCTACAGCGCAGGGCTAACCGGTTAGCACCGGTAACAGGTAGCCTAGCTCCTTAGCCCTGAGCTAACCAGGAAGCGCTGAGCTCCGTGAGCATCGCTCGGCTGTCAGTCTTCACTCGCACTCCTCCTCCTTGCCCATTGATTCGTTAGCAAGGAACGAGGAGGAGTAAGCACCGGCAAGATGGCGCCGGGGGAACGCCTCCTACTAGCCTCATTCTCACTCTGCAGAAACCAATGGGTGACGTCACGGACCCTCCGTCCATTTATATATACAGTCTATGGTGTTTCTACTTAGGCCTCCAGATTCAGCCAATCAGAGGCGTTTACGGAAGTGACAGGTTGCGCCAAATTTGCAAGCGCGTTGTTTAGCGGCGTCAGGGATTTAACAATCCGACTCCGAACAAACAACAACAACAACAACAACAACAACATGGGGAAGATGAACTTCTACGTGCTGTGGTCCCTGCGTGGACGCTCCCCGCCAGTTCATCAGGTGTGTGCCACTGAAAAAAAAACTAAAAAACAACTCCATGCGGCCTTTTCTCCAAACACGTTTTTTCCTCCAACTTTTGGCAGCAAATCCACCCGGAGGTGTTTTCCAGGTCCACGTGCCGCTGCCGCTGCCCAAACAGCTCGTCATCTTCGGCCTGGGCGAGTGGAGAGGAGGCGACACCGCCACCATCTCAGTGGAGGTGGTGGTCAGTGCGGAGCTGCAGGCCCAGAGGATCGGGACCCTGACATCTCAGGCAAGGTGTGAGGAGGACTGGCTCAAGCTCAAAACCAAGCAAAACAACTCAGGTCTTAATGTGTGAACTCCTCTTTGAATACAGGTGTCTTACCTGGGAGGGAGACTGGAGCCCGGACATCGCCTCTGTGGCAGCAGAGAGGGGCCGGAGAGGAGTTTATGGCAAGATTGTTCTCACAGTGTGTGAAGAGGTGCGAGGTCTTACTATATATACAACCTAACTCCAAGGTTAAATGAGGGAAAACAACCTTAGGTTACACATGAATTACTCATTTCTGTCTTTACACTTCAATAGTTCACGCACAATCTCTCACACTGTATATGATCATATGAAAACCGTTACACTATATACAAACATGTGCAGTCCGTTACACTGTATATTATCATGTACAATCCGTTACACTATATATAATCATGTGCAGTCCGTTACACTGTATATAATCATGTGCAGTCATTCACACTGTATATATTAGGGTCACAGTGGTTATATTCAGTTCTCTATTCTATATATATTTTCATTTATATTTAATTTAACTTACATTGTTCTACTTGTGTATCTATTTGACTGACCTTTTTTGCTCCTGCAGCACAGCACATTTTAAGATCTTATCTCATCTGTTTTCCTGCATCTCATAAAACTGAGCTTTATTCTCATTAAAACAGCTTATAATTGAGTTTATAAGACAGAGTCTCATGGGTTCCTTCTTGGCTCAGACTGTTTACAATGCTTTGACGACTTGTGACTGGTCACAGGATGAATCCAGCGTCCTCAGCAGCACTCCTCTGGCTCAAAGGAAGTGTCTGTTCCCGGAGCAGCACAATGCAACTGATCTCTGCAGCACTCTGCACCACGCTGCTGAAAATGACACGGTAAGAGGAGAAGAAGTTCAGCAGTTCCCCTGTGCTCTCAGTGCAACACTCAGTCATTGTCCTGGCTTGCAGATTACAACCAACTCCTCACAGTTGTGTGACAGCGTTTCCTTTGCTGAGATCCAAGTGAACAAAATGTACACCAGTTCCATCACAGTTGGCAAACAAACCCACAGCTTGGCCCACGGTAAGAGCCACACTCATGACAATATGTTACCGTCGGCATGTGACGTGTGTAATTTAGCCTGTCCTCGTGTAAAACAGGAGAAAGACACCGAGGCGGACGGTGATCAGTAAAAGAGGTCACATGACCTGGAGCTCTGAGGACATGGACAGTCTCACTGAGGACATAGAAGAGGCTTCAACCCCAAAGAAAAAAAGGCTGTACAGGATGAACAGCCAGGAAGGACTGACAGCACAGATAAAGAATGACAACAGAAAAGGTCAGGAACCCCATTTAATACAACTGTCGCACTTAAATTCACAAAAATGGGTTTGGTCAAAGATCTTGCTTCAGTTTCAGTGTGTCCATCGAAGCGCTGGAGCCACACGATGTGTCTGAGCCACCCCGACACCGCCATCCTCATTGGCGGAGAGACGGCAGATCAAAACTACTGCAAGGATTCCCTGTGGAAGCTTGAGTTAGGTGAGGGGAGTTTATTCAAAATATGTTCAGACATTTACTAGTTATAGTTTTCTTATAAGATTTTAAATATATAGCACCATATAGGAAAATGGCACTAATACCTCCACCAAGGCCCAACAATCCACTTAAACTCAATTAGGTTGTACCAAATCAGTCCTCTAAACATGCCTGATATATTTATTTTCATAAAGTCCATGAATTATTCTCTGAGAAATCAGTGTAAATGTCAAAAACACACCCCATCTCATAAGAAGTTCCTAAATCCGCCCCCCTGATCCAGATCTGCACCATAATGTAATGGATTTCTCCCTGACCAGTACCTCTCCAGTACCTTTCACTGGGGTGAAAAACATTCTTGGTGGAATTAATAAAACCCGAAAATACTAGTTTTATACCCAATGCATTGCCACCCTTCTCAGACAGTGACTTCTGGTTCCCCATGAACTCCTCTGCCTCTGGACCTGTTCCACTTTGTGCCCGAGGACACTCTGCGACCTATGACCCAGACTCCAAGTCTGTGTTTGTGTACGGGGGCCTGAGGGAGGGTCAGTGCTACAGCGAGCTGTACATCCTCAACACTCTGACCTGGAAGTGGACGCTTGTCACTGTGGGTTTGTTACTCACATGTAATTCTAAAAGTTCTTTGCAGATACTTGAGCAAAGATTTTTTTGTATTTTCCACGCTGCAGGCAAAGGGGAAACATTCCAACTCTGGCCTATCACTCTGCACTGTTCTATAAGAAGGAGCTGTTTGTGTTCGGTGGTGTCCATCCGGGACATTCTACCGGGGAGAAGTCCTGCAGTAATGCTCTGTACATCTTCAACCCAGAGTTTGAGCTCTGGTACCAGCCCATCGTGGAGGGCGACAAACCTCTGCCTCGGTTTGGGTCAGTGCTCTTTCCAAAAACACAGCTGCAGTACATTTACTCTCACACTTTTTTCCTTATTTTTCTTTCAAGATTAAAATGGTGTTTGTACTGAACAGGCACTCGGCCACACTTCTCTCACAGAAGTTGATGATATTTTGGTGGAAGGAAGACTGCGACCTACCTCAATGATCTCCACGTTCTAGATCTGGGTAAGTGCAGATTTGTTTGGCTTGTATTAAGTGGTGATGTTGGATCCTGGATTGCAGTTATATTAATGTTATTTCCGCCTCGCTGCGTGAAGGATTCATGGAGTACACAGCTGTGAAGTGTGGGAACATGCCCCCGTTGCCTCGAGGGTGAGTCCAGATCTAATCAACCTTGAGATCTGTCATCGAGGGACCCATCTGGTTTATGTGTTTTTACACCTCAGACGGACAGAACAGAATTTGAATTTATATATAAAAGTCATCATCCAGTATCATCTTCTTTTTTTTTCTGGAAAAGAGAAATTATACCTTTTTGAGTTTTGAAAGAAATCTTCAGATTAAAGCCTCTTGTGTGTTCATGTGACAGGTTTTCATGCGGCAGTCCCAGTTTCAGACAACAGGCTTTTAATCAGTGGCGGCTGCAGTTCAATCGGAACGCTCCAAGACGTACATGTCTTCAGCACTGGTGAGAAACCGATCCTTTCAGTCTTATCATCTCCTGCAAATTTATCAATTCAGTATGCTCTTCTTACAGCATCTCATCCTGCCTCGATTTGTCCTCAGATACCAACATGTGGAGTTCGGTGGTGTCTCCCGTGCTTTGCTCCAAACCTCGTGCTGGACACAGCATGCTGAGTTTGAGCTGCTCCGTCCTGACCGACACCGAGAAGCAGGAACAGAGTGAAAACGTCAGAGTTTACTGCACAGTGCTGGTGTTTGGTGGGGTCCGACTGCTCCGGCACCTTCTACAACGACACACTTAAGTGCACAGTGGAGGTTCCTGGAGGAAAGTGATGGATCATCAGAGAAATTTAAGGACAACGTTTTTTTTGTTTTTTGTCTTCAAACAGATTGAGGATGATGCTGTGACCTCCAAGGGTGTTTGTCTCCACAATTCTTTCTACTTGACTGTGTTTTCTTTCCATGTTATTTAATTGTAATTTGACTACTTAGTCTTTACTGTTTTTTGTATTCCATTATTTTATTCTTTTATTTAAGTCTCTTCAGTTAAGATCTATTTTTTCCACCATACAGCCAACACAGTGCAGGTGGTGGGGTTGCCACTTTGCATAAACAAATCTGATTTGCATGTTTTGCACATAACCACCATCAGTATATAATGACTGCAAAATGCTGGACTGTGGAAAGTCCTTTTTTTTTAAATATAATTTTATATTAAATATTTTTAAGCTAACAGTCTCTTCACTCTTTGAAATGTTTTGTAGAGTAACAACACTCCAAGTATTATTTTCAAAGTGTTTTATTAAAAGAAAAATATCAAATCACATGTCTATAGCTGTTATGTGCGAAGATCAGAAGGTGTGTCCGGTTGGCAAGACGGGTGGCTCACTTTGAAAGCCTCGATTTCCATAAGGGTTTGATTTAACCTATTGATGGTTGGAAACTGCTCGACGTCCACCTTGAACCTGGGGGAGAATAAAGACAGAGGGGTCGTTTGTACGAGGTTTTTTTAAAGTTCAGAATACACAGGATGGATTATACGCATATACAGAAGGTTGAGCGAGACGGTAAACTCTAGTACAACATTCATGTTCTCCTTCAGGGTGACCTTACCTCTCTGCATTGTAGACTTGTGGGACCAAGCAGATGTCGGCCATGGAAATCTATAAGATATAAATAGAATCAAATTAGAAAGTATCTGCTGTGTGCCACACTGGTCGGATTGTTAGGGATATGATGAGCAGACTCCTACCTCATCACCGACACAGTATCTTCCTGCCGTTTGCTTCAGAATGGGCTCCAGAGCTGGATGAGGAAAAAATATGCTTTAGAGTCACATTTTAAAGAATGACTGGAGATGGATCTTTGGAATAATTCTGTTACGATGAACACTGCACTTCCACCTACCTTGGAAACCACGGGTGATGAATTGCTGAGCCCACGGCACTTTCTCTGCTCCCATTTTCTGGATCACATACAAGTTCTGAAACATCCAAATTTATAGTGTTATGTTGAAACCACGTTGTGACATTAGGGAATCATTCATCCACCAAGGAAGTTGTGTTTTTCGTCTTTGTTTGTCAGTCAGTTAGCAGAATTACGCAAAAAACTACTAGACATGAAACTTGGTGGAGGGATGCAGTGTTGGTCAGGGAAGAAACCTGTTCAGCTTTTGTGCGGATCCAGATCAGAGGGTGGATTCAGGGTTTATTTTTCACTTTAACATAGTGAGATGGGGGGGGTTCAACATTGTCATTAAATTTTCAGAATAATTTATGGATCTTGATGAAAAAAGATTAGGGACGGATTGGTTGTGAGTGTGTTGGTACAGAATTAACCAAATAAGGATCCAGATTTAGTGAATTTAAATTTGGTTTCACAAGGGCACTGTTGAGCCTTGGCAGAGGTACCCGCTGCCATTTTAGCTTCAGGTGTGAACCCACAAGTCTTGATATTAGAACAAATACCATTTGAACTGTCTGCTTCAGTTGTAACCCACCTGCAGTGGCTGTATCCCAGAGGCAATGACATCACTGATCATCCGGACCTGGGCCCGTTTCTTGGGGTCTGCAGGAAGGAGGCGGGGGTCCTGGCCTGGTTTCCTCGATGTACTGGATCACTGCCAGCTGTGAGAGCACACAACATCCTCATTGTCCTCAGTGTTACGGTTTCTTGTGTAAAATAAAATGTGAGGATGAGTTGGGTGAAGATTGGAGGGACTCACCGACTGAGAAAGGGTGATGCCATCGATTTCCACTGCAGGCACTTGTTGCATGGGGTTTAAGGTTTTGTACTGTTCAGTGAGCTTGAGCACAAAGAGAGCTTTTTTTTAGACTAATGCAATATTAAGTTTTTTAACATTTTACTCATTGTTATCTGATATCACATCCATAAATAGCTCTGCCAAGACAGTTATAGAATCCATAAAATGTTAGTTCTGATCCGGATCATGGGACAGATCCAGGAATATATATTTATCTGTCTTATATAGTTTTTAGACAGTGTTTATCGAAACTTTCACAGTCTTTGCAGGGAACAATTCAGAATTTCTGCTAGAAAAAAAAATCTGGCACATTTAGGAAACCGATACATGGGACTGTAGGTGGAGGAATGCAGTCTACTGCTTGTCATGCTACTTTACTTATGCACACCAGATTCTAGAATACACAACTCGGAGACGTCTCATGCAGCAGATGATGTAATGAGTCCGGTGAATCTGCATATTGTACCTGCTGACCTCCATCTTTGATCAGATTGACTGGAACCTGGTCGTACTCTATTCCTTTAAGAGCAAAAGCTGTTGCACAAAAAAAGTTAATCATCATCTTGTCGACATGAAAACTGATTTAAAATGGAGCTGGACGATATATACGTTGATATCAATAATCACATCATTATTATAAATTCTTGTTTGTTTGTAGACAGATCTTTTTCCTGCTGAATAAAGGTTGTTAAGCTTTTCTTTCTGAGCAGAGAATGAACACTTGATAAACAGCAAACATTTCACTAATCTGATGTTGATCACTGATGTTATATCTCCTCGCTGTGTTTGCTATATGCATAATCAAGATATCTCTCCACATGTATATTATATATATATAAAGAACTCACCGATGCGAACCCTCCAGGAGCAGGAGCTTCTGAAGTATCCATGGAGAACAGGCTGCACAGAAAAACCACATAAAAAACACAGTCAGTCCATTAGAAAGCACACATCCCACTTCCTCTTGACATTGTTAACTTGTCCTGTGTCTGCAGTAGTTCACCTTGGTTGGAGTTGCCATGGCTGCTTGGCTCTAGATCTCACACAGTTGAAACTAATGCAACAGTTTTTTTTATATCGTCCTCATCCTGCAGCAGCCAATAGGAAGTGATCCTAAACTCCCTCCTACCTACTCTTTGGTCCATGACTCAGCAACATTTGGGGTTTCATATGGTTCCCATTAGACAACTGGCTCTCACACACACACACACACACACGCACGCACGCGCACGCACGCGCACACACACACACACACACACACACACACACACACACACACACACACACACACACACACACACACACACACACTAAGTAAACAGTGTTAATACACTACCTTGGCGAGGCAAACTAGGGACAGGTGCATTACTGTAGCTGTTTATAACGTTGTCACTTTTTATTAAAAGGATAAATTACAAAGGGTCGTCGCCTACGTCCAACAACACAACACTAAAGTCTCAGGGAGATGTTCTGCAGAGTTCAGCCTTTGGTTGCATAACTTCCTGGTCACAAATAAAAATAATGATTTCATCCAATGGTTACTCGACTCTTCACAGCATGGGCGGGACGATACGGAGCTCCAGCTTGGGGATTGGACAGAAGGCGTCCGCAGTGGTCCAATCGGGCTCCGTTAGTCATGGGAGGGTGCGGGCCCCACCCAGAGCCCGCCCCCCCCAGGAGGTGCGACCCTGTCAGGGAGAAGAAAAGTGAGAGTTGTCTTCCGCCGTCCTACCTGCAGCTGGCGAAGATCTAGTCCGTCTGGGCCGCTTCACACCTGCACCATGGCGTCAACAGCGTTAAGATCAGTGCTCAGGACTAAGGTAAAATTATACAAAACTTCAAACTTCCCATAAACATTGTTTAAGTGGGATTAACTCCACACACATGGGACTAACTTCAGTTGTCTCCTCTACAGCTCATGTCTCCTCTCTACTCAGCTTGACTTAGTCCCTGTCATAACTCTGTGGTAGCTCATTAATTTTTCAGGCCCCCAGGCTGCAGCAGAGATAAGCTGCTTGTGTGCAGACTTTACATTACTTTACAGCTTTTCTGTTGTTAATGATAGTGTTAAAATTCATTGCATGTATTAATGATCTGTGTTTTTTGCCCAAGGTCCCACTTAAAGTTGGCCGCATGTGCTACTCCTCCTCCTCAGTGGTGAGTGGAAAACAGGGCAGTTGTCAATGTGCTGTCACAGATTACAACAAACGTGATGGATGATTAAAGGTAGTTGTGTTGTGTCGTGTCCTCGCAGCCGACCACCAAGCTGTTCATCGATGGGAAGTTCGTGGAATCCAAGACCTCAGAATGGCTGGATATTCATAATCCTGTAAGTGTGTCAGCAGGTTTGGATCAGTAAACACCACTCATCCTCTTCTCAAACATGCGTATCCTAGTCTACATAGTTGGTTTAAGCATGATGCTGCACTGTCATTAGCTCTGACGGGACATCTGACAGCACAATCTACAGAAGTCGCTTATCATGTTGCATAATGTGTAACGACACTGCGTCTGCAAACCAGTTGGTGTTGCTGAACGGCCCGAAGCAAATTTGAGCAAAATTTAGATTGTGACCTGCAGGTTCAAAATGTTCCAAACGCACAAGTGTGTTCCCTGGAGAGAAAGGACATGATACATGTCAGGTCACTTGTGAATTAAATCGATTAATAAATATATCTGTTATTGCCGATCAGTGAGATGACATTTTTTAAACCTAAGCCATTATACATTAACTAGTAATTAATAAATGTGTTGTTAAGGGTTCAATGTGGAAATCCATTATCTGTCTCTGATAACCTTTGACCTGTAGATTTATGAAACCGCACATAACTCATTCAAACACCTGCCAGGAGTCAACGGGCCTCAATAACTTCAGCTGGACCAAAATATCCCTGAATAACTAATTCATCTTTTTGTGGTTTTGATGTTGTTAATGGACTCCTCCGATGGCCTGACTTTTAAATCACTCCTCTGCAGGCTACCAACGAGGTGATCGCCCGCGTTCCCAAAGCCACGCAGGAGGAGATGTTGGCTGCCGTGGACTCGTGCTCCAGAGCATACCTCTCCTGGTCTGAGACCTCCATCTTGGCTCGGCAGCAGGTCTTTCTCCGCTATCAGCAGATTATCAAGGACAACATTGTAAGTCAAAGGGATCAGAGAGTGTAAGGTGCACAGCTGGAAAATACAGTTTCCCTTTTAGCATTAACAGCAGAGCCTGCTGTGTTTGATTTTAAATACAAATCATCAGTTTATATTTAACCTGGAGTTACAGAGATTGAATTGTGTTTCCAGAAAGAACTTGCCAAGTCCATCACGGTGGAACAGGGAAAGACCCTTGCAGATGCAGAGGGGGATGTGTTCAGAGGATTGCGTAAGTTTAAGTTGCTCCAATGCACCTGCACAGAGATACATTTACAGAGGGCAACAATTAGGTAAACATTTGCACGTTATAAAGGCTTTCAGTTTGTGGTTGGAGGAAGGGTTAATAATTTATACCAGCTCTGACCAAAGGGTGGTTTACTTGATTAGCGCTTTGAACCATAGCGTCCTATCATTAAAGTTCAATAGCTGCATTGTGGAATCTAATTTAGACATTTACACTCGCTTTTTTTCTGAAATTCTGTTTTTCTCCTTTAGTAAAAGATAGTTAACCAGAATGACTGTGTTTTCTTATTTGTTTGCATTTTTAAGTATTTAGCTTTTTATTTGTTTTTATATTTTGCTATTACTGCAATGTGACACAAACAAATTGAACCAAACTAACTAGTGTGGTCTACACTCTGTTTTTCCTCTGCAGAGGTTGTGGAGCACGCCTGCAGCATCACCTCCCTGATGCTCGGGGAAACCCTGCCCTCCATCACCAAGGACATGGACACCTACACCTACCGCCTGCCCATCGGGGTGTGTGCGGGCATCGCCCCCTTCAACTTCCCGGCCATGATCCCTCTGTGGATGTTCCCCATGGGCATGGTGAGTGGCAACACGTACCTGCTGAAGCCCTCGGAGCGAGTGCCAGCCTGCGCCATGCTGCTGGTCAAGATGATGCAGGACGCTGGCGCTCCGGACGGGACACTCAACGTGATCCACGGCCAACACGCCGGTGAGAGCTGGACTCTGTGACCTCTGGTCATGTGCTGTTCTGTGTCTGAACTTTATCTTCAGTGCAGAGACGAGTTAGTGTAAATGAGGAAACTGATTTATGCAGGTGCAGGTTAAGAAGGTCACATTCACTAACTGTCTGATAACGTGACATTTACAATCTCTATGTTGGAAATTCACAACCGTTAAAAACATCCACTGCTTTTTTTTGTAGGGTGCAGTCAAATAGGCTGATTGCTGCCACTTATCAAAACAGCTCATGCTTCGATTTACATTTTTTAAGATATTTCTCCAATTCATTTATAGCATTTTTTATTACAAAATACATTGAATTTTCATCTATTTAGCTTTAAAGGGACTCTTACCTTTGTTGCATTTTTACACTTTTTGTGGATAAGGTTAAATTGGTATTAATAAGGTAATGACACTCTAAAATGCAAGACAGACCCACCAGGAGTTAAAACAAACAATTATTTCACTCGTAATATTTAGTGAAAACTTCAACCAATAAAATTCTTCGGACCGAAGGACCTTATTGGCCGACAGACCTGTCTGTTTGCTGCATGGACATGCAGGTTTTTTTCGTCTGCTTCTTGTGGCGCATTCGGGCCCGCGTCATCAAGGCGCGTCCTCAACTAGAGGGTTTGTTTTGATTCCACGGCAGACAGTAGCGAGTAGCGACCGTAGCGAATGACGATGGCATACCAAAGTGGTCCACGGCGTACTGAAACAGCCGCTCCCAGGGGGAAAAACAAAAGTTTAGCAGAAACAAAACACCGCGGATGGGTACGAGGGGGTGGGGCATTGGAGGAAGGCGGGATGATTCGAATGTGCTGTAATTCTCAAATGCAACAAAGGTAAGAGTCCCTTTAATCCAACATTCAAATGGAGCTGAAACAATCCAGTAATCAATGACAGAAAATAATCTCTAACTCTAGTGCTGTTATCATGTGCTATTACTAAAGTAATTCATTGATTTTAGTAATTTATCAAGCAAAAACACCACAAATCTTCTGTAACCAGCTTCTCCAATGTGATGATTTTCTGGTTTTTCCCCCATCTTTCATGATAGAAAAATAAATATCATATTTTGCACTGTTTTTAAACAAAACAATTGACTTTTCTAGGAAATATTCCACATCCACAGTGTATATTAGTTACATTCCTACCTTCATGTTGAAATAACTAATTCAACTAAGTTTTTTTTTCTGACTGATTGATTCACATTTTGTAAAACAGTTTTTATATTAAATCTCCTTTCACAATTTATTTGGTGGAAGAAGAATTTCATCTTAGCCTTTTTGAATCTTTGCTTATCAGCTTTTCTAATTCATAACAACCAAGAATCTTTAACACTGAGAGCTGATATATTTTTCATTCATTGAGTTGATTTACTTTGTAACGCAGTACCACACAGCATTATTTATGAATGAATGTAGCTGATATAATTGATGGATATTTAAATTAATACTTTTCTTTCACTGTCTTTCTTGCACAGCCGTGAATTTCATCTGTGACCATCCGGCCATCAAGGCGATTAGCTTTGTCGGCTCCAATCAAGCTGGGGAGTATATTTACGAGAGGGGCTCTAAAAATGGCAAGAGGGTCCAGTCCAACATGGTGAGTATCAATTTATAATGCTGCAACTGTTGTGCTGCAGATATCCAGCAGGTGGCGGCCTTGGCCAACAGATTGTGGCTGTATCCTGGAACCTGTGGCTGTTGAAGAGAGAAATTGCAAATGAGAAACTGCAGCAGTGCATCACCGTAGGAAAATCCAGCCTGTGAATTACAAACCTTCTGTCTTTTTTCGTTTTTACTTCTATCCGTCAGTCCTTTCTACCACAAGTTTACTATTTGACATTTGTCGGTCGTTTGTTTTCATGATTCCCTGATATTATCTTCTCTCGCTTGTGACCAACCAGTCGCTCTAATGTGCAGATCAAGCTGCCGAGGGCTAACCACTTCTCATGTGCCGCAGGGCGCCAAGAACCATGGTGTGGTGATGCCTGATGCCAACAAGGAGAACACTTTGAACCAGCTTGTGGGCGCAGCGTTCGGGGCGGCGGGACAGCGCTGCATGGCCCTGTCCACGGCCATCCTGGTGGGCGAAGCACGGGCCTGGCTGCCGGAGCTGGTGGAGCGAGCCAAGGCTCTGCGCGTGAATGCAGGTACCGCACCCCGGCACCCCGTCACCCCACCCCTTCACCTCCCGTCTCTTTCTCCTGAGCTCTTTTTCTCCCCGAGGGCCTTTGGTTTAGTCATCCCGGGGCCACCCAAGCGGCCCTAACCACACCTCTCGCCTTTTGCCTTGTTGTAACTTCACATTGGACTCAGCTGGGAGCGAAGGCTGGTTGAGTCAGCCATGCTGCAAATTTGCGGCCAGATCTGCGGCGCAGACCTAAATGGTGATTCAGAGCATCAAATCCTGACGTGAAGCAAAATAGAGAATGATTCTCCCCGTTTGCAATGATATGGACTCTAATTTGTGTAGTACACAGGAAACCCCTAAGTACCCATCTCTGAGGGAGTGCCTCAGGGTGCCCCTCGGCCTGGCTTTTGTGTGTTTGTGGTAAAAGAAGCATCCGAATGTCTGCGCCCTTAATGTGTTCACATCGAGCGATCGCCATGGCACTTAACCTTATAGCCGGTTGTTTCGGGGGCCCTGCTGTAGGAGACCAGCCCGGTGCCGATGTGGGGCCTCTGATCTCTCCCCAGGCCAAGGAGAGAGTCTGCAGTTTGGTCCAGAGTGGCTTGGACGAGGGGGCGAAGCTGCTCCTGGACGGCCGCGGCGTCAAGGTTAAGGGTTACGAGAACGGCAACTTTGTGGGTCCCACCATCATCGCCAATGTCACAGTATGTGGGGTTATATGTGCACCCTTTTATTTTTTGCATCAGAGTACCATTTTGAATATATAAATCCATTGGGTTCATGTTTGTGCTCTTACAGCCACAGATGAAGTGCTACACCGAGGAGATCTTCGGGCCGGTGTTGGTCGTTCTCGAGGCTGAAACCCTGGATGACGCCATCGGTTTAGTCAACGGGAACCCCTATGGCAATGGCACGGCCATCTTCACCACAAACGGCGCCACGGCACGTAAATACACTCACGAGGTGGACGTGGGCCAGGTGAGTCGCTGCAGCCTCCAAATGTGTTCCCCTGTTTTGGAGACATTCACATCCCTCTGTCATGTCGATGCAGCATCTCCAGTCGAGAGCACATCGCATTTCTGTTTGACAACCGTATTACAAAAACAAAACACTTTCCAGGTTAAGTATAGCCATGTTTGCCCTTGACCTAAAATACACAGGTTCGGTAACCCCCTTCCCTCCACTTTCCCAACAAACAAGACTACAAATAGCGACAACAAATATGTATCTGTTCATTGAAAACAGGGGGACATAGAAAACATTTTTACCACGTAGCACTCGAGCAGGGGAAATCTTAAATTAATCTCAGAAGGGATTCCGGGGTCCTGTTTATCATTTAGGCATAAACACGTCCAACTTCTCTCCCTGTTTGTTTGCCTGTGGAGCCTACTTATGCCCTGTGTTTGCTGTTCACATGTCGGGGAATGCTGTGCAGGCCATGTGCTGTGCTCCTCTCCAAACCTCGATGCAACAAACATCGTCTTTTTCCTTTTTTTTTCTCCCCCCTGCACCTTCGCCAAAAGGACTCAGTGCGTCCAAACTTACTCCCGCTGTTTCAAACACTATAAACCAACCAGGCCAGGCCTCTGCTGCCTCCATAACAAAGTGTTTTATTTAGTTTTCCTCCCCTATCATAAGAGCAATGCTGTGCTTTCAAAACGGCAAATATAAGCCGCAGGTTGAGCCGTGTTTATTGTGCTCATGTAAGCTTGTTTTTTAAACGGCATAGATGCACCACATCTCTCATCAGCCACATTTTACTCACTCTAGCAATTTGGGCTCCTGGGGAATTGCTTTACAAACTTGCTCTTATGGAAATGAGAGGGACACTACTTGTTTTCTGCAGATCGGAGTCAATGTGCCCATCCCCGTTCCTCTGCCAATGTTCTCCTTCACCGGTTCAAGAGGATCCTTCAGAGGGGACATGAACTTCTATGGAAAACAAGTACGATTTGGATACAAGCACACTAACGTCAACACCAAAGTGATGCTCGGTGAAGTTAGATGTTTTCTTCCTCTCCCTGCAGGGCATCCAGTTCTACACACAGATCAAAACTGTGACCTCACAGTGGAAAGCTGAAGACGCCACATCGAAAAGTCCTGCGGTTACCATGCCAACTATGGGACGCTAAATACTCCATCCAAGTGCCGGAACAGTTTAACAACCCTCCGTCCACACACAGATCAGATTTGTTATTATTATTCAATGTGAATAGTTCATAAACACAAAATACTCACAACTTTGTAGAGTTTATTAGATGTTAGATGTGTACATTTTCGATATTCTGTTAATGTAAAACACAATGGCTAAGATTTAAACAATGCAAAATGATCTGTACAGATGTTTGAATGGATCCATGTCATTTCCTAAAATACAAAGATGCCAATGGTTGTCATGGACACACTGTAATTTATTCCAACGGTAATTTAAATGTTGCTATTTGAAGGAAGTGGTAAGAAAGACGATTTGACTTGTGAAATGTTCCTTTTTAAACTGAGTCGAACAGAATTCAAAGAGGCAACTCACACAATATATATACACGCATGGAAGGATATTTATAATGAACACAAACAAAACACTTGTATTCTACCTAAAAACACATGATTGACACTCTTGCGGGAAGCGCACAGAGCAAGAGGCAAACAATCCAGAGTGTGATGTGCAGTGTAGAGGCCACACGGAGGTCATGTGGTGTGTATATCCGGCAGGCTGTTTGGCTTCGAGGGCAGAGCGGACTCAGGCGCCTGGGTGATGAAGGTCGCCGGCGAGAGCTCCTCTCTAATTCTGGAAGACAGTCATCATTAAGCAACGCTCAAACGCGTCTGGATAAATCACACGTAGGCACCCATGTTCTCACAGCCAATGCTTTTTCAGCTAAACATGGAATGTGGGACCAATAAATCTGTGCAGGCTTCGTAATTGCAAGGATGAGTAGGACTTTTATCATCGCACACATTCCTTCGGTGTCTTACCCGGCAGCATCGCTGTCCACGAGGCTCTTCTTCTCAGAGGAGGCAGACAAAGCCAGATGTTGGCCCACTTTCCTATCAGAAAAATGCAGAGTTGAAGTTAAATACACAACCTCGTAGAGAAAAGCCATGTTTAGCACTCTGGTGTGTGTTTCCTGAGGCCTGCAGCATGTTTTGGAAAGGGGGTCAGTCAGGGTCAGCACCAGGCGCATGCTGACTGACGCGCGGGAGACGCCAAATGCTCGGTGTTATTCTGCTGGACTAGGTGCCAGACCACTGTTAACATGAATACATATCTCCCCTTGCCTGCCGTGATCCCATACATCCAGATCCCCTGCATACTCCTCTGAAAATCATGTTACCAGCTGCTCGGTGACCACAAGTGTTCAAAGAACAAAATAAACTGCTGGTCCACGTGAAGAGAGGCCAATAGGCTGAAAGCAAATGGACGTGACCAGATGTTTGTTTCCAAGCACACGACTCTGCGGCTGGGCCTATTTTTACTATTGTGCCCAGACTCTTTCTTCATTCTTTTAAGCAGCTGGATGGAAAAGAAAATTGGTCGAAAGAACCTAACTGATGTTTTATGGTATCCTCTCTCTGCAGAGAAAATGGCTGTTTAAAACATTAAATAGAGGGAGGAGTCACCACGAGTTCAGCCTGAACTGCTGCACTTTGTTCTTCAGAATTAATTGATGCAGAAGCAGAAGGATAATAAATTGATTTGAATGTTATTACCGAGGATGAATACACAGTGAGCGATGAGCGAGCAGCCATCAAGCTTTTCTAAGTCAAACCAACAATTACTGAGGAGTTTTATTACCTTTCCCGCTGCCCATTCATTTTAGCAAAGAGAAGCCTGAGCACTTGTTCCCTCTGCTCCCAAGTGAGATCTGAGATCTCCACTTCGCTGCCTGGTTGATGAGTCCTAAACATAACAGGAAGATGAAATCAAAATTAATATTCCCCCTCTGCTAATGTACATATTTATTACATCTATAAACTGTATGAAGAGTGCTGAGGGGAGATGACTGTGCTGCAGGTGTCTTGCCTCCAATAAACACTAGGAATTAAAAATATCACAAAGACATAAACAGAAGCACAAGTCATGGAAAGGATGGGAAGGGGGACCCACCACGTCGCGGCCGCCTCCATGTCTGAATAGACAGTGTTGGTACTGTGGGGGGTTTTACGGAAGGTGCGGATGGGTGGGAACTTTAGTTTTCCTGCTGTGGCCTCTCTTAGCCTCCAGTGATAAGCCTGGAGAGCCTCCTTCTTGTACTGCAGCCTGCTGGCCTCGATCTCCTGCTTCACCTGAGCCAGTGACTCGTGGAAGAACTGCTCCAGCTCCGTACGCTGCTCCACTATGGTGCTCGCCAGCCGCTTCATGTGCCCCAGTTCTCTCTCTCGCATGCCCAGCACCTTCTGGAGCTTCTCCAGCTCCATCTGGCCGGCCTGGTGTCTGACCAGAATCTTCTCCTCCTTTTCCTCTTGCTGGAGGTCCCTGCCCTTCAGGTCCAGAGCCTTCTCCAGGGACATGACCTTGACCCTTAGTTTAGATACCTCATCTTTCTGGGCCGCCATCTGAGCTGCATTCTTCTTTACCATCAACTCACTGGTTTTCTTGGTGAGAAGAGACAAGAGCACAATATTAAGACGGATGACACCGAGCCAACCTTGGGAAGTCCTTTCGTTTTCAGTATAGACGTAGAACAGATAACGATTTGTGTAGTAGCCTATGCTGCTGGGTGAACGGCCAAAGCTTCAACAAGGTGGATTTACCGCCTTGATCGACTGTCATCATTAGAGGTAAGATTAATGTGCCCAATATTTATTTGTCTTAAAAGAATCAGTGCCAGAAACCTGCAAAGGAGAAGCCACTGAATTTGAACCCGTCCGCCAGTGGAAACTCGCCACAACCACTGACCACTGAGAGGCCGGGTAGTAGCCGGGAGGTGGAGGGGGGAGGGTAGTAGTGGGACCACAAGCAAAATACACAAGGTCGGCAAAAGTAAACAACACAAGGGAAAAAACCACCTGAAATATATTCTGGACAGACCTGACAAGTGTTTCATAACTGAAATGAGTGAAAATGACTCTGACATGAATGGTCCCTGTCCAAGGACTGTAGGTCCCTAATAGTAGCTTCGCTGTTAGCTGTCCGACGCTTCAAATACACACCTTGTCCAGGGCCAGCGAGGCATTTTGCCTTCCCAGCGAGTCTGTCAGTTTCTGCAGGTCCTCCGCTTCCTTTATGTGATATTTCAGAGCTTCGTTGAGACGCACATTCTCCTTGAACACAGAGCGGGATGCGTCGTCCAACTGCCTACACAGTTTAAGGTGCAAACAAATTAGCCACAGAGAAGTTTGTCCACAAATGATGACGCATCATTATGAATCTTAACATTTTACCTGACACAGTTTTGGATTTGTGTCAACGTGCAAAGAATTTCCCGAGTCTAACAAAACAAATGTTTTATATAGAGAAGTGCCCCTTATACATCCCTGTATCTCCGCCATGATTTGAATCTGCACCAATTGCACACACACATAAATATAAGTCCCCTAAACATGACTGTTCTTTTTCATCAAGATCCATCAGTTATTCTCAAATCAAAATGTCTCACAATGTTATAGAAAGTTTTGTGGAAATCTCACGCGTAGTATTTGCGTAATCTAACTAACAGGCAGCAGACGAATAAACAAACGCAGACAAAAGCATAACCTCCTTGGCAGAGGTAAAGATTTCCGGACGTTTTTTTTTGTCAATGTAGTAAATATGGACGGCCACTAATACCTAGTGTTTGGAGATACAGCTCAACTACACATGGACCTACAGACTCCCCCATGAAGGTTTCCTTCTCCTTAATTTGTTTAATTAAAGAACCGGATTAAGCAGAATCAGTAAGTAGCAGTAGTAATGATACCCATCCCAGGTAATGTGAAGACCCTTGAGATCCCAGCATGTTGCAGATTATCCCTCAAAGGTTCTAAGTCCTTTTACAGAAAGTTGAATTAACTGCTGTACAACCAATGTGACAAGATGGGCCAGCCTGGCTGTGGCTAGCTGGTAAGCATGCTAACTTCATTAATAATAATAATAATAATAATAATAATAATAATCATAATAGATGAGAAGGACGTATTTAAGGAGAAAGGGACGGAGGCAAGAGCAGATTGTATCAGATCAGGTTATATGCATTTTTTAAAAGTAGTTCTTTGAATGTCCCAGGGGTTAGGGTGAGGGTTAGGGTTAATCCTTGACAGCTCTCAGCCAGGAAAGAAATGATCCCGAGCTAGTAAAGGTTTCTGCTGCAGCTGTTAACGCTAACGTTGGCTATGCAAAACCTACAATAGGCTAGTCAAAACCTACAATAGCACCTTTAAAGTTAAATCAGTGACACTAAGACCAAAGCGTCAGGACCACACCAGTATCAATGTTTATGTTTTATGAGCTGTAAAGAAATGACTAAACACTGCAGGGGCGAAATATACATCCCATGGCCTCAAAAGTAATAAACTCTGCTCCTCCGCACACTCTGAGCAGTCTCCTCCCTTCAGGACGCTGTGGGGCTGTCGGATGTGATCGTTGGCTTTGGTGATGTACACTATCGGGAACATGACGAGCTGGTGCGGTTGAGAATATAACATTAGCTCTAGTTATATATATATATATTTTTAAATAAATAAACATCATGACAGTGAATTATTTTATTTTGGAGCACATCAAAGTGCAGTTGAGAGAATAAAATTAGATTGTGACGGGAACAGTTGGAACACACTCACACAATGGCTTCATTGTGGGCCCGGTCTGCCGCCACGGCTATCGCTTCCTCAGCTTCCCTCTCCAGACGAGCCTTCGGGGGGAAATTCAGAAAAGCTGCTTCACTTTTCTACCTGAACATTATTTCATCATCATTTCATCATCATTTCACCACAGCAGACATTATGGACCCACTCTCTGGTTTCTCAACCACTTAGCCTAAGGCCTGCTGCAGTATCTTCTTTTAAAAGCAAACTAAAAACATGTTTTTTCACAAGCTTTTGATTAGTGTGTCTTTGAAGGAAGAGTTGCCCTCTATTTTATTTAGTGCTGAATCAATATTATTCTCACTTTCATTTTTTAAAACTATGTATTTAGTTTTTATGACTATCCATTTTTATTTCATGTTTTGATTTAGTTTCACTTATTTTATGTTTTTAAATTATTTATATTTCATGTAGTTTCCTTTATATTTCTATACTATAGATATTTTCTTCTGTAATATATTATCATCTCATATCTTTAACCATGTCATTTATTTGTTGTAAATCTTTGCTTTTGATCAAGAAGCACATTGAGTCTATGCTTGTCATATGAAATGTGCAATAAAAATAACCTCGACTTGCTATCATATGTTATTATCTTCAATTTAAACGTTAAGTGGGATAATTTCAGATCTCTCTTTTCTTGAACGTACCTTTTCTTTGAAGAATCTGCACTCCATTTTGTTCAGGTTTTCCCTGTGCCCTTTGTCAGCACTATCCATGCTTTCTCTGATCTATAAGATAAAGAAAAGGGTCATGGATACAGGTAGAATTTTAACACAACAACCTGACAACCTCTCTTTAATAAGCAACATTTGGTCTCGGTCAGGATTTTCCTCACATCGCTCAGCTCCTGCTCCATCTGTGCCTTCCTCGTCTGAAACTCCTTGATTTTCCTCGTTCCATCCAGGATCATGTTGAAGTCACTGGACCTCTTTCTGAACAGTTCCTTCATCTCGCTGAGTTGAAGTATGTAATCTTCAGCCTGTTGAAACCAATCTTATAATTAGATACACACAATAAAAAATGTTCAAACACATTAAATGCAGACTTCAGCTATATTGGTGGCACTCAGTGGGGCACATATATCAAACCAAGGCCAAACAATCCTACACACGATTGTCTAGTTCTCAGAATAGAAATATAAGAGAGAAAGAAGGAGTTGTCTGAAAATGATTTATTTGCCAGTGGACATGAAAACCAATGTAAAATATATATTACTCTGAAGTATGTGTATCCACTCTAAAGAAATAAACTTAACACAGTTTTATATAACAACACAATATAGGTCAACTAGAAGTTTAACAATAATAAACAACAGTTCTGGAACAATTTAAAGAGATCTGAAAAATGTTCAGCACTTGGAGACGGACAGAATTTAACATAGTTATAAATATCAGCCATCTAAACATGATGGATTTATGTAAAAATAACCCAAAATGTTGAAAAATTACCTATATAGCAATGTTAAAGACAATTCCTAGATTAACCCCTTAATCTGCATCCACACCAAACTGTAATGCCTTTTCGCATTATCTATATGGACAAATTGGTGCCCACAGATGTGATTATGCAAAATCTGTGGGCAGGGGACATGATTGTGCCTTTTGGTTTCTGTTACTAGTTTGATTAACCACTTTTGAGCAGGTTTCGGTTGCCCACAGGGAAAATGTCCATGTGGACTAAACAAGGACCAAGATCAGTTTTTAAATTGATCTGCATCCAATTGCATTTGGATGATAAAAGAGATTAGCCAAAATGATGTCTGATCCTAAAACACCTAAAGAAAGTAAAGCTGTTTCTGTTTTGTGTGGAGAAACTTTTGACTTGTTTAATAAAAGAAACTGGTCAACTGTAAACAGTATACGGCGAACGGAAGATGGAGTCTGGGCTCAGATATCTGCTGTCTACACCAGAAGCCCCAAACTATTGGTGAATGCCCCCAGAGGCTAACTCCTCATCAGACATTAGCACATGGACTGCATGTTTGCTTCATCCTAGACCCAGGGCCCATCCTGCAACCCACGTAAGGTGGAAATTGGTTAAGTAGTTTTTGTGTAAACCTGCTCAGAAACAAACCAACAAAACAGGGAGAAAACATAACCCTCTGTAGATGAAACAAACAAACACCCAAAGATCTCTTTAGATCTGGAGCTCCTGCTTATTTCTCATAAATGTAGTTTGTATCAGTTACAGGGAAGAAGACTCAGGGCAAAAAGTTCACACCAGCTGTAGTCTTTTTTTAAAACCAGCGTAACTACAGTTTAGTGAGACTGAATGCCTCAAGATTCTGCCTGGTAGAAACCAGCCTGAGCACCAATGTGACAAAGTGACCAAAGTCATGAGAGACCTAGCAAAACACAAACCCACAGACACGAACATGACTACTAAATGAGAGGTTATCAACCATCTGATTATAGCCGTAGGCCTAATCGTTATTCCTCAGATTCCTGCGTCGTCACTGAGGCAACAGCACAGGCTGCAGGATTTGCTGCTTTGCATCATACACTCTGGGATCTGTCAAATTGTGACATTAAAACAACTTCCACCATTACATTACATGTCATTTGGCTGACGCTTTTGTCCAAAGCGACTTACAATTAGTACACTCAACATTTATGAGGGGCGATTTTAGGGGTTCAGTATTTTGCCAAGGACACTTCGGCATGCAGATGGGTGAGAGTGGGATTTGAACCGGCAACCTTCTTGTTGGAGAACCACCACTCTAACCACTAGGCCACACCGCCCCATTGAAGAGCAACAACATCCTCCTTGTCCTCTTGCTACGAGGTAACTGCAATTGGAAATGTTTTAATGGCATAATAATTATCCGGGTGACTGAATATCCTCAGAGCGTCATTGTGTGTCTCTCCTTAGACGGAAGCCTCCTCGTCCCCCGACTGCCTCTGATGGAGGGATTTCCATTAGCTGAAGACCACTTTCAGGAGGAGCCCTTTCATCACCTCTCAATGAGAGAAGGGCCGCGAACAGTTCGTCATGTCTTGAATTCACGTCTCTGAAGTCGACCACATGACACTGTGTGTTCTCCCTCTCCAGAGGACCCAATGGGACAGTTCCATACATGTCTAAAATAGGGGACTGTTTTAAGTCGGTCCAGCCCAGGCCTCTTATTTCTTCATCAGACGCTTATTGGACTCCTATTTTACCAGGATGAAGTCAGAGCGGCAGGATTGAAAACAGCTGCGAGCAAAGAGAAGTGTTTTTTTGGTACCTGCTGTGCCGAGTAAAGCCACTTGAATTGTGTCATGTCAGTGTGATAGCTTGATCTGGTGGCCAGCGAGCATAAAAAGAGTCAAAATAAGTGTCTCCGGAGAGGATTGTGTAACTTCGAGTGGTGTATCAGAGTCAGGATGTGTGCGACATATGAGGTAGTTATGGTTGACACATCAAGACCAGCAGGGTGCCTTTCAACCAAGCACTTTTCAATTATACTGTTTTTTTGTGGCCTCTGACATGGATCAAAATAACGTTCGACCATGTAGCAGGGCATGTGAGGCCTTGTTTTTTTTCTGCTTTATGGTCACTCTGTATGGTTGTTGTTTTCTTACATAATAAAATGTGAACATAATTACACACAGGACAGCTGTTAAAACACAGCGTAGCACTTTTTTCACGTGCTGAAGGTTTTAAATCACGGCAATGCTATGATCTATGAATAATCACTATGAATTCGCTGGATGGGGCATGTTTTTTGGGATCAACATGAAAGCTCGAGGTGCGTTTCTTCTCTTGTGGCCGTGTTTTAAAATGAACTCACCAGTTTGTTTTGCTCCTCACGTGCATGGGCCTCTTGACTCTTGAGGCTTTTCTGCAGCAAACTGATCTGCAGAGACAAAAGAGAATAAAACACATTATGCACGTCTGAGCCCATCACCCACTGTACATCCCATGGCAGTTTACCGACTTACTAATTGATTGTGCATTTATGTGGAGTCGGCATAATCAGAAAAATTTGTTTCTGGTTAGGAAAAATCATGTGAACGCCATCTCAGGCTGGAACCACAACCCTCAAATTCTGCAAAAAAATTGTTTTTGCAGACTTTGCAGAGTTTTAGTATCTAATTTGGATATTTAATTAATATAAAGATGTTATTTGACAGATCTTTATGTTAATTGTGTGTAGAAGTGCATGACAAAGTTAGTGACATGAGATCATTCTGACATGATTAATGTTCAGGATTTAAATCTCCTACAAATTAGACAATGTTCCTTGTTATCAAATTATGTTTGTGATGTATTCAAGCAACTAGTTGTTGAAAATATGTATTTCACACAGTTATTAGCTTTCCAACTTTAATAAATCTGATTGATAATGTTGGACCACATGCGCTGGTAAATCTGGGACAGTCATTGAAGTTCTCCAAATGGGGCAAATATGCATCAAGGCATTTAGCCACTTTTAAACAAGGTGTCCCAAATTAAAAAGTGACCAGTCCCAGATTATCAAATTACTGCAGGATTTTCTTGAACACTTAAAGCTGTGTCATGTCTCCTATGAGTATGATAGGATGATCTGGTATGGTTAGAAACCATCTTAAAGATTACAGAAAGGTATTAATGTGTTGATCTAATGTATAAAACAGATATTGGAATAAATTGTAGAAGTCAAAATTACAAAAAATAACCTGAATTCAGCCTATGTATGTATGCATGTGTGTATTGTCCTACCTTCTTCTCTTTGGCAGCATCCTGTCTCTGCATACAGACACTGATATCGATGCTGTCCTTCTCCACACGGTACAGCTGGTTGGTGAGCTCCTGGTTGGCGCGTGCCAGTTTGCCGCAAGCCTCTTGATACTGCACGAGCGACTGATCTGTGACCCTTAACCTCAACTCCCACAGGGCGGCGTTGGCTTTAGCTTTCTCCACCTCAGTCTCCCTGTCTGCCTTCGCCTCCTGTTTCCCGTCTTTCTTCCCTTTGCTGGGACCAAAATAAAAAATGCAACATCACTTTAGTTTCTGTTTTTACGTCAGTGCAGCCTTATAAATGTACAAATATATTTACTCACCCTGCTTTCGCCTTTTTTAGTTTGGAAACTTTCTTCTTCGGCATCTCTGCTCCTTTTACCGGCTAAATTATCAGGGATTTTTTAAAGGTTTGGCCGACGGTACGAACAGTGAGCTCCTGTATCCTGCTCCCAGTGTTTGTGTAGTGCTGTTGCTATGGAGACGACGGAGCCGATGACAAGGTCACATTTCACTGCCACAGGCCTTTGGTAACCTGTTATATAATTCATATGACTTTTTATACAAGTAAGTATGTTTGTTAAGTGTCTGTCTGGTATTATTATTGTCACTATTCTTAATTAAATATAACAATATAAATAATACAAAAGTAATAATATTAATTATAGGATAAACGACTATGAAAATGTATGGAAATAGGTTTCGGTGGTTGAATACAATTCATGGCAGATAATTGATATTTAATTATCTAATTACTGCTGATAAACTGGATGTATAGGACAAGAGTGGAGGCAGGGCCGTCACAACTTGGTAGACAAACCAGGCAATTGCTTCAAGCCCCAAATCTAGAGGGGGCCCCTGAGAACCGCTGATAACATTAGACCATAGTGAGAACTAGTTTGATGAAGGGCCCCCAAGGTTCTGTTTGCCTGGGCCCCCCAAAGTCCATTGAAAGGCTCCTGAGGATAAGGGACCCAGGACAGATGTGAAGACATCCAGACATCAGAAAGTTTACACATCTTCCGCCGTAACCTAAAAACACCTCTTCCGACTATAACTTAAACAAAATGTTGAAACTAACGATTTAGTAGCACTTAAATGGCCCTTTCTTATGGCACTCTGTAGTGAAGAAATTGTACTTTCTTGATTCTTGTTGTTCTGGTTTTGCACACTCATGGTTGAATGCACTTATTGTAAGTCGCTTTGGATAAAGGTGTCAAATAAAAAATGTAAATGTAAGATGGCCACAGTTATCCTGAGCATATACAGGAAAGTTTGCAATGTCTCTGTAAAACTATCATTGTTATGTCAAAACGTTCTGTTTCGGTATGAAATTATGACACAAGTTTTTCATCCAATCCGATTCCAGTCTCAATAGTATGTCCATTTAAAGTAGAAGTATACAAATGATTGTTTCGAATCATCAGTCAGCTGGAGTCACTGTACTGAGCATGTCATTCTGACAATGTATTCACCCTGGAGGCAGCTGAGGGTGGTCCGCACCACAGAGTTATTACCAGATTAGACGACATTTTAAATAGTAACAGACAAACATGACTTCACATGCGCAGCCACACCAACACCCCCTTTGCCACTCTATATGTTATACTGTAGTTATGCAACCCTAGCAACCGGCGTATCAGGCTCGGCCTGTGTGAGCTAAAAATCGTTGCTGATCTCATTTCATTTTTTTACACAAGCCTACGATATTTAAATGCTTCAACCCCAGGCCATTTCTGGATTTGAAATCGTGTGGGTGAAATAAAACTTGCCCAGAGTCACAGGAGGGCTTACGCTCAATTGGCAACCTATAGCTTGTTAGAGGTTTGGTTTTTGTGAAACACAGGGTGCGAGATTGAGAGAGGACAGGGCACATTCTGTTTATAAATTACAAGAAGGCACGAGTTGTGGTCCGTGTAAAAATCCACAAAACACCCACATTTTTTGCGTCAATTACAAGCATGTGAAACACGGACAAGCAGAAAATCCTAACATTTGAAAAACCTGCGAACCAAAAATGTTTACAACTATAATTTAGAAAACATGGCACTGAAAACCTGCCTCCAGCAGAATGCAAGTGTTTTAATAGACACCCTTTTTCTCAAGATTCAAGTTTCAAGAAATGGATTATCAATGTGCAAGAACAATGGAATTATGAACGTGTTCTCAAACAAATATGAAGAAATAAAGCAAATAATGTAACTATAGCTATCGAGGTTGCAGTTTTGTGTTTTAATCAATCCTTCACTGCAGCAGATCATAACATACAGACCTGTTCTGCTCGACAACCCCTGGGCTGACACAGATTGGCTGTATTTGTCTCTTGTCTTGTAATTACAGCCTTCTCATGCCGAGCTCTATCAAACAGGATCTGTTTGCACATGATCTCCTCCCACATGATGACATGAGATATGGTTGGCCCCCGTCAGCAGCATTGTCCATGTTGTCCTGAAAAGAACTGCGTGTTAGCCGCTGCCATCCCCACACTTATTTTTTCGCTGTAGTTATGGGAAAACCACTAAGATCAACGTAGATGGAGTTGGCTTTCACTTTTCGAAGAAGCCCGTCCAACAGAAACAATGTAAAGTAAGCACAGGTCATAATTTAGGCCCGAAGCTGCAGAATTCTTCCCGGCATCTCGTTCAGCTCTCCGCCGCACAGTCAGCTCGGCGTCGATTATTTGATTATTCCGCAAACAAAAAAGTGGCTATTGGGAAAGTGTTGGGTGTAGCTTCTGTAAGCCGAAGCGTATAGGGGCGCTCTCTGCGCTGGCATCATGAACAGAGTTTGAAGACTAAATTTAAAGGTAATTACTATGACAGTGAGAAGAGAAAACTGAAATAACCCCGCGCCTTTCAAAGCTGTCATTATCATTGGAATTGTAATGACAAGGTTTGGGTCTCTTCAATGGCCTTTTTGGGGCAGGACACCCACAAACATGGCATTCCTGAGGGCAACATTGCAGCATATTAATGATATATTGCACAGTGTAGATTACAAAGCTGGGGTCCCTTCTCGTGCTTTACGGTTTCAGTTAACTTGAAACAAAATACCAAACCATGTATTGCGTCTCCTTCTTGTTTCAAACATCGTGTTTGTAATGCGCTGTGTCATGTTTTTGAGGGAGAGTTTACATATGATTTCAAAAAGCAGCAGCACACATTTGGATGTCCCCCCCAACACGATTTGGTAACATTTTGATTTTTCACAGGTTTATCGTTGTTCTATATATTTGCATCAGCTTGTTCTTGGAGATTCTATTGCATCATATTTAAATGGAATAATTAAGGAGGTGTAGGTTTCGGCCTAAAACATGACTCATGCACCAAATGTCCTGAGGTGCAGCTGCCCAAACAGTCAACATTATCCATATTAATTACTGCATTAACCACAGGGGGTGTCTGAAAATTAACATCAAGAAAAACAATTTCAAAATTGACCACACTATGGACTAGACTATTTCTCAGAGGGTGTTTTTTTCCCAGGTTTCTATTAGTCATGTTAGGTATCACACTGTTAACATGCAGCTCATAGATGTCTACGGCCTGTAGTCCCTGAGAGGTCCTGGCCTTGTACGCTTTGATAAGGGCCAGCGACCATTCTCTGGAGCCACAGGATTGAAAAAAAATGGCCACAGTATTTAGAAAAAGGAAGGAGGAAAGAAAGTCCAATATTTTTAGTACAAATTACAGTGTTGGAACAGTACTTTGCACTGTCGAGTGTCCCGGGAGTGGAGTGGCATGATGGGTGAATGCCGGTGCCAAGCCCCACCCTCCCCACATTGTCCTCTCGGTGGACTTCCTGCAGCCCATGGGGAGGACCTCTGCCCCTTACCCTCTCCGGCTGGGCTGACTGACTGACAGCTCGGTTTGTGCCTCGAGTCGCTCTCGGCCCGAGGTCAAGCAGTCTGGTGTAAGCACATGGTAGAGTCAGGGCTGGGGCAGGGTCAGTTCCTCACCGATACTTCAGGCTACCAGGGCCTACTGCTTCAGATCTCCCTCATCTTGCTGTTGATATACAAATATCACAGCCCAGTAGAAAATCTCAGCTCATGCAGGGTCTCTGAGGATGTACCCCTGCCGCTGATGCCTCTGCATCCTGCATCAGTCACAGCTGATACACTACAGCATGAGCTTATGATGCTGTGCCACCCACCCACCAGAGAAACAGCCACTCATGCTTTTCATGCATTCTCTCGTGAAACGTGCCTCGCTTGCCCAACTATTTTTCCCTTGGAAAGCCTGTGGTGAACACAGGGATGAGTGGGAGTGAGATGATTGCTAACATTCTTCTCTTTTATGCCAGCTGGAGTGCAGGTCACATTTGCATTTTTGTAAGGTTGCTGAAACTGCTGCAGTGCATTTAATGTGGTGATTATTGCAGGAATCGTGGAGCGGAGGTTGAGGGGAACTCTTTTTTATATTTAGATCTATACATGCATGATTCATTCCAGCTACCGAGCATGATTCATTCGAGGTGGTGCACCGTGAAGCAATGAAGAATGAGTCACGTTGTTTCAGACATAAATAAAGGATTTTATTTTGAAAGGTCCTTTGATTGATAGCTCCAAAATATTTGAATAGCAACATTGACATGGTAAACGTTACTAGTGAAGTAAATATTTATGTTTCTGATTTCAAAACTGCAGTAATAATCAATTTATAAGCTGAAACGACTCAACTCTTAATTTAAGCAGGAGCCGGGTTTGAGTCCTTTGAGTCAGAGAGCTGGAGTCAAGTCAGAACAAGTTTGAAAAAACCATAAATGGTATTTTAGGAGCATTTCTTTCAAACTTCCTCACCGTCAACCATTCATTTGTACTCCTCCACAATCCCCTTTCTCCTCTCCTGCAGGGATTTCTTGGCTCCAGAGCAAAACATTGAAGATTGAGGAGGGTAAAATCCCAGAATAATCCTCCTCTTCCTCCTCCTCCTCCTCCTCCTCCTCTGGTGCTGGTGGGCAGGTAGTGCTGCTCCGGGTCAGCTCCCAGGAGGGGGCTCGGCTGATGGAGCTGGGATGGACCCACACAGGATTGGTGGATGGCTGCTCCCGGTGTGGCCCCTCGCCAGGCCCTTATGTCTTTATATAGTGTAAACAGAGGACCGGACAGTCCTGAGAGTGCATCGCATCCACTCTGCCTCTCTGCATCTCCTCTGCTCCCTCTCTCCTTCTCTCTCTCTCTCTCTCTCTGTGTGTACGAGGCCTCTCACCCCAGCATCCACCCCGGCTTCTTCTCCTTCTCCTCCTCTGCTTCTTCTTCTCCTCTCAACGGCTGAGACAAAAAAAAAGACGATGTCCACTCCGAGATTGCTCCTCGCTGTATCCACGTGGCTCCTGGCCGGGATCCTCGCGGCGGAGGCGACCTACTACCGGCACCACCGCTACTCCCCGCACTTCTACCGCTACCGGGAGCACTCCGCCAACACGGAGAACCTCCTGCCCGAGGCGGCCGACCCGGCGCCCGCGGCCGCGCAGCCGGGCGTGCCCACTTACCCGCACATCCCCGAGGTCTTCCACCCGGCGCCAGAGGTCATCCCGCCGATGCCGGAGGCTCTCCACCCGGTGCCCGAGGTCGTGCACCCGGCGCCCGAGCCCTACCACCGACCCGAGGTGTACCAGTCGGTGATCGAAGCCTCCACCCCCGTGAACCCGAGCCGGGTGTTCTACGGGATCATGTTCGACGCCGGGAGCACGGGCACCAGGATCCACATCTACAAGTTCATCCAGAAGGACCCAGGTGAGTGCACCTCTCTCTCTCTTTCTCTCCCTCTCCCTGAATGAGTGAATGTCTCTCTCCCTCCCTCGGCACATGCACATGCACATGCTGCTGGCTCCCACTCTGTCTAGGTCAATGTGGTGTGGGGACACTGGTAAAGTGCTCAGGGGGATACAGCTTCTGAAAAGACCTTTAATTTGCCTGTGACTGACTCTGACTGTGTAGGAAGCAAACCTCTGAAACTCAACCAGGATGTACGTGAAGTGCAACAGTCTAAATACCAGGAAGAAAAAACTATGCAATTACATGAATTACACATCCCTGATCCTTACACTGTGACCCCTCTGGTTTATGATCCATCTCTTCTGTTTTTTAGTGGAGCTGCCAGTTCTTGACAATGAACTGTACAACGCTGTGAAGCCTGGACTGTCTGCCTATAAGGACAACCCAGAGGAGGTATGTACCTGCGTCTGCACCAGCACTTAATAGTCATATTATCATATTAGGGAGTTGTCTGCAAACCACTTAACCACTGAGGTTTTTTTTATCTTGGGGTTGGGCTCCTATAAAGTAAACACGGTGTAATTAGAAAATTACACCCCTCATGATACTGCCACTACTGCCCACTCCTGTCTGCTGTATTGACTTAATCACCAAATGTTAAATGTCTTAGTTTAGTTAGGAAATATTTTGTTTGCCCGTGAGATTTTGTGTCCTGCTGCCTGTACCTGATTGCCATCTTTTTCTTCAGGGTGGCAACACCGTCCGTCAGCTGCTGAAGATCGCCAAGAAGACGGTGCCGGAGGACGAGTGGAGGAGGACCCCGGTGGTGCTGAAGGCCACGGCGGGTCTCCGTCTGCTGCCTGAGGAAAACGCCAAAGCTCTTCTGAAGGAGGTGAGGCGCATTTTAGTTTTTTTTCCTCCTCTGCCCTCAGACAGTTTGGCACCCGTCCCTCCAAGGAGCGGGGATGAGAAACCACTAAGTGCTTACAAGTGTCACTGCAAAAAAATGCACCAGTCTTTGCCCATTTGGTGGCTGTCATGTTGCAAAAAAACATCTGTTATGGGGTTGTGTGGAGTAACCATATTTGTCATTTAAAGTATTAAATCCAGGCTACTGTTCCAGCCAAGCTTGTGGCTGAGTTATCTGTCAATCTAAAAGACATTTTGTCTTCCACAGTCTGGAGAGTCTGACTCCCAACACTGGGGCTGTATTTGACTATGTGGAGTTGTCTTTTAGTAGATCATTCTAAAAGAGACGATATGTATTCCACAGGTACAAGAGGTGTTCGAGGAGTCTCCCTTCTACGTGCCAAGCAACAGTGTTTCCATCATGAACGGAACAAACGAAGGTGGGTTTTCTTTAAATCTCCACATAAAACATTTTTAATTTTCTTTGACACTGGTGATATTGTCTGATCAGGTGCGTTAAGAACAAGTATCAAACACTTCTCTGCTCTCCTAATTCATTTTACAAGAGGTCTGTTACCTCCTCCCTAAATAGGCCAGATTGAGTCCCACACCCAATAATTTAGCGTGATCCTCCACATCACTCATTAAGACACTTGTGTTACGTTTCATCACACACTATGTGCCGTTCATTATCCTCACTTTACAAGCGCAATAACTTGACATCTGAGACAATTGTAATTATCTGGGCTGGGCCGTGAGCCCACACTCTGATGGACAGACGCTGTAACTTTAACGTCGGGCCTAATGAAGGAGAATATGACTATAACTCATCCCCTGTTTATTTTGTGGGAGCCGTGATCACTTCTCAGGTCTGTACTAATGCACACTCTTCCCCCCCATGTGCCCTTTCAGGAATCCTCGCCTGGGTCACGGTGAACTTCCTCACAGGTAAGACATTGCTTGTGTTTCGCTATGGCAGTGTTAGTGGTCAGGAGGCTCATGCCTGAGGCTGCAGTGTACACAGAGGTCCGGCAGTGAAAGACTCTTGTCTCCTGTCTGAGGTTTATGAGTTTGAGTCACTGGCCCCACTCAGGTCACAAACACACATTTTTTTTCCATCGGTTCCATCAAGTTTATTTTACACGACAAACCAATAAGGTGTTTTCCCTCTTGGTGGGCACTGACGATACGTGAGCGTGCATCATCCCGGCCCTGGTGGTTGTCAACAAAGGAACAAATACTAAAATTAGAGATAAAGACACAAGACCGCACTGTGTCTCCTGCTTGTTGTGCTGATGAGGAAGTTTCCTTCTCCCAAAGTGCTGAGTTTAACTTTGTGCTTATTTCCCACAGGACACTTGTACTCCAACACAAGGAGGACGGTGGGGATCCTGGATTTGGGCGGAGGATCGACACAAATCACATTCCTTCCCAAGTCAAGGGTGAATAAACATTTTCGTGCGTCTCTTTCAAAACATTCAAACCAAAAAACAAAAACTAAGCATTTTTTGTCTATCCAACAGAAAACGGTCCAGTCTGCACCAACCAGTTACATTGCCAGATTCAACCTCTTCAACAACACGTATCAAGTCTACACACACAGGTCAATAACCCCCAGGAGATGCTTTATTCTCTATATGTTTGGTATTGATCATTAAAATTATTTTATTAGCATTCGGTCGAAAACTTACAATAAGTATGTGTCACCATCACAGTTACCTTGGGAATGGCCTGTTTGCGGCTCGACTGGCGACCCTCGGAGCACTAGGAGCTGACGGTAGAGTTTCTAGAACCTTTCATGGCCTCTCTGTTTGCCCCATTTTAATAAATGTAGTCGGTGGAAGATGACGAACGGTTTCTTTTTTTGTGTTCCCAGGTCTGGACTGGAAAATCTTCACCAGTTCCTGCCTCCCGAAAAAGTTCAGAGAAGATGTGCATTTTGGAGGAGACACCTACAAAGTGAGCGGGATTCCAGACGGTAAGATAAAAGCCCTCTGAGGTTTTGATTGCCTTCCCAGAGCCTCGGTTCCAGCGATCCGTGCATTCCTTTTCTCGACTGTGGAACACAATAGAGTACAGTACAATACATTCTCACACAAGAACACTTTCCCACTGTAGCTTGTGTAACCTTGGCGCCAAATGCATGTTATGTCATTCTCTCTCTCTCTCCCTCTCTCTGTCTCCATCTTCTTCCCTCTTGAACAATTAAATCGCACTCAACCTTGTATTTAAACAAGAGAAAACTGTCAGTTGAGTTCACAAATAAGGCAGTCACTCCCATACCACAGTCAAGTGGCCAAAAGATGCTGGGCTTGTCCCTGAGTTGTTATTTTTTTTGTGTAACGAGCGGCTTGATCTGGACCGCTCACAATTATGTGGTAAAAATAGTCAGCTCAACAGGGACGTGCTAACTGTCGCTCTTGTCAGCACATGGTTTTGCCGGCACATCGGTGCCAACCATACCCGTGGGGCTGTGGGAAACTCGTCCTTCTGGGGCTTCCCTGGTAAATTATCTGGTGAACCCACGGCTACAACCCGTGGCTGACCTCAAACTGAGGCTCCGGCCTCTCCCAGTTGCATTCCAGCCATTGCTGCTTCAGGGCACCTTAAACTGACTGTCTCCTCCACGTTTCATTTAGTCAAATTATAGTAATGTGAAACTACATCTTCTATCTTGTCTTTCAGGCTACGCAGGATACAAGCTGTGCTACTATGAGGTGATGAAAGTCATCAAGGGAATAGTGCACCAGCCGTATGAGGTGAAGGGCAGCAGCGTCTTCTACGCCTTCTCCTACTACTTCGACAGAGCTGTGGAATCTGGCCTCATTGGTGAGTGGGCACAGACCAAGGCGTCACCTTCCAGCGCCACCATCTGTCATACTAATTATCATGCTTTGCACAAAATCAGTACTCAAATTGCATGTTTGTTTTTCTTTCTGCAAAGATGGCAGTCGAGGTGGTTCGCTTGAAGTGAGGGATTTTAAGAAGAGAGCCAAGGAAGGTAAGAGTTGCTTGTTATGTTCTCCAGGGTTGAATCGACTTGTGTATGAAACCGACAATCTGAGAAGTTAAATATATCACTCAGTCGCACAACCACCCAAACAGACTATGCTCTAAACAGCTTGTTTGCGCCCAAAACATTTGGTACAATGGCGCCAAATTGGCACAGCTTATCCTGCCAAAACAGATAATTAAAACAGTAAAATGTAACCGATTATTTGCTAAAATGTGTTATGGAGGTGGGTTAAAAGACAGATGTATTTGATCACAGAGTAAATACATGTTAACATGATTATAAAACGTTTTAGCATGTCTAACAGATACTGGGCATGCTGTTCAGGCTCAGGTTTGTGACTGTAATGTCCGTGTAGGAGCAGATTTATAGCGAGCACAGCACAGAGCGAGTTGTTGTGTTATATAAGGCTGTTTGTGTTGTGAGAACCCTGTCACATGGTCTGGAGGAGCGAGTCTGGCTGAGGCTGGCAGCGGAGCTGACGGTGTCTGTCTGGCCCGGGCAGGAGGGCACCTGACAGCCACACACCACCTGCGGCCTGACACTTACGCTGTGTACCAACCTGGTTAAGACCCCCGCCCACCCGCAGCCTTGTGCTGACCCTCAGCCACTCTCCTCACACCTTCGTCTAATCACGTAGCACGGGGGCTAGAAATACATGTGACTGTTATTGTATGATGCCACAAATGTTGCTTTTTTTGTCAGATGTATGTGAAACCTGTGTTATTGTCGTGTCTGAAAGTTGTGGCTTCTTGTGTTTGCAGTGTGCAACAAAATGACCAAATACCGTGCGATCAGCCCCTTCCTCTGCATGGATATGACATATATCACTTGTCTGCTAAAGGAGGGATTTGGCTTCAAGGACAACACTGTGCTGCAGGTGAGGAAAACAATGCTGGGTCGTTGCGGAGAGTGGACATGGGCGTCGAAGAAATACCTTTAATGACAATCGAACCATATTCTGTTAGGGTTTCACAAGACTTCAACATATTGCTCTGTGATTTTGACGGAGATCCTCCTCTTCCTCTTTTTCGACAGCTCGCCAAGAAGGTGAACAACGTAGAGACGAGCTGGGCCCTGGGGGCGACGTTCGACTACTTCAGGAACCTCAACATCCACTAAGGACAGCTCACTGAGAAGGACAGTCTGTCACTGTGGGGCCTCCCTTCCTCCGACCCACCCTCAATCAGCCCCCCCCCATCTGCCCTCACATACACACCCAAGTCCCGCCACGCCTCCTCACCCCTCTCCTTGATTCCTCAAACCTCAGCATCCCAGCGAACGTCCCGAGAACTGTTGAGAGAAATCACTATATTTTTTATAAGGCCAGCTATTTCTACTGTATGTTGAGCTCACAACTGGTGGGCGGAATTTATTTTTGTAAAACGTTTACATGTTCGATTCCCGATGGGTGTCTGATCTGAAATGTCTTTCTCAACTACCTGTAAAATGCGCACAGGGTATTCTAGAAGCCACACCTGCAGTCATGGTGTCTAGGTGCTGACTGTGGCCTTGGAGTGAACTGTACAGAACAGTGTAAAATACCTTTAGGAGACTAGTTGCTGCAAGTGCAACCAAAGTTATGCCTGTAAATCAATTTGATTTTATAGTAGCAGTAAATGATCTGACTGGCCCCGGGCCTTTTACAAGTTGAGCATCATTGGATTTTGAGCTTCTTCTCTCGTGCTCAGATGCTTTGGTGTCGACTGAAGAGTTGTACGTGTTCCTCCTGACTTGAGGGGGGGCGGAGAGAGCGCTGCAGGGGAGATGCCTCTCACAGACTGTGTTGTTACAGCTTTTTACAAGTATGAGGTTAATGCCTCTATTTCAGCCATTATCGTTTGTTTTGTCTAGCGGGGCAAGAGGCCTCATCAAGCACGGCAAAATTGCAGGGTCCCCAGATCTGAACTGTATTTTAAACGCGTGGAGGGAAAACCTTTCATCAACGATGTAATTTACAGTTATTGAATACGACAAAAAATGTAAACAGAAATTATGTACAACAAAAAAGAAAAGTTTGAAACCCATGACTCCTTCACCAGTTATACTGTATATATTCGTGTGAACTGTATAAATATTTAATTAACTGAAAGTCTATCTAATGTATTTTAATTATCCTCATCAAACTATTAACTCTTGGACTTTCTGTGTAACTGCTCTCTAAGCCAAATGCCTTCGCTGTTTCTTCAGTACTCAACGCGTTGAATAACTACTGTTGTATATACGTATGTAAACTTTAATATTAGTGAAATACTCTGACAAGAACTGCTTTTACTTTGCAACAAAACACTTTTATGCTGCACAGTCGCTCAGAAATGCCTTAATGACCATCAGTATGAATAACCTGATGACTGACAATATGTAAATTGGTGTCCAGTGGAATACGTTTATACTATTCATGTATGTTTTAATAAAAACATAAAAAATGTGATTTGTGTATGGATATTCTCTTATTTGATCCTCTTTAAACCTAACAAATGATATGATTATATTTTATATACATGATTGTGAAGTCCAATTTCCTCCATCCAAGAAATAAGGTTCTAGGTTCTAGGTTCTTGGGTAGTCCAATGTATCCGCAAAATACTGAGGAATATTGATATAATCCATAAACTTTACGAAATAGTCTTGACAGCTGCAAAGTATAGCACTATATTTGTTGTGAACTAGATTTATATGCATCAATTATGCAAAAAAGCAAAACCTATATCGTGAAATATATCTTTATTATTTTACAAACACAATTTTTACAGCTGACACTCTTCAGGGATCCATGAACGTCCTCTGGGCGGTGAATGCATCACTTGCTTGCAAAGGCCATGATCTGCTCCTGTAGAGGCAAAAAAGACACCAACTCAGAAACTCTGTAACCTTTAAGTCTCACTAAAACTCCTCGACACAAGACCTGTAAAGTGGTGAGGTCACCATCGTTTAATATGGAAAAGATGTTTCAATTTGCGCCTCCATGGTGAAGTGTCTTTACAGCCCGTTACAGTTGTGTTGGTCTGAATCACTTAGTAGGGAATAAAGCCATTTCACATGAGCGGTCGGTAATAAAAGGGGTGTGAAAACACAAGCCAACACCGCTGTCCGCTGCCCCGGGGCCAGCCCTACACCCCACCCACACACTTTTGGTAACACTAAATTTGGGGCTAAACTTAGATACCATAGTAGTAGGTTCAAAAACCCTGGAAATTATAGACACCGCTAAAGAAAAGCTCCGTGTAATCAGAAAAAGAGGGTGAAGGGTGGGGTCAGAGTGGAGGCGGAGCTTAGGTCTGACAGGTGGTGGATATTATCTGGGTGACGGTCAGGTTCACTGGGATGCATCGGAGGACATGTTCGGCGGTAGAGGCTAAAAGAAGGGGAGCTTGCCTTTAGAGATGGAAGCATGTTGGTGGCCTGCAGACCGAAGGTGCGTAGGAGAACCGCCGGGGCAGAGTTAGTGGAGTAGAGGTGCTTCATGAGGTTGATGGCGGCCATCATGGGCAGGTTGTGTCTCTGCCGTTCGGTTTCATACTCTAACAAGTGCTGGATCGCTCCTGCGCAAAAAACCCCAAAAAAGACTTGGGATTAAAAACTTGTCGTATGGTTTCTACATCAAGTCCTGGTGCTATTTTCACTCCAGAACATTTAATAGAGGGAAAAACAAACACAATCTCATAACGGGATTTTCATTTCTATGAAAATGAAAACTTATACACAGTTCCTGGCAGAGCGAGCAGAAATACATCAAATAAATGTTGCCGGAAAAGCAGAGGCTTTTTATAATTCACGTCAACAGCATGTACTTCAGCTGGGCAATGGAAAAGAACTTAGGGGAAAACCACTGACCCAGGTCCTTCCCGTTAAAGGCCGCCTGGCTCAAGAGCCGCGTGAGGCAAGCCACATCCCCAAAGCCCAGGTTGGCTCCCTGACCCGCCAGGGGATGGACACGATGGGCTGCATCCCTGCAAAGACAAACATATCCTCCACTATCCAAACACATTCAGAGTGTGTCATGCAATTGTATGCCCGCTGCAAAAATCTAGAGTCATTCCCTAACATCTGGAGCCAGCGATCAAATAAAGTGTGGAGATCTGTGAAGGACTTTGTACTTTATTTTTTTTAAATCTCTCATTTTGCTAAATCTTTTAATGAGAAGTCTCTTACTTCCTGCACTTTCTTACCCAATCAGAGCCACTCGGTGCCTAATGTACTCTGATGCGTGACCCATGCCCAGGGGGAACATGACGCGGCTCTTGGGGCCGATCCCTGCCACACTGGGAGGGAGCTGTCGAGGTGAACCTGCAGACGGCATGATGGCGGACAGGGCCCCTCGGAACAGAGAGCCAGCCGTCTCGATCAGCTCCGACTGGTTCTCATTACTCCACTGTCCGTGCACACGCAGGCAGGCAAGAAGAGACGTTTTCACAGAGAATAAGAAGTGGTCAGGAGAGAGAGAGAGAGAAAACAGACATTATCCCTTTAAGTGGACAAAGAAATTAGCTGACATAGGAGCAAAGGGCGACTGCAGCGAAAGTGCTTTTTGTTCCCCTCCCTAACTTACTGGTTTGGCAGGGACTCGGGAGCTCGGCTAATTAAAAGAAGATGCCGGCCAGGCTATGCAGTTGAATTAGCTCTGTTTGAAAAACATTCCATGCAGTAATGGTCGACACTGGGTGACCACAGGTTTAATTAGCAAACCAGGCCTGAAACCAAACGTGACTCAACCGTGGTGACCCCGTCCATCAGCAGGCCCAGTAAAAATAGCCAGCTTGGGAAAAAGGAGTTTCTCCAAACATTAAAAAAAATGGATAGGTAGGTCACTCCCGCAGTGAAATATTAGAATTATGTAAACTCTGGACAAAAACAATGACAACGTTGTTCATGTGAGTCTCTGAAAAACAGGTCCACACGTGTCTTTCAACCCCTGCAACATACTGCCCACGAAAACACAGAAATATTGCATGAGCTGTGTGACTCATGTGGAATCTGAGTGTAAATACAACATCAGCCATTCGATGATCAGAGCGAGACTTACAAAGGCCGAGTTTATTTCGTCGACGAAGCTCTCCTCATCCAACGCTAGCAGCTCCTCAGCGAGGCGATGGCTGGTCGACCACACCAGGGAGCTCTCTGTGTCCGACAGCTGCGAACACCACGGACACGGGAGCTCCATTAAATGCTTATGTGACAGACACACTTCCTGCTACAAGTATCTACTGATGTGGATTATACATTACCGGTAACATTGCGATGGGTCCAGTTGGGAGGAACCTCTGCCAGGCGACATTGTTCTCTGTAGGCTGTCAAACACGGACATGAAATATTACAGTCACATTGTGTGGCGTAGCTATATTTGACTTATGTCGACCATAAAAACAAGATAATATAAAGGTTTGCTCCAGCGTCGGTGTATTGTTCTCTGCAGGCTGACAGACGTGACAGTACAATAATTATCATAATAAAATAAAAGATAAATACTAATTATAAACATTATAAAAAGCATTGAGAAACACACTGTGTTGAATGTGAATTCCTGAAAACGAATCATTCTGACGGTCATGTGTAGGGACTGAGGTGGTGGAAGGTGTGTATGTATTTATGGACACACCTTCAGCATGTGCATGGATGTGTATGGATATGTGTATGTTTCACGATGAATAATTATACATATGTGAACTCATAAGTGGCTCATTGTACAGCTGCATTCTGTCTGTCTGGGAACAGGCATTGGAAATTAGCAGTTGCTACAAAGGCCACACTGCATTGGATTATTGCTGTGCTCTAATCTCTGTGTATTGCATCTGCCTTTATAAATAAATAAACGTTAATATAATCTAGAGGGGCACTTGGCACTTGTTATCCTGATAAGGTAATTACCTCTCCACAAATTGAATACCTGAAATACTCACTTCTGATAGGTGCAGCACAGCAACAACAGCAGACTGGTCATAGTTCCACTTGACTGTCGGGATCCCTAATTCCTTCCTCACCATTGAGTTTGGCCCATCGGCACCGATCTGAAAAACAGATGAGCAACAGGAAAAGAGTAAAAAGAAAAGAAAGGAAGGAAAGAAGAAACGGTCAAATTTTTGTGATGGAGTCACACTGACCAGCAGCTTGGCCTGAAGAGTCTCTCCATTGGCCAACTTCACCTGGACCCATGGGATGGACTCTGCAGCCTGCTGTGGCATGGGCCACTTGTACTCCACCACCTTGGACCTGTACTTCACTTGCACATTATCTGACAAACAACAGGGACATAAATTTGGTCAATACAATAAAATAAACACAACAAAGGGACTACATTTGGTCCCCTGTATGTGTCATCACACCAAGTCAGTTTTTTTAAATAAATCAATGGTTTGCCTGCAGCAACAGCAGTGGAAGATCTATAAAGCACCTCATAAAACACCACTGGTTTTCCTCACTGGCTCATGGCAGCTGCCGAATTTCACATCTGACAATCTTCTTAATGGCCTTGGGCTGCCACATTGCACTGACTAATAGTGTTTATCTACAAGCACACCACGCCACGCTTTGCACACACTGCCAGCTTGTTGGATTGTGCACTCAAACGCCCCATATTCCTGAAATATCAGCAGCTGTCATCTCGAAACATGAAAGGATCCTGAGCTCCGTTGGCTCGTGCCAAATTGGAGCGGGACCCATCCGCAGAGACGGCTCCTGGTGCCCGAACACTAATGTCAAATATGGCTTTTCAGTGATTGGAGAGCTTGGGTTTACATTAAAAACAGCTGGTGGGCAGCATAATTCAGTAGACTTTTAATGTACAGCATCTTGAGCCCAACAGCAGTACGCCTAAAATGAGAGAAGAGAAACGGGCGAATGGGAGGCACATGCGTGCCGTAACCACATATCCATAACTTAGTGCAAATGTTAAAAACTGTTTATAAATATGCCACTTTAACGGTCTCACACGTTGCGTAGCTAAAGTTTTATTTGAGGAACCTCACAAAAGTTGGTGTAATGTCGGCAGCGTTGCAGCACCATACACTGCCGGAGCTTTAGGTGTCTACAGAGGTGGCAAAGCTCTGGAGCACATGGCAGCTTTCAAATAGGTCACTGGACCACTTCACGTGTCCACACAGGGTGCCGGGGCTCTGCAGCGCCCAAAATGTGAGGTTTTGAGTAAAACTGCAGGAAAAACACGGATGGCTCCAAGAGTTTGACTTTAAAAGTAGTCACCGGGACCAAGTACAAATAAACAAAACCTGCGGAACAGGATGGAATAAATGCGGTGACATTAGCTGCCAGAGTCAGCCTCCATTAGGACATTAGGCAGATGGAACAGGAATCAAGAGGCCATGCAGAGCGCTGCTACTGTGTGGGGCTCCATGTTTTAAACATCAGTGCTTACCGGACAGACTGTCCAGCTGTTTCGTGAGCGCGGCCACAACGATGTCGTTCTCCACGATGTACGCCATCTCGTCCTGCAGGTTCTCCTTATCGAACGTGATCAGGGCATCCGAGCAGGCATCCCAAACCTAAATGAGAGACCCCATTAAGCCTGTGGTCTTCGAGTCTATCCTTAAATGCATCTCCTTTCCTTATATATAGCCGGGCAGAGAAGTGCTGCTAAGTTGAGCTGAACACATCAAAGTTGCTAGCTTCTGTGAGAGGTTGGCATGGCCTGCACCCATCAACCCCAGAGGCATCAGGGTCACCGGCACCCCTCTAGTTGGGACCGATGATTTCAGCTTAACGCCGCACTTTAAGCTGGAGGACCTAATGCAATTGTGTGATGTGGATTTTCGCAAACATTATCTTGGGAACACAAGTAACAAATGACATGTTTGTGAACATTACAGAGTAGGTCAATATTTATCCACAACCAGAATGAGATATGGTTTCTGGCTGCTCTAATTCCAAACCTGAAAGCAGTGAAAGTTAAACATGGGGGGGGTTGGAAAAGCGTTTGTACAAGGTTAATCCACTCCAAGGTTGTAACTATGGTGACAGAACCCATCATTCTGCAGTAATATGCTGCTGCACTACTTTTTTCCAACTCGTCATAAAGTAGGGGGATATACCCTCCAGCAAACCACTAATGGCACTGGGGTTTGCAACTTGTGATAAGTGGTTGGGAAGAAACATCTACTGAGACCAGCCCAGAAATTGCCTTGGTTTTGTTTAGTGCAGGGTGAAATTTTGCAGCTCTTGGTCAGAACGAGTTTCTGCTTTCTGTGTGAGACTTTAACAATACTCGTACTTGCAACTTTATGGAGAAAAATGTCGGTAAAAAGAAAAACGAGGCCTTGAAGGCAAAAAAACTCTATTTTCCCCCTGTTTTGAATCAGAACCCTCAATGCTTACAGGACATTTAAGATGGAAGAGTATTTTATAACATGGAAAGAATGTTATTTACAGTGGACCTGCAGTACTAACTTTGGCTCCATGGCTGAGATGTATTCGACTGAGATTCAAGGGCAAACAAGCCAAAATGGTGGTAGCAGAGGGGAAGGTATAATGGGAGAGGTACACTACCATAATCACTGTAAGGCACTGCATGATGACATCTTAGGCCCAGAGAGAAACCCTGCGGTCTGGTGTTTGGTACACACCAACCACATCTTACAAGAGGGCCTGAGCCTGCACCCACAGCCGTAAAGCCAGTTCACTTCGCAGAAAACAACCGCTCTCCTAATCTTTCATCTTCTTCCCGTTGTTCACATGAATCTTCGTAATTAGAAGACGTTGGGAAGCGAGTACCAATTTGAGGAAAGTGGAAATGATTTATTCTTCATAGAAAAGATGGCTTTAATAAATAAAGTTTTGCATACTCATGGAGGCTTACAGTGCTCTGAACGAGCCATGCCTTTCTTCTTTTTTTTTAAACACTCGTGTTCTTTGGCACCCAGCGCGCCACAGAGCCTACAGAGATACCAAAAAAAGACGTGAAGCCTACAAAGGGATGAACAAAATGCAAGTTACACGCAACCACTGTTTGCCCTTTTTATGTGAACAATTATATACCATATACATTATAATATGATACAGTATTGTGTTGCTTGATAATGAAGATGAATGACTCTGTAGAGGCTGAGTGTAACAGATTTTACTCTCCACAAATTGCATGGTACTAAGATTGATGGATGACAGAAATACATACAGTTGTGCCTGTAAATCAGAAAGTCTGGAGGACAGAAGGTTTCTGGGAGATGTTCAGTGTCACAGTGGGTTGTAGTTATTTTTGTTTGGCTTGAAATGACACTTTTCTGAACTTTTGACATGGCAGTAAAACGGTAATTACTATGCTGGACTGTACAGATAAGAAAAAAACAACTGGAGAATCCTGAAGATCAACCTACCTGCATTCTTTTATACGGCTTGCATCTCATCTGTGAAATGTGCTCCCACGCTCCAATATCTGTGTGTACATCCATTTAAAAACAATCAGTTTACAAATGGTATGTCAGGCCAGTGTTTTACAAATAAAACTAATCTAAGTAGAAAAACAGACGTATCAAAACAAATGAACTTCCACTCGGTGGAACACACATACCTCCACAAAGGCCCAACAATAGCTTTAAATTCAATCAGGCTGCACCAAAATGTATAGATATCAGTTCCCTTTTATATTGTTATGAGTTTTTTCATCAAGATCTATGAATTTTTTCCTGGGAAATCTGTAAAAATGTTTTGAATGTTAAACAACGTGTTAAAAAAAATCCTGGACCCTTGCTTTTGTCCAGAACCGCACCAAAATTGGATTGGTTCTATCTTGGCCCATGTCCCATCCTTCCACCAAGGGTTAGGGTTAGACCAAGAACAAACAAACCACCAGACCGACAAACAGACAGGGGTTGAAAACATAACATCCTTGGCAGTAAGAAAAAGGATATACTGTGGGTCAATCAGGGTCGAGTCGGAGCTGCACTGGTCCACCCATTAAATAAACATTATAATTATAACGTGTGTTAAACTTAGCCATTGATTTGACTATGAAGGTATGAATTTACAGTAAAAATCATTCATCAATCTCTCCCTGTCTGTTTGTTTTTGTTCATTGTGCTAGAACCTCAGCTTGCATTATATAATGTGGTAGTGGAGCTGTTAATCATTTTAAAAGCAATACAAAACCAATTTAAAGCTCCATGTAAAGCTAGTGTTAATGCCAAGTTTTATTTTATGAAGGAGGTTAGTGGGGCTCAATAAACATGGGAGAAGTTTACTGTATATCTTTATACGCAATGACATAAGAGCCGATGCAGAGTGTTTTATGTAAACACAATCTGCATGACTGTGTTACTGTCGAATACTAAAATTACTTTTCCATTTTAAAATCAGTGTAAGTCTCTGAGCGGATAATATGGCAAAAAGTCTAAGTGCTTTACAAGTAATGGGGAGAAAATCTATTTTATATATTCTGTCACTTTCAAGATTTTTATAGGTTATGTTTCTTTGTGTTTTTTTCCACAAAAAATGAGGAAGGATGAGATAAAGTAATTTTCTTGGATCACTTTTGTTGACATTGTTAGATTTCTGTGATTTTATCTATTTCATAGATCTTGTTGAAAAAAGTCTGGCATATTGATGGGACTGATATCTTTGCCATGTGGTGCGGACCAACATTTTTTTCTGAATCTAGCAGATATAAATGGGAAGGTAGGATTTTTGTTCAGTTGTAAAGTAATAAATAGGGCAACAAGCCAGTAACTACCACCCCTGTGTGGCTTGAATATTATTAAGTCAGTAGTAACTCAACTGTTTTTGTGTATCTTGAATAGTTTGGAAATCGTAAGTGGACTTTTGGGCCTTGGTGAAGGTATACACTCTAATATAGAGCCATTCTAGTTAAAAATGTCATCATCATGCACTGGAATGTGTGACCTACTGAGGAGATGTTGTAAGAATTGTTGCCTGTGTTCATGTTACTGAGCTGTTCAGATGACCATGTGATATCAGTCAGGGTAAATATGGATGTAAATATGTAAATGTATTAAATTATAAAAAACAAAACACTCTCAACTATGTTAAATAGAGAGATTGTAGTTTAGGACAAAAAGGTTGTTCACTGACAAGTCAGCGAATGTTTCACAACCTGTAATTCTCGACTCTCCCTTCTCCTGGCTTCATAAGTCTATCAATTTGTTTCTTTAATTCCTCTACTAGTAAAAATAGTGCCTGGAGAAATTGCACATGACCTATCACAAGAAGAACAACTGAGGTCAGATATGATCCCAGTTTAGCCTGGGTCACTGGACACTGTCTGAGTCCCTGGCTTACTTTGTGGGAGCCATTTACTAGTGTAGCACCACTCAGTCTTTCACAGGGAGGAAGCTACTCACCACAGAAATAACCTTTTGATTAATTATCTGTCGTTGCAATCAACACAAACACAACAAATCTAGACAATGATGATGTAAGAGTGTGTAGTGTTACCGCTGAGGAGGGTGGTAGAACCAGGACTGATGGAGCTGACTCTGGTACTGTAGCTGTCTGGGACCTTGTCCATCACTTTCTTGTTGCCTGCTTCAAGCAGCAGAATCTTCTTGCCCTGCAAGTTGGGATCCATACCTGTCGATAGTGGAATATTGTATCAGGATGTGTAGGACAGGAGAGGTGTCGCAGGTTTGATCCCTCCTGCTGCTGTCGGACTCTACAACCACTGTATGTTAAACTGACTTAACTGTGCATAATCATTTTCTATCTGTACAATTTCATATATGTGCAATATCGTTTTACTGTTTATATTTAGTTAACATTGTACATATTTCTATCTTTTATTGTCCCATGTGTTTATATTGCATGTTTTACCTATGTATTACCTTTACTGGCTGTTTATTTCACTATTTCCCCTTTTGCTGCTGTAACACAGTAAATTCCCTCATAGTGGGACTAATAAATAACTATCTTATTATCTTATCATATCATACGCCCTAAGAGAAAACACAGCACATAAGTAACAATGAGTCTCAGTAGTGTTACCAGAGAAGCCTTGATTATTATGGTATGGCTATCATTGTTTAACTTAGGGATTTTACCACATAACTGAGAGTATAATTCAAATAGCTTTCAGATTGACATGTGTCCATGTGAGTGCCAGCTATTTCTGATGCGGACAGGTCAGTAATAGCTGTCACACACTGACATGTGGCCACCGACACCACTCACCCAGGGAACATGCCATTGCAGATCCAACCATCCCTCCCCCGGATATGATAACATCATACACCTCATTCTCTCCAGGATGGTCCCCGTGTTGTGCACACACTAATCCTCTTCTGCAGATGTTTATGGCAGATACGTGTTTCTCGGCGACAAAGCACCGACCGAATCCGTGAAAGGCCAGCGCCGCCTTTGTGAGCTTGTGCATCATCCGATCTTCACGCTGTCTTCATATGAGACAATCCGAGTATTAAACAGTTGTGTATTAAGTCCAGCTGCAGAACCAGAGAGCCACACAGACGTTTCCCCTTGGATGTGTCCTACCACGAGCAGCTGTGCGCTCCAGCCATGTTGTGTGTTGACATTCGCTCCAGTGCGGGGTAGAGCGCTTCCGGGTTTATGGCCAATCGCCGGGCACGCTTTGACGCGGCCGGCGCTCTTCCGCTTGTGTCCACAGACGGTGCTGATGCTACTGCTACCGACGGCCCAGCTGCACAGACTGTCAGTGATACCCGGGTTTGTTAAATTGAGACTGTGTCGACTTTACGTCAGCAGCAGACCTATTTACTTCAGCGTGCGAACTTCAGAAGCGGCTGAAGAAAGAAACGTGACCTCAGAAAAACTCCTCTGTCACCAGGTCGGCGGCTCCTTCATCGCTTTCAACTTGTTGTTTCCATCGGTTTCTAAATTGTTTTTAAAGTGGCAGAAAACAGAAATGGAGCTTGTGTATAAGTATACGAGAAGCGCTAACGTTAGCTCACGTTAAATGCATGTTATTAAAACGACATCAGCCGCTGTTGTGGGCGCGGAGGTCCGGTTGCCATAGTAACCCCTCGACACAGACTGGATGAGGAGTTTGAAGAGAGCAACTTTATCCAACTGTTTCATTCAGATATGTTTATATGTTTAAATAAGTGTCTTTATTGTTGATTTATCACCACATCATCAAATTAGATCGATTGTTTAATCACCAGTGGGAAATATTTAGAGCCTCAACTTAAGTAAAATACCAGTAATATCACAGTGTAGAATTAAAACAGCAGGAACACAAGTATTGATTTAGCTTTATAGCTCATTTCAGAATAATCTGTTATATTATTGGATTAAAATGACTGATACATTAGTGTGTATCACATTCATTTTGCAGTAGATGATGCCTGAATCTGATTGAATTGAATTGAAGTGGAGTAAAAGCTTTAAGAAGAATCAAAGTAGAAAACTCAAGTAAAGTTAAGTACATGATACCTGCACTGTAACACATTTAAGTTATTTAACTCAACTATAGTCCTTAATTCTAATTTCTACCAATGGGTGTGTAGTGGAATGATTACGACATTATTCAACTAATACAGATCATCATCATCATCACCATCAATGTATAATATTTAATGTCTATCTATGTTGGAATAGACATATTAAATGACACAAAATTGAAATACTGAAGTTAAATAACAAAGTACCTCACAAACATATCTAGTAAAGTACGTGTACAATGTAAATTTCCACTTGTATGTGTATTTGTGTGGCTGGTGTCATTTGGTTATTTTGAGAGGGTATCAGGTAATATAAGATTTGTGAGTTTACAGTGTATAATCCATGTAATTGTATTTTTGGAAATGATGAAAAATGACAATTGAAAAAATCCCAACGAAATATCATAAAAGTTTAAAAGATATATAGAAGATAGACACACAAGCAGTTTGGTACTTCTGCTGGCTGAATGAAAAATTGACAGTTAAAAAATGTTGATGACCGAGGATTCTCTTCTTCAATTTTCTGGAATAAACACAATTTCACTTGTTTTTTTTTGTCAGACAAACATGTCTAAGGTGGAGGCCTTGGTACTGGATGGACTGATGTCGGATTTGAATCTCCAGAATCAGCGGAAGTCCCTGACTGAGGCCCTCAGACAACAGCTGCAGGAGACAGAGAACAGACATGTAGAGCTGCTTGAGAGGAGGATTCATCAGAACGCTCTCCTGTCAACAGATGTTCACCAGGAGACCCATGATAAAAAAGAATTGAATGCTCAGACCAAGTAGGTTTGATTGCTTGTCTTTTATGTTTTACTTTACTTATGATATATTTGCATTCCTACAGATCTTTTACTTCTTTCTAGACCTGTTGGAATGAGGAGATCCATCTCTACGTCTGCCCTGGCCTCAGTCAAAGATACCTCACGCCTTAGATTGACAGAGACGGCTAACTCAACTTCTTCCGCCTGGGTACACTGCTCAGTCACACCTAGCGATACACAGAAGTGTGAACGGTCCACTTTATCTAAAACAACACAGATGAGGAAAGAGGAGGAGGCCGAGGCTGAATGTCAGAAGAAGTTCTGCGCCCACCCAGTCCCCAGCCATGTCATGCAGCCTCTCTACCAGGAGATGATGGAGCTGCAAAAGAAAGAGAGGAAGCAGGGTCTCGAGCAGAGGAAGAACTTCTTGCTCTCTATTCAGAAACCTTTCACTTTCCAGGAGAGAGAGAAAGAGAAAAGGGAGAAGCTGATGGCTTTGTTAAACCAAATCTCACAGAAGCAGGAAAACAAGCCAGCTGCTGTCAGGAAACCTCCTCGCAAAGTGGAAAAGGATCCACTACATTCTAAGATGAAAGGTAGGATGATTTAAAACTTCAAATTACCTTTAAATTTAAGGTGTACAAGGTGCGACATCACATTGGCACATTGTATATATAAACAATCTAGTTCTTAGTATAATCCATGACAAAATGCCATCACAATCAATTACCCATGATTTGTCTGTATCTACGATCCTGGAACTGCAATGACAAAGCACGAGGACTCCATATGATGGTAGATATCAATACAAGGAGCGTAAGGTACTATACTGCCAGCTTAATCAAATACAGGCCTCTGTCTCTAATCTTGTGTGGCTTTATAAATAACAGTTATCAGTGAGTTGTGTGAAGTAAAAAAACAAATATTGATGCGTCATTCTCAGGTTACTAAATTTTTACAGTAATTAGAATAGGTAAGTATTTATCTCTAGAAAAGTTTTCAGATTTATCCATAATGTAGGATTAAAATGGCACACAGTAGAGTAAGGCTGAACAATCCTGCACAAAACTGAAAATGTATTCTTGATTTGTCCCTAATCTTGTCCTCAACAAAATGAAGAGGTTCTTCTTACTCCCAGGCATCATTCATAATGTAGTAGTTTTTTGTTGTTGTGTAAACCTGCTTACAAATACACCAACAAACAAATAAACCATCAAATCAACAGAAACAGATTAAAACACAAGCTCCCTTTCGGAGGTAATAATGTGAGTTGTAGCCCTTTAAGAAAAGAGTAGATCTCTGTTCAAAAACTGGACAATCAGATTGTTGCTCCGATTTTTAACAAGTCTTGATTAATATCCTGACCTGAAGCTTGTACCTTATCTGACTGTAACTCTGTGCAGACCAGGAGGAGGTCGGCAGGACAGTCCACACTCAGACAACCATGCGACAGGTGAATTCCTCTGCACCCTGCATGCCAAAGCTCAGCACCGCCAAGCGCACCAGGAAAGAAAAACTGGGCTTCCTGGATGAGAAGCCCAGCTTCCAGCCAAAAATCATCCAGCAGGTCCCAGATTTCCACAGGCTGCACAAGGCCTTGCAGAAAGAGGTGCTGAGGAAATCTCAGAGTAGAGATGTGAAAAAGTGTCAGCCCTTCAACCTCCGAACATCAGCTCTGCCTGAAAGACAAAGAAAGACGAGCACAGAAAAATCTCAGGTAAAAACTTTCTTTCGCCCCTGACATGTTGAGTTGTTTGTTAATATTGCTTTATTGGCCATTTGCTCAGTTGTTGTGATTCAAGCGTTCGTTTCAGTGCAGTTTAATTCCTTCTTAGATTAGATGGTGGTAATTTCATTAAGTTAATTCCAGTTTAATTAAAGTGTTTTTCATTAAGTCAAGTTTTCAGATTTGTTGGTAGCATATTAAATCAGGATAAAGCCTAACTCTTCTCCTGAGGTGGTGGTTTCTCTGCAGGAGTTACATAAGACATTCAATGCACCGGGTCCAGATGGTTTCATGTTATGGTTCTACATCACATCCACCCACCACTTTATCAAGTCCATACCCTTCTCTTTTTTTTGTAAGGACTTGAAGCAACTCAACGTCCTTAAAGTCCCCAATGTTCTTCACGACAAGCTCCTTTCTTAAATTAACCAAAACTAACCTAAGACGAACAGATGTTGTGGACTGGTTGGTGGTCTGTTACATATTCCTGTGGTCCAGTGTAGCAGGGGAATTTGACCAGGTCACATTTTACGTTCTTGTCCTTGGGAGCAAAGTGTTTGATGATGAAAGATTTATTGAATCGTTTGTGTTCTTCTGTGCTGTGTGTGTAATTTTAGGGGTCGTTAAGGCCACTTCCCTCAGATGTGGAAGTGTAAAGCAATTTAGAATATGTACGGTAGGCCATGTTCACAGAGGGAATATTCCCCTCCTTTGAACTATTGTGTTTCAAAGTTTCTCCACCTCGTAATTTATGAAGTTGAACTCAAGCTCCATATCTGCAGTACTGATCTTTATTTTTAAATCTCTTTTATATTCATCAAATTTATCAACAGGTAATGTTTAATTTTCAGCTTTTTTATTCAGCATTTCACAAAAATATAGCAACTAGTCTGCTGCCCGGAGTCGTCTTATGTTGTATGATATGAAAGAAATCAGCATGCAAATTACATCCTATAGGTTTTTAACTTATTATTATTTAAACGTTATCAATATTCAATACTTTATGTAATAATAAGTCAAACACTACATTTTGTTTTCAGCCAACAAAGATGTCTTTTCACTCTCATTGACAGGAACCAAAACTAGGTCATCTCAGTAGAAGTAAGTCCCTTGGGGCCTTAACGTCACTGTCCACAGACACACTGCCCACGTACATTACAGATGCTGTGAGGCAGCGCAGCATGGCCATCAGGTGAACTGCATAGTTTATAATTTTTTCCTTTTTAAAAACCTTTACACCTTACATATTGGGATCTTATAAACTTTAGAATGATTTTTACACCTTACAGAAAATCCCTGGAGCTGAGGGACAGTAAGAATCAGGAGCATGAAGAGTGGTTGAGGAAATATCAAACGAGGTCCCAGGCAATGAAGAAAACAGTCGCCCTCCATGCAAAGCTGCTGGACCCACACAGCAGCTTGAAAGAAGTGTATGATGACAAACTAAAGCTACACACGTAAGTACTGGTCAAGTGAGGCCATTCGTTCTTGCAGTGTTGCAAACTTTGAAGGGCACATCAAAACGACCACACACGCCTGCCACAGCAGCTCAGACTATAATCTTTTCTTTTACATGAAGGATGGCGGACCAGCAGAGGATGAGAGAGTACATGACAGAGTTACAGCACATGAAGGCCCGAGTAAGTGAACGCCCTTATCTCTTCGAGCAGGTGAAGCAGGTGAGTGACACAAGGCTTCCATATTGCATCATACTGTAAATTACATGCGTTTACAATGAGTTTTTACTGGCAGAGAAACGCAAAAGCTCTCGCGGAGCAGACGTACAGGGACAAGCTGAGGAAAGCTGGGTTCATGGAGCAGTTTGTCGAAGAAAAAGCTGCCGCGACAGAAGAGACATCCTTCTCTTCCAGATCTGAGGACGACGCCTACGAAAATGACCAAGGACGTGAAAATGACTTTCATAGCAGGTACGGGGGAGAGAGCATTTTTAGCAGGTTTTGTTCGTCCAGTATTTAATCCCAGTGTGTCCGGTAAAATTATGAATAGCACTGCCGCCGGGGAGCCAAGGAGTTCATGTGGTTTGGTCATATTGTATTACATAATTTGCTGAGCTTGGCCTGCAGTCTTTAGCGAAGAAAAGAAAAGTACTAGCCAAGTAAAAGTTCGATGTAATTACAATATGGCCATTTTCTAACCCCACATGTCCCCACATTTAGGGAAGGAAATGTAGACGACGGGGAGAAAATTGAAGATGTGGAAGAGGAGAGCGTGAAGTCCAAAGAGGAAGAAATGCCATGATCAAAAAGGTCGAGACGCCACAGTTTTCTGTGGCCTCCCCACCAGAAAACAACACTGTGCTCAGGAATGATTCATGTCATGGCAATCCGCACCAAGCGTTTGATAGTTTAAGATGTGCAAAAGTACAAATTATAAAATGTTCTGAACTTTGACATTCATGAATGTCACAGCTGGGAAATGATAACGTTTCCTACATAACTGCAAACTCTTTATATGTGTGGGTAAGTAATTAATAAGTAAGTACAATTTCATATGCTTTGAGTTTGACACATCCAGAACACATGAAGATACAAAATGACAAATGAGAAAACTACCAGATGGTTTGTGACTTTAATTTTTTCAAATTAAAGTGTCTTTTCCACTTCCTTTAAACATACTTTTCATAGTTAAGTTAGAAAAATTCAATACATGTATATGTTTTGATTGGATGGGACACAAGGCATCTGACCTGCATATTTTCTCAGATGAGGTTAAACTTCCCGGTAATTTCTCCAGCCACACTGGCACCTAAATAAACAACCCCTTCACCGTGCATCTGCATTTTCACACAGAGCAACTCAGCGGTTTGCTCCCAGGCCCATAGACCCACATCAAGTAGACGCTTGTTGTTGCACGTTCGCTGTCTTGCCTGTGCCTGGACAGCAAACGACCAGAGATTTCGAGAGATCGTTTTAACTTACAAACCACATGGGAATGTCTGGAAATGTATGTAATCATAATCAAAAAGTCATCATGTGAACCGAACCCCCACATACCATATGGTTACTTTAGTAGGCTAGTGTGTCATGCATTCAAGCTATGGGAGGCCATTTTTAGGTCAAAATATCGTGAGAAATCTCTAAGGGATTTTTCTTTAGGTAATACTATGGAAATCTGAGTGCAAATGTACCATAGAAAGAAATATCTAATATGTTATACAGTAAATGGCAGAGAAAAAATAGTACGACTTTCAGGGTATTTCAATTTGTATATATTTTGTGCATAATAACTAACTGAGAATTTATTTTAAGCCAACATGTTGTCATATAGATCTTATAGATGCAATAAATAATCACAAAGTCCCCTCTTTGAGATCTGAAACATCACATGACAAAGCTTCAAGGGCTCCATCCTATAAGGTTGTCATGGGAACTGCGTATCCCTCCCCACTCCTGCCTGATAGTCCCTCAGGGGGATCGCTGTGCACCTCTGATTCCCCCGGTGTACAACCTGTTAGATAATATCCAACCTGCATGCATGAAAAGCGCGAGGCAGCAGACGCCCGCAACGTCTCTTTAGACAAACTGCAGAGCGGCGGATGAGTGTGGAGGCTGAGAGCGAGGGAACATACACATCTCATTTAGATTAATGAGAGGCTGTGCGCTTGGCCGCCGAATGTAATGATCACGCTGTTTGAGGAGTGGCTTTTCTAACCGGATGAACAATATAATTTCACGAAGGTGGCGCGTTCAGGTCTCTTATTATTTCAGCCACTGTGCAATATTAAAATTCCCACACATTTAATTCTCTAAATACATGGTTTGAACATGTAGGAAGGCGAGGACACACCCTGGAATAGATGGTAGGGGCCTCAAATGGACTTGACCTACCTGAAAACATGTGCAAATTACACTGTGCGAAATGCTTATGTTTTCTGGTTATTTTGTTGGTTATTTTAATTCCCGGTTTGTTTGAATTCACTTGATCATAAAGTAAGAGGGCAAAGGCCAAGTATTTGCTGAGGTGCAGTTTATGTTGTGAGTGCAGAGTTGTTTGTTGAGTCTGTGTGTGCGTTTTAGTCCTTGCTTCACCTGCAGGAGGAGCTGTGGCTCGCTGCAGCCTCTCCGGAGCAGAAGAGAGAGATCCCTCTTTTTCTCCTTCAGTGGCATGAATAATATCCCCAGTGCTGGAGAGAGAGCACATCAAGAGGCGAACGGCAAAGGGAGAGAGAGATAGCAGCCAGCGTGACAGATTAGAGCGTGGCAGAACTTGTCTCCCTGACTGACTGCACCGTGGGAGAGAGAGCAAGTGCACCAGAGTGACAGGCTATAGGCTGCTGCCTGCACACACACAAACAGACTCACACACAGACACACAAACACGCACGCACACACACACCTACACACACACACACACACACACACACATACACAAATCCACAGACCCTCAGCCCAGCTGCACCAGAAGAAGTTCAGAGAGAAGACTGACCTCCAGAAGGTACAGTATGAGTGTGTCTCAACCCTGGGAATCATATCTCTGTATATCTGTCACATCATGAGGAAATCAGCTGTCTTGCGCTCACTTGATGCTCCACTTTGTTTTCCAGGTGGGTCTGGGGAAGTTTTGGATTCACTCGACTGTTATGGCTTTGCTCAAACTGAGGCTCCTCGTCCTGTAGAGGATTCTTGTGCGTCTCCAGTCGCGAAGCAGAAGTCGTCTCGTGCCGTCAGCCTGAGGGAGGATGGAGAAGCTGTCAGAAAAGGAAAAGGAGCTGATACGAGGCAGCTGGGAGAGCCTGGGAAAAAACAAAGTTCCTCACGGTGTCGTCATGTTTTCCAGGTAATGTCCTTCTGAATCAGTTGGATTTAGAGGGAGTAAGACAGTAAAGAGACCTGAAAATAGAAGAAAGCATTTAACGATTGTTATTCTCAGCAGTTAACCCATGATTTAAATGTATTCTAATATTATATATATTTATACCTAAGTGATGGGGTATTGCTATTTTTTCTGTTTCTTGATATACTGTGATGTTAGAACATGTAAAACATGTATAAAGAGGATCACGCTAAATCCTTCGCTGAACACTTTCACCATGCAGACACCGGAGGCTTGACTTGTTGCTTGGCGACAGACTGCAATAATCCACAATTTACTTTGAGATAGCTGCCGTTAAATCACACGCGGGCAGGAGAGATGCATGATTTGTAGATTGATTCTGGGTCTGTGTGAATGTTTGGCAAGCCCAAGCTGTCTGTATACACCTATAGAAAAGTGTGGTATTTGTCTGTGGTAGACTGTTTGAGCTGGACCCCGCACTCCCCAGTCTTTTCCACTACAACACAAACTGTGGCTCCACACAAGACTGTCTTTCCAGCCCAGAGTTCCTGGAACATGTCACCAAGGTGAGCTCTGTGCACCGCAGCGACCGCTACAAGCATACACATATTCAAAGTCTTGGCTGAAGCAGGTTTTAAACACTTTGCATGTGCATGTGTGTGTCTGTGTCCACCAGGTGATGCTTGTGATCGATGCAGCGGTCAGCCACCTGGACGACCTTCACACCTTGGAGGACTTTCTGCTCAACCTCGGCAGGAAGCACCAGGCAGTGGGAGTCAGCACACAGTCATTTGCTGTAAGACCAACATCACAACACGACTCTCGAGAATCAATTTCACAAGGGAATGATCTGTTAGAAAATATGTTTTGGTGTGTGTTTGTTTTGACTTGTGCAGGTGGTGGGGGAGTCCCTTCTCTACATGCTGCAGTGCAGCCTGGGCCAGGGCTACACGGCGCCGCTGCGTCAAGCCTGGCTCAACATGTACACCATCGTGGTAGCAGCCATGAGCCGAGGGTGGGCCAAGAACGGCGAGGACGAGGCCGACTGAGGCGCACAGCGGGAGCTGCCGAGCAGTTGCTCTCAAATCAGTCAACATGGTTGCCATGGAATAAGGTTGTGTAACTTGCAGCATTGTGGCTTCGGCTGCTGTACATTTGCTCTGTGAGTGGGGTCACGTAGTTTAGCGAATGTATGGTGTGGTTACACTTTGGGATCGACCTGTAGCAGAGTTTATTTTCTTGGCCGTGGATGTTTAGCTGCCAGGTGATGCTGTGGGGATCTGATCCAGTCCGCTCTGGTTCTCCTGAGGTTGGACCTGTAACCTTGGCTCCTCTCACTGAGAAAAAGGATCAAACAGTTTCGTCTCTTTGTTTATAATGGCTTTGATATATATACTCAAATGATACCAGTGACTGTAGTGGTCTTTGTGCTGTATCATAAAAAGATTTGCACAATTGTGAATCAGTAGATGTTTTATTTAGCATCACACACTACTCAAACTGTGATGCTTACTGTGGCCAGCACGGCAGCTCTCTATCCAACTGGAACACAGTGATACTTACTAATACACGCTCAGACCTTTGGGACAAAGCAATGTGATCTCACAGAAGGAAATCCTATCATCACAGTCATTACTGTGTTTTTTAGGAATCTTGCACATCATGACACCTCTTTTTATGTGTGTGACCTTGTTATCTAACATTTAATGTATTGATTATATAAGCAAAGCACTCTGAGAGCTTTCCTCAGTGATCTATGACTGTTAAGGCGTCTGTGTGCACCTTTCTCGACATGGTGTGTGTGATGCTCTCTTCTGCAGAGGTTGTGAATACTACGATAGGCTTCAGCTGACTGTTAAACTCTAACCTATAGACTGTTATTTGACCTTTAGAGTGTAGATGTAAAGGGCACAGAGGAGGAAGTATAACATCGTTGTCCCTTGGCTTTGGGTCTCCAGTTGTTGTTAGTGCAAAGTAGTTTTGTTGTACTGTACTCGATTATTTCAGTGATGATTATTTAACTTGTGTTGTCGTGGCTACAAACATACTACTGCCTCGGATTTAGAGGGGAAGATGAGCAGAGTTACACGTGTTTCTCCAAAACAGGAAGTGAAATCGGGAGTGACCATTTTTTACTGGTCCATGAAACTGAGACGAACTTGGTTTAATTCTTAATCCATTTCTATATCCTGACAGATATGGATTTTTCTGCCCGATGCTTATACTGATATTTATAAAAAAAAGACTTCAGCAATGATTCTTAAGAAATTGTTATCAAACCCTGATGACAAAAAAAGTGATTGTCGTTTAGATTTTACAGGTAACCAAAAGCTTTATTATAAATAACTATAAATGACTACAAATACGACCAAATAAATAGGACTTTAATTAAGGAAATAAACATAAATTCAAATTTGTTCACATATCTGCAATGTTTATTCGGTATTTTAACATATCGACAAACAAAAATGTTGATACCCCTATGTCTATAGTATCGATAAGGATTTTATTTATTACCAACAGAACAAAGAATACAGATCCACTGTGTGCTGACTCCAAAATGTGTGTATTCCTATTATTGCTGCCATAACACTGTATACATCATCCTCGGCTGGTATTTACATTCATGGTCATATCGCCAAGTAACTTAGCAACAGTGCGCCAAGTATTAGATAATAACACCATACAACTGTAAATCCAAGCTGCTGATATGTGGTTATTATCGCTTTAGTCTGAGTTTACATTTACAAAGATTATTTTTATATTCTGAAATGTATGTGTAGTCAAACTTTGTTCATCTTTTTCGTTTTTTTCCAAATGTTATGTACAATATATCCTCAAGAAGTATAACCCTGTGTTGATTTACCTGTTTGTGAACCCAATACAAGAGAACATATAGGCACATTTGCTATAACCAATATAATAGAAATGTTATCACCATCTAAATGAGGTTTCTGTTGAAGTATTTAATCCCTGCAGAGTCTGTTCAGTCTGTAGCCCCATAGTTATACTGTTTGTTAACTGATTGTGTAGGTGGTGTATTTTTATAGTGATTCTTTTCTTAGCATCAGTCCACAGCCCTGTGCAGGTTGTTATTCTCCCTGACTGTTTTTTGAAGTAACCTGACGTTAGGTCTTTTTTAGCATCCAGCCGCTGGAACGTTACATCCAGATCTGTACATATTGGGTGTGTTACTGTCTACCTCATTAATATCAGCTGCTACTGAACAGCGATGACTTCACTTAGTTGTCCTTCAGCCGAAAAAATGATTATTAGAGTTAATACAAACTCAATAGGAACTAAATTGTAACCTGGATTCCATGCTACACTTTGAAGAAAAACATGTTGTGTCCTCACTTGAGACTAAATAAATAAAGTGATCTGTGGATATTCTCTTGCTAATCGAGGTCAGTGTGTTTTCCTCACACTCACAGATTGTTATTGTCAGAGACAGACGATGGTTACGACATAGTGGTCAGCGTTTGAAATCAATCACAGGACGCCTGATTTCCTTCCCGCTGACAGCCCCATCCCTTAGCGTTACGTAAGAGCCAAGCGCCGAGTGGCTCATCGCCCTTGGCTACAGAGACGAGGGCGACTTCAGGCACATCAGCCCGCTTACTCATGCAACTGCACAATGTCACATCACGACTGTTTACAGAATTTAACTAAACTTTCAAGAATTTCACAAATTTGCCCATGGGATCTTACAGCCTGGAGTGTTTGGTATTTTGGATTTTCCTCCCAAAAGACTGTAAAAACCTCACAGATCTTCAAACGTGTTTCGAGTATTATCAGCTTGTGTGTGTGTTTTTGTCAGTGAAGACTCACAGTAGTGACGGACACGGGGAGGGGAGGGTGCTTACGATGAATTATCTCAATGCACAGGGCTCATTTCTCCCATATAGACAATTTGGTTGTATCATTGTAAAAGTCACATCTGGGAGCTGGCTGTCCGTTCTGCTGCTGGAGCAGAAGCTGACATGGCCTTAATCTGTCACCCCGCTCTGCCAGCACTTTGCTCTCCCTCTCTGTCCCACTGACAGTCTGATGTATTTATGCTGGATCCACGCTCCACGTCTCACTTCAACCCACAGATGGTCACTGGACTCTGCCTCGACCTTCTCTCAGGTCACAAGTGCTTAGACGTGCTGCTGCAGAATCCACTGTGCTCCCACATAAACCACAGCATGTGTTAATATCCCCCTGTGGTAATTAATTAGTCGGTCCCTGCCTCCTGTAGCGCACGAGGATTTGTCGTCTGGAGAGGGAGCCTGCGAGAAGAGACAAACATACATTATTTTTAGAAAGTCTGCGATGTGTTTTAAAATGATGGGGTTTTCAACGTTGTCATGGCAACTGTTAAGTGATGGTCCAGATTCGTGAGTGTCGGTGCATTTGGGGGGTGGGGGGCTGCATCCTAAATCATGCAGCGGAGAGGAGCGAGCTGAGCGGACAGTGACTGTGCATGCAGCCTCAGGTTAATCAGGTTTTGCTCCGGTAGCTCTCGAGGAGCTGCAGCCCCGCAGCACCAGCCTGCCAAGCAACAAGCTCCACAGTGGGACCGAGCCGTCTGTCAGCAGCTGCTGCAAGCACGGGCGAGCAGTCGAAGATGAAGCTGGTGTTAGTCATACATTCTCTAACTGACTAATACACCCTGTAAATAGACCAATACGATGTTTTTGCATCTCAATACTTTCTAAACTCACAATCATGTTCGCTCAAAACCCAATTGTTCCTGCTGAAGATGCATCACAGATAGATGTCATAAAGGCTGTGTAATTTCCTTAAATATAGTTTTTAACAAATGTTAATACCTTATTTGGTTTTTAGTATTTCTTTGTGCAGATTAGCCAAGTTGCTGTTGACCTACACTGAATAAACACCAACAGCGTGTCTGATTGTATACGGTGTTCACACAGACGATTGGTTGAGGCTGCTGCTGCTCCGCTAGCATAAACAATTTATATCTGGGCTTTGTAAACATTGCTTTATTTAATTTAAGATGTTATGGTAGCAGGATGGTGTCTGGGATTGGCTGAAATAAACTCCTGTGCCAATGTTGGCTGTGACAAGGCATCGTGTTGTGCAGTGCAACAGTGTAAATCATTTATGTGTTTTTAACATTGTAAAAAGAGATGGACAACTCCACCTCTCACCATCCAGAAGTGAAGCCGAAATATCCCCGCTGCCATCTTGCGCTGATGACGTCATTTGGAGACAGCGTCTGCAAAATAGCGATTGAGGGAAGGCGCCATGATGCGATCGTGAGTATACCTCAGATGTCAATAATGATGTTTCACGTTGTTTTTATAGCATCAAATAACATCGGTAAGGTACGACCTATCTAAAATGACAGAAAACATCTTTTAGAACAAAAATTATTTCACATGCACTTGCATTTCCTTTTTAGTCTTGCCCATGTCCCATTCCGTAACATGGAGGAGGTGGGGTTTATGACCTATACTGCAGCCAGCCACCAGGGGCTGATAGAGACGAATTATCTTGACTTTTTAGCAGCTGTTGTGTCGTCCGTCTTTACAAACAGTCTATGGTTTAAATCGTTATGCAGGTCTATGGCTCAGAGGAACAACATCTAATTGAAATATATGTATATAAGGCTTACTTTTAAAATCAATTTATTGTTGGATTTCTCAGGATCTGACAATTGTCAAAACAGTATTGCCAGTCTAATCCTTTAATATAGAGTGTAAGGGGATCAATTCAAGCTTGAGTAAGCATACGGTGCCCAATTAAATCCACTGAAATTGATTTTCTATGGTTATTTCTATGGTACTTACTGGTTTGCTGCATTAGATTACCTCTCCTGACACTGCTACATATACTGCAGGGAAGGCCACTCATACCATTTTTCACAGACAGACATTTTTTCAGTTTAATAAGGTGATCTTTGTCTGAAACATTTCCAATCGAACTGACGAAACAATCTATAGGAAAAGGCTCATGCTTTTTCCTATAACTACTTCCAAGGTCAAATACAAATGTTCAGTGTCTACTTTGAAGCCAAAATGGATGAGAGCTCCCTATTGCATTTGGAGAAATGAAAATGCAATTATCCAATGTCATCAAATCACATTAACACATAGCAAAATTCCTCTTTTAGGGAAGGACAGTAAAATCTCCAGGGGAGCTACTGAGTGGACTTTGTATTTACAAGGTTAAGGATCAACTTTAAATCTTCCTTCCTTGCTAATGACCTTTGTTTTCCGGCCTGAATTTCTTGCTCCTACTTGGAGCTTCTATATTATGCAAATACTAAACAACAGCAACTTATTGAGCTAGATTTGCATGTTGAAACTAACCCATATGGGAGCGACAATATGTCTGCTACAGGAGGAAGAGGTGTTGTCTATTCTCGGCATCTGGGCAGGAGAAAGTCAAGTGGCCGCCCGTGCACCCAGAGGAATTCACCTTTCACTGAGAAGCGTGCTCTCAGCAGTTGCCACGGGTGACAGGGGAAATGTCAGGGACTTTTCTTTCTTCCTGCGTAACTCTTAGTAATGAAGAGGCACTGTATATATTGTCAGGCATGCTATGTTATTTTTTCTTTTGAACCATTTCTTTGCTGGAAAGTCACATCCATGCAGTCAGTGTGAGATGTCTTGAGGATATACTTTGTGAAGTAGTATTTAAGCACTGTGGTGTTACCACTTTCCAATGTGGTTTGGATAAAAGCAGACGCTTGTGCAATCATTTGCAGTATCCACCCTCTGATGTGGCTTCATAGGCCAAGGAGGTCTGTAGTACATACTGTACAGAGCTTTAATTGTGTTGAGGCTATAAAGCTGGAATGCGTTCATTCGTAGTTAAATGAAGATATTCACTGTGTGATTTTGTTTGGATAGGTGTTCTGATCAGAGGCATCACTGGAATTTCATATTTTGCGAAATGCGTTTATGAGAAGGCTGATATATTTTGTGACTGTACATTAAATATGAAGCTCCTGCTAGCAGCTGATTAGTTTCTACTCAACTCAAGCACAGAGGAACACCGCTAGCCTTTGTACAAATGTGAAAAAACCCATTTAGCCATAGTCATAAAAAGTTTTAGTTTTACAAGAAGTTGTGTTTGAATAACGTCTGTCCCTACTTTGGAGACCACACCTAGAGTTGCACTCAGTAGAGCGTATACCTCTGTCAATTCCATACAGCCCCCTTATGGGGCCACATTTAAATTCACTAGACGCAGATTTTTATTTTGACCTTAACCAAATTTCCCACTCAGAAATACCAATCCCCTAAACATGTCAGATTTCAAGACCAATGAATAATTGTCTGAAAAATCGACAAAAATTTGGAAAAAACGCCCGATCTGACTATGCTTAAGGAAAAAGTTCCTGGATCCTCCCCTTGATGCGGATCTATTTTTTGCAGATCCAGACAAACGAGCAGATCCAGGACTTTCACTTTCTTTAGCATGTTGAGATTGGGCGCTAGCCTTGGTGGAGGTATATGTCCCTCTCGGTGTTAAATTGTAGGATTAGTCAAAACACGGTAATGTGCACATTTCCCTAAGGCTCATTACAGTAGGCCTACTATTAACCTCCATGAAAGTCTGAATCCCTGGCTTTCAAAAAACCCTCATCACAGACCAAAGTAGAGGAGAGAAACAAGCAGTTCATGGCACAAGATGAGTGGGTTGAGATGAACTCATTTTAATATCAGATCACAGAACTTCACTTTGACAGATGAAGACTTGTCAGACTGACAGAGATCACTCTCAAAGGCAGAGCGTCACTCAGCCTCAAACCTCCTGGGCATCTAACAACCCACATTTACAGCAGGCTCAGATTTGAAATCACGTACTTATGAGACACACATTTTATAACCCAGAGACATGAACACATCTGGAAAGTTAATGCCCGAACAGACCTTGGATGGCCGGGCACGCAGAGCATGAACAGACATGACAGGATAGGATACAATAAAACTAGTTAAGCATGATAATGAACAAACCTCCTGCATGGGACATTAGAGCCAAGAATACCCTAATACGTTTTATTTTGTGTTTTTCTTTCAAAGGAAAGTGTGTTTAATGATCTGTGAAACAAGCTTCTGGAGGAGAAACCCACAGGAGAAGCTCTCTGAAGTTTTTTCTTTTCAAACAGATTTTACTTCATGATACCGACCACATTCTACACTCTCTGCTGCCAGCTTTCATCTGCTTCATACAGAATGAGGAACTAGAATTAGTTTCCTCATAAAACAGAGCAAACACATTTCATTTCATGAAATAATATGTCATCAATCTTATGAAAGTAGAAAACATCACATCAAAGGCATTTGATTTTATATGAGTAATGTTTAAGTCGTTAAATAAACTAAAAGGGGAATTCTGGTATTTTTCAACCCAGGAGCCTATGTATATAATTATGGATGTGTTAATGAAGAAGTTCACCTCTGCCAGCAGCTGTGACATTAGCGAAAGAAGTTAAAATATAATCTTAAGGGGCAAATTCTTTCACCAATAAATGTTGCAGAATTCTGATCAAAGACGCAGACTAACAATTTGAGTCTTTTATTGATGATAGAAGTACATTTAGTGGAGATCTGGTGGACTGTCTCAGTTTCCCCATAAGCTTACATTGTAGCCTCACACCCAATTTTACAAACAGAGGGCCCAGTTTGCAAAATACCAGAATTCCCCTTTAAATCCACAATCCTGACCATTCAGCTGTTCTGATGGGAACTGATCAAGAACACATTGAAAGAAATAAGACAATGGAGTAGCAATTGATAAACTGCTTCTTTTTTTATCTTTGACGAAGAGCTGGCTCATACATCATACAATGATCAATATGCTAAAGAGAAAACAGCAGCTGATTGAAAACACCAAGGCACCAACAAGGACACAATACAATAAAACATCTTAAAAGAAAAAGAGACACAACTGCTCTGATGTGGAGACACAGTAAGTTATCTTATTATTGAGCTTTAAGCCTATTCATAAAGTTTATAAGGACCTTGGACACAGCAGTTGACAGAAGAGTCTCTGTCCAAGATCTGCACATTTCTCCAGAGCTTTCACCCAGGTCACATGGTCTTCATCAAAGGCTAAAATTTGTTGAGTTGCCAAAGGACTATTGAGCTTAACATTCTACTAAGCATCTTAATTACACCTTCCTACATGTTTTAGCATAAAACTCGAAATATATTATTCTTTCTTAAAGGTTTCAGAAAAAGCAAGTAAGTGGATCTTAAGAGGAGAGACTGTTTCACCAACATGTTGACAAGTTTCAAAACTGAAAGTCTGAACAACACAGTTAAATGACTAATTAGCAAAAACTAATCTACTGATGAAGACCATGTGATATTATCGAAATCTGCGGAAAAAAATCTCAAAAGCAGCTCATGGGTGAAGACTCTTTTGTTTATGTCGAAGTGGAATGAGTTCACTGCTGACAAATAAATAAAAATGAAGTACCCATTGACTATCACTGTGAGAATGAGAATCACGACTCTGGGTTTTTGAGTTTTTATGTCTTGGTCATTTCCTCCACTCTTTAGTTTTCAGTCCATGCAGCATATTTCAGGCCATGCTGGATTGTCACACGAATGGGAGTTTTTCTTCAAGGCACAGCAAGAGACAAGAAAATAAAATTTACATTCAGGTCTATGAGAAAACCTTTCACCCCCACCATGACGAGAAAAACAAAAACAAAAAAGATACAAACCCTGCAAACACACAGGCTGACGGCAACTCATGTGAAATGTTACTGTCGATGCATACCTATAACAACACAGTTTACATGCAGTGGAGTGTCACACAGAATAGAGCTAACTGACATCATGGGGCTGTAGCGTTAGGTTTTGCTATTTGTAGTTGGGACATTTTAGGATAAATAAACTTGAGCCATCATGGTAACAAGATACTTAAACATAGTTTTTTTTACAGGGGTTGGTACTTTTAATGTCACATTTATCATTTCATGTAACTTGTAAAATGGATGAATTCTATGGCCTGTTTTCAACCCATAGTGTGCTTCTAAATTTTGAGTCTTGTTTTTCTTTCTTGCTGAAGGTTAGATGAGACGACTCTCACGTGTACTCTATCTGTTGAATATGAAGCTGTCGTCAGTAGGTTAGTCAGGGATGGGTAATATTTAGGAGGAAATTGCAATGAACAAGTCATATCTGAGAAAGCAATAACAACACTAACACTATATTAAAATTAAAACAATATAACATAATTAACACAGCCAATGTTTAGACAAGTATTGGACTCTTCCTACAAATAAAAACTCCAAATATGATTGGCTGGAAAGATAAAATGCACACATCGTCCCTACAAGTGTAAACACTGATTATTACAACTTCAAATTATTTCACAGAATAAGGAAATTATAGTACAGGCATAAGTGGGGTGGGTTGCTGACTTTGTTTTTCTGTTAGTTAGCAGAATTACACAAACACTTCTAGAACCAAACTTTTTTCATTTTGGAGACGATCCGGACTCTGGGGCTTCTATCAAAGTTACTTAATTGGAGCGTTTTTCAACATTTTCGTTGATTCCTAGAAAATAATACATGAATTAAAGAAATTCAGGGGACTGATGAGTGCATGTCAAAAGGTGCAGATCCAATTAAAAATCAGAATCAAATTAATTTAAATGTGATTTTGTAAGGAGTCTCTTGCACCTTGACAAAGATACGTGCTCTCTGAGCGCCTTGCAAATTTAATCTAATAGTTTTAATAATATTTGATTTAATTTTAGAACATTCAGTGAATTTTCTGTCTAGGCCATCTGATGTAAAAAAAGTCTGAGTTAATGTGGATAACATTGGTTGCAAACCGAAACACCCACAAATTCTGGCGTAGAAAATAATTAATTTCATTAATTCATTCATTCATTCATTCATTCATTTAATTTTCCTAAAAGACAAGATTGCTGCCTATTGAAGTGTAAAATGTTCGTTTTTAATTAATACAAAAATCATGAATGTTATATTTAACATGATGACATTAGATAGATTTTCTCTCAGCTCCACCAACTCTGACCAATCTTCTCATCTTACACTCAGCAAGAAACAAAATTAGCTCAATAATAACTTTTCATTTCATTTAGATAAATAAATAAAGGTACACTTGTGTCATATACACAGTCAAGACAGCAGAATTAGGGAATACTCTGATTAAGATGAAGCGACTTTGCAAATCCCTGCTCGCTCTCAAGTGCTTCCCCGTCGCAAACGGAAGCACAACATCAATGACACCAAAAATACAGTAGCAAAAATAGCAACCTGAAGTTGATGATGGTTACAACAAAGCTTCAGGTTCAGTCAAGCTGCTTGTGCCTCCGCGGAGAGGGTCCACATTTATTACAGTGCATCTCTGACTTACATTGGGCCCTCCGTCTGTCTGCTCTCTCGCTGCAGATGGCTTCACAACTCGCTGCCCTCACCCTCATCCTCCCCGAGCTCTGCTGCCGAGGAACCAGATATCACCCGCGCCCGGACATCTCTGTCAGTCAGCGGGGGCGGGCCTGCTCACACCACCCACTCTGACGGGAACTTTCACCCCCGCTCGTGAAGTGGCACCGCATCTCTGATCTCTGATATGGGCCGTTCCACCTCAGTCGCTTTTCGTTACGTTTAACTTGCACGTGAAGCCACAGAAGCACATTAAAGTTGTTTTATCGAGATTGATGTGTGGTTGTCATGTCAGTTAGAAATATACATTTATGATGATGTTAATTTGAATCCTGCTCCTGTATTCTTACGCTCCCTTCCTCTCCAGGTTCCTCATCATTTTAATCTCAGGGTGGTGAGGCAGCTAAGTTAGAGTCTGAGGTCAGAGGCAAAAACGTAGCATTTCGACATTAAGCAATCTGTGTTCCCCAGGCGAAGGACACGTGAAAATCAGCTGGAGGGGTTTGGTGTTACTGGTAGCCCACAGGGCTGTCCATGAGCGGGCTGGAGCAGTAAGGTTCTGGGGGGTCTTGGAGCTCAGTCTCATGGGTCTGGGCATGGTCTTCCTCGCTCTCCTCTTCCTCCACTGGGTTGTGGTTTGAACCCTGTGCGCTGGCCATGGCACCGTAGCCGTGGTGGGCCGGGGAGGGCATCGGAGTCAAAGCCAGCTCTGGCTCCAGTAGCACAGACGCCACAAACAGCTGCAGGAGTGGAATCAACACACAGCTTATCATCGTGACACACACTGATTTAGGAAATTCAAGGGGAGTGTGTGAGATGGAAAGTTGAGTTTGTTGTCACAGCCTAAACTTAAGATTCAACAATGTCAATGTGTATCATGATTAATGTGTTATACACAGTCAGTGCAATATGTATAATCTTATCAATTTTCCATTTTTTTGCCTCTGTACCTGTACTCTGTGGAATGACAATAAAATTGAATCCAAATCCAAATTAGTTAACATCAAAACAAATTAATAAATCTAAGTGCCACCATGTCAGGTTACAGAATATAAAAAATGACAAATATCAAAATCAAATTTTAACCTAACCCTAACCCTAACCCCAACCCTAACACTTAAAGGTAGGGTTGGTACTTTGATTCTGAAACACTTATTATCCCATTTGTTGGAATCCTCTTCATGTCCTGATAGCCATCAAAAATAAAGTTTTCCAGAAAAAAATAAAAAAAGCTGGTGTCTGTAATAACAGTACTGTAATAAACATGAATAAATGATGAAGTACCTGTGTGTCACTAAACGACCTGTCTCGAAAGAAATACAGCATACAGCTGAATCAATATACTGCAGCCTGCTCTTTGTAAAATGTTCAGTATTCATTAAAAGGCACATGTTAACATTTAGAAATAGATTGAAATAAAAAGAAATGCCCCTTAATAACATGATCCTATGTTTGAATGGTGTCCTGGCTAATAGGAGAAAACTGTGGTACTGTACATTGGAGGCCGTGGTGGATGTCCCAGTGCTCCTGTCTGCGTCAGTGAACGTCCCCTCTGTTGGCTGATCAGACATCTGAAACACAGAGAGGAACTGAGCATCAGAGTTTCTACAGATGAACCTGATCCCACTGAGTCCCAGTAAAGGTGCTGACCTGGTAGCTCATTGACTTGTCCGGTCGCTTCCTAAGGCACAAGCGGAAGAGAGAGAAGACGATGCAGGAGAGCAGGGACACAAAGGTGAAGAGGGTGATGGGATGCACTGCACCTTTAAAAAATAAAAGATAGAGTGCAACGAATTTAAAACCTTGAAGCCGTGTTACACAACTTTTACAGAGGAAATAATTGTGTTTGATAAAGTACCTAATTTGAGCACAGAGAAGAAGAGCAGCCAGAACATGCAGAGGAGAGGGGCCAAGACGACCTGGTTGATGGCGGCTCTGTGGATCCGCTGGCTGAGCTTGGTGGGGACGTATGCATAGTAGATGTTGTATCGGTCGACCATGTGCTTCAGGATCACGTAGAGCAAACCTGCAGGGACATGACAACACATTTAGAGTTTTTACAATGGGTCCTGAAAGACAACAACCTTAAGATTTGGAAGTAAAATAAATAAATAAAATAAATAAAGCCTTTTTTTTTCATCATTCGCAATTCTCTCTCTCTGATTGTGGGTGTTTTTAATGTTCAATAAGATTCTGACACAATCTCATCCAGCCAATCATGCGGTTGCTGTCAAACTTTTAAATCCTTTCTTCTCTTTCTCTTTCAGTCAGCGGCTGTAACCCGCCTCCACCCCAATCTCCTCCAAATTTCACCCAAAGCCCAAAGTTAGTCATCATCATATCAAGATCCTTGACCACCACCAGCGTCTAGTTCCCGGCGAATTATACATGTCTGTACAGCAGGAGAAACAATTTTGAATATCTCAAGAAATGATATGTTAGAATAACAAGTCACTTTGATGCATTTTTTTTATTTAATGGTTTAATTTAGCATTTTTAGATGATTTTCCTTATGCCTCAAACATCAGTCTGCTGTAAACAGGTGAAATCCACAGAGCAGCAGGGAATGAAGTGCTGGAGCCTGTTTGAGCTGCAGCTTGGTGAGCTCTGGGCAAAGACAGGAGCAGAGTGGGCGTCTGGCTCGCAACTCACTGTGTCTGGGCGTCTGGGACTACAGCAGCAAATTCACACAGTCTGCATCGGACTGGCAGGCGGCGGAGGAGAGTGAGGTTACACTAGGAGGGGGGGAGGGCAAATACACAGGAAACACAGGGAGAGAAGAAGGGGGTAGAGGAGGATAGAGACGGCACGTCGCTCACCAAAGGGCGTGATGATGGGACATGTGATGCTGTAGGTCATGGTGACAGCAAAGATGCACATGGTCCAGGCGTACTCCAGGCCAAACTGGAACTCATAGGCCTGACTCTGCACACACAGTGAGCTTCCTAAACTTCTCAATATGAAAATGCTGACACAAACACAAAGGGCTCCACTGACCCGCTTGACGTGAATCCGCTCGGCCTGGGACTTAGCGAAGCAGAGGCGGACGGCATACACCGTTAGCGCCGGGATTCGGAGCAGCTCCATAGACGTGCCAATCAGGCTGGACGTAATCACGTAATTTACAAAGAATGCACCGTTGTCGGGAAGGAACACACACCTGCACCAAGGACACCATGTTGATGTATCCGACAAGTCCCCCCCCATTTTATCTTGAAGAAAAATAGATGAAACTTACTGGAATTTGACTTCCTTCTCGTTCAGGAAGTTGACATCAAAGAGCCAGGTGAAGAACAGGTCCAGACTGCAGAGAGAAAAACATATAGCAAATCTAAAGAACTGCATGAAAATAACTAGAAGGCAGCTCAGTACACTATATAACTCCAATAAGGCCGAGCAGTCCCCTTATGAAAACACATTTAAATCCACTACATTATTATTTGGATCTGCACCAAATTACACACAAATATCAGTCCCATAATATGAGGGTCCTTCCCTGACCAGAAATGGGAAGAAAAAAAGGTACAAATACTTTTACTCTCTACTATTTAAAACAGGCTCGTTACTTTAGTTTAACAAGGCTCAGTGTGTACCATTTTGTGGTGAAGTTGCATGTTGCAGCTGAATACGCTTCACCTCACTCTCCCGTTCTCAGAATGAAAGAAAACTGTGGTGGCCTTCAGTTGTCATAAAAACTCAAAAAGGTCTTTAATTTGTACTGTCTGGGCTACTGTAAAAAACAGGTTGGCCTCTGTAGAGAGAAGCCGCTCATGATGTAAATATAAATCATTCTACAGTTAAGAAAACAACAATTCATAAAATTTGATGAAACACACTAGGGAAAATATCATAAAGGTTTCTATAAGGGGGATTATCCGATTATTTATTTTAGTTTACAACATCGACCGCTGCCTTTCCAATCCTATCCCTTGCCTTATTTTATGGCTTTGTTTTTCATTGTATTATAAGTAAGAGTGGTTTATGTTTAATCGTCTTCAAACTATATCAATGCTTTGCATGGATACAGGCGTTAGAAATGGGCTTTTCACTGTTATACATTCAGTGCATTTCAGAGATTTTACTTTTATACTTCTGCTTGAGTAAAGAGGTTGACTCAGTTCTTATATACTTTTACTTGAGTCGTATTTGTATTTATACTTGAGTAATGACTGTGTGTACTTTTGCCACCTATGTCCCTGACCCATACTGCATCCCTCCGCTAAGTTTGGTGATATCCGTCGAGTATTTTTTTGCGGTAATGAGCATAAGAAGTGTGTGGTTGTACCTGGACAGACCGAGCGAGGGCAGTATGATGACCATGAAGACCAGCAGGAAGAAGCACTTGTGCATCGTTACTTGGTTCTCACCAGATCTGAAACAGCAGATGACAGAGACGAGGGATCGTAAGAACATCCTCATGCGATGCGTGTTTACAAATACATCTCCACCATTACTAATGCATAATGTGAAGTAATGTGACTTTACATTTACAGGACTGTCGCGTTCATGAGCACGAACTATACGTTTCACTCCAGTAAACAGAGGATTTGCATTCGCTCTTTCGCACAACACGCCTGCACAACACGTTTGTGTGTGTGTGTGTGATTATGTAAAGAAAGGGTGCTCATAGGTGCTGCATGAGGTTGTCTCCTCATGCACAGCTTTCCCTCCTCCTCCTCCTCCTCCCCTCCTCCTCCTCCTCCTCCTCCTCCTCCTACTAGTCGCCATGTGCTGCTCCTCTGCGCACGGCGACTACAGTGCATATCATTATCCTCACATGGAGATCTCTATGACAACCTGCCCAGAATAACGGTGCAGGGAGAGTGACAGCGAGAAGGAGGGAGAGAGTAAAGAGGTTGAAAGAGAGAAAAAAATAATAATTGAGATGAAAAAAAAATGCTGAGAGTTGAGAGGAAGACAGGCAGCTACACATGAAGAGTCCATTTGAAGGGAGGCATTTCCATTTCAGAGGAGAGAGGAGAGAGGCGGTCCATGGCTGGTGAGTACCTGGTCCAGTGGGACTCAAAGAAGGCTGAGTAGTAGACGATGAAGGGCAGGAGCACCGAGAACGCCCACAGCAGGAGGGTTGGGAAGAACTGGGTAATGACAGGGCTCTGTATTGGAAAGCGAAATGGTTAATTATTGACACCGAAGAGGTTAAAAGACAGGTTACAAGTCAGATTCCAACTCTGACCTGCAGGCTCTCCACGGGCTTGGTGACGTTGAACTTGTCCATGGTGTTGACGATGATGGCGGGAGTGGTGAGGAAGAAGAGCAGCAGGAAGAGGAGGATGTTGAGGAGGATGCAGCGGAGCCACCAGCGAGATCCACACACCGACAGGTTCTCCCTGGTGGTGGGAGAGAAATAATGAGCCTCTGTTCCCAACAATCATCCAGGAGCACAGACAGCACATTATAACACTTCTCTCCCCTGACACACCAGTGCTGCGGGTACTGACAACAGCCAGGAATAGCCAGTCATTTCTTCTCTGTAACTTGGTTAGTGCCTTTCCACTGGACTGGACTGGAGAGCAGGTTGGCAGCGGTGCACTTCCAGGCTCAGTTTTAATGATGAAACACAAGTCCCTGCTTAACCCAAGAAGCCTGCTGCTGCTCCAACAGTACACAAAAACATCCCTGCATTAAAACACGCTGCAGCCAATCAGGCGTGAAGCATAAAAACAATGAGCGCTACCATCCCCTTGGTTAATCTCCCATATATATGCATCACTCGTTTGTTACATAATCTCACTGAGCCTGCTGCATTCCCTTTCCAAGATAGGAAACATGCTTAGTGGCCTCGCATCCAATCACTGATGGGGAATGAGTTTTAAAAGGTGTTTGAGAGCTACAAAAACATACTGATACATCCTGAACGCTGCTGTTGGTTGTTTCAGAGTTTCTTCAAGCAGAGAACAGTTCTCGCTAGAAAAAGAAACAGTGTCGATAAGACTCCTTGAGGTCTTCTACTGCAAATTGCCCAGACAAGCCTTATTAAAGTCATACAATTAAAAAAAACTAAAAAGTCCAATCATGATCCTGAAGTTTCTAAAATGTCAAATTTGTCTGTTCACACCTGGTGTTAAAATGCATCCTGAATGTGTCTCCTGCGACCACTAGTGATCAGATCTCACTTCCCACGCCATATGCAAATACTCATGTACTCAAGTATCAGTACTTTACTTGAGTAAGTTCTTTTACTGCCTTAAGTTTTACACGAATATCTATACTTTTTACTCCTCACTCCTTTCACTCCTGCGGCCATCTCACTTCCCAAATGAACAGAAGGCTTGTCTACAAACAAATCAATATATTAATCAACATGAACGCGGTCCTTCATATATGTCCCAGAGGGCATTTTAGTTCACACATCGAAAAGAATGTGGCCACACGTGTGTCAGATCACCTCCGAATGTGATACAGGTGTTCAGACCTGAACTCAGCGCTGACTACTTGTGATTAGATCACTCAGGACGAATGTTAGTATCAGGCCTGAGCGGGGTCCTAATGATGAATAAGACAAAAATAGATGTTACGCTCAAATTCTGTGTCCGTGTGTGTTTCTGTTGGATGCTCTGGTTTCCTCCCACTGTCCAAACACATGCCGGCTACATTAGAACATTGTGGATGTGAGTTATTTACACATCCCTGTGACCAAGCACAGGATAAGTGTTTGTAAATAATAGTAGGACAGAGGAAGTTTCTAGACTTTGGGGAGGTTGGATGGAAAATCAAAGAAGCACCATGTGGTTGTGGGTCTACTCACCAGATGATGTCACTGGGAGCGGGTGCATAGCCGACCCCCCATTGGTGAGACTGCACCACCGTGGTGATGCTTGACTGCTGGGGTCTGCGGCGGCAGTGCACACGACTGTAGTCCTTCACAATCCTGCAGAACAGAAAAGAAATGTGCATCAGGCCCTGAAGAAGGCTTGTATCTTCTTCTTTATGGTTTCTCCCCCGCTGTGATGGGGTTTGTGTGGCGACAGGCCCTGACATACATAAACCTCAGTGTCCCGCTGCTGTTTACTCACACTGCCGTCATCCTCTCATCTCGAAAAGTCACGAAGGCTATGCCGAGGCGCTTCAAGGAGATGCGATTCTTCTCGGCGTTGAACTCGTCCGTCCGCTTCTCTTCTAATTCGCTGTAGTACTGCTCTGCATCCACCTGCAAGGAAAACAAAGTTAGAGCACACATTTCTCACTGCATCTGTTTCTCTGAGAAGTCCATTACACATATTATAGTTGTTCAGTGTGGACTGAAGTGCCATCCGGTGGTAGCATCCTCTCTTTGCAGCACAACAAGGCTACAACTCCACAAATAACCCAATGTCCAAATCACAAAATCGCTGATGAAATGTACCTTTTCAAAGCCGCAGATGTCGCAGCAGAATATCTGAGCACACGGATGAGTCTTGATCATGATCTTTCCCTCCTTCTGGGCTTTGGTGGCAAAATACAGCCTTCCCTTCATCGCTTTACGCCTGCAGAAGGCAACAGATCAGAGCTTCACGCTGGTCATAAACTAAACTGGGTTGTTTCCCATGTAAAGCAGCGGCCCTACCTCTCAAGGTCCAGCCTCATCAGCTTGTGGATGTCCAAGCAGAAGCGGATGTCGGTGACAGTGCAGCTGGGGTAGGCCTCACTGGTGAATGGAGAAGAAGATATGAATCAGAAAGCGTGTACCGAGTTTGTGCACGTACATGTACGAGCAATGGACACGAAAGGGCTTCCTCTTTGACAGTAAAGAAACATAAAGACAGGATGTAACCGAACAAAATAGAGAGATAGAAAAAGTAGACATGTTGTACTGTAAATGTTTGGTGATGAGTCCTGGGTCAGAGATCTCTCTGGGAATAGAGGTGATCATCAGTGTCCTGGCTACCTGCAACACAGAAGGTAAACACCATCAATTGTTATATCAGAAAGAACTGCATATCAGCCCCTACATGAACAGACCTCCATCTAATCAAGAGGATTGTTTGCCATCAATTGTAAGTCTCCATAGTTTATATCATGACTTGATGTCTTGTTATCCATTTTCAGGCCCTGAGATTTTCTTAAAACAAAAGAACAGGTGTTCTTTATGGTGTGATTTAGGATATGACCTTTACCAAGTAGGTTATAATTCCCCCAATGTCTGTTTTTTGGTTCATTTGTTAGCAGGATTACATAAAAACTACTAAACTAAGTGCTACCAATCTTTGGCCTGGGAAGGAAACATAAAATGTAGGTGCAGATCAACTATGCCATTCAGATTTTTACAGTGAATATTGGGATCCCTCTAAAATAAGATTATCCATTTAAAGGAGTTTATCCCTGAAATATAAAACATTCTAAAATGGAGAAACTGAGTAGTAAGATGTTTGAACCAGACGATTCGATGGAGACCGACCTTCTCATCTTCTCTGTACTCCAGCCTGATCGAGTGATGAACCATGCACAGCGACGTGATGATGAAGTAAACCAGAGCGAGGATGCTGTGGAGCCACAGGAAGCTGTCCCTGTCGACCAAGAACACACCACTGTGCTGTCAATCCATAAAGATGAACCAGTGTTTTTACTTTCACTGTGTTTGTGGTGTTTCAGGAGATGTTTAGGTCATGCACGCAAGTGTTACACTTACTTTGCACTGACATTAGCCAGAGTCGTTCTTCCAAAGTTTTCCGGACTGTCTCCTGTAGGAATAATGAAACAGGACAGAGAGCGAGACGTTATAATTTTTCAAACGACTTCAAGGAAACTCCTCCTCTCTGTCTGGAGGATGAGGCAACCATGAAGCAATGTCACTATTCAGGGGAACAGTGGACTTTTTATTTTGAAATCTCCCTCAGCAGGAAAATTCCACAAAAAAAAATAGAATTAGAAAAAATCTAACATCGCACTGATGTCGAACCCTGCTGTTCTGATTCAGACACCCTTTGTTTGCTGTTGCCATGGCAGCTAGTCAACATGTGTCGGTTAATTTTAATGACCGGGGTGACACACTCGTCCTAAAGATTGCAGCAGACAGTAATAAAAAAAAAGTTTCGGTGGACGGCCCAGCTCCTCGTAGACCCGACGATGTCTCCTGCCTTGGTCCCCTTATGGAACATCTTACTCAACACTTCCTAAAAGCTAAAAAAAAAGCACACAACCGCCAGAAGGCATTTCAGCTGGTGTTGTTGTGCAGCGTCCTGGCCCTGACACCTACATGGGCAAGACGAGAGGAAATAAGGCACTTTCTATTCCTACAGTCTGACTCAGGGAAGCACTTGATGAGTTGCCACTGGTATGTGAATTGGTTGAAGTGTGTGTTAGTTTTAAATAAGTGAGTTGTACTCTAATCTGTATTTTTACTTAGTATTAGGAAATGTCTTCCTTGTGCTTTCTGTTGTGCCTGTGCACTTTATATGTTTCACTGTGGGAGAGTGGGTAAGGTCGTATCTATTCCTTGTATGTCTTGAACATGTTAAGAAATTTACAATAAAGCTACTTTATCTTTTTTATCTTTATCATATTGTTTTATAAGTCAAGTTAAAATGATCCTTCAAGTTGATTTCCCTTTTGATCTTATATTTACTTTTGCAAGACACGTTTTAAGACGACTGTTGCCACAGATCATTTCAAGTTAAATTCTCTACGTTCAACCAGTAAATCCTGTGTGTGTGTGTGTGTGTGTGTGTGTGTGTGTGTGTGTGTGTGTGTGATCGTCTCTGTGTGGCCTGGCCTCGCTCTCTGTGAGGTGCCCCATGTTAGTTTAGGGATATCCTCTGGCCTCTCTAACAACTGGCTAGCCGAACCATCATATGAGGACAGAAATACCAAGGAGGTTCCCGGAAAAGTTGACCGGCAGGATAACGGCCAAAGACAGCAAGCACACTACGGTCATGAGCAGGATGATGTGGCGCTGGAAGGACAGGTACGTGACGGCATCGATGCCACATTTGCTGCGGATCTCCTCGTCCCTGCAGGAAGAGAGAGGAGGGAAACGTTCTAAATCCTGAAACACCTGATATCCCAAACTCCGACGAATAGAAAGATGCTGCAAAGGGGTCAGTGATGAAATTTCCACTTGTGCAGATGTAATAGTAATCAGACGGGTGTGATCTCAGCCAAGCACATGCATGAAGTCCCTTCCATTGCCGGGGGCAACCGGACCAAAGGCTTGTACCTCATCATGACTTAAACCGCGGCACGACAATTTGATGCCAGAGGCTGCGGTCACCAGGCGGGAGCTTCAGAAAACTCAGTGTCAGAAAAAAGTACAAGAGAAAACAGAGAGGAAAGGAAAAATAGGTGTGCGCTGGTCTCATGGCAGCCCACACATTGAGAAGACTCAGGGTGGGTTTGCACTTTCCCATGGGATCCCAGGGTGAGCCAGTGGCATGACAGCTAAAAACAGCAGCACGCAAACTCCACAATAGTACTATGGAAACCATGGACACCATGGAAAACCATACAGGCTAAAATCTGTTGTGTGCAGTCAGACTCGAGTGCAAATATCCACCAGGGAAACCATGGCACCAGCGGTCACACGAGCCCAGACGCGTTTGTTTTTGCAGCTAAATGATATATAACACAAGACTTTACATTTGAGGAGTGACATCATGCTCGAAGACAGAGGGCCAATAAAGGATGGAAGCTTGGATGAGAGGAGGGTGAAATAATTACAAGGTCTTTGTTTACTTACTTCATATGGTACAGAGATGAGAGCCACGAGCAGAAGCCCTGGAAGGAGACGGGAATCATAAAACATCCGATGGATCGGTTATTCAGGGTAATAAATGAAACGTGCATGCGAGGCCGGCCACATTTGGCTGCCAGCGAACATCCACTATTTGCATAGTAATGAGGTCTGCAGAGTGACATGGGCGAAGGGTTTAATAGGTCTGGAGCAGTAACCACTTTAGTGCAGCCTCAGCTTTGTGTAGGCACATGACTCCAGTCTGACTCGTTGTCTTCGAAACAGCACAGTGACCTCAGCCTAGCACACAGGTGTCATGGTGTCACACACGGTTCGGCTGAAACTTTCCTCCTACGACGTCTCGGGACAAAAGGGCTTTACTGTAAAAATGCAGCGAGTCCGGATTACTAGACATCACTATATCACAGACAAATGAACGGGGCCACCTTGTTATAATGACTGTAAATACACCAGGGCATGATGAGGAAGCCTGGCAGACTGTCTGACATTTGTGGTCATGTTGATTATAGTGTTCTCATACGTGAGACGTGATTTTATGTTTCCCATTGTGCACTCTCCGACATATTTTGCTTTGTGAAGGTAATTGGACTCTTCTCCTCAAATACTATGTTTCTTTACTGTAATTATACTATATCGGGAACGTGTGGAGTGGCGCTGCAGAGCAGTGTTGAGATGAGGAGATATGTTTGAGAGTGCATGTCAAAAGCGTGGGAGTGACATAACATAGCATCAATGTCTGAGAGGGGAAAGTATGTCGAATGTCGTCTTTAACATTTCTAATATTCCCAGAGCCTGTAAATGAACTTCTGAGACTCAATGACAATCATTTGCTGTTCTTGTGTTTCCCGGCTTTGTTGCAGTTCACATCAGCATCCTTCACAGTGCTGAGCTGCACTGGGCAGCAGTGAATGGGAGAGACAGTGGAAAAGTTTCCATCCTGTGGTACGGAGACGTCGGGCTAATCTCGTTCCAAACCGCAGCCGCGGGTGGGCAGAGCGGCCGAGCCGGTCCCTGGAGTGGCGGGGGGGACTTTTCGTCCAAAGACAAATCTAAAGATGGAGAGGATCCATGCAAAGGGAGCATTCTCTTGTAGTACAATTTATTTAGCCGTAAGCAGAGCTAGTACCAAACAGCTTCAAATAAAACAATTAAATAAACATGAATTCATAAAAGATTAAATGTTGTGCTCATATTCACGTGCATCATTTTAATTTGGGTTATTACTTGAAAACGTGTGATCATGTTAGCAAACAGCTACCATAAACTGTACACACTCAGCAGACTGGACACTGAGTCCGTATTCACTCTCCTTTTACCTCTGATCTAATTTCCAAAAAATGTGGGACTCTTGAGAGATGCATAAAACACGCTGAATAAAAAAACATTAATATATGTATCTATACCTGTTTTAAAAGCCAGGGATCAAGAATATGTTTAGAGGAGAGTTTGAATAGGTCCACAGTGTATGAGGTCCTGATGCGGATGGGCAGATTGCTCCACAGTTCCACAGGTAGTAGCTTATCGTGTCTGCAGTTGGGTGCGGTACACATTCGTAAAGCTTGAAGTTTTATCAAAACTTCTTTTTCCATCAGAGTTGAGCTCCAGAGCAATAAGACCAAAACAATTAGCTAAAAGATGCTAAAAAACACCGTAACGTGATTATTCTGTGTGGGTTTGCGTTTATGAGGTAACAAATGCATTCAGCCTCTTTGTTAGACCTTAGGGATGTATGAAGTGTGTTTGGTTGGAACACAGTGAATGGAAACTTAACAGTCTGTTCATGGGGAACTCAATAAGGAAGCTTTGATTGATCTGACTGTGCCTGTTCCTTGGTGCTTTTATGAAGTGATGGAGAACTCAGAACTCACCAGGTCCTTGGTCTCAGAGTCAGAGGGGCTGGCCTCGGAGGGAGACTTCTCCTTCTCACTGGCTTCTCCATAAAACAGGGACGTCAGACTGAAGTAGAGAAAGAAAAGGTGGGATCATCACACTGACTTCAGCCTGACACAAAGTTATCAGTCTATACTGTATCCATGCTGTGCTTCAGAGGAGATCACAGCCGCGACACAGACAGGACTGTGACAGACAGTCCGACCTGTTCCAGCACCCGTGTGAAAACTAACCCTCAGTGCTTGAAGAAATTACAAAGTGTGGACAGATCTAATAGAGCCAGTGTGATGATTGAATCTGTGGATATTTCTCTGCGGGCCGCAACGCTCACAGTTCAACAGCGTGTCAAATTAAGCAGCATAATTGTGTTAGCATGAGAGAGGAGTGCTCGGCAAAACACCCAGATGCTGCCTGTCCTCAGGTGCAGCGGAGCGGCCGCCGGTCAGGCAGCACTAATCGAGCCTCCTTCACTCCAACGGAGAGGAGGCTCCGGTCAAGCAGGAGAAAACCTCTGCAGCATTATGCAGACTGCTGAGTGAACCTGGAGCCATCTCACAACCCTCAGAGTATTCAAGTTAGAAACTGATCAGTGTAAGAAAAAAGACAGAAGCCAATCATTTGGTAAAGTCTGGGGTTGATTGATATCCTGGGTGTCGTCTTTATAGTCTAACTTTGTATATATTGTGGTGACGTAAAAAACTTACAAGAAACAAATTTGTATTACTCCTCAGCTGAAAATAGTCCCACATTAAACTATAATTTATTATTACTAGCAACCAGCTGTTTTATGAAATTATTTGGCCCCTAAAAATCCTATTTGTAGTTGAGTAATTTTAAGTTTGTTTCCAATTAAAACCATGGGACATAGGGCCGAGTAGATTATTAGTTTAAATTGTTTTATTAAATTCGTTGAGACAATAAATAGACAAAACAGCCAATAGAGCCAGTCTTTTAGCCTTGTGAATTATTTATCAGGTGAACATGCCAAATATTGACTGGTTCCAGCTTCTCCTGTGGGGTGATTTAATATATTTCTCAGATTTATTGAAAATCTTTGGGGGTTTCACACTGTTGTTCAACAAAAAAAACAATAAAAAGATTTCACTTTGTCACTTTGCACATTATAGTTGTGCAAACTCTCCGTCCATGAATAAAACTTGATTATAGCCGAGTTCTCTCCATCACAGTAGCTGTGTGTATTAGAAGTTATAAAAGTACATTTTGAGGTTATTATCTTATGTGCACACAAGATAAACAAATATTACCATTTGGGACTTAGGAGGTGCAGACTGCATTAAAGCAGGAGCTGCTTGGAGTGAGTACCCTTCTGAACAGTACCATTCATAGTCAGCAGAGGGAGCTGGAGGCTGCAGTATCAGCAGCTCCACTGAGATTTCTTACTCCATCTTAAATGTGGACATGGCTACACAGGCAAGCGAGTGTAACCGGTAAGTGTTTAAAAGCGAGTGAGGGGTGTACCTGTCGTTCTCCATCAGCAGAGCCAGGCGGCCGTAGTCCCACGCAGCCTTCCTCAGACAGGAGAAGATGAGCAGCAAGAACTGTAGAAACAAAACAGGGACATGAACCCAGGGGTGCTGGGGATCTGATTTACAAACACACACACACACACACACACACACACACACACACACACACACACACACACACACACACACACACACACACACACACACACACACACACACACACACACAAACACACCGTTCACAGCTGCTCTGGCTCTAACATCATCCACACCCTTTCCATATCGCTTGATTTGAAAGCTGAGGCCCGTCTCTATACAAATAAATGAAAATGCTGCAGCAATAAAAAGCCATTTTTTCTTCCTTTAGTAGTACATGGTTGTCTTGGAAACTACCAGAGAGAGGTCAGCGTGCACACACAAACACAGGCAGTGCACTGATGATCAATGGGTGAAGTCAATGGCGTGATATTTCCAGATAGCCTCCATTCTGTAATAATTCACAATGAATAACAATAACACATATTATATTAGTGGTGTCACGCTTAGCAGCCGTGGTTAAATGTGGAACGTGATGGATGTCGACATATGCAAACGGAGTAAAAGTGCAGATGAGTGTTTGACGGCATTTAATCATTCATGTATTTGCTTTCAGGGGACATTTGGTAAGGTGGGCGGGGATGACAACCATGTTAATAAGGAGGAGGCTCGCGTAACTGTTAAACAATTCATTCTTCCGGGATCTTAAGCCATGCATAAACAAGCAGGGAGACCTTGTCTGAGGCCTGTGGATGAATAACGAGCGTGAGTTCTCATTAGCAGTCGGGGCCCAAACTCCATCTTTAAATAAGAATCTCCCCGGTCTCTCGCCGTGTCCCCGTCTCCTCCCTGCCGTGTTATTTGATTGTGTCCTGATGCGTGGGCACGCTCTCCTCAAGTCCCACACATGATTACTTCCATATGATGATGGGCCTGATACAGAGGAGTCACGGGGGGGGTTGTAATCATGCTTTGACTCTTGCTGGTCATTAAGAGACGGCGCTCGACCCTCTACGTTGTCTTGACAACCAGGCGGTGATCAAAATGAGCCAATTAAAACACTGAGGTGGCAGATTGAGAGTGACATCAGTGCTGAGATCAAGCCTGACAGGAACGGAGGTGGATGACAAGTGAAAGCGGAAGCCTATTATTATCTGGAGACAAGGAGGAGTGATACACAAGCATGTTTGTAAACAGTACGCACTCTGCGTTACACAATGTGGAGGGGAAGTCAAGGCATATTAATATTCCATGAGATGCACAGGAGAATGTGTTTGATGTTCCGTTTATTCATGCTTATTTCTCAATGAACTAAAAGCCCAGATGAGGAAAAGATGATGTATTAAAAGATAATTTAGACTTTTTGAAATGCAACACAAACTAAAGCTATTAAGATCAATTTTGTGACATTTACAGCAGTTTATTCCACACAAATTCCGGAATTTAGTCAAGTGCACCTCCATAAATTGGTGGATTTAAATGGAACAAAATACAAGCAACAAATATCAGGAGCTTTAGTTCTTAACATGGGTCAAACTGCACTTGTCTCATACCCTCAATAATGTCTTTTAAACTCTTAGTCCATGTTGAACACATCAGTCCTCTAAACATGTCTGATATTTTTCACCAAGTTCCATGAACTATTTTCTGAGAAATCAAGGACAATCTAAAAAATGTTAAAGAAAGCAAACATAAATAATTCTGGATCCGCACCAAAATCTACTGGGTTCTCTCCTGACAAATTTCACATCCTTCCAACAAGTTTTGTGATAATCCATATATACTTTTTATCTAATCTTGCTTACAAATAAACAGATACCCTTGGAAACATAACCTAATACTGCTCTGTAAAAGTTTTCCTTCTTATTTTTTTTTGTTTTTTTGTTTACTTTACAGCTCTTTCACTGGCATTTTCAGCCTTTAAGCATCATCGTGATTAAATAGAGGAATGATATGCCTGTGTGTTGACATGTTTCCAATATGTCAGAATCAATGTCACACATTACTGTCACTCCTGATGTTGCTGTTGTATTTCATTATCATCAACAGCAGAGCGAGCTGCTGGAGACAAGATGTCCATTAGACACCAGTGACCATGCACCACGTCCTGATAGCTGTTTGTGTCAGAGCTCTTCATAAAACCTCAGCAGGGTGTCGGCAGTTTGGAAATATTCAGAAATACTGTAGTCAACATGCAGAACGATACCAGTAAGGCCAGTATTTATTGAAGATAGGAACCAGGCCTTAAAGAGACAGGAGCGAAAACCAAGTGTTTCAGACAGAGGCTGAAAAGAGGAGTGGCAGCAATGAACAGTCTGAGGAAAGTGATGTGTTTCCAGAACGTTAGAGCATGGAAAACCTTTCAAGTAAAAACACTAATTAAAATTATGAAGCAGAATATATCTCCTTGAATCCTTCCACTCATATCCTAACTGACAGAGGCTTTTATGGAGTTATTGTGGAAACTGTATATTATTGTGTGTGTGTGTCTGTGTGCGTGTGTACCATCCAGAGCACCACGTTTATGGCGAGAACCGTGGGCACGCCTCCGAATGGCAGGCCCTGGAGGACGCTGCTGCGGGAGTGGGCGTGGTAGCATCTCTCTGCCGTGTTGTTCTCTTCCCCGAATGAACCCAGGAAGCCCAGAGCACTGAGCTCCACGGCACTCCCCTCCACAGGGGGCGCTCTCGTCACAAACAGCTCAGGGTGCGCCATCAGCACTGGACCATCCCTGAGGAGAAACAGAGGAAAAAATGATTTCCAATATTATTTTTAGTTTTATTGTATCAAATCATCTTGAAGCTGGTCCACTGGATCCAGATCGAAAACTTAAAAGAAAAGGATTAAATTAAACATTTATGGGGAAAATTAATCCATTAATTCTTTTAATGGATTAATTAACTTGAATCCACTCCATTTTTTTAAGGGAGAAAATGAATGAGATATCTATGTGGGGAAGCAGAGCCGATCTAAAAGTGACGTCACTATAACACTCTATTGAAATGCTTTTAAAAAATTTGATCTGAGTAAAGGAGTCAAAATGTGGTGACGACAATACCCAACACAATTGAGACGTAATGGAGCGAGGTTCCTTTTCACAGTGTTGTGCCTCATTCACATCAATTATCTGTCTCTTAATGTGAGTGCGATTATAAAAGCATTTATAGGAATCAGTTAAATGTCCACCACAGTCCATTAGCAGCCATTGATCTGTGTGTGCGTTTCTTTATCTGAGAAATGGAAGTGACGACGTCACATGGATGGAACAAACTGATTGGATGACTGATTCACTTCGGACTCTTTAAAAGGCCTTTGATAACAAATCCATTTAAAAAATCCATTTAACCATGTAGACGACACTAAAGCGCGGCCGTGAGAATGAAGAGACTCCATTTACAGCACAAGGGTAAGAGCTTAAACTGTGTTTGAACAGCTTGTTTGGGATTGGCAGTTGTGACCATGTTCTGTGTGCTTCCCTCATGCAGAGGACATTATCATTCACACCGCCATGACCACAGAACGCAAGCCTGAACCATCTATCCTCCAGCAGCACACGCTCGCCCAGCGGTCGATCAATACATTTCCGGCTCCCAGCTGCTCGGCTTGTGTACTCTGCCCGCTGAATAAACAGTCCCACAAAATGGAGCGGCAGCGGTGGTGCACTGACAAAGCTGTGCATCAATACCGGGAAAGCTCCTGAGTGAACGACGTCAATCCCGAGGTTCCACAGCATTTTCAGCCGTGCCGTAGCTGTGACAGAAGGGCCTGCTCTGTTGTAAACACTGCGTTGGGTCTGCAGCAGTAAACGGCAGCCAAAACTGCATCACAGCCCTCTGCTGTCCAACTCTCAGCAGAGCTGTGGGGGAACAGCAGAGTGAAGCGAGTGAGAAAAGGAAGAGGAAGCTGAAGGCCTCCAAACTGGCACACGATACTGAACCAAACCCCGGTGTGATTTATCACCACACCAGTAATATCACTCCCAGAGCAGCTTCATCACAGTTTTGTAGAACGTGGACCAAATGGTGCATGTTGTGCAACAGGAGCCGCGGCAGGATGTCTCAGTCAGGTCTCAGTGTAGGAGGCTAGAGGATCAATGGCAGAGCTGCTGTACATCACAGTGTCAGAGAGCAGCGCTGAGGAACCTACGTATGTAAGATACAAAGCCGCAGTGCTTTAGCTGCTCTTTCTGTTCGCGGCTCCTACTGCATCACTCTCTGTTCATGTTGTGAAAGTGTAAAGCCCAGATACTGTCAGATACATCAAATCTGAACCTCCCAATGGAGACGACAGGCGAGGCTTGGATGATATGTATCCAGGTTTACCCCTGAGGGTGGATCACAAAGCACGCACACACATATCTTACACATCCTCTCTCTGCGCAGCTGTTCTTATTAGAACTTTACGTTGACCTCCATTCATTATCCCCAACCTTAACCATGACTTATTCATGCGTCTACCCTTATCTTAACCTATAACAACAATTCACATCTTACTCAGGGGCTCTTACAGGAGCTCATAAATGAACTGTTATCTCACCAGGACCAGGCTTTGGTCCTGATGAGGTGAACTGCTTCTGACAAGGTCAATGTTTACTGGAAAGGAGGTAACAAAACTGAGTGCACACACATACACACACACATACAAACACAGCATGATGAACTGACCCATCAAAATGGACAAAAGGATTATTTTACTGCTAAAAATAGATTATTCACTACACAGGCTCACAGGACAATGCGTAAAGAGGAAACAGTTTTCTGAAGAACTAATTCAAACAGAGACTTCTTCTCTCACCACATGTTTGATTAGGTGCAGATTTTGGTCTAAAACAATCATTTTGGAAACATCTCAGACAAACTAAAGGACAAACTAACAAATTGATTTACAGGAATGACAGTTTGAACCGAACAGAGTCCATACCGTTTCTTAGCGGATAATGCATCACTTGTGTTAGCACTATGGCGAAACTGTTTGTAATATGTGCATGTTTTCTTCATAATCTATCCAGTCACCAGTCTAAAGGCTTGATGTTTATAGCTGCAGTAAAAGTGGAAGCAGTCCAGAGCCTATTTGAATACGAGCTGTGTGAAATGTGCAACAGGAGCTAAATCAAACAGACGTTACGCCCAGTTAGGAAAGAAAACTACATCTATAGCTCTCAGCTGGAAACACATTGACAAACTCTTGACATGCAGAAGCTTAAACCGACCTTTATCTGCTCAATGAGCTGGTTTTTCTTCTCGCATCAGATGAGCCGCTCACTTTGAAGACAGCCGGCTGCTAAACAGTGCAACTCTTCCTTCTCCACCTCCGGAGCAGTGCAGGGTGCCGGAGGATCCGGGCTACAGGCTGTGGTGTGCTTTCACACAACATTTGGACAAACGTCACCACATGACTCAGCAGTTCAACCACGAGAGTCCACGGATTTTCTCTCTCTGTTTCATCTCTCATGTGTAAACTCTAGCTCACAAGCTCTCTGTGGTATCTGTTTCTTCTGCGTCACATTCAACTGAAAATCTTTCTAATCCTCTGCCTCGTTTCTCTCCTCCTCATCCCTGAACCGGGCTCTTCCGAGCCAACGCAGCAGATTACAAACTGATGTTTGGCTGGGGAGACAGTGTTGTGCCTCCCGCTGGCAGCTCGGACAAAATCTCTCCCCTGTGCTTAGTGAGGACTATTAAGATCAGAAGTGCTGAAGTCAGTGCAGGAGCCTCGAGACAGTGATGAGATGAGTTTGAGTCAGGGAAGCTGCAGAGAGGTAAGCTACTGTAGCACAGGTCAGCTATTCTGCTGATTGCACCAAGAAAACAACAACGGCTGAGGTATCTGTGTTTGTGTGTTTGTGTGTTTGTGTGTGAGAGAGAGAGACACAGCAATTCAATCGCAAATCAGATGATCGATAATCACAATAAACCTTGATTCAATTCAGATATCAATCATCGCTTTATGATATTTTGATTCAATCAGCTCCTGTTGCCGCTGCGTCACAGACTGCTTCTAACCAACATCATTTTGGTGGCGTAACCAACTTCGAATTTTGGCTTCAAACAGAAAGTGTACAGCCCATGGTTATGATATTAAGAGGCCATTCATGACTGTAGGATGTTTCACCTTCATCCAAACCACAAATGTCGAGCTCATGCTGGTGTCAGTAGATCATTGAAGTAACAAGGCTACATTGTCAAGGAACATGAATTTCTACAAATATCTTCCGTTAAATGTTTGAATTCTTTACAGGTTAAGCAGGAACACTGACATTGATCACAATAAGAAATCATTCTACCTGTTACCTTAAATAACCGTCACAAATTTCAAGGTAATGCATCCAGCCCATAGCTGTCAAACCATGTAACTAAAAATATCAAAATGCTGTGATTTGCTAATGACATATTTCAGTCTGGATCATAGACTGTATGTAAAGATGGACGAAGCGTCTCCTCTTCCTTCCTCTAACGAGAAATTACGCCAAAAGATCCCAGATATAAATGCAGCTATCTCGTGCATTGGGAGGGAGAGTTTGTAAAGCATTGATTGGTTGATGGGACCATGGTAGCGATATCTCCTCGATGCACACACCCAACCAATCAGGAGTCAGCTGTCAATCGTGACATTTGTTTTTGTAGCAATGTTAACTTACCAAAAGAATGATCTCAAACATCAGTGTGATAAGAACTACCTAAAATGACCATCTTTAAGAAAAAAATGTTAACTTGCTTAATCGACTTCTTATTTTTGGTCCCTGTCCTGTAAGCTAACATGAAGAGGGCAGGATTTATGATCTTTACTGCTGCCAGCCACCAGGTGGTGATAGAGACGTTTTGGCTTCCCTTCCTCCCCTAAACACACCAGGGTGAGTGATGACTTTCATCCACTACTCACTTTTACCATCCTTTCAGTCTCTCTCTCACATCTCTCGACAAGTGTGTTTGTCAACACGAGAAACTGAATCTCTGTCATCATAAAAAACATATTTACAATTAAACATGTATCAAAGGGGTTGGGCCGCAGCAGCGAAGTCTAATCAACACCATAAAGCATGTGAAGGACGACTCCGGCGGAGCCTCGCCTCCCGTCGTCAAACGTTCAGCCGGATCAAGACAGATGACGTTACCTGCTGCGAGGAACCAGGAAGAGATGGATCTGTTTTACTACAGACAAATTAACCATAAATAAAAAGTGAACTTGCACCGACCTCCAAACCTCTGCACCTAATCATCTGCCAGACGCTGTGAGAAAAAAAGTTTACTTGCAGTAACCATAAATAAAAGAGTAAATAGGGCTTTTTCGTCTCGTCTGACCCAGCTGCAGCCCTGTTAGACATGCAGGTCTCCCCTGCCACCGTCATGTTTGTGTTGGCAAACACTGTCCTCGCTGTGTGTGGCAGTGATACCAACATGAAGAGGAAAGGTTTGACATTTCCCCGTGCTCTGGCTCCACCTCAAAGGCCCCGAGCTGGTGGAATATGTATGAGTGTGTCTTCTCTGTGAAATTCTGGGGTTTAAATATGATTCTCTGAAAACAATCCTTCTCAAATTGACTGCACAGTCATGAAAATAAATCTTGGTTAAAATGATTTGAAGGCACACTAATTGTTTCTGGGCCATTTGTGGGAAGTGAAACAAGGTGAAGTCAAAGACGGCAGAGAGATGGACGATGCGTCTACACTTACTACCGTTACACAAGAATGAAGCAGAATTAGCCCAGGAAGGACTGCCGCCATCTTCTGCTTTTGATTTCATTTGCAGCCAGAGTAGAGATCAGGGGATGGAGCCACGGTATCAAGATCCCACCGATACATGTGCTTGACCAACCCTGTGTCAGTCTCTGCTGCACATCATGGCATGTTTATCCCATTTTCATACTGTTGAATAATGAATTAAATTGGAATAGAAAGTCGCAAAAACTAATCAAATCAACCAGAATTTGTGTGTTATCTAAATACTTTTGACCATATCCTGTGAAATGTGTTGATATTTTAAACCGTCTTCTGGCTCATGCCTCTTAAGTCATATGCACAGTTCCTGCTTCATTCGCTCCACCAGCTCATTCTCTCTTTTCACCCAATTATAGCCTGACACACTCGCCTTGAGCCAATCACCTGTAAGCTGTCAACTTTTAAAAGGACCTCTCCCTCCTGTCATTCAGCCGTCAGTTCAGTACTCTGATCAGTGAGTGACCCACCACCACCCCTGCACTGCCTCACCTCACGGGTCATCTCCCTTCAACCGTCCAATCAGAAGCCTTTATGAGACGTCCAATTATAGTGCTCCATTCCTCATCACCACCAGTACCTGTGTCTACGCTTCCATGATGTTCTACTTTCCAGTTTAAGCACCAAAGTCTCTTCCTCTCTTCACAACAATTCAAATTGTATTCTTATTTACTCATCCTCATTTGTTAGCTATTCGAGTTCAGGCGATACTCAAGCATTGGACGTGTCGTTCCTTGCCGGCGCCATTTCCATTCACCAGTTTGTCACCGAAGCACAATGAATCCTGGGATAGGAATGGCTCAGAATGATCCACCCATTCAACGCATTTATATCTCGAAGATGCATTTGTCAGCCGCATCTGAAGGGAGCCATCACAATAGTCATGCTGTTGTGACGCAATCTGTTTCCAAATGCAGCCCCTGAACTGAGACACAGCTAATAAGTCTCTCCTGATTTTAAATTGGAAAGCCATGTGTGAATGCAACTTATTCTCAGCTCGACAGGAGCTACAGGCCTCCGCTGTGCTGGTTGTGGTTGCAGGTTGGTGTTGCGGGGGATGGAGAGGGGGGCGACCCCAGCCTGAGGGAGGGAAAGAAAGGGGGCGGAGGTTTTTAGCACAATCTGCTCACCACCTGCTCAGTGGAGAAGGAGGGAGGAGGCTTCACTCTTCACACAGCTCACTCTCGTTCTCTCTCTCTCCATCACACAACACAATCACAGACCACTGATGTGCGTCTGCCACGAGGGCACAGTGATGGCAGCCTCCCCTCAGTTGGCCTCTTTTCCGGAAAGATGAATGAGCCGTTACATGACTGGAGCGACGACTGCCCGCACGTGCTGTGATCTACAAAACATAACAGCAGCTCTGTGTCTGGCTGCACATGCTCAGTAGCCTCCCAGGGGAGCACTGTGGGTCTGCCCCGCTGCTGCTGTTGCTGCTGCGGTGTGGACTGAGCCAAATCCTCACCGGGACCCATCTGGCTTCAGCAAGAGATCCAGTCTAACATCACGTGTGTGCAGGAACCACAACCTGACTGATCAAAGGTTCCTCTGCAATACCTCTGGAAGACTTCCCCTCAGTGAATCTAAAAATGAGCTTGAGAGTAAACCTGAGTCTCAGATTGGAATTCTCTTCACCTGCACATCTCACGTTTTAAAAGTTAAATGTAATTACACAACATGCAACATGTCTCTGGATGCTGACACAACAATCATGTGTGATGTCCTATTTACATTGTAGTTGTGTGGTCGTGCAGTTGCCTTCAGGGATGCTTGGTATCGTGAATCAGAAAAGCAACCAAATCTGCGATATAAGAGTCAGTTGCTGAGCAGCAGTGTTTGTAAGGCAGGAAACATCCAAAGTAATTATCATCTGTTTTTCCTTTTTGTTTTTCATGTGAAATTTCGAGAAATACAGCATCTTAATCCAAACCCTCTCTGCAGGAGTATTTAGTTTTCATACTGCGAAATTAAATAGTAGACAACTCAGGGAATCAATCTAAAAACATATAGATGCTTTCAAGTTCTGGTTCATTTACAGGTAAATGCTTTCGAAAAATGGTCTGCAACTGTGAATCATCTATATTATCTCTCATTATTTTAATGAGAGTAAGTAAATGATTAATCACGTTTGAGCTATAAAACTTTACAAAGTAGTGAAAATTTTAATTTCTAACCCGAGCTCCTGCTGTTCTATCAGCCCACAGCACATGTAAACAAGAGGCCCAGTCAGTATAAATGCTGCGTGGCAAGTGAGAGGATAAGCTCGTCCGACACCTGTGTATGTCTGCGAACATCAAGTGCTGCTGCCTGGTGCTATACTAAGCTTTATGGCAGCCTGCGCTCCACTGGTAAGAATCTATGTACAATACATCAGTGGCAATACTGAATGCGTCGGGATCACAGTGAGGGACCCCTGTGGAATCGCAGGCAAGATAACAGCAGGAATCTCAAATAGCAGGGAGCCTCTGAGGATACAGAGAACAAAGACGAGCCCGCGGTACACGTCTGCTGTGGTTGGATGGATGGCAGGACTCTGTGGTGACATCGGCCATCTTCTTTTGAGTGGTCTGCTGGGGTAGAAGCATTTCAACCACGGACAGGAAGAGACTGGATAGACTGATAAGGAGGGCCAGCTCGGTACTGTGATACCCACTTGAACCAGTGGAGGCGTTGGGACAGAAGGGGATGATGGCGAAGCTGTCGTCTCTGCTGGACAACCAGTCCGCAGAACACCATCACTGCACTGGGCAGCTCTTTCAGCGACAGATTGATTCACCCTAAGTCTCTGAAGGAGAGGTTTCACAGGCCGTTCCTTCCTGCAGTGGTAAAACTTTACATCCAGCTCTGCTCCTAATAAAGACTACATGCACACCAACATCATGGACTGCACTTTTGACACTTTAACTCTTAACTGTGCAATATTCACTGTGATATATCCATCTGTCTATGCAATATCAACGGTTCATGTGCTATCCATTCACTGTTCATATTCTTACACTGCACATTTCAGTCTATACACTGTATATATATGTTTAATGACATTCATATTTTATTATATTTCTATAATTTTTTATATATATTCATCACACTTTAAGAATTGAATGTACTTTTTACTTTCTGATGCCTTTTTACTCTTGCTGCTGTAATACTGCATATTTCCCCATTGCTGGACTAATAATTATCTTATCATATTAGAAATGAAGGCTTCACAGCTTAAACACAATATCATCAGCCCCTGTTCCGTTAGTGTTCAAGGTTTTCATCAAGTGTTTTAATGATATCGCCATTCATAACCAGCAACATGTGGCAGGGGAGATGGGTCACAGAAATACATCTACATAATGTACTATCTTAAATTGTACACAAATTATAATTACTGAATACGTGCTACACAAATACAATTTGATTGATTGATTGACTGATTATTTAACTTGTTTGCCTTAATTTTTGATTTTGTATTGTATAATTTGCAGTCTTTGATTTTAAATGACAGTTTTGAGAGTTACTATACAATAAAGTTAATTTTTATAATAATAATAATTATATCCACCGCAGCTTTAGGGTTGGACAATATAATGATACCATGAGACATTTCTAAGCAAATTTTTTGATGTCTTTGAGTTTAATAGGCAGTGGTGAGCCACCACATTGATTACTTAGGCTTTTATTTCACTGGATCAGACATAAAACCTTTCTACAAATGGATCCTTGTTTCAATTCTCAGAAAACTGAATATGATACAGACTATCAGGGCTAAGTATCATGACAGAGGATTTGAGCCACTTCACCAACCCCTCTATTGTACAAACTGTAAATATTGTCACTGTTGAGCAGTAACCGTATATTTCCAAAACCAAAACCACCATTTATAATTAAATAGAAGTAATAGACCAACAGCATTTATTCAGGTCAAAGAAAGTAAAACGAAATATGGAAATTCAAGGTTTAGGTTGTAAACTGAGATATTACAGTTAACTGTGAAAAATATCTTCAATGTCGAAAACATTGACATTGAATATATTCATAGTAGAAAAAACATACAATACTTTCAAGGCCATGAGCTCTTAAAGGTACACTATGAACACGATAAACCTATGTAATGAAAAAGAAAAAAAGAAAAAATGTAATTCGGCCATGAACTCAAGTCCAAAGCTCCCTCTGGTTTAATATTGGAAATTCCTGTAGCTTAAATCTCAGAGCAGCGGATGTGACTCTGCAGCACAATGCTTTGCATCATTAGAAGAGGAGATAACTCACAACACTTCAAAGGATCTTTGTACACCCACTTCACTTTTGTATTCTCTGGGCATTCTACTCATTCCTACACAATTGTCAAGTTCTCACTGTAGAAGAAAATCTAATAAACCAACAAAGACCAAAGGAACAGGGTTGTAAACATAACTTTCTTCCCAGAGGTGATAAATAATGGACAGGAGCTTGTGCTTTCCTGTGATTTTCTCTCAAATATAACATCCTCTTATTCAGCAGCTGTTGATGATGTACAAGCAGCACATCCCACGTACTGAAATCTCTCCTTTCAATCTCAGCTTAGTCTCCTGAAATATTAATGCACATGCGATACTTGAGGATGCCTATTTGCTCCCTTTTCTTGGGAGATGTATGGAGCACTCTTCCTTGAGCAGTCGCGTATTAAAGTTTAAAGAGATGGACCACTGAAAATCGGTTTGGTTTCACCTTTGTCCATCACTGACACATGAAAGAGTTGTTCCTAAAATTCACAGATGGAGCAATCCAATTAAAATGGTTCAAGTCAACGATACCTGAGTCAATTAAATAACTGCAGAGGATTGTGTAAAGTGAATTTAGAGATGACACTCTTCGGGCATCCATTAAAAGCATTAGATGTCTTTGAAAAGCCTAATCTCTGTGTGTATGGAAGCCAAACAAGATGGAGCTCCTTATAAATACTGAACAACACTAATTGCCACCATCACGGCCATTTATCCTCGGATGTGATGAGCCGTGTGTGCATGGACACATTAGTCTGATGACTCTCTGCGTCCTCATTTGAATACCTAAATATAATTTTCCATTAGGCTACAAATAATTAGACGTTTATTCTTCAGTGTGCTGCCACGCAAAAGCAACTCAAATGTCAAAAAACACATTATATATCTGGTATCTGAAAGGGCGATTATTTTCATCATAGTTTTATTGAGATTTTATTCAATATAATTTAATGTTTTTTGGGGGGGCCTTTCTCACCCAGGGATAATATCACATAGAATTATTTCCCAAGTCTGCATTCCTAAGTATACTTGGAAAAGAGTGGGAACTTCAAAAATGGCACCTGATGACTGTGCCGACAATATATAAATGTTGTGACAGTGTGGCAGTGTGGCAGTCACATTGTTGGAGACAGAGAGAGAAGAGACAACATTGGTTTGGAGAGATGTGCCAAGTTTCAGATATATTTGTCCAATAGAGAAGCACAACATGCTTTGTGGCCACTGGGACTTGGTGAGATAAAATACACCTTTTTACAGGAACATCTCCGACCTCTTGTCAACCTTCTGTGTGGCTCATCAGCCTGGTCTCCCTGATGCAGCCGGTATTGATATCTGAGACATCATCCGTCTCCAGACTTCATCCCTGCGAGATCTCCCTCACACACAGGTGCGAGTGCCATGACCTCATATTACCTCAAGAACATCTTCTTAAATATAATTAAAACCCTGTCTTTGTCTTTGATACAAACCTACAGTAGAGTCAGCATGAATTCAACAGGTCAACACTTTGCTCAGTTGACCACTGAAGGTTTTGAGCCTGTATAAATCCAACAGACAGTGGAGGCAGCGTGGTCACACATCCTCCAATGTTCCTCATCTGACGCATGAGTCCCTCATATTACAGATTCATTTGTCTATTGACGAGTCAAAGGAAGCATGAGGAACAATGGGTGTAGTAGCGATCGAGAGGATCTGTGTTTTGGGTGTAGAGGTCTGATACGTTGCCAAACACATCCTCATGCTCAGAAGCGCTGCGCCACGATGCAGGGAAGCTTCACACAGAACCAGACTCAGCCTTCACATTCGAAATCTTTATAAATGGGGGAACATTATGATTCAGGTACATTTGGCGATTCGAGTTCACTGCAGCGCCCACAACTGTCTGCGCACCCTGCTTCCTTCTTCCCTTCCTTCCTTCCTTCCTCCCTTCCTCCCTCCAGCTTTGTAACTTGATCAAAACGATTGCGCCACGAACATCGTCAATAACAAACCGCCCCGGTCCACGTTCAAATCAATGCAATGATTCATGAGGATTTAAACATATACAAAAATCACTCACCTCAGGAAGCGTCGGTGATCGCTGGCGTCTGGCGATGATGGAGATGCCGCTTTGTGTGTGTGTGTGTGTGTTCGTGTGTGTGTTTTGATCCAACACCAAGAAACAAGAGAAACTCCCACCTGCTCAGGGACCGTCTGACAATGACACACCTGCCGAGGGAGCGTCAAGTAATTTCACTGCAATATTTTCATTTGTCGTCTATGAATTTAGAGCATAAAAATTCATGATATCAATTTTATTAAATTTGTTTAGTGCCAAATCACAACAGACATCATCTTATTTTAACATTTTAAGGTTTGAGACCTTAGAATAATATAGAGAACGTCAACTGTTCCTACAACGAGCAAACACGTGGTGACTGTTAAGGATAAAAAAACAACAACTTTACCAGGAAGAAGAAACAACAGAAACAGACACCTGCCTCAACCGGTTGGGGTGAGAGGAGAAACATGGGGAGGGGGAAGAGAGACCCCTGTCAGACTGGTATAATGAATATAATAATAAAAGTGAAACATAAAGATGTACTGATGTTATTAATAATAACAGCACCAGCTAATAGTAGTAGTAGTAGTAGTAGTAATAGTAGTAGTAGTAGTAATAGTAGTAGTATTAGTAATAATAGCAGCTATTCAGTTTTGTGTCACTTATTTAGCAGATAAAATTATCTGTAGTTACCATTTTTAAAGCTTTGAGAGGCTAAGGCGTAGTTTATGATCTGTACATGAAAACTAAGTCACTTTTTGAGAGGATTGCCTAATTTCTGTCGTGGACAAATGCAAATGTTAATGTTGATGACTGTGATCTTATTGTTCAGTGTTGTCTTGACAAACGTGAGACAATGAATCATTTGTTCTGTGATATGTTCTTATTTGGTTTGTTATTCTTCTGACTCTTTATTGTTGCTGAATATAAATCAAATTTGTCCGAAGGGATTGTTTGCTTTTCTCACTACTTGATATTGCAATTCCTTGTGCCCGCAGACAGCTCCACACCCATCAACATTGATTTGCATATGCACAAATAAGACTCAATGAAATTAAGCAATACCTCCCTAAAGTGACATTTTTCAATATAGGCTTACAACGTGAACATCTGCAGATGAACGTGCAAAGACCAAGCAAACAGGACGTGTGTGGATATGTTTTTGCCTGCAGAGGAATAGCAAAACATAATAAATCCATATCACTAGTATGACAGCGCTGAGGCAGGATAGATAGAATGAGGATATTGTGCCACCTACAGGCAAACTGTCTCTCCTACAAATTTCTACAAACGCTATTAAAACAAAGCAGCTTTTCTGTCTCTTTAACTACATTGACTCAAGTACATGAGGTATACTTGCCCTTCCCCTGTATTTTTGCAGTTCATACTACTTTATACTTTTATTCCACTCGTACAGTTCATGTAGAAGTTAGTCCGTTTAAAAAAAAACTAATTCAATTGAATTACTCGTGATTGAGTAATTCAATTGATTTACTTTTTTTTTATTAATTTGAATTCAAGCATTTCTCTTTATTTCTAGTATAGCTACTCTTAAGTAAACAGAGAGTCAGAATATCCCTTCAATCAATATCTTCAATGACAGATGGTGGACATAAGATATTTATTAATTAGGGGTCATAAAAGGGCATTCACACAGATGGGCCAATTATATGTTCAACATCTTTCTGATTCAGTAGACATATAAGTAAATCCTTGTTTTGAGCAAAGTCACTAACTAAGACTACTGACAGAAGGGGGGACAGCGCAGGGGCCAATCATATTTCAGCTGGGGCCGATGCCCCCCCTGCATCCGCCTCTAGAAATAGTATATTCTTAGCACAAGAACTGTCAAATTGCAATCAAAGGATGAAATGAAAGCATATTTTATAAGGAAAAACAAAGCCAAAGGAGTTAATATTATAATATTATATTTATTATAATATAATATAATAAATATAATATTAATCTAATCAAACTTAGCCTCAGTAGGTTTTGTCACTCTAATCATTATTAATATTATTCCACAGTATAAAGGTGTAATCTTCCTTAAAATTTTACATGTCCACGTATGTAGATATAGATAGATATATCATAAGAATAATGAAAAAGAAAATCCAAATGTAGGTAAAGAAATATAGGAAAAAAGACGCATCCAGACCAACAGGCGGCGGTAGACAAAGGAGCAGCAGGCAGTTTAAATGATATAGAGACGTCAGTGTGTCTAAACAACACCTTTCGGTCTGTGCTGCTGTGTGTGAATGAACTTGCTGAGGTCTGTGGTGCTGAACGGACAGCTCCTCCGCTCCTCCGCTCCTCCGCGCCCTGACGTCCGCAGGTAGGTCGCCCGGTCACCGCGCTTCCGTTAGATCACAGCTTCCATTTGCGTGGCCATGGAAATGAAATGATTGACGCCATCACCGGCACCGGTCTAATGTATCTCCTGAAGAAAGCAGGACGCGGAGAGGAAGCAGACCTCTATGTCCTCTAGCGAATGAATGGATCACATTTCCCAGTGTTTTGATTTTAGGGCATAGAGACTCGGTTTCCAGGTTGACTGGAGGTGTTTTAGTCTGTTAGTGCTGTAGGTCAGGAGATCACATGTGAAGAGGCTGAGGTATTCTTGGTATTCTCAGTGGCCCCTGAGAATCCCTAGACCCACATTTGCTCAGAAATTAGTTTTCCAGTGCACGCTCACACTGTCCGTATTACAATAAGAGATGAGAGTATGTATGATCTGCTTAATAGTATATAGCTCTGTCAGACGCTCAACCAGATTATAAGAGGTTTTTACCATCTAATATTTTTATTTCCATAGTGTGAAAATGAGATGAAATAATTTTGAATTGGATTATAACAAAACGTATGGTTTTTAGTAATTGAATGGAGGTTGAGTAAATCAAAATGCTTAGATATGTTTCATAATGAAACAGCTTCTGAAGCTAAAGTTGTAAGTCGTTTGGATGTTATAATAGATGACAAACATACTTGTAACCACATATATAATATATAAAGAGGCTAGAGAGCAAACATGTTGCAGTACTGTACAAGGCAAAGGTCACTACAGAATAAAAAGAAAAAAATGATGGGGATCAGAGAAGGAAGGAAGTCAACTTTAAATAATCCATATGCATGTACAACCTTACAGAGACCTGTATTTCTTTGTATGGAATGAAATTGTGGAATTGTCTGCACAATTTAAAATGTTGCTCTAATATTAATTTAGAAAATGTATGGGGAAAAAACAGTATGACATTTATGTTATGATGCTACATTGATTTGTTTTGTGATTTGTGAAAATAATAATAAAAAAAAATGTTATTGAAGAAAAGGGCAGATAATAACATGTTTTCTTCTTCCTGTTGATTTTTTGTTCATAGAATGTATAACTCAACTGAACTTATCTAACCAAGAAACTGCAAGAAAGAAAATAAAGAAGATGAAAGATACAAAATATTTTGTGATTGGGGTATAAAGTATTAGTCAAAGTTACTGTTAAGTGCTTTATGATAACATTAGGCTCACTGTGTCCTCTTCACTGTCACACAGATATGTTCACCAGGATGTTGAAACTGAGACTCCTCAACGCTGTAGCACCTGCGTACTTCTTCACAGCTACAGCAGTCACCTTCATTTTGCACTTCTGCTTCTTCGTTCCAACGATATTCCCAAACCCCGACACATCACCCTGGGGCTCCACAGCTCTCCACACAGTTGTTTTCCTCTTCCTGATGTTCAACGCGCTGGGGAACTACATCATGACTATCAAATATCCTGCTGAAAGTGCCAACACAAGCGGGATTCCAGTTTGCTCGCCGCATTGCTCGGACAAGGTGGACGCCCACTACCTCCTGAACGGACGCCACTTCTGCAAACTGTGTAAGAAAGTCATTCTCAAGAGGGATCACCACTGCTTTTTCACCGGGAACTGCATTGGCAACAAAAACATGCGCTACTTCATCATGTTCTGCATCTACACGTCGTGCACATGTTTGTACTCTCTGGTTCTCGGGGTGGCCTTCCTGACAGTGGAGTACAACATCTCCTTCGAGAACCCGCTGACCTTCCTGACTCTCCTCCTCCTCGCCACAGGCTACTTCTTCATGGGTGATTATATTTCCAGTAAAAGGGGATAATTTCAGATACATGACTTGGTGATGAATTAACATCTTCCTTCTCAATTCCTCCTCGCAGGAACCATCTCAGGCATGCAGCTGTTCGTGGTGCTGATGCTGTACGTGTGGCTTGGCATCGGCCTGGTCTGTGCAGGGTTCTGCTGCCAGCAGGTCCTGCTGGTGGCCCGGGGTCAGACCTGGTGTCAGATGCAGAGAGGGCAGCTCGTGGAGAACCGCAGCCCCTGGAGAAACAACCTAAAGGATGTTTTCGGTACCCACTGGATCCTCGGCCTTATCCTGCCTGTGCAGACAGTGGAGATGTGCGCCGACGACACAGACGCACATAAACAAGACTGAGGGATAACCACATATCAGATCAACAACTCACGATAGGTCACGCAAGCAGCACAAGTTGTAGAATAAATGCTTTCTTTGGAGCCATGTGGTTGAGGTCATTTTAAATTCTACATGGATGCTTTATGACTTTTTGAGTAGTCATTGAACTAGTTAGCTTTTAGTAAACATTCCTTTAAGGACAGGAGCCATATAAGCAACGTGAAACTGCATAGGTGTAAACTTTACGTAGCTTTTTCCAAGGCAATATTAAGAAACATGAATTGTTTTTGCCATAGATCACTTTACATGCACTACGACATGCTTACATAAGATTATAAAGATGCTTTTGCACAAGTGCATGAATTCACTGCTTTGTAAATTTGTATTATGCCTCTGATCTGCCAAACAACAGCGCTCTGAGATGATCAAAGTGTGTTGCTCTTCCACATTTCCTTGTAGGATGCTACAAAGTGACATTCAGGAAACACATGGTTTTTACAAGAATCATTCACTTGACGTTAAGGGCTAGCAGGCAGAGGAAAGGACAGTGGACTAAATAAACTGCGAGGCCACTGTTCAGACAATTAACTGTTGTATGTTGTTGAGCCTCATGTTTTCTACTGGAAAGAATGTGACTCGGTTTGATGAGGGTACGGTGATGTTCCCCTTTATATGGCTGGGGGGAAATGTGAAGATGATTACCATATTATTATCCAGGGTATTATTCACAATGTGCCATAGAATCACGTCTTACATGCTTACCGATGACCCCAAAGATGAGTTATTCACTGAACTGCTATTGATAGAGCCCTTGGTAAAACAATAGGTAAGGACGTTTCTCTGTTATACTGCAGCTACTGCTATGGGTATATTCAACATTGTATCAAGAGATGTTTTGGATTTCAATATGTATACTTTCTAGAGCTATTTTGTCTATTCCTGTTATACCAATAAAAGTATTCAAAACACGACAAACTGCTATTCTCTTTTTCAAAACTACACATTCTGAGCTAAGTGAAATAAATGAGTTGAGAGGAATGAGGCAATGGTTTTCAGATATTATTTTATGACAGTTCATTGTTTTTATTAAAGTGACGTTTGCTGCAGTAAAGCACATTTCACAATAACAAGGAAAACTGAGAAATCATTTAAGACAAATTGTAACCCTCTAACCCGCCCTTTGAAAACCTAGACTAATTATTTCTTAGATGTATGATGAGTAAGTACTGCAACAGTTGATTTGAGATTTATAAGTTAACCATTTATGACTTTATGATTATCTTAACACTGCAACTTTGACTCCATGTGCGCCTAGAGTTATAGTTTATTAAAATCTTTCGAAGAATAATTGTAATGCTTTGGAGACATTCAACAGTCACATGGAGCTCACAAAGAAATACAGAAGTCTAAGCTGCTCACGCATTGATATGATGGACAAACATAGGGATATATAATAGGCACAGGCCTCCAGTTAACACATTTATATTCACATTATTTCATCAAGACAAAATGTTCATTTTGAGAAACAAGTCATAGCATTTGACTAAAAATGTTATCAGTAATCATGTAAGTAAAGTGCAAGAGTTTGTTATAAAAAACTAATGGAAAATAATACTACATCATATCAAGTTTGAAATTACAGATGGATGAGCATGGCAGCAACATATGCAAAATTAAGACAACTATATGGCTACAGCACTTCACATGCAACAATTTAAGTTCTCGCAAATTTGTACACTCCCACACATTTTAAATGTTCAGTGTGTAGGATTTAGTGGCATCTAGTGGTGAAGTTGCATGTTGCAGCTGAATACGCCTCACCAACCATGAAAGAGAACTTCATGGTATTCTAGGGTAAATAAAAAACATAATTTCTAGAATTTAGGTGATTACACACTAGTGAAAACATCACTAGGATTATTTTATATTCAATTTCTGCCAATGGATCCCTTTCACCCCTTCAAATATTAAACGCTGGACCTTTAAGGTGTCTTTTGAAGAAAAGACCTCGCAAGACTGACAAACCTGACACAATGTCCTTAGATATACATCACTACCGTTGCAGAGGAGGTTTTGATTTCATACATCCTACCAAGTTCCATTCTAGTTCACAGAGCCAAAATAACTGTATTAAAAGGTAGCAAGAAAAAGGGTCATAAGTGCAGACAGTCTCCAAAACATTGTATGTTAATAAAGAAAGGGTAGAATTGGACCTCTGGTGGGTGAGGAACCAGAGTGGGTTCCGGAGGTGGACTGGGACCAGCTAGATACTAGACAGGGCTACTCTCGACCCACAGCTCTGGCTCAGGAACCAAAGTGAAATCCTTTTACAGAGTTGCCCAGCGTGAGAGTCATGGAGTTCTTCCTGAAGAATGCTACTGCAAGTCGCAAAGAGGAGGCCTCTGACTGTTTGTGCTTATGCTACTAATAGAAGTTCCAAGTGGCTTCTTTAAGTCTGTGGATGAGATCTCAGGAAAGGCCCCACTTGGAGACTCTATAGTTTGTCTCAGGGAACTTCCAAACTCATGTAGGCAACAATGGAGAAACCTGGAGTGAGATGACTGGGAGAGATAGGCTGCCTGATCTGAACCCCAGTGGAGTTTTGATGTGCGATAGCCACAGATCGGCTCTGTTGGCTTCATCAGACCCTCAACATGCAAACTGGTAGGAGACCCTGGGGCAGATCCTCAACATGCTGGAGAGATTCGATATTGAGTCGTCCAAGTAAACCGTTGCTGGGGAGAGAGATGTCGGGCTGCCTGGGTTAACTAGCTGCCACTACAACCAAGACCTCGGTATTCATCAAAAAGTGGATGGATGCAAACAAGTATAGTAGGGGGAAATAACTGGCACTTTGAGATAAATATGGGCTTTCGAATCGTTCATCATGCAAAATATTGTAAGGGTATCCGACAATAAAAAACTGAGTTGGAACAGAGCACAATAGGTCCCCTTTAAAAATAAATAGTATAGATACCAAATGTATATTTACAAATTTACATTAAAAAAGTACTGGTTTAGCCAACCCCCTGATCTACTTCCTGTAAAAGGAGACATGTCCTTTTTCATTTTATCTGCTTTACCATGTTAAAGGTAAATAGATCTACATAATTAGGGATGCGTTTAGTAAAAGAAAAACTAAATGCATTTATCAATATCAGGTTTTCTATGCGATCTTAAAAGTTAACATTATGCTCATATTTTCTCTGCAGATCAGAGTCCAAGCATGTATAAGGAATTAACCCCATGTGCCCTCCCATGCTGTAAGGCACGCGCTTGTGCAGACAGCAATTCGGTGTATAGAAGGCCTAGCCCTATTGCAAGCGATACCTGCTCTTTGAAACAGCAGAGGCTAGAAAAATTATTATAGGCAAAGGTTTGAAATGTAAGCATGCTACCTAACTCCCACTTAGTAAGAGAGAATGTGCTACAGCTTCATATTTAGAGATGAGACCATCTGAATGTTTTTGTCTCAATTAGCTGCGGATATAAGATAATTTGCACTAACATCCTGCTGTCAAGAGCATTAAAGCATTGAGTTTAGTTCACTTTGTTTTGGTTAATTGAAATGCTGAGTGCTGTGTTGACTATTTCACAACAAAGAAAGCTTTTCTTGAAACTATCTTTTTCACATGCTGCAAATTGTGTTGTGTCCCCCAGATCGAGAATCGCTGGTCACATGCACCAATACATTATGCCAGGAGTCTCTGACCTTTAGTTCCCCACTGTTCCTTATCTGTGTCCTGCAGAGAGAGCTGGAGTTTAGTCCAGATCTGTGGGTCTCTGCTGCTCAGAGCCTCCAGCAGCAGAGCCGTCTGCTCTTGAAGTTGCTGCAGCTGGCCTTGGGTGCACTTGTTCTCCTTCATGAGCTGCTTCGTGCGCAAGGTGATCCCCAGCAAACCCGACTTGTCGAGAATATTGTAGGTATTGCTGAAGCGTTTCAGCTTATCATTGTCCATTGAGAGGTCGTCCTGGTATTTGTCAGCATGGATCCCGTCGTCGTCCATCTCTGTCCTGAACTCGTCTGTACAGGGCGGCAGAGAGCTGGTTTCTGCCAGTGGGTAGAGAGAGTTGTCAGTAAGATGCTCCTGACTCTCGGCTGCCTGTGTCGGAGTGTTTGCTGCTTCGGAGTTGCCGATGGGTTTGACAGGAGACTGCAGTGGCAGCTGTAGGCTGGGGGAGCTGTAAGGCCTGTGGCTGAGGCGGTGCCTCCTGTGCTGCTGGTCATTTTCTGATGCTGAATTTCCCCTCATCCTGGAGGATCCCGACCTTTTAGTGGGCACGTCTTTGGGGTGAGGGGCGATTCTCGGGTATGACTTGATGTCAGGCATGTGGCCTTTTGAATGTCGGTTATTTTCAGAGCAAGTGTTTGAAGAGCTGCTGCTGCCATTAGAAACCATGGGCTGGAGAAGAACCACCTGCGATTGAGGCATCACTTCCAAGGGTGAAGAAAACCCCCACTGTTTTTCTGCTGGAGCCATCATGGATGGCTAAAGAAGAAGAATAACTTTATTTTATACTGTTATTAATGATCAACAAAAATCAAATGTAACAAAGATATGTAGAAACAAACTTTATCTAATTATCTTAACTTACATGAAGCATTCATGTTCTGTTAAGAGTCTGTTAAGTTCCTTAAATTAATGCATAAAGCAAACATAAATTTCCCATTTTCTACATTGTTGTACAGTTTGATTGGTGCACGTTTATCTGCATCCTTTTGTTGAGCCTTTTTCTTCTACTGCAATGATTTTTAAATGGAGAATTAATGCCACTTTTTGTAAATCTCTTCAAACCAACTCCTAATATTGTTTCTTCATTTGCCAGGAAAGTGAACTTTGGACAGTCAGGGTGAACAACCAAACAAGTCCATTGTTAATAAGTCAAAATAGGCAAAAACAAATGACTGCATTTTACCTGATTGAGGACTAAGTTGTTCATGATGATCATTGGAGACAGTGCAGCGTATGAGCCTCCCATCAGAGCCACCTGAGGAGCCGCTGGGTCCTGGCCGAATATGGACCCCGGCCTTCCTGCATCTTCAGAGTCGGTCAGATCGACTGTACTGAGGTACTCAGAGCTAGCATCTGAGGAGGGAAGACAAGCATATGGGTCTTGACATGTTTAAAACCAGCAGATTAACCAATCTCTTGTGTACTGTAACTGAGACAGATCATTGATACAAGCTGTGGCAGCTGTGAAGGAGCACTTCTAAAGCATCTCGGAAAAAGATAGCATCAACCTGATGAGGAGGATTAAACCAAATCCAGGGCAGCCTTCATAGAAGAAATAAAGGCCATCTGAAAAACGGGCCCACTGGAGGATAGCCTACATAAAAATGTGACCTAGATCTGCAGATTTGATTAGAGTTGACCTTGTTTATGTCTCAACTGACGTTTTTTCTAATCAGGGAAATGCTCACTATGAACACTTACAGCAATTCATTAAATGAAGCGTTGGCAACGTAATTGAAACAGACCTGAGAAGCCTGAATCTCTCTCCAGGTCAGGCTTTGATGTTACGAGGCGTGTTGCCCTGGTGAACACGGGTGTCCCGTGTCTGCCTGGTCGACTGGAACGGCTCATATTCGCCTTTTCTAGAAAAATGGAAAGTCAAAAATGGTAAATCAAAACAGAGAACAGGGATTTGGTAAGAACAAATCGTAAAACTCAGTTCAATCTGCTTTTCCTGTAATGGAGAAGAATATTTGTTTGATGGCATTGAGAACAGTCAAAGTAAAGAGGCTCTCTATTATTTGGACTGTGTTACTTCCTTTGTTTCATCTTCCTCTGTCATTTTGGAGACTCGATTTAAAAAGGGAAATATTCCAATGACTGAATTTCTATCAAATCTGCACTACATTAATTATCTGAAAGTAATTTGGTACTGATAAGTTAGTAGGACAGTGATGCTGCCTGATCAGTCTTCTTTACACCAAGTGACAATAAAATTAGGAACTGAAGTTTCATATTATGCAAGGCAAAATTCACTATCCCTGATATGAATCTATACTTATCATATTCTTTCATATTATTGTAGCTGCTACTTTACATTAAGTTTGTGTGTTGTGCTGATATTCATATATTTTATAAACAGACGTTAACTTTTTCCATTTCAATCACAGGGAACAGAAAGAGGTAAAACAAACAACAACATAATAGTAGATTCTAGAACAATTTCCACTGCGGTCAGTCATAGTTCGTTGGTGGACGTCTCGCGGCCTGTCACTCCCACACCGTCCGCTCCTCTGATTCAAAACTCACGTGACGCTTTCCCCCCCATGTCCTGACATACCATGTGTTTAATGTTACGTGGTAACGAAGGAGACACGTGAAGGAGAACACACATGGTGAGCTGTCAGTCTGAACTCTGCGGTGTTGGTAACATCCAAACGCAGCTAGCGGTGGTTGCTGGTGTCACACGCAACTTGGAACACACTGACGTTAGCGAACTGTTCCCAACGTGCTTCCAACGCCTTGCTAACTTGTTACCAAAAACATTAACTGAAGAAAAGAGAGAAATTTCAGAGAGAGAAATGCGACATGAACTCCATGCACGTTAGCTGATGTTTGTTTCTACGAGTCTGCTCCCGTGTTAACTATTAGCTCAGTTAGCTGCCCTAGCTTTAGCACAGCAACTTGCGCATAGCAGTGCTAGCAATAAGATATTCGGCTAACACCATGATTGATACACTCCTTACCAATGCGCAGTTAACTGTAAAACATGAACCAGGTCCCACTGACGTCCAGGACAAGAGTTCTCCTGTCGTGTGTTGTTGTTTAGCTAACGATAGCTAAGTGTTGTTGATGTGTCCGCCGCTTACACTAAGTTCCTCAACGCGTTCTCACAGGCAAATGCAGTTTCTTCCGTCACGGCTTCCCTGTAACACAATTTACGCTTTATTTCCATTGAGTAATTCTGCTTTGTAAACTTTCCTTTTAGAAACATAATGTGGACTCACACTAAATCTAATCATCCGCTCAAAGGATTATATGTCCCAGGGGGGCTTCCATAAATCACCGATTGCCTGGCTCTCTGTTGCACCTTTGAGACAAAACTGAGGCCTGAATATCTCCACGTTAGTGTGACTTGTAACAAGTTGCCAGGGAAACGAGTCAGCGCATGCTTTTTTATTTCAAGAGGGATGAGTGCGCCCCCTGCAGGTGAAGGAGACTCCTAAACTTCTGGATATGTAGATAAAATCCTCTATATAAGTGATATGTCTTTTCTACAAACAATAAATATATAAATATAATGAAACGCTTGACAGTTTTTTTTAATGTTGTTTTGATTCATTTAGAGACATTTGGACTCATTCGTACTGATTAGTTTGTTTTTAATTAAATAAATCACAGCAGACAACCTGACAACCATGAGAATTTAATTACAAAATAAATATTCAAATAAAACAAAATGCTGAAACAGTAGAAATGTTACTTTGTACATTTTCATAGATTTTCTTTGCGAAGCACATGAAAAACAAAAGCACATTGTTTAACAGAACTACTTCAGTTGATCCCTTCCTTACTGCAGGATTTAAAAAAAGAAACACACATGGAGGAAGACACCTGTGCTGTGGGCTCATGTGAGTCTCGTCTCATTGGGGCCCACCCAGCAGACATGTTATCTTTTTAAATATATATCATCTGTGAAAACATTGTGATGTAATAAAAAAACATAAGGAATCGAAATCTGTTGTCTTGTAAAGTGAACTGATTTCTCACATGGACCGACATTTGTTCAATTAGAAAGCAGTTTTATTTATTATTCTACCCTGCTCACAATAAAGCAAGAAAGAGAGGATTACAAAACAATTATTATATTTGTCAACTTGATATATTTATTCATACATATCTTCTGAGGACGTTGTCAGCTGATAAACCTTTCTGATAAATATTGCTCTTATACAGATGTGAATTGGCAGCAAAACAGAAACAACTCCTGTTTGGTCTCGTGACATGTAGAGGATTCATCCAGAATCAATGATTATGGGATTGCTACTTAAACAACTGATAGTTAAATGCCAATAATGGGAAGAAGTGATTGATTGTGACTGTCCTGTGTCCAATTATATTCATGTATTTCCCTTAATTAATTAAAAAAATAATTTCATATAGGTCAGTTTTGAGCACTGTTTCCACAGACACTAGAGGGCGACATTTCATTATTAGGGTGTGCAAAGCAGCTGCACACTCAGTCCAACATTTACAGTTTTGACAAGTCAAGGTGTCTTGGATAAAGTTTGAAAAAAGGAATGACAAACATTTTACATGTTGCTGGTCCAAATATATTCCGCTGTATCAATAAATATAGATTTTTAAACTTAACCACCTTTAAATACAGAGGAATTCCACAAATTACAATAACTGATACAGTAATAACTAGTGTAAAAGAAAAGGCATCAGTCGGTTTGATTCTACATTGCACTGGCTCCCAGGGATATCCGTTTGTGTCAGCAGTGTTTCCACCAATCAGAACACACTTCCTTTTGAACCTTGTCATTACAAAACGCTCTGCCCAACAGCAGAAGGGCACGTCAGCAACACGACCCAGCTCTCTGAGTCTCTGGCTGCAGACACAGTGTTGGTGGATGAGCAGAGGAAACTCTTGATGCCGTCACTGGGCTGGAAATAAATAATGAGCCACACTGCAACAGGGCGTTGGGTCACCACTGCAGTTACCTGCGCGGGACCTGGCACCTACAGGACACAAGGAAGGAACACAGCTTTTGAATGCTGTTTGTAAAGTTGGAGGGAATTTAATTGATTTCTCTCAGGATTCTAAAATCACCTGTCACATTCTTTGTTTTTTTGTCGCTCCTTTCTCTTCCGTCCTCTCCCTCTTGGTCTTCTCCTGCAACATGAACAAAATCACCAGTGAGCCTCCTTTCACCGAGATGGTAAATTTTCTGAAAATCGGAGGATATAATAGCTGATTCGGGTTCTTACCTCTCGACCATCACAACAGGTTTCCTGACTCTGAAATACAAATGTTCCAATAAATTAGTGAGAACATCAAGGAGCAATATTAGTTAACAGCCATTGTAAGTATTTTCCAACCCAGTCTCATAGAAATGGGCATTTAATGAATATATATATTTTTATGGTTTACTTCTCTAGTAAATGTATTCTCACGTCTCTTCTTCAGAAATATTTTCTAATGAAGTGTTAAATGTTTGTAGCACACACAGGCCATATGATGGCGGATGTGTTGGGCGGTGAACCCGGAGACTGAGGTTTGTGTGTCCTGGCAACAAAAGCACTTTTTGTACATTTAGAAAAGAAGTGGATGTGGTTTTAAATACTAATTAAATAAAGACATCCCATCTCATGCTTAAAGGCCACAACTGACTTTGTCAGTATCTGACAGGACTGCGATCTTTCTCTAACCTTCCAAACCAAAGCTAAATCTGAAAATATTATCATGTGTTGGTTGCTAAAGGCAGAAATAGAGGGAAACTATTGTCTGTGAAGTTTTGGCAGACACATATGTACATATTGCAAATTGGCGGAGAAGCTTATGAGAAACTTTTCCTCATCATGTTGATATGAAATGTAACTCAGTGCCCTGCTGTTGTAGGTTGGTATTTGTATACTCATAAATATTTCATGTCACAAACTGGTTTTCTTACCTACATTCACATGTCTGATGCTCCACAAACGTCATCTCAACATATTCCTGACCCGGCTCTGATGGCCTGATTTTCAACAGCTGAGGGATAGAAGCGATCACAGAATGTTCAGTGATGGATCACCCGAATGTTTTATAAGAGCGGTTACATCCAACCAGGCTATTCTCTCACCTCCATGGTGACGTTTGAGGTGCGGGTGGGATGACACTCCAGGTTCTCGTCCCCGCAACAACCTGCACACCTCACCAGTGGCACGCAGGAGGGGCTGTAGATATGCTCCACCTCCGTCGGATACTCCTGCACCACCTCCACAAGCTTCTCGATGGTCCGGCAGAAGCTGCGACTCCACACCTCTTGAAACATTATCACTGTGAATGAGAACAGGAGGCTGAGTGTGGCCCACTTTGGAATTGCAACCCAATCAGCTTGTGTAGGACGATATAAGTTCTGAGTGGAATATGGGAAGATAAATGCACAGTTTCTATAATAGTAATATCGCCACCTATCTGGCTTTCCGTGTTACTGTCACTGTGTAGATTGCAGTTGACAGCATATCACCTTGTATTGGATGGAGCTGAAAGCAAGGTATTGTTGTGAATATGGTCTGAAATAAACCATTTTCAAATATAACTTTACAAATAGTTGGAGTAGATAACTATATAGATCAGAACATTATTTTCTATCCTATGTATTATATAATAAGTGATGAAGAAAAATGACATGCATAATCAAACATAGAATCTTGAAGTATATCTGTAAACTAAGAACCTAAATCCTGTAAATACGTAAGTGTTTTGTTCATGGGGCATATACAATGTGAGCGGAAGGTATTCAACTACCCTCTGATGGTTTACATTTTAATTTGTGTATTTCAAGGTGTTTATTAAGCTTGATAAGAACTGAAAATAAAACAACTTCGACTTCCCCTTTAAAAAAATCTATGCTGTTTATGATACTCTCATCTATAAAAAGTATCAGTCATAACCTGAATAATCCAACAGTGGCATGCTCATATCATGAACAGGGAAACCTTCAAGCCGTCGCGATATGCCAGTGTGTATCCTGTTTTCATTCTGAAGTCAAAATGTTTGTATAATGTACAGTAGTCTTTCCTGTGGGAGTATATGTGTGAAAGTGTCCCAGTTGCACAGTCTGTGTGGGAGGAACAGGGACGACTACGGCCGAGCAAACAGAGAAGGAAGAGAAAACAAACATTGGAAAACATGGCCATGAACAGAGCCCCGCCGGAGCTGGAGCTGAGCTACCCAGCAGGCACCTCTGGGACTGCACTGACCCCAGGTCAGCGAATGGAGCCTGACACCACAACATCTGTTTATAAAAGCAGACAGGCTGGGAGGAGACGGCTGGGGGAAGCATCTATGGTAGGGAGATGAGGCCGTGAACCGTAATGTTGTACAGCGCCAAGGGCCAGTTCGCTGGACAGCCACTGCTCCTCGAGCTGACTGTATGTCTGCTGCGTCTCCTCTTAATCCTCCTTGCCCGCCAGTTCTACAAATCCCTATCACTGAATTTATTTCTCTTTTAGCAGCATTAAATTAGAGTGATTTAAGGGAGAGGGAGGATATGGCGGGAGAAGGTGAGCGATTGAGTAATCCCAGCCCGCCCCGACATGTCCTGCTATTCTCTATATTCAGATTGATTTCATTATGAAATGCAACCTTGACAAGCGTAGTGAATTATATTTATAAATCATTGCGTGACAAACTGGCAACCATCAGACTCCAGTTTCTACAACAAACACAGTTGTAGCTACTATAGTTCAAAGTAACTTTTATCAATGCTAGATTTGATATGGGGACATTTCAGGAACAGGTAGAAATTCCTACCTTCAGTTGTACGGTTAATGTTCGCCAAAGGTAGACTCTGCAAAACACACAAAAAAGTGAAAATGAAGTTATTGATTATATATAGTGTTAAGCTTCCAAATTGAATGGGGGAGACTTAAACAGACACAATATGGACAAGTTATTTGTCAGATAATTGTCATCAAAAGCAATTTAACAAATATATCAATATAATGCTTGTACATTGTGAATTCACTGATGCTCCAGAGGTTTTTAAAAAATTATAAAGATTATAATAATGTGACATTTATCGTGATAATTATTGATTTCGACATGTAACATTTTTCGTTGCGATATAATGTTTGCCCATATCGCCCAGTTCTAATGGGAAACACACAGATAAATGCAAAGGATGCTCACACTTTATACTCTTTTCCCCTAACCCACACGTTTCAGCCTCAATTTAAATATCAGATACTCTGTAACTGTCCACTAGAGGTGATAGCTGGAAGTACAGTAAAGTAAAGAGGACGACCGAGCACTTTTTCTTTCACCCTGCGTTGGAAAAGTCTTTCTGATGAGCTGCAGTTTCCGTCTGTCATATACATCACATTTTGTCTGCCTGCCCAAGTGTTTAGGTTCAAAACCTGTTTCCTGTGGTGTAAGATTCAGCTCTCTGTCTCTATTTATTTTCCCATTGATGGTTTCCTCTTCTGTCTTGGTTTTTTCCCATCGGCCCACGATAAACAAGGGTGCATTTCTCATTCGCCTGGGAAAACACAAAACCTCTCGCTGACTCCAATCTCAGGAAGGGAAAAATCTGCATTTTAATAAAGTGCCCTCCGGCGGATGCTGCCGGACGGGGCGGCAGACAACCTGCTTCCTCATTGTCTTCCTCATCACTGGTGCTGCATGTCACGGTTTCTGACATTCATACTTCAACACTGTCCGTGTGAAACGTTGGGGCCCCACATGTGTGATATAATCGACAGCAGCCTGAGAAGGACTTCCCCAGATGTTGGGACCGTTGCTTTTTTACACCATCTGTACATTGCTGCACTGCATCCACTTCCTGTTATGAACCCAATTTAGGGTGAGGATAGCATCTGTCAGCACAGCCCTACACTGTACCACACACACACACACACACACTCCCTTCAAACAATGTGATTAAAGAGGAACGTCCTGCTTTGATGAGGATGATGCATTCACACTCACACAAAACATTTCAGAGGTTCCTGTAAAAGTGTCAGTCAGATATGTGCCAGGCAGGATTGGCTATTTGGGAGGGATCTGTCTTCACTGCAGCAGGAGCACAGTGCAGCGTGACAGTCCTCATGTCAATAGATACACAAGAGCTTCCAGTCAGCCACTTAGACTCAGTCCTCCCTGAGTTTTGGGGAACTGATGAGGCGCCTCCCTTCTCCTCCACAAAGCGGCGGCTCCTCCGGCCAAAGCGTGCAGCTGTTCCACTGACAGTTGTTCTATAGAGTGGCGTTCACTGAACTGTGTTGGTTTTTACAACAGCACCGCAGGACATGAGCTCCACTTGCAGAATAGTCTTTATGCGCAGCATGGGAAAGCCACAGTTTGGTTTTGGGTTATTGTCAAAAGTCACCTCCACCCTCGGGGGGGTATTGATTCATCCTCTGCAGCAATGCGAGGCTGATAAAATAAATCCTTTTCCAGTGTTAATGGGCATATGATCTTGCCCCCTCTCTCTCTGTCTCTCTGTCTCTCTCTTCTCGTCTGTGGGTGTTTCATGAGACTGCACCGCATCACAAGGGCTTTTTGGCTCCGGGTCTGTGTTGCTGTCGAGAATGTGGTGAGGTGGGGGCCGGGGTTTCTGACCTTGGTCGTGGGTTAAGCCTTGACATGGCGAAGAAGCATCCTTGGCACCTCCCGTGGTGGAGAACAGAGGAGTAAGCTGGCCCACAAGAAGCTGCCAGATTATAAGAGGCTGCATGAAGATCCTCACGTAGTCATTCCTTCCTCCCTGTGTGCTTACAGTATTCACCGTGTGATTCATGTTCACTGTGAGTAACGTAGCTCTTTGCAGAAAAGGAAAAGCACTCGGATGCAGTATGTGTATAAACTTGTCTCATAAACCCCAGGAGCAGAATGACTTTGTGAGCAGTTTCACTTTGTTGGGTGTTGCTATGTATCTCTATTATTTATTGTTTATGTAATGTGGATATTAAGATTATAACTGTGACTCAAAGCTTTATGCAAATAAACTTGACTTCACCTGACCTCACTCTAAATTCCTATAGTCTTGGCAATGAAATACCTCTATTCTGTGTCCTCTGCACAAAATCTGGGGTTTGGAAACAACATCATTTCAAAAGTTACACTCCAATGCTACAGTGCTATCAGACAAACATCAAGGGCAACAACAAAAGAAAAATAGCGTGTGCTACGATTACATAAAAGGAAAAAATACTTTCACTGTGCTGAGATTTTTGTTTTTGATTTCCTGCACAATCAAACACAAAATATTTGACTGAGGACAGTAGATTAAACTTCACAGGCTCGGTTAGGAAACACTCGAAAACAAGACCCGAATCCAGTAAAACTGTATTTGGGGACACCAATTGCGAAAAGAAAAAACACAATATGAACTTCCTTTGCTCTGAAAAACACCCTCAGCTCTGCATGGCATGGATTTAACAAGATGCTGGAAACATTCCTCTGGGATTCTGCTCCGCGTTGACATGACTGCATCACAGCATATTCTGCAGATCTGTCAGCTGCACATTCATGTTGTGAGTCTCGTCTTACACCAAATCCCCAAGGTTTTCCGTTGGATTCAGATGTGCTGACTGTGGAGGTTACTGACGGTCATTGAACTCATCTCCGTGTTCACGAAACCAGTTTAAACCGAGATGATTTTCTGTTGTGTCACATTGGGCTGAAAGTGAATATTAGAAGATGGTGAACTGTGGCCATGAAGGGATGCGAATGGTCAACAATAATACACAGATAGGATGTTCTATTAGAATGCTGATTGAGTGGTATAAAGGGTGCTGAAAACCTTATTCATAATATTACATTACCAGCCCCATGGATTCTGCACACAAGACAGACTAGATTCCATGGATTTATGGTGCTGACAGCGAATTCTAACCACAAGCAGAAATCCATATTAATCACTCCAGAATATGTTTTCCACTCTGCATCGGTCCTGTTCTGGTGAACCTGTGCCCACCTCAGCTTCAGATTTCTGAGCTTCTTGGCTTCTCTGCTCACCACAGTGGCACAGAGTTGTTGAAGCGTTTCCATCGACGAGTCTGCCGCTGACTCAATGTTTTTGTTTGAGTAAAAATTCCAGAGAAAGTTTTTGGTGAAGATTCCAGGAGATCAGCGGTTTCAGAAAATCTCAATCCAACCCAAGTGGCAGTCAAAGTCACGGAGAACACATTTTATCCAGCATTCTGACAAGTTTAAATGAGTTACTGTAAATGTAAAAGTGTGAGTGAAATTTTGACAGTAAAGTTAACATGTTGTTATTGCTGGAAAAAGAAAATGTCTAATTTGATATCCACAGCCCAAAGATTGGCACCTTAACAATGTTCACTACTCTGAAAACCACTTCAAAATGTCATTAGAATAATAAAAAAGAAGCTTTACTGTAACTGGCACTTGATTATTTTCATTTGATAACTTTCCAAACAAACTAAGAAATACAGTCACTGACTACTTTTCAGCACAGTGAGTCAGAGGATTCCGGTCTTAAATTCTCATTGGATAATTATCATGTTGGATATGAAGTGAGCGTCATAGCCCCTCAGGCCTCTCTGGTCACTGTCCCATAGTTGAGCAAGTTGTTTTCTTGTCAGGACAGCTGGTTCTCAGAGACCTGTGTTTCTGTGCTGCGGTTTCCAGAGAGAGGGGCAGTTTGTTGGAGCTGGAGAGATCAGACTAAAACCTCTGGCACCGAGGTTCCTCAACGCTTGACTGCTTTAAAAACTAGTCCTCTGTGCTTCTGAAGGTTTGTGCGCTGCCGGCTGAGAGTTTGCTCTGTTCTCTGGGTCAGATCAGAGGACCTGTTGTGTCCCTGGGCTCCTGCTGTCAGGCCACAGAGGCCCCAGGCCTTATTACTCTCCACTCCCACACAGCTGAACTGCGTCATCTTTAACCTCCTTGCTTAACTCCATCTGTCAGAGGAGGGGCAGTGTGCGCAGGGAGCAAAAATAAAACATGATGGGGACCCAGCATAATGGTCATAAAAGGTTTTTCAACTTTGAGAGTCACGCAGGGGTGGGTTAGGGGTGTGTATGTGTGTGTGTGTGTGTGTAGGGGTGGGTGGGTTGGGGTGGGAGGGGGTGGATGGGCTATTTAACAGCAGGTACTATGGTCAGTTGCCAAAAAGATCTGGACACCAGCCAGTCTGCATATCCCACAGTGTAAAGTACCGCCAATCAAATGCAGAGAGGTTTCTTTGTCAGCTCAGCCTAAACAGATAGGACTCCTTCTCCTGGACGACTGGACTGGAAAATGATGTGAAACTAGATTCATTCATCCATGTTTCTCTTCACCTTAAGACTGTAATACAATGACAGCTAAGGCAAAGCGTGTCTCATTTCCAAGTTTAACGAAATAAGAAGAGCAGAAACGTCTGATTTCAAAATATGCTCCAACATTTAGTAATAGCTAGTTCAAGAACGGTGTTTATACTGTTGACACATCCATCGTGATGATAGAGTTTCGTAAATCCTGCTTGTTTACAACAGATTGGCGACGTTACTTCATATAAGAAACAGTTACATCAAGTTACACCAAATGACAAACTCTCATAGATATCACTGTCCCGACACGTTTCATCAACACCAATGAATTATTCCTTAAGAAAAAAGGGAAAACTCTAAAAAAAACGCACAATGCTAAAGAAAGAAAGAATCCAGGATCTGCCCCCTGATTCAGATCGGCACCAACATGTAATGTTACTTCCCTGACCTTAACCTCATCCTTACACCAAGTTTTGTTGTATCTCATTTGCTTTTGTGTAATCATGCTTACAAACACACCAACCGACCGAGAAACGGACAGGGGTGAAAACATAACCTCCTTGGCGGAAGTTAATAATGACTGGCTTGATGGGTCATGCCTCATTTCGTCGAAAGGGCCAGAAGGTTTGATTTACACTGTTCAAAACAGATACAAAAGCATCACATGTGTTTGTATTTGACCACACATCAAAGTTTACCACACACTTTGGCTAAAAACCAAGACACAAGAACTTTGCCATGTTTGATGTGGTTCAGTAGCTTCCTGCAGCTGGAGGCCAAAGATGTGGGTAGTTGTGCATTTGATTCTTAAATACATCAAAATACATTGAAAATGTAAAACCACAAACATGCCTCAGCAATACAATTGTCACACGCATCATATTTCCACGGCTTTAATGTATTTTCATTTTCTAAGCACATTAATCCTCTTGAAGCAGTATGATGCAAAACACTTTCCACAAACTCACTAGTAAGAGGAAACTAATTTAAATTTAGTAAATATGTCAGCGTTCAAGAGCAGAAGTGGAGCGGCTGAGTTTCGAAAAAACCCTCTCGACAAATAATGATCCCAGCTACCGGGCAGAATGCCATTATTTATAAAGATTCCCAAAACAGTTTAAAACCTCATTCAGTGAGGGTAACAGTGGGGGTAAACAGTTCAGGGATGAAGCTTGTTGCTCTCGACTGAGTTCGGTGATGGAGGCAGCGTTTAGGCCAGATGCTGTCCTGGTTTTGATTTGACTAAAGCTTGACTCAGAAGTCGAGACCACACAGGACAGAGCGCGCTAAGGCAGAAAGACTGAATACAAACACCCAGACAGCTCGAGAGGTGAGAAACAGAGCCACCCCCTCCTGCCTCGCTGATCCCCCTCATCCATCCTTTATCGAGAGCAAGGTTCCGCATCATCAACACCACGACTGCGACATTAATTCCAAGGCCTCTCACGGGGGTCTGCAGGTCACTGTATCTATTCTCCGCAGCTACAAAAGAAAGCCAGGTTCTGTTTTGTATACACAAGGAGGTCGAAACAGGCATTGACAGCCACGCCATTACAGGTCTGACAGTATCCAGCTGGGTCTCTCGGGTGGTCAGGTCGGGCCTTGTGATCACAGGAGCGCGGCCACAACAGCAACAAATTTCAACAGAGCATGTGGTCGAGGTGACACAACAATTTCTCAAGTAATCTGGGTGAATGGGGACCTTTGAAATCAAGAGTGATGAGTATGTAGCGCGCTGCCGTGGCCTGTCGCAGGAAATGACCGGTCCGGGACGAGAAATATCCACCTAAAATATATATATAAAGACATATAAGTCACATAAACCACTGTAAAACCTGCTGCAGATTTTGTACCATAATCTCGTTATGGAGATGGACGACATTAAAGCTCCTAAAAGTGAAACCAAATCAGTTCGATTGCCACCTGGTGTCTGCCTGGAGATCTCAAACATAACCTCTGTCATTTTAGGTTTATACTAGTTCTTATAACATTGATTTTAATATTTGATTGTTAATGTTTCTGATAAGCTTGATTTTAACTATTTATTTGATGTGGTGACATATGATTGACAGCTGAGACCTCGCTGGGGCTCCATCACCTGATCACTACTGTGCCGACTCTGGTTCCCAATTAGCAAAATGGCGACATTCGTAAACAGGATATTCTGGCTACATTTCTGGATAGTGGGAGGAAGTAGAGAATTTTTGTAAACAGTCTATGGTTTTGTGTTTATTGACATTGGTTTGTTCATTTAGCAGAATTACCCAAAACTGGTGAACCAATTTGGAGGGGTGTAGCTTGATATTTAACGGATCTGGATAAATGGGCAGATACAGAATCTGTATCTTAGGATCGGATGAAGCCTTGGCGGAGTAATGTGCTCTTCGAGTGCCCCTCTAGTTAATTCTCATTGACAGCTGAGACTGACTCCTGATTGATCGAATACTTGCATTGACCCACAATCACTACTGTGCAGACTCTAGCCCCAAATGTGCAATATGGCAGTGTTAGTATTTGGGATATTTTAAATATAGTCACATGAAATGGAGACGCACCATCCATCTTTTCTGAAGACGTTTTCTGACATGACATGCCAGGGATTCCTGGGGAACTGGGTCTGGATCTTCTCCGCAGTTTGCCTTTCTTACATAAACAACGCAGCAGGAGATTCTCTGCTCAGACACGTTCAAAAAACCAAGTAATCCGATGCAGGATTCAGGCGAGGGGTGGGGCAGCTGACTGAGGCAGGATGTCACGTATCAATTCCGAAGCGGAGATCACGTGATGTTGTTTACACAACATCACGTGACAGGGCACAACTTTTTCCGGACGCCGATATTTATTTTCTTTTTTCGGAGTAACTCCTGAGGATCTCCTGAGTTAAGTGCATGTCTGAAAGCAGCAGCATATTTTGTAAAGATTTTTGTACAGATTACAGGGTGACTCCCACCACCCTCCAATCCCGGTCTTTCCGCCAACATATGCAGAATCATGCCAACAAACTGTCCTGAGTGTCGCTTATTTAATACACAGATATGAGAGTGGTATCGATATTCTCATCTGCCTCTCAGCAAGAAAGTAAATTAACGTATTTCCTTTAATGTAAATGCAAACCTCCTATAATAAATATAATAATATACTTCAGTATACCTTTTTTGTCTGCTACATTGGTTTGTTTTACCAGCTATCAGATTTTCTTGGAGTAGTAGAAAAAACAACTAAAAGTGATCAAATAACAAGGGATTAAATCAACATCTAAATGTTGATTTAGATAAACCCCATTTCCTCAGTATAAGTCCATTAATGCATGCACAAATGTCCCCCCAAAGACACACACACACAAACACACACATCCACTGTATAAACCATAAAACCCCATCTGCAAACACACACACAGACACACACACACACACACACACACACACACACACACACACACACACACACACACACACACACACACACACACACACACACACACGACACAGGTCTTGAGATAAGGCTGACCGGTGGTAATTGTGGTCTCTATTACAGTAAACGCTGTTCTCCCTGTGTAAACCAGAGTAAATTACGTCCAGATGTGAGATTAAAGCTCGCTGAGCAGACGGCTGCCCCGAGCGACACCCCTCCTCCTCCTTCGCAAGAGAAAGGAGAAATCCATATTTCCTGATTGCAATTGAGACTCTCCCATGGGCCAGGACATTACAACTGGAGAGAAATACCACAGCGATGTAAATAAAAGCCCTATCAGTCAGGCACTCGGCCTCAGAGGCACGCATCGGAACTAGAAAGACCATCAAGTGCATGAGCGAGACCGAGGCGCAGAGGGAAGGAGGAACTTGACTTTTAAATGTCCGATTCGTGGAAACTTAGCTGACAGAAACAATGCATTGTGAGAAACTGAACCTGAAGCCTGATGTATTACGTTGATATTAGATATGGAAGCTCTCTGCTTATCATGCTCCGCTGTGACAGAAATGTGGCGAACACACATGGTGAAATGTGCACAAAAACCTGCTTCAAAAACACAAAAACATGTGTGAGTCTTGTTTTGCTGCTGGAGAAGACGTAAAGGAAACACCTGTGCAACGTCTCGTCCCCACAAACACAAACGAGAGCTGTAGCTGAGGCTCGCCATCTTCCTCTTTTTCTTCCTCTTCCTCTGTCTGACAAAAAAATCAAATGCATTTGGCAAGAAGTTTTTTCGATTTCTGGTTTCATCTGAGGAAAAATGTTGTATTTGACTGGAGACACCAACAAAGAATTTCATAATCTCATACCAAAGAGGCTTACAATTCTTATCCTCCACTGATTTCCTTAATATTGCTGGAGTCTTTTCTTTCTGAGCTGAATGCTGGGTTGTGTAGCTGCCCTCCACTCCAGCTCTCGCACTGTATCTTCATGGAAACACTGACTAATGACAGTCGGGTTCGGTTGTGTCGATGCAAGATTTCACTTGGCTGAGGAGGTGAGGTACTGTGTGTGCAGCATTCCAGTGGTTTTGTCACGAGGTGGGGAGCGTTATGAAATGGGCAGGAGGCAACAGGTACAGTGGTGATTTCGAAAGCCGTTTGAATCTGGAGCACAAAGGATCTGAGGGGGGATACTCACACTGTGGTGGACACACACACACCACACATACTGTATTTAGCACGTGGTTATTATACACAGGAGGTACCAAAAATAAATTGAAAAGTCGAGCAATGTGAGCAAAATAACCGGTGGATGCCAGTTATAGCATGTTCTCCATAAATTAGCCCTGGTGATGAGGTGACCAGGAGGTCGCCATTGTTCAGAGAGGAAACCCAGGTGCTTCCACTTCCAGGCAATGGTCATGTGTTGTATGTACATGTGACCAGGAGAAGCTCTGGATAAGGAGTCATAACAGTACATATTAATAGAGTGCACTTATAACTGTTAGGATGAGGATTACATGGATTCCATCAGCTGCAATATTGATCTTGGATAAATCATTCAGCAAGCATGAATTGATGCATTGTACTACATATACATATGCAGATACTTAATGATTGGTACGTGATGATGTCCTGGGTGATACATAATGTGTTCGCTTCATGTCTGTAACACCAGTCACTGCTTGTTTAGTGCTGTGTACGCTGCAATCTTGCCACGTGCCAACACATTATTAGGCCTTTCCAAAGTAAATAGCATGTGTCTAATTTTTATGGTGGCACAACTACTGCCTGAGGATAAAATTAAGCCCTAGGGGTGACGGACAATATTTTGGAGCTGCCGGTGCAGACAGCAGATATCCGAGCCAAGGTGTGCATGTTTTACAGTTCAACGAGTCCCCACAAGTCAAATGTTTCTCCTCACAAAACATAGCAATTCTTTTTTAATCTTTTTGGTCCAGACAACATTTTGGCTAATGTCTATTCTCAGCTACCAGTCATGAATTGTGATCAATTAAAAAGCTAATAAAGCCATTTCGGTCAATGCATCTCTTTCTCTCTCCATGTGGACTGTTAATCTGCTCAAACATGATTTGTAATATCACTCTTTAGATAACCTGGCCATAGAATGGAAACAAGTTATTTGTCAAACTACTCATATATACTAAATTGTGATGAAACAAAATACAAGGACTACAATTAACAAAGAACTTCCATTGATAAGAAACTGATTTTCTACAGGTTCCCACCAAACACACGGACACTGAGCTCTGCTGTAAATCCCTGGTCGTAAAACTGAATTATTAAGCAGCTGATGTTAACCTCGACCTCTCCTCCAGGTCTCACAGCATGAATGAATGACTGCATGAGTCACCAGGCAATGAGGAAATATCATTATCAATAAGGGGCACTATATTGAATGGTGGAGAATCCAAAAGACAGACATATATAAATAGCATTTCCAGCCACACGGCCAATGTTTGCTCCTTCAACTTCGGTAGACTAACCACGTCTGACAGTTCACTGTGGGAGCTGGCAGAACAGAGACAGACCAGGATGGTCTAATTTTGTCACTGGGAGCAGAAAAGAACTTACTGGTATGAGTGCCACTTGTTTGCAGAAATTGTGAAATATTTAGTTCCTCAAATATGCTCAAGGCTAAACCTCAAGATGCTGGTTTGCAGGGAAACTAAACAATGATCCCTTTGCAGGAGATCTTTCAACAGAAAGAGTTAATGAAAGGTTTGGAGAAGGAGCAAGACCTCAGACCCTCACAGATCATCTCTATGATGGACTCTACGTTTAATTCTTGAATTGAACCGTTTAAATGTCCCTGTCATTCTTCTATGAGCGAGGGGGCCATTTAGTCTACTACATGTTGAGGGTCCTGGGTTTTGTCACTCCTGTTTTGACTAAGCAGGCCATGAGCTGATTATGAGGATTAGTGGAGATGTGGTGAGCCCATGCCTCTCCCACTCACCCTCAACTCAGCAACAGCTGCAAAGTCTCCGCTCAGACAATGTGGACGTGGTGCTTTTTCCAACCTCCAGAGCCCCAATGAGTCTGTGTGTTACTCTAACGGTCTCAGTGATACTGTACCGGCAACTGCATGCAGCGTCCCATTCAGATCAGCAGGCAGCGGCAGTGTATGCAGTGTGAATGGACGCAGGAATGGCCTGGTTGTGCGTTAAACATGAGAAGCATCCGAGACAGCTGCCAACCCTCAGGCACCTTGGGGGGAAATCAGAGACTGAATGGGTTCAAGAGCCTGAGTGTTGGCACAAGTCCTGCCGCACAATGCGCATCTCTCTTACAAGTGTTTCTGCGGCGTGACACATGAGTCCTCTTCGGTCTAGTTTCGGCTCTGTCCCGTTCTGGCACATTGTCATAAAAAGAGACTAAAAGGCAACGCCAGGCAACGTAGAACAGAACAGCTTTGTGCTAATCCACCGTCGCCTGACAGTGATATGACTGACCTGAAATTAAGTTTCAATAGATTTTTTCGACACACACACACACACAACAGTTTGCACAGCTATGGGGATTTATTAGTTAAAGGAAATCACAAAATTGTCATCCTGGTTGTGTTATGCTTATGAGCTGATAAATATCTATATGCAAATATGATGCTACAGTATCTTGATATACTGAAGACTTGCACTCTTTAAAAGAGTAAGATGTGTTCCATATGACATGTACAGCATGATGTATTATCCAACTATTTTAAAGTACTATTCTGTACATATGATGTATATGATGTACGCCATGGTTGTATTCCCTCGATTCTTGTTTCTTGTTCTGATCCTGTCTTAAATATAATGTGATACTTTGATGTATGACACATTCTACTGGTTATGTATGCGGTTTTATCTGATGGAGAAACTTTACAGAATTGACAAAAAAGTTTGCACAGCCATCCTTGTAAGGACTTTACATTCACTTCCATTCTTTGTGGACAACACCAAGACCTTATCCCTAAGCCATGAGCAGTACACGCCTTATACAACTACAACTACAACTTAACCTTACCACGATACACATCTTAACCCTAACCTTAAGCACCCCCTCAAACATGTGGTTTAACCTCATTAGGACTGAGACAGTGGTTCTCCTTGGGAAAGCTCCCACAGACACAAACACACACACACACACACACACACACACAAGATTCTTTTCATCATGATATTTCATCCTGCTTGTGTCCAATTAACGTGCAGATTTATGCTAACAAAAAAAAATGAAAAAGTGCTGATGCAGAACAAACGTATAAAAGAAGTTTTACCTGCAAACAACTTTTTCTCTGTCACATTATGCAGGTCTCTCACCTCTCTCAGTTTGTAATGGTATTTCTATATAGTAGCTCCAACTTTCTCACCATCTTAGAAATCAGAGCATTCATCGATGGAACTCTAGACATTAAAAGAGAGAGAGAGAAAGAGAGAGAGAGAGAGAGAGAGAGAGAGGAGAGAGAGAGAGAGAGAGAGAGAGAGAGAGAGAGAGAGAGAGAGAGAGAGAGAGAGAGAGAGAGAGAGAGCTCGTCGTACAGGAGCGAGCTGGTGTTTCAGGAGCGACGCGGCTGTAATTATAAGCTTAGCGAGTCTCGCCTAACACAACATGAGTCACTTGGCATCATGTGATCCTCAGAGAGAGTGATGCACTTTGTCACGTTCCGTCTTATGAATGAAAGCAGCGTCAGAGCACCATGGACTCCTGTCACTTGGACACATCCATCACGTATTCTGCTGACTCAGGCGGTTTCTGTGTAAAGCCTGCATTGTGGACTTCAACAAACAGGATATCAACTTTTTAAAAGTATAAAGGAATCACTTTTTACTGTTACTCTGTTTCAATGGTTGGAAACTTCAACATCAAAGACCGACTTTGCTCTGAAACACCACATCAAACCGACTCTTCCCCCCAAATGATCACAAATAAGAGAAATTGTGTAACTTGTCCTACCTGTGCAGGTGAGAGCAGCAGATAAAGCGCCACCGCAGCCTCCAGGACCAGAGCGAGATTCATGTCGTGATGTGTGCGAGTGCTGAGAGATGGAGGTGAGGAGGGGGCGGTGGCAGCTCCCGGTGCACACACACACACACACACACACACACACACACACACACACACACACACACACACACACACACACACACACACAAAATAAAACAATCCACAAAAAGAAACTAAAGTCCCAGGAAAGCAGCGGTGATGCTGCGTGAGAAGCTGCTGCTGCTGCTCCCGGGGTTCGGTTCAAGCGGAGAGTGACTGGTTCGCAGTCACGTAGCTCCTCCGCTGCGTGTAACCTGAGGATGAAGTGGATGGTGCTTACTAATGAATAAGGGCCCCAGAGGCAAACACGAGGCGCTGAGACAATACAAATATAACACGGGTTTCAAAAAATAAATAAAATGTCCACGTTTCAAAGCCAAAAAAGTTGCGTGAAATCAAAAAAAGAAGAAGGCTGGAGACAGATTCAGGCGAGAAAAAGTTCAAGTTCTTCAAAAAAATCCAACATATTCAAGTGATGATCCAACAAAAAAGCCACACAAACTCACACATATATACAGACACAAACACACAGAGCGCGTAGTTGCACCGACAGTTTCAGTTTTCCTTCCAGCTCTGGGCTCCAGTCGGCAGAAACACACACGCTTTGCCTCTAATTGCCCCAGACTACCTTTTTCACAAGCTGGCCATTTAAATCTCCTCCCCCTCTCTGCCCTGCTTCATCCGTCTCCACTGAACTCACTCATGACATGAGAGCTTTTCTTTTTTTCTAAGCTGCTGCATGTTATGGTCATTTCTGTGATGCTGCAGATGGCTGTAACTGAGGGGCTTTTCCCCCCACACTGCTGCTGCTGATGCCTCAGCTCTGAATTCTAGTCTATACACACCACAGGTGATTTACACCACACACAGAAACCTTCTTCTGGGGACGCACATGTGAGTTAGGTAAACATCAATGGACCCTTTTTTTGTTTTATTTACATTGGTGACATGGGTGATATACTCGTCGCTGGCTGCAGGGATTCTCCTCTGAAGCGTCAGTGTGCAGAGACAGAGAGGAAGATTCCATTACTGTTGACACACTGGAGTTAATCTCCAGTGTGGGACTTCTGTGTTTGCTGAAAACCCTGGAACCAAAAGGATTCCTTGTGGGCTTCCACACATTCCTTCGACAGTGCTGAATGGCTCCGCCGCCTTCTGCCATTGTACAGACCACACACTCATGAGTTTGGTGTTTCTACAAACTTAACGGCAGAAGTATGCCATCTCCTCCATTACCAGCCAGCCAGCCTGGCCAGGGCATCAGAGGGAGCAGACAGTCAGGGATGATGAGAGACATTTCCTCTAATTATACCAGGCTGCATCAGAGTGGTTTTTTTTCTTAAATTGTGTCTCTACGCTACTGTGATGGATACTCTTTGAAATTCAGACAGGAGACAGAATGGAAATTTGAACCCACAATTATTTTTTCTTTCTTACTGAGCCATCATTGTTTGGATGTGAAACTTTTACTTCACAGCAGTATCAGCCTTCTTTCACCCCGACTGTCTAATTATCCATTATCGCCACATTATTGCAAGTGCGGATGAACCAAAGGTGGCTCTAAAAAACACTCTCTCCTTCTTTCCAAGTGGTTATGTAAGACTATAATGATGTAGTGCAAGTCATTTTTTATGTTTTGTTTAAAAGATCTTGAATGGTGGAGCAAACGGTCGCTGCTTCTCCTCCCGGCTACTGCAGCCACACAGACGTGTTTGTTTGATCGGAGGACAGAACCAGATTCTTAACACACGTCTCGTCCACTGCTCTGTGATCTATGAGTGTTTTTAAAGGTGCGGCGGCTGATAGGGCCTAATAAGATCACTCCAAATTGTTTGCACTGTAAATACGAGCTGACAGGAGAAATAAACCGGGCTTGAGTGATATCATATGCCAGGGGAGATGGATCTCTCTCCTGTTAGTTCGTGGAACAACCTAGAGGCTCTAATTATTTTGACTAAAACCACAAAGCTTGACAGTATGACTCATGTTTTGAGAGAAAAGATTATATATTCACCTTGTTGAAAAAGTACTCTGAGGACACACTAGCTATTTAAATGATGCCTCCAATGAACACAAGATTGAAAAGTTGGTTATAACAAGGGATGAAACATATTTTCATGAATATTACAAATCGTTTGATATCTTTTGCCGATTGAGGGTGGAATATGAGACCAAAATGTCGGCTAAACCTCCTCGATAATTGGCTTTTGCGATGAGGCTTCCTGATTGAGGAAGGGTCAGCCGGTCGCACGAATGAGTGCGTTGCATTCGGCAGCGTCTCTTGATGTGCTAACCGAACGGGTAGCTCTGAGGAACCGGACCGCCAAAGTAAGCACATTTCCCTTTTTGCTGGTGACCCCTCATTTTCCCAGATTGCTGAGTAAAAGGTAAACAGATGAACAGCATTAATGATGTCCATTCATCATTGTTGGGGTGACTTTGGTTTCCTCCACAGTGGGGCCTTCAAGGGGAAGGTAGAGAGAGCCCGGAGAGCCGCTCACTTTGAAGGATCTCATTAACAATGGTTAGAGCCCTTGAGGGAGACCAAAGTCTCTGCTAAAGACACAAGTTACTCTTTATTGTCACTGTAATTCACACACATTAATTCATTGTCCTACGTATCATCTTGTGGTGTGGTCCAGATCTGTGCATGTTTTTTAAACCTAAAACACAAACGTAAAAATAGGAAACCATGGGTATTCTGAGGGATGGTGTAATGTGATTGTACTCGTGCTGAACCACCTGGACAGTCGACCCAAACAGGATATGACAGTATTTAACACCCAGACCTTCTTTTCCTGCCGATAATTAGCTGTGACAAACGATGAATCCTTTCCTCCCACAAGGACTGTTTTATTGTCAGGAAAACCAAATACCGGCCGGAAAAAAAACTGGATGCAAAATAGGAAGTGCTTCAGCCGTGAGTAAAGAGCTGCTCACTGTTACCTAAGGTGTATAGTATTATATTAGGCCACATTCTTTCATTTAAAACATGTCAAATCCTGTTTACACCTACAGGCTGCATTGACATACTTTTGTCTCCGACATATTTTCCCAAGGTTGTCAGGTGTCATCCTGTTTTTATGCTCATTGTTTTGTTTTGTAAAAAACCCGTCAACATGCAAACAAGACAATTGGAAGTTATTTTAGCTTTGAGACATCGTGAATTAGTCATTGCAGAAATCTCTGGATAGTGTTTGACCTTAAGCAGCTGTGTCTCAGACATCACAATATCAGATGGCTGTGATAACCAGGTTAAGTTCTTATTGTCACCAGAATTATATTCTGTATATTATATATAACTCACGGTACTAAATGTAGGTTTAATATGAAGAAGCAGTTATAGCATTCAATTAATGTTTAAGCCTATAATGGAAAATACACGTAATCCTTCCAGTCCTAGATTAAGATAACACTTGTGACATATGAGGAGATACTTGTAGGACTAGGAAGCGTTTAGCCAAGCCGTCATTGTAAAGTAGACACACAACTAATCAGTCTCAAATACTCCTACTAGCTCCACTAAAGTTTGAAAAGTATTTTTTTTGTGTTTAGTTAGTCTAAACTGAAATGTATGAAATAAAAAATTAAACTCACTATTTATGGTTTTACATATTAGTTTGTATGTTAAAGTTTTTTGGGAAAAAAGAGTTGGATGGTGGATGATAAAGGGTGTTCATCAAGAAGCTGTTACAGCATTAAACTTTCTCCAAAACTTCATATGGCAGTTTTTACATATTGGCTTGTGATCAGACCAAACCAAAAAGAGACAACATGTGGCTTTAAAATATGTTGGTATGAGGATTGTTTAAAATGTAAGAGTCATGCTAGCTGTTTATTAAAGCTCGGCTCAGCAAATTGCCAGTTGAGCTTAATGTACAAACCATAGACTAGGCTGGGTAAAGATGGACATCATAACTGCTCCCCAGAAGTTTAGCCAAAACTTCTTGATCGCCACCTGCTGGCTGGCTGCAGGAAATCCCTCCTCCTCCTTGTTGATGAATGAGAGATGGGCCAAACTAAAACATCAAAGTACACATTTAATACATTTTTCTCAAAGAGGGTTTCTGTAATTTGTCTGTAGTTCCTATCACACTGATTCAAGTGTTCATTTTCTGGCAGGTTTGGTTTTAATTATTTGATGCTATGAAAACGGGGTGAAACGTCATGATTGACGGCTGAGACTGACTCAGGATTGGTTGAGTGTGTGTACGGACGGGACCTGGCACCGCTGATTACTATGATGAAGCTGCAGCCACACTGAGCTTACAATGTGGTTCCATTGACTCCCATATCCCCCAGCACCCACTGTGGTGCACAGCAGCATGAGCGGCGCTCCGAATAGGAAGCTGATTGTTTGTCTTCAATAAAATGTCATCACCTCCACAAGCTGTGCGGCCGGGGTCCTGCAGTCTGTCACAAAGAAAAGGAAAAGCAGCATTGAGAGTGAGTTACTGCGGCTCGTGTCAGCGCCAGTTATAAAAGTGTTAGCTTTATAAATGAAGAACGAGCGGTGCAAAGTGTGCGGAAGTGGTCCAGCAGTCAGAGAGCAGGTTGTAACTCAGGCCTGTGGAGATACTCTAAACTCCATTAAGAGGTCCCACATGTGGAGCACATTGAGTTCATGGGTTGACGCTGTTGGTGGTGATTCAGCCGGGGGCCATAAAACAGATAAATTAGATGTTTTTAAAATCCCTCTCATGTTAAAAAATCCTCTACTAATAATAACCCCAACATTGTGGTTAGTGTAAATATATTGTAAGAGCCAGCAGGTGTACTCAGATTACTCTGTAAACATGCTCCCTTGTAAGCAAACAGGATTTTTTTTCAGCCCTCTGACATGTTATTAAATGAGATAAAGGAGGCTGAGGTTAATGGAGTAAACCCTTTAATAGTTTATGCTGCACAGAGATCGATTGGCAGTGAGATTAGATGTATTCCAAGAAGTTGGAGACACTAAAGTAAACATGAATTCAATCAGGCGGCAAGATTAACTGGACTGCCATTGAAGGCCGCTGTTTATTTTTTCAGTCCACAGAGTTTTTCTTTTTTTTAATCTCACATTAGTTTATCCTCCCTCAGGGTCTTTGTGTGAGATTTTAAAAGATTTCCTTAGTAAAATTACACATTAGTCATCATTCACGAACATGGTGAATTGACAGTAGCTGTGTAGAACGTGCACTAAGTCTAAAGATGACATTAAAATCAACATTTTTATAAGCTTAAGTAAATATGTGGACATGAACGTGCTGTAATGTTGCTCTAAAAAACAACATAATTATCATCAGCCTCTGTGTCCTTATCGCTGTAAAATAATAGATGTACATTTGGGAAATATGCTCATTTGCTTTATTCCCAAGAGTTAGATGAGAAGTTTGATATTACTCTGATGTGGTGAAAATGTAGAAAGCAAAAGAGCTGGCTCTGAAAACATCCACAGATTTGTTTTTAAATCAGTTAAAAAATTTAAATATGGTTTATTTGGCATTATGTGCCACATGATTTATGTCCTTATTAGTCTGCTACAAGGGGACTTCTTTAATAACTGAACTGTAAAGACTCACCTTTCTCAAAAGCTTATAATGAAACCACAAAGACTCATATTTGACATTTTTTAGATTTAATGGTGAAATTACCCATTTACTGTCAGAGGAGGCCCCTAAGAGGAGGAATGACCAAAGTAGGCCATGGCCTGAGCAAGTGTTAGGTGAAGTTCAACTGTGTGCTAACTGCAGCCAAGCCAAACTGTGCCCTGAGATTTATTTTTGTGCACAGAAATACATATACTCAAGTCGCTATAGCTTGTAGAACAAGGAACAAGGAAATGGGAGCAGGGCAGAGTGAAGATCGGTGGAGGTCAAGGAGCTGTGGAAAGTTAATAACTTGAAATAATAAATAACATGGCAGACTTATGGGAATTTGGCCGCAATGCCATTTGTTATCATCAGTAGATTCACAAAGAGAAAGACTAGACTTAATGCTCAATGGCTACTGTGCACTTGCTGGGACGGAGGAGATTTCCTTTAACGTAGACAATGTTTGTTGTTTCAGTGCTGCGATTAAGTGTCTGGTTCTGGTCTTGAAGTGTTGCTGCCAGGGAGACAACCAATCCCAGATGGTGCTCTGCCCGGAGGGGACAGATAAATGAGGACCACCATGGTGGATAAAACACCCAGACAGTTGCACCCTGTCTGCAGGATGAACACGCATTATATGAACTAAGTTCAGGCAATAGAGGGAGGTTCGACCAAAGCATCTTGAGAGATATTCTCACTGGGCGCGATTGAATGAGTCTCAGATTGTCTGTGACAAATCAGAATGGCATCTTTTAAAGGAAACACTTTCAATGACACTGCGGCTGAAGTTTGACTTTCCATTACCCCGACAACGAAAATAAGCAAATAAATAGATGAGATCCAGGATGGTGAGGCTGGGGTTGTGAGAAAGGAGGAGCACATCTAGCCCCACAGTTAGAAACACATCTTCTCCTCCTCTTCAGTTTCTGATTTCATCTCTATTGCACAGGAATAAGTGCTCCAGCTGATCCACACACATCCCTCAAACATGTGGAAATGATTGAATAAGTCAAAACATAAAATATTACTGATCCAGGGTGAATCTGAATGTTTGAAATATAATGTGAATTCCCCACACTTCTAAAAGCTGATCTCTGATGATAATTATGAGGATGTTGATCTGCGAGACCTTCCCAGCACTAAGACTTTTAATTTTTCTCATTATATTTACAGAGATGTCAGTAAATCCACCAGGCTGAGCCAAAGCATCAGAGCCAAGGCTCTTTTCTTTCGAAACCAACTGTGAGGTCTTTCCAATAGTCATCCCTAATGAAGACCAGGACATCCATCCTGTTTGTAAGACTTTCACTTCCCAGAAATATCAAGCGTGATACAGACATGATTGATTTCAGACTACACCAAACCATGTTACCTTTGGCGAATGCTCATTTTGTCCTCAGCGATCAGTTTGGAAAATGATCGAAAACTGGTGTTTGACAAACCCAAGATCAACAAAGATCAGAACGGGGGTCGCGTCTTGGTGCTGGGGAGCAGATCTGGAAGAGTTGATTTAGACGGTGTCGTGATAAGCTTTGAACAGTGGTAAGAGCTGGTGTTGAATGAACGCAGACCACAAACTCTCCCACTCCCCACACCCCGAGCCGTGAACGAGTGAAAATGTGCTAATCAGGGGAAAGTAAACAGAGCACCACCCCCAAGCACCATGGTGAGTGGAGGAATGACTGCAGGAGGCCCTTCACGAGACATGCTCCACACTTTTGTCTCCATCGCTTTTTGTTTTTAGTGAAGTATATGAACATACCCACGACATGAGATCAGCTGTATGTGGACGCTGAAGCACAATCGTACTAGTAACTGTTTATATTGTTTGGTCTGCACCACTGGCTTGTTCGGGGGTGTGTCACCACAATTAAAACAGAGGTCCACTCCACTTAAATGGGTTTCTCTGGATTAATGCCAACAAGGCCTGAGGGAGCCTGCTTACAAATGGTGAGCCACGGAGGAGCCAGCGTGCTCTGTCTGGGGGACTCCATCCTAATCTCCAGGATCAGGGGAATTTTCCCATCGAGATGAGAAGCAGATGTCTCTCTTTTTCTGTCTCGCTCCCTCGCTGTCGCACCGACTCAGTGTCTGTATCCGTCCCGCGTTGAGGCAAACCTGGCCCTCCGTCCCCCCGGGGACAGGGGGAGGAACATGAGCACCATGGGAAGGGTGGCTGTCCCTGGGCCCAATCACATGACGGAGAAGCCCTTTTTAGGGAGGCACTGCCTTTAGGTGCAGAGCTGTGAGCACATGGAACTGATCCAAGAGCTCCCAACTTTCTCATGGAAGAACACAAACAAGGCGATTTGAGAACAACGTCATGTTCAGGCGATTCACACTTAATATAGACAATCACTGGTTGGCTGCCTTTTCTAGATGGACCCCACACTGTTGTGTTCTTGTTTATGACCCCTGACTACTGGCAGGAAGAGGAATCATGGCGATAAGACCTCTTCTCATCAAGCCCCTGGAGTCAACGCTTTCGCCATAAATCCCCTCTGCCTCATGCACCTGCAGCTCCCCAGAGCCCTGCTCCGACTCCCCCAGGGCCCAACCCCTCGGCTCCCCAGGCTCAGTTCTGACGTGCATACTCCGGCTCACAGCGTAAACAGACGGTCGAACTTTGGGCCAGTCACCGGCTGTTTGGTTATGGTCTGTAAACAGATCAGCATGAGGAGGAACAGGAGCTCCCACTGGAGAGGAGACTGACTGACTATCCTGGGGCGGGAGCACAAAGGGACGAGATATAAGGCTCACAGGGGTGCCTGGCAAATGTCTGCGTTGCCGTGCCATCTTCTCAGATAAGGTTTTTGGTATGAAGTTGTTTAGGCAGTTAGGATCGCAGGGTGGCCTACTGGTTGGAAAGATCCCCAACCAATTAAAGCACCAAGGTTATAGCCCCCAATTAGGTAAAAACATTCCCTGCTTGAGTGTCCTTGAGCAAGACGCTTTATCCCCATGAGCCTCTGCGATGCTGCCTGATGACCGACTTTCGGAAAGCAAACAAAGGAGAGACATTCCTTGTGGATAAATACATATCTTCTTCAGACTGATCCCTGATAATACACATAATGATCTAATTTGATGTACTTAATGATGCTGAAGTTGTACGAAGTCTTATATTCAAAAATATAACTATTTTAATAGTTTTATCTCAGTCAAGTGATTAAATGTTGATGTCAATTAAAAATGAATCCAATCGAATGTAGAAAAAAACCACTGACTGTAAACTGCTGCCCTGTGTTGTAATGAGCAGAGCACAATGCACATCTGAGGCTGAAGCCTGTGTCATGGTTGAATGTTAGTGAGGAAGATTACTGAGTCTGGCAGTGTTAATAAGGCTGTGTTTACATTCTGCAGCTCACTGTTTAAGCAGACCTGACTGACCTGGGATTAAAAGGAGGGCTAGCGGTGGCTTAATGGCAGACAACCACCCACACACACACCCACACACACACACACACACAAACACACACACACACGACAAACTGGTGCCGACATGGGTTTGCAAACTGTGTCCAGGAATTACCGTGCGCTTCATATCAGCAGGATAGTTGGTGGTATGCGTGTTCCCATCATCCAAAGAACTGCTCCTCCTCAACTCCATTTTATCTTAAGGTAAACTCTCTGTATCAAACTACAAAGCACAGGAACAGGCAAGATAAACAGAACCGCACTATTACACCTAATTAATTTAACTAATGGAAATCCAGATCATTTGTTTTTTTCGCCACGTATTTACATAGTGATCATGGACTCCATAGTAAGATGGACGACGTGTCTCCTTCTCTTCTCACTATTTAGAAATGAAAGCCAAAGTAACCCAGATACGAACACTTCCATCTACAGCATTTGGAGTCTGCTAGGGAATGGAACAATCCCAGTCAGTCTCAGCTGACTATGATAATGTTTCAGCTCATTTTTATAGCCTCAAATATCCAATTAAAACCACTGTTACACTGAAAATGAGCGATTGGACACCATGTGATGAGAACTAGCTTAACTGATTGAAACTGTTTTTGGCTCTTGTCCCATTCACTAACATAGAAGAGACAGGTGGCAATCGAAGCACTTCGACTTCACTTTGATGCAGCTATAATGTACAATGCCAAGTCGAAGGCAACTACAGTACATGCCACATGCCAGAGTGCACAAATATACTGTGGTTAAGGCCGAGTTATACTCCTGCGACTGCAACCGCGCAAGGTCACGCAGCTGCATCGACGGACTCGTTTTGGTTTATACTTCTCTAACGTGCTGCGCGTGTTGCAACGCAATTCACCGCCAGAACACTGGGCGGAGTACCGTTCTTTTGTCGAAGACAAAACACACAAAGAAGAGACGACTTCTTCTTCGTCGACTCTTTATTTACATCGCCGCTCCGGCTCCTCATACTCTATTTCTGGCGGACAAATCGGCCAGTCAGAGATCTCTTCTGCCAAGTGCTCATCTATTTGTTCCATATTCGTTCTTCTAAATCTTCCGTGATTTCCACGTATGAAACCGGAAGCTAGACTCCGGCCGGGAAGTAGTAAGCCGACCAATCACAAGCCTTGCGGGCTCCGTGAGGCTCGCGTCGTTTTGTCGGATAGTTAGAAAAATTGGCTGACGCACGCAAGACGCCAGAGGGCACAAAAGGGGCGTGTTGCGTGTCTTGCGTGCATGCGTGCGTGCGTGCAACACGAGTATAACTCGCCCTTTAGGCAACAGCACTGAATAGTATTTGCAGTTTAGTAGACTTTAACACAATAATCTAGCACTTTCTGACAATGTGCACTGGTTAAATCGACCGATGAGGTAGTTACTTCACTCCTGTCCATGTGTTTGTTGCTTGGTTTGTTTGCAAGAGTACACACAAACAACCAACAGAGCTCTATGAAACATGGTGGAAGGATGTGGGACAGTCTTCTCAGGGAGTGGTGCAACTTGATTGATTTTGCCGTCCTACTTTCAGATTGTAGCTGGACGATGTCAGGGATAGTTTGGATTCTTGATACTTGTAAACATAGAAAAAGTTGAGTGACCGACTTTTTGCTTTTTTGATTAGACAGCATCTCTGTCACTTATGTCATACATTCATAATCTAACGTTAAAAGAGTTCAGAAATGCCCATGATCAGAGGAGAATCACAGCCTTTTGTTTACACCTGTATTCTCCCCACATTCAAAAGCAAGCACTTAGTATTGAAGCCATCTATCATTCTGACATATTTTGGAACTGAACAATTGCCACTCCGCTCTAATGTTCCACTGTTTAACCTCCAGTCTCCCCGTTTGCACTCCACTACACCTGGGATGTAAAGAAACACCAGCCCACAGGCACCTGCACGGCCAGCACGCTGCAGATGGAGAGATTAATTGCACAGCGCACGGTGGGATGCCGGTGATTTATGGGAAACTGTGACGGTGTGGTCATAACATGCAGAAATGTATGCGGGAAGGCCTGCAGACTAAATGGGCCATTATTTGGAATTCAACGCTCGGACTGAAAGCAAAGGGGGCTCCCCCCGTCTCGTAACCAAGGGAAACGAGGGGTCGGAGCGGTCCCACATCTGCCGCCTTTGATGGTGCAGCTACAAGTGTTTCCCCCCATCCCCCCCTCATCTTCTTGTTCTTCCTGCCTCTTCCTGAACGGACATATTCCCACACTGCAACCAGAGAGAGAGTCTGGGTTCCTCTCTCTGTCGTGACTCTGTCCACTCTCACCACAGAGCAGGGGCGAGGTTAGAGGGATAAGGGGCTCGACATCCCGAGGGAGCCCCCCCCCCACCACAACCACCACAACCAACAACTCTCACTCCCACTCCCCTCTGCTGGTCCAGCTCTCTGCAGTCCTTCAAATCAGCAGATAAACCCAGACAAATGGGTTCTGGCAAGTGGGTTTTACACACTCACGTGATACCAGCATTTACACTGCAGCCCCCCCGCCCTCCCCTCTCTGTCCTCTGCTCCCAGTTTCCCCCAAGAGGGCTCTTATCAATGTAAAGAAGACATTAGAGGAAATGCCAACTTAACTTGAGGAGTCTGCACACTGCTGTTCCTCCTCTGACCACAGTGACGAGGGATTTGCAGCAGCGTGGGGGGGGGGTCTGCACTTCTCGTAACTATTAGACAGGGTTCCTTGTGGCTCTGTGGATGGTGGGCAACATGTTGAGCCCAGGATCAGATTACAGGCCTTGGACAAGAGAGCGGTGCAGAGCGCAGAGAATGGAAGCAGCAGGATCAGGCTGAGCACGCAAGCATGGGAAATGTGCTCATGAATCGACAGGCTCTTTTTACTCCAGGCAGGAAACACAAATCTGCAGATGTTGAACAGCTGGGAGACATAAGGAACTACGGCATGGGAAAAAAGTGGAAGGAAATATAGTGTGCAGTTCATGAAGCGTCTCACATGTAAAAGCCTGTGAGGAAGAGTGCTACTGTGTGAATTGTCTAAACTGAAATGAATAAATTGGATTTCTGAATAGAGTGGTCCAGTGGAGTTGATCTTCAGCCTTTCAGATCAATTGTGTTTTATTCCTTACATACATCTACTAAACTTCAAAAAGGCACAAATGATGGCGTATTTATCTCCTGGAATGAGATGGAAGCTGAGGAAAAGTGGAGCAGGGGAAGAGACATGAGGAATTTGTAATTTTCAAAGATGCAGGCAGATACCAGCTCAAATACTACAGTCATTGTCCCTTCCAAAGCAGATGGTATCTGGGATGATGGGATATGGGAGCCAAGAGGGAATCTCCTGAGAAAAGGGAACGAAGTGAAAAACCTCAAATTAACAAGAAATGGTTCTTCCCATGATCGGTATCACAGAGGATAAGATATTTAATGCAATTTGGCGCTTGACTTGGTGGGTCTTCTGTTGAGTGTGTGTGTGTGTGTGTGTTTGTATTTACCTCATAATAATGAATCAACCTTTAATGAGAAGCACAATACTGTAAACAGTAATTGATATAAGAATTTGAAACATCTGTTTTGTTGCCATATCAACTGCCCCAACGATTTTAGCTTGAGGAAGAAAAGAAAATAAAGATTTGAAAATAGATGAAATATAATTTTTCAGTCATTGTGAGCGCTTGTGTTTTGATTGAGAAGAAAAAGGTTGGAAATGCTTTAAATGACTAATTTATAATTCTCTTAAAAGTCAAGAAAATCATTTATCAAGCATCTGTCTGAAGCAGATTAACTTTGTGACGTCAATGAATGCAGTGGCTTCGAAGCCTGTGACACTGAGCAGCTGGGAAGTCATGAAAGCTTCGCTCATCGTTATCAGATCAAAAGTTTATTTACAGAATTAGGATTTAACTACCAGGGACAACAAACTGTTTCAAGGACACGCTACTCAACAACAAGAAGAAATATGGATGCGATGCAATTAAGGGATTTAAAAAAAGAAAATGATGTGAGGGAAAAAATTGCTTAATTTGCTGTTCTTAAATCTGACAGATGAAAATGATCACCTGCAAATCCAATCTGGAGAATTTAAATTAAAGGGTGAGTGCACGTCGAAGTTCAGTGAGAGAATTAACAAAGCAGCAATTCCTGGATTTAACTTTTTATATTGTGTATTTAAAATGTATGTGAACTGACCACAGGTGTAACTGTGAATGTGAATGGTTGTTTAGTCTGTGTTTGTTCTGTGATACGCTGGTGACCTATCCAGGGTGTACCCCACATGTCGGCTGCAATTAGCTCCAGCTCTCCACACAACCCTCAAAGGTGAAGCAGTATAGATCATGAATGGACGGATGCAAGAAGGCCGGCTGGTGCCTTTTCTGAGTGGAGTTTTCATGGGCTGAGCTGGGATTGGCTCAAGCTCCCCCTGCTACGAAGGATGAGATAAGTATTATAAAAAGGGAATTCATATACTGTAGGTGAATCAAATAAACAGGGGACATGGGAATTGTCAGAGATTGGGAAAAGTAAAATAGAGTTGAGACATGTCAAATACATAACAACTTCTACACAGGAGAGTAAGTTTCAGATCAGCAGACTGGATGATGTAATTTACGATGTGAACATGTATTTGATATCCAAATGTGTCACACATTAATCACCTAATGGAATTTGAGAAATGGTGCTATCACGGATAATTGCAGCCTCTATTACAACATTATATAAACTTAAGTCGTTTTTGCACATTTGCACATTTGCACAATCTGTATTATGTTCAAGTGTCCCTGTCAGAAGCAATATTGATCATTTGGAAGTGATCATTCTGTTCCAAATGTACATATGTGTTTTTCTTTCTTACCCACTGACTGGATATACAAACTTGGGCTTTGGACTCACTTCGGCTCCAGGAGACCTGGAAATCGTTACAACATCTGAAATTGCTCCTAATCTCAATTCCCAGAAAAGTTGTTGGGAAACGCAGACTTGTTGTGCAGTTGCAGTATCGCGACTGCTTCACTTAGTAAATTATGTTTTTCATGAGGTGCCAGGGTGCTAAGTTTTGGCTTGCACAAGGAAGTTTGGTCAAATCACAGCGAGCACTGACGCTGCCGGCAGAGAAGTGAGACGCAGCCATTATTCTGGCTGCTGAGGCCACTGGATATTGAATATAATGTCTACGGCTTCATAGTCCTATTAATTTAGGTGAATTGAACTGTCGGTGAATAGTGAATAGGTGCAAATATTTAAGAAAAAAAGGAATGTAACTGAGAGTCTTCAATCTGTGATACAAGATGCCCTGGGAAGATGTTCATTTTAGGAAAATTAAGTCGAGCTGAGCAACAAGATTGTTGCCCAAATCCTGTCTTTATACCATTTTTGTATGTGTTCCCTATGCTCTGAGTGTCTTTATAGCAGTTAGACCAGCTCTCATTTCAGGTTATGAAATGAAAAATAAAAGCTTTAAATCTAAATCCCCCAAGGGAGGTATAAATAGTCAGGCTCTCTCCAGACATGATCGTCTTTGTCTTACAGTGTGTGTCTGCTATTCTCCATTAAGTTGTTTAAGAAGAATGTTGACCTTCCTCACTTGGACTTCAGTGAATCATATTTCTCATGAAATATCACTGCGGCAGCACCCTGTCATGGCTCCCACTCCATGTGCATGTTCTTCATTTTCATATCTCTGAGCCAGTCAGTTGAGCTTTGAGCTTGTTTTTGATTTGTAGGCTTAAATATTTTCTATTTCACAATATGATAATACCATATTTTTATGATACAATCGGAGAGTATTAGTATGGAGACACCAGATTCACTTTTGGGACAACCCAATGTTAAAAAAGTATTATCTTAGTATGTTGTATATAGTTAGAAATGATCATGTATGCTTAATATTTGCATTGATTTGCATTGATAATATTTACAAATGTTCATGCAAATCAATATGTGGTTCAGTATGTGTACAACAGATTTGTACAAACAAACATATTTGAATTTAAAATTGTTTCTAAAGTTAAGTGTAGTATATGATACAAAATGAGAAAATAACATTGTAAAGAAGGTGTTTCTGCAACAATTCAGTTTTATAAATATTGTATATTCTGACAAAATGATATTTCATTAAAGCTGTGAGAAAAGACTTGAATTGAAGCAGGTATTTAGAAGACCTGTGCTGCACCAGTTTTAATTGGAGGCAGAAAATGACTCTTGTTTCCCTCTAGAGGCTAAAATCCAAACATGCATACGAAACATATAGATGCAAATGACTGAATGTAAACTAGGAACAAATTGCCACAGTTCAACTAATCAAACACATTCTTGTCTGTAAATATTGCATAATGTCCCTTACATAAGTGAACAGTGAATTTAATAAGTAATAAATTCATTATTAAAGCATTTAAGAAGATTAATTGGCACAGGGTTATTCCCTGGTTCTTCTGTTAAAATATCTAAGGAAAACGCCACCATAGATACTGAAACATTTTCCCTTTAAATATTTCTCTCTCTCTCTCTCTCTCTCCTCTCTCTCTCTCTCCTCTCTCCTCTCTCTCTCATCTCTCTCTCTCTCTCTCTCTCTCTCTCTCTCTCTCTGTTGCCTCTTCGTCTGTTGTTTACAGCCCGTCTGTAGTGAAGTGCTTTTTAGAACCGCTCTGCATCTGTGATTAGCACATTCACCAGATGATGGCACTCTGGTAACAGCTGTAAAATGATGGTAAACAATGCAATATGTTGTAATAGGAGGGCAGGATAAATATAGCACCGACAGTGCACTGACAAGGACGTGTATAGGTTTCCTAAAGGAAACACACATCTGTCTAATCCACGTGGCAACGATGGAAGAAGAGAGGAAGTTATAGTTAAAATAATAATTGAAAAGAACAGCCTATAAGAAATACTCAGATACCGATATTCAGGTAAAGTCAGATTTTAATGGATAAAACTAACTGAAAATAGTAAAAGTAATATCTGCTCTTCTGCTAATGCATAATGATTTATATAATATCAAATCTGGATTTACAAAACACAATAAATACAACATGAATTAAGGCACCAGTGCTTGAACACAGACAGCTACAGTTTGTGCGACTAGGAATGGTGGCTCATGCATGAGGGGAGATTAAGCTGCATAGTTACTTAATTTGTATGAAGAAACAAATGAAGTAGTAGGAAGAGTGCAAGCTATAAATAAAAGGATAAAGAATGTAAACTGTAAGATAAACCGTGTATGGAGTCAAGTGAGGATCACAAGCATTTTGAGTTTGTACGTTCGTCCTTTTATGAAACCATCAAACTCAAGTTTATGAATAAAGAGTTGCAGCCGTAAAAATATTTTGTGCAAGAGAGAAACTGAATTTAACTGTTTTTATCAATATCATGAATGTAAACGTCGATATTAAATTATATAAAAGTGAGCGTTCTTTACAAACCTGCTACTACTAAGAAACATTACTGAGGTTATGTGATATAATATATGATATATTAATATGTGCCCAGTTTCATTGCTGTGAGTGAATTTTCCTTCTTTTCTCTGAGTAATCAGTGTCTACACAGATCACACTAACATGTCACTCACTATAAACAGCAGATCACCCTGTGTTACTATCTCTGGAGGCCACAGATAAGGAAGCCAGCCATAACAAACCTCCATTGGATCACTATTAACTACCTGGTTATGCTCATTGTGGGACTTGAGTAATTCCTCTCAAACAAACAAGATACAAAGAAGGGAAACAATGACAGTGACTATAAAGAAAAATGTGGAACATGGAATTATAATAAAGACCTGGTCATCTCACGCCTAGACTAGTGCAACTCCCTCCTAGCTGATCTGCCTGCTGGTGCCATCTGACCTCTGGAGCTCATCCAGAATGAGAAGCTCGACTGGTCTTTAACCTAAATTCATTCACACTACTCGGCTCCTCCGCTCCTTCACTAGCTTCACTAGGCTTGTTGCTCCATCATTGAGCTTGAATTACAGTTCTGTCAGACAACTCACGTTTGATCATGTAATTTATTTATTACAACAGATTTAGTGTTTGGCGTCTAGGCTCCAACTTAATCACTCCCCCATATGATTACACAGGAATGATGGGAGTGATGAGCAAATACTTGTAACCCCCCGTTGGAGCCTACAGGTGGATGCTGGGGTGGTGGAGGGCCTGAAGCAGCTGGTGGCAATACTGCAGCAGGAGTGCGAGCCAGAGGGGTTGATGGGAAATGTCGCACTGGTTAAATGGACCACCTGATAAGGTGGGTGTGTATTATAGATGGTTGTGGAGAATGAGGTATGTCACATGATGTATGTCACATGATGTATGTAACATGATTAGCGCAGTGCCGCTCGAGTTGCCTGCCAGAACTAGCTCGCCGGCGTCGCCACATCTGTTGTGATTGTTGTATGCCTCGACCAACCAATGCAGTTTCTGCCTACATACATTTTTTCAGTCGTATGAGGTCACTGTGACATTTAGTCTAAGACCACTGCAATCTGATCAGTCCATCATTTGGTGACAACTGTTTAAATTCCATAAAGGTAGATATTGTGTACAAGGATCAAAAAATATTTTGTGAGGTTAACGTAGCCTTGACATTTTACCTCTGAGCTCCAGAAATCAAGGCTACGATAACCTCACAAAATCTGTCTGTGTGTCCCAGTGAACGGTTGTACCACATTTTCGAGAATTCCCTCAAGACCTTGTTGAGAAATCATTTTCACAAGAGTGGAACAGACAGACGCACAACACAAAAACATAATGTCTCTGGCCACTAGCTGTTGCCAGCACAGAGGTTTAACAAATTATCTGTCATTAATCCCATAAGTATCTCTGGTTAGCTGGCTACAGAGTAAGTGCTGGTGATCATTTCTAGTCTTACCAACAAGCTGTGATTCTCTGTGAACTCCTGTCTTCCAGTACAGTGATAGAGAAAGATTGTGGCCCTGTGCCAATAACAAACATCTTGATGAACCAAGTGGTTTCATTAAACTGGACCTTTGAGGGAGAAATTGGTAATATACACACAGGGTAAGAAGGGAAGGATATTTTAAAGCTCAGCTGGGACACAATTACCCTCAAACAAACAATTTGAAATTGTCCTTCAGAGATGTGCAGCTTAGTCTCACTCATAAAAATAACTGCTCTTCAGACATTTAAACACTATTCTCACAGGTGGATGAGCAGTTGGATATTTTATGAAACATGCTTTAGAGTAAGATGATAAGATTGACACCACTCTTGTTTCTGTGTGCTAAATATGAAGTTAATAATAAGCTACTAGTTTAGCACAAAGCTTAGCGTACAAATCGATACTACCAAATTGCTCCATCCACTATATCCATTCCAAAGAGTGCTGTGCGTGTCTATGAACCATAGGCATTAAAATGGACGACATGTCTCCACTTCCTCCCACTATCCAGAAATGAAGCGAAAATACCACAGGTATGAAATGCGCCATCTTTGGCCCTTGTAGTGCACGACATTTAAGTTTGGTCCATGTCCCATCCACTAACATGGAGGAGGTGGGATTTATGACCTACACTGCAGCCAGCCACCAGGTGGTGATAGAGATGCTTTGGCTTCACATTTGTCATGTCGTGCGTCTTTATACATATGAACTATTGTCCCATAAAAGCTTCATTTCTTCACTGTATTTGCCACTGAAATGATGCTTTATTACATCATGAGATTGTGTTTGCTGACTAGCACTTCTCCACAATACTTATTCTCTCCCTCAGTGGCTCTGTCTGTGTGAGTAAGTGTAAAGAACCAGAGTTTAATGAATGAAAGTGGACATAGCATCGAAACGCCTGAATGATGCTCTGCCCCACATCTCCACCACCTCTCCCTGGGCACCCGAGCACAGAGAAGCTACGGCTAAGACCATAGCAGCCTCACACACTATTCTCTGTGGAGAATTTCCAACTCCCTTAATAGGTCTTCCAGTCAATACCCATCTCGACCTTGAATTCCGAGTGTCAGCGTGCCTCTTGTATCAGTGTTCAACGAGTTTGACTCTTTGGGCAGATATCCCCTTCAGTAATAGATGGTACTTAAAGATCTGCAGGAGGGATGTAACTTTAGTGCTGAGAGTTCAAAGGGACAATTAATCTGCCTGAGGAGCCGAAGAGAGAGACACCATTTCCACCTTGTAAGGTAATGGTATGTGTCAATGTAGTGCTGCGGATAGAAGATGCAACTTTAACAGTCACAGGCACATGGCTGCCAAATTTTTTTTGATAATCACCTTTGCTTTTAGCGCCACCATGGGGTGAATATTTCACTTTGTCCAATGTTTTGTTTTATAGACTGTACATAAAGATGGATAACATGTTAGCTCCCCAAAAGTGAAGCCAAAGGGTCTGGCTCGCCACCTGGTGGCTAGTTGCAGTAAAGGTCACAAATCCATGTTTGTCGATGTGACTTGGATCAACTAAAAAGTCCAACATCCGAAAAGATGGTGGATGATTGACAGCGGAGACTGACTTTGGAGTAGTCAAGTCTTTGTATCTGCAAAAGCAGTCTGGTCTTCAGAGGATCTCTGCAAGCTGCATGCTTGTCCCACCCTTGTTGTAATAACCCTCATGTTCACCTTTAGCTTTTTGGTTGATTTGATGCTTGATAGCGTAAAAACGAAGCATCAGACTTCAAGTCGTGCTGCTGTGAAACACTCAGTCTTCAAATGCAGCCTCTGAGGGTTGCAGCCCCTTAAATGAGACCTCTGTCACTTTTGGCAGAGCCTGACATCAAAATGAACATTTCCCTTTACATGAACAGGGAGATACAACCTGTCACAAGTGATGTAGGCCTTAAAGTGTGGGAAAAAACGGCCAACCAGTCCACCAGTCAGTCAGTGAGTGTGTTAGGGAAAGACTTTGTAGTGCTGGCCCCACTGTTGCAGTCCAGCCAAAAGATAGAATAGAATGATGAGCCGTTTCTTTGAACAGCTCTCAAAGAGGAACAGCGCCATTAGATACAGCTCCCTTCAAAGAGCTGTAATTCCCATCACTGAGGCTTTATTAGAAAGTGGTGCCAGATTTCCATTTTTTTATTGGATCTTAAAGCAGGTCACAATATGCAGGTTTACTATTATGTACAGTCATATTATTTTCCACATCCTGAGGGGAGAAATCAAAATGAAATATCTGTGCTCGCAGATGGCTGAGCAAATTATTTTTCAGTAAACATCCTGAAAAGATCTAAATTCAGAGCAGGTGAGAGTAAGACGGAGTCGAAGCTCACATCGATGTGAACATTACTCACTATCTCATCTGGTCGATCAGACTAAATGGTCCATCCCTGCTGGTGTCGTCCAGCCCTTGGTCCTTGGCCCGACGAACCAGCAGCCTAATCCATCATCCTGACTGCAGTGAGGAGGGAAGGAGCATGCAGAGAAGCTATGCAGGGGGATTTAACTTTGTTGTCTCCAGAGGCCATAAATCTCCAGACTTTTCCTCCCAGATCCTGCAGGTGAGATGAAGTCTAACTTCCCGAGAGGAACCCATCCTTTTATTAAATGAGACCGGGAACTCTTTGAATCATGGTTGTACTTTTAAACACATGACAGATACTATATATATATCAAAGAGAAACTTGGGAATGTCTTGGTTTATTGAATATAAAATATACATCTTGTCAAATTGTTCTTAACAGTGTGCTCTAATGGACAGAATCCTTTTAGCTAATCCCAACAGAACACTTAATCGTTTTAGCATTTTATTTGGATTTACCTGATACTATACTGCACTCGTGCTTCTCTTTCTTCCACTCATGAAGTGGACACAATGTTTAATACATTTTCTTTAATGAGCTTCATCCAATTTTGGAAATAATTTGACAATTTTCTGAGATTAGTAAAATCATTGTAATTCATTAAATACAATTGATTTAATTTAAATTATTAAATCAAATTAAATAAATAAACTCAATTAAATCCAAATACATTTTGATAATTAAATCTGATCAATTTAATTAAATAGATTAAAAGCATTGAATTCAGTAAGTTCAATTGAATATATTCAAGTGAATAAACTTCTTCTGTATTGATTAGTCAAATCTAAGATCAAAGGCCAAGTGCCTCTTCGTGCCACATGTTTTAGATGATATATATGTTTCCATTTTACTGACCGTTTCTGTGACGTACATCCAGCGTCAGGCAACATTAAATTATGCACGACATGCTTCACGATACCTCACATGCAGCTGTTGACCTTCAGAAACGTGGATACTCAGACAGCTGCTAATGACATTTTCATGTGGGAAAACACCTCCGGTTGGATGTAGCATGTATATGATATGCAGGCTAACTGCCAGCTGGGACAGTGGATGTGGCACTGCTGTGTAAAACAGTGTTTTAGTTTGTATTGCATGCACACTGTTAAACATGGTCCTATAAAAGCATGTTCTAACAGGCATGAAACATAGCAGGCAGTGAATTGGCATGACAGAGAGGCTAGGATCTGTGGATTGTCTATTTTTAAAAACGCAGTCTGGTCATTGTATATTTTATTTATGTGCGGACTGGCATCCTTTAAAAGAGAGAGCAAGCAGACTCAGTCACCAATTGCCTCCTCGAGCAAATTAAGTTTTGTTGCTGAAGGAGGAGGCGGAGGAGGACGAGGAAATCCTATAGGCTGTTCAGGGCTCTGTGAGGCTTCGTAAGCAGCAGACTGAGTTTTTCTTTGCACGGAGACAACAAAGAAAGGTCACATCGGGCTTCAAAGGACATTATGATATTTTATCTTGAGCGCAGACACAATCGAGTAGAAAGCAAAACATGCGCTGTTGTTCTGCAAGAGAAAGGCCTCCGTACTCTCGTAGAAGAAATATCACAGTTGTTCTCTGGCATGATCACAAACTCGTTGCCTGAAACATGTGATTATTCATCATGTAAATCGGCTCCAACAGGATTATTTGATTCTTCATTGTGTTCTCTCTCCTTTGTCTCTCTAATTAAAGCCATACATTACCTCAGAGACCAGTTATTAAATATTTACCGAGCTTTCAAACGTGACCTTTGCGGGGCCAGCGCGCCAGCGTGCAGACGCAGTTGAGCTCGCTATTTTCAAATGACAAACCCCTGCTTCTGGCAAACGTCCCTCTTTCTCTCGCCCCGCTGCATGAAACAGGTTATCTTTAGTGCACATTGAATATTTATACATCGGGTGGCTGGGGAGTCGGTCACTGATCTCTAAGGTGACTTTATGGGGCTCTGTGGGGAGTGCAGGAGCGCTGGGGTTGGCCTGGGATGGAGTCGCACGGGACATATTGTCTCCTCGGTGTGTCCTTTTATTCTACTTGGGCAGAGGATTAGGTTGTATGGTCGGATGCCTGCACTGCAAGAGCCAGAGAGAGGAGTCAATGAGATATTACACTGAGGCCGTGATGGTGAAAATCATTGTATTAATCTCCAAAGATTCTGTCTGTGCACACAGCAACATTACAAGCCGCACAGAAACTGTCACGACACATGTAGAACAAAATAAAAGTAAAAAGAAATGTTCAGAGATCAGATGAACAAGCTGATAGGAAATTCAAGCTCAGGACCTTTTGAATTATTCCCCTGAAAAGTATGAGTAGTCGAGGATTAGACAATCGACATTCACAGAGGAGTTTGGTCTGGGGATACTGTGAATGCTAATCATGTTGTCTGAGACTGAAGTCAGCCTCGTTCCCTCCTCGTTGCTTGGGGGACAATAAGAGACGATATTAAAACAGATACCACGATCTTCCCTTCGCGATAGCTTTTAAGATATTCCTCCCAGGATTGATTGATTTCTATGGAGATTATTTTGCAGCGACAAATTATTGCTACATAGTGCATCATATGTGCATTTAAAAAATCGAAAAAAGCCAGGACTTACAATGACACATCTCATGCATAAATTGCTTCTCAATGTGGGTTGTGGCTGCAGAGACTTTTAATGAGCCCGCTGCTGTCACAGACATTTTGTTCTCTTTGAGTTGAATTATTACCAAAAGTTATACAATAGCATCTGATAGGAGTACGTTCGAAATGAGGAGCCAACGCATAATGTCCAAATGTGGCTGTCTACACTTTGTATTGCATAAACGCTACAGACTTGTGAAGCACCGCGACAAAAGCAGAGGATTGAGGAAAACTTTTTTTGGACTGCAGCGGCACAGACTTGTAAGAGTGTCCAATAATAAATTAGCAATTCTCAGAAGGCGTGGAGATACTTTTTGGGCATTGGCATTTCATTGTTGTAGCCACAA